>JAJQQW010000008.1:110739135-111339135 GCA_025583905.1 Ia io
TTCTGCCCAGTATCTAACACCTGGGCTGGTTCAACTCTCAGGCTTTCAGGCTGGGCAGGCCATGGGGAGAAGCCAGGATGGCAGTGGAGGAGATGAAACAGGGACTCTGGTACTTCTGAGCATTAAGCAAGTCATATGTGAATCAAGTCACATGTGGAACTACATGAAAATTAGAACCCTGTCTACTTTTGTTACTTGTCTAAGGACCTACATCCAAATACCTGGCATCTCCTCTCTCCAGTCCCAGCTGTGTGGCTCCTTGGGCATTTGCTTGTGCTGTGTTACCCTCCTGCATAATCCCCTGCCTGGCGAGTCCATCCCATCCTATGACCTGCAGCATTTCACCCTTGCCCTCCTTTCCCTCCAAACCTTGAAGGACAATAGTTCCCAACTATAGTGCTTGCTCCTCTTTTAGGACACAGGGAGGCCCCTGGTGCCATGGGGCCCAGTGCCTAGGGAGCTCAGCTTCTTCAGGCTTGCATGGATGTTCCAGGGGCCATCACCCAGGCTCCTTCAGGCCTGGCCTGACCTAGGGATCCAGCTGCTTCTTCCATTGCCTCTCAGCCTGGGCCAAGTGGTCAGAGAGACCCTGCAGGATCTTCTTGTGTCTGTTCAGTGTCTCCTCGAGGTCAATCCCCTGGGGATTGGTGCAGAGCTGGGACAACCAGACAGCTGGGTGGGGCAACAGATCCTATCTATGGGGGCTTTTTGGAGAGGGGGACAGAAGGCATAGCTTCTGCCTCCAAAACTTCCCTGGAAATATGTGTCTGGGTGGTGGAGTGGGAATAGGAGAGAGCATCTAGGCCCCAGGGACGGCTTAGATATAGCCTCTATCTCCCCATTAGTTAAAGGACTCCTGATTGGAAGGGAAGAGTGTCCTATAATACTCAAATGGGCCTCTTTCTACCTGCCTGCTCCCTGGGCCCCTACCCTCTTCCTGGTCTTTGGAGTTCAGCTTTGGAATCCTGTCTTCCCTGGTGCCCAGGGCCAGCCTAGCCTGCAGCCCTTCCAGCTGCCCTGGGTGGTTAGGACCCCTTCTCTGTGCTCCCACAGCCTTCAGCCAGCCTGCGAGGTCCTTGAGGGCAAGGCCTGGCTCTAGGTCACCTCTGATCCCAGCACTCCCCAGCACAACGCCCAGCCTGAGCAAAACTCAGAGAGCAGGAAGAGATAATGGTTGGAATGGCAGGTCTGTTGGCACCATGACATGAGCAGAAGCATCTAGGGAGAGAAGGAGTTCCTGAGCTGCCTCTCCCCCAGCTCTGCCCCCAATGTGGGCCCGTGGCTGATACCACCTCTGGACCTTTCAGACTGAAGGTCAGATAGGACAAGACATCATGGTCATCGGGAAAAGGGGATAGAGAAGGAAGGGAAGGCCTTCCACCCCCAGCAGCCTACTCACTCAGGCCTCACCTCCCAGGCTGCATTATACTTCAGGCAGGCAAGAGATCTGTGTGTCCTTAGGCAGCTCTGACCCTTGTCTGGCTTATTTCATAAGAAAGGTATGAGGGTCAGACAAGCAGCTGGGTGGTCTGTGAGGGTCGATGTCCCCCACCAGCCAGAGTTGGCCCCAGTGAGTAGGAAAATTAGAGCCAAGGAAGCAGACTGAACAACACACTAAGGACCAGGGAGCTACTGACAAAAGCAACCACATGGTGGCTACCTCCTCAAAATGGCTCTGACCATGTCACTCTCCTCGGAAACCAATGACTCCCCACTGCCCGGAGTCTAAAGACTGAAGTCTTGGCATTCACGAACTCCCATTGTCTGATTGCACCAACTATGGGTCCCTCCATGGACTCTCCATTATATCCTTTGCTCCATTTCCCTGAACACTCCTCATGGCTGTCCCTCTTCCACTTGCTCCACAAGGGGCACTTACGGGGCCAACACTGGAATAAAAGCTTCTTGTGTTTTATCCTATTCGAGACTTTCAACAATTCTGCAAGGCAGGCAGGAGAGGACTTGTGATTTGCCCAGGTCACACAGTGAGGAAGTGGCTGGCAGCACACGTGTGCTCCTTCGAAGGTGTGCTCAGGTGGTTCATTAGGCTCCTCTGATCTCAGCTGCCAGGGTTCTGGTGGCTGCCGAGATCCCAAAGAAACTTCCAGGAGCCAAAAGCAAGGGTCCCACATCAATGCAGACCAAATCCGGTCTCTGGGAGTGTTCCAGGACACCTGAGGGGCACGGAAGGAGTTGAGCACCTTACAGATGGGGCCCCCTCCTCTTTGCTTGTGGCAGGGAAAAATATCCCCAAATCTGAGTGTCTGGGTCCCCTGGCCCTAAAGGGGGGCAGGCAGCCACAGGGCTTGGTGTCAGAATGGCATGGAGCGGTTTGCACACCTGGTCTCATGTTAGCCCTCACAGGTATGTGCTTTGGGCCAGTTAGGATTCTGTTGTAGGGAGGAGGATCCATGTATGTGCTGCTCATATGTTCCAGGGGCCCTGCATGGTGTCAGGCACAAATCAGTTGAGGCCATGAACAACAGATTACACAGCATCTTTGTAGCTCTGAGCCCTGTAATCTGCACACCCTGCTTGTCTGTAGGACCTGCAAAAGCAAAAGAAGCCGTGTGTGCTCATGGGCAGACTCTGCTCCCAGTAGGCGAGCTGTGCTTTGGAGTATGGCCGATTCCGGAAGTCGTGGTAACGAGAGCCCAGCTCCCAGCTGGCTCCATCTCTGTGGGGACTTAGAGTCCAGCAGGGCCATACAGGACCCAAGGACTGGACAGTGGGGGTGGTCCCAGAGGCCATTCTTTCCAGGCCAGCAGTGCCACTTCCCCCCAACTAGATGACCTGCTGGGACACGTCCCTGTGGTCTAGCTTGAGTCTCCCTTGCTGTAGTCTACTCCTTAGCAGAAGAGGGAGAGGCAGGAGAACAAGCCCTGTCTAGCAGAGTACAGGGACGTGGAACTTACAGAAGAGGTCAAAGTTCTTTCTGGGACTCTTTCCCAGGGGGACAGAGGCTGGACCCAACGTGGAGTTTTACCCTCAATCCCCCAGGCCCACCACCTCCTCCCACTGTCCCTCGCTCTTTCCTTTCTTTAAACCCCAAGTCCCCCTTTGCCTCTGGGTAGGGCCTCTCTTTCCTGTCCCTCTGCCAAGCTTGGACTGTAGCAGGACAGACGACATGAGATGTCTCCTAATGGACAAGGACAATACGACCAGCTTGCCTGTCCCGCAGGGCTGTGCAGCAGGCTCTGGGGAGTTAGGAAAGGGTGTTGAGCCTGAGAGGCCCTGAGTTTCTCTGGGCACACAGACCACAGCTGCTGCTCACAGCACAATGCCTGTCATGGCCACCTTCAGAGGAAGGTGACACAGAGCAGAGCGAAGCCAGCTCCAAGCAACCACCTGCATATGCCTCCTAGCTGTGACCATGAGCAAGGTACCTCACCTTTCCAAACTCCCACTTCCTCACCTTTAAAAGGATAATAATAATCAAAACTACCTCATAACATTGTATGAGGGTTAACTAGGACAATGAACGGTGCTGTCCCTGGCATACAGTAAGCTCTGCTCCATAAACGTCAGCAATTATTCAAATTGTTACGAGCTAAGGGATGTTTGCTGAGAGACACTGGTGAACTGGCCCAGCTACTGAGGGGGCAGTGGGCTGGAGAGGGAGGGGAAGCCACATCATCTGGAGAAAGGGAAGGGCATTGATAGGCAGCTGGCACAGGGAGAGGGTGTGGACCATCCATAGGCAATTCTGGCCTCAAATCTCAGGTCGGTACACAGCTGTGTAACCTCAGGCAAGTCACTTCACCTCTCTGGGCCTCAATATATTCACCTGTAATTGGGGACTAACAATCCCCACTTCTCAAGAATGTTGTGCATCAGATAAGATGACATGAGAGAAAACACTCAGCGCAGGCCTCACCTGCATCATTTCACTACCCCCACTGATCTGGAGCTGCTGGGTTGAATGAACAGGGGATTCTCTGGGGTGGTTCCCAGGAAGAACAAGCAAACTCTGCTCCTGGGCCCAGAGGAGGCACAGCTGGGACTGAGTGGGAGGGAGTCCCAGGGAGGCACTATCTTTGAGCTATCAGCTCAGATGGGCAAGGAAAACATAGCCCTAGGAGGGGTAGGCTCCTTGTCAGAGGCTGGGGCAGGGGCATGAGTGGGCGGTGTGGATACAGCCCAGGAATGGGAGTAGGTGTCAGTCCAGACAGGCTTACAGGGGATGTGCTCATCACTGGTCAGTGCATGGATGACAGGGCTATCCATGCGCTGACCAGTGGACACAGGAGGAGGGTGTAGGTGTGGGCAGGCAGAAGACCATTACTCACCTGGGTATCCTGGGATGAGGAGTCGAAGAGGATCCCAATGTCATTCCTCAAGGCAGGCTCCACCAGGACAGAGCTGACTTGGCCCCTGCTCTTGGCCCCTGGGTGTGCCACACAGTCTGTGGGTCCCCAGCTGCTCAACTTCCCTGTGGGACACTGGAACCGCGGGCTCACCACCCACCTCCCTGACTCACCCTTTTTCCTGGAGGCCACTCACCATGACCTGGGCTCCCTGGCGCCCTGGCCCAGTCACCCGCATCTGCTTTGAAGAGGACGGGGGCCCTGCCTCTGCAACTGCACCACTTCAGTCCCACACGGAGGGGGCCAGCGCACTTCCTCTGGATGGTGTCTGTGGACCAGGGCAAGTCAGGGCCTGGGTCCCACCTTCCCTTCCTCTCCATTATTCTCTCTCATTGTCCTGGCTGGGCTCTGGGAGAAGGAAGCAGGTAACATCAAGGCTTGCCATTAAATACCAGGCTGGCTGGTCAGACACAGGAATCCACTGAAGAAGTGGGCATTGGAGCCTAGCACGGGGGAGGGCAACGCATGCCAGACCATGTAGAGCACTTTGCCTGCCTTCTCACTGAGCTCACCATGAGTCTGTGCAGTCTGTCTTTATCAGACCACATTTTACAGATGAGAAAACCGAGGCTCAGAAAAGTTAAGGAATTAAGTGGATTGGAACTCAGCTCCATCTCCAAAATACAAGCTTTTTCCACCAGGAGAGAGCTTTGTGTCTAACCCTTTGTTTCTCAGATGAGGAAACTAAGGCCCTGTGAGGGAAAGGGCATGTCTGCGACCCTAGAACGTAGGAGAGCACTTTGAGAGAATTAACCATGTGGAGGACTCCGGTGTGCCCAATGAGACTGGGGGCGGGTGGGGCTTCCTGGTAGGGGAGTTAAAGGGGGAGCAATAGAAGGTGAGAAAAACATGAAAGCAAAGGTAGAATTAGCCTGCAAGATTGAGAAGGAAGGGGGAAGGATGGAGTGTATATATGTGAGAATTATCATTGGTGGAGGTGAGGGGGATGAAGGAGCCCTATTTTGTAAAACGGAAGGAAGGGGAGAGAAACTGAGACAGGATTGGCCGGAACCAGGGAAAGGGAGGTCAGAGACCCCACCCCAGCTGGCTCCCCACCCTTCCATCCTGCTAGACTGGAACCAGGCCCAGGTCCCAGTCCCAGCCAGGACTTTCTAGAGATGCTATTCCAGCCTCTCAGCTTGGCAAAGGCCAGGGCTGGGGGCAGGAATGCTCAGAGGCTGCAAGACCAGAAATCCTGGGGCCCCTTGGAAGCTACCACTGCCTCTGCAGTGACTTGCAGGAGGCAAGGGTTGCTCACTGTGACTACACTCATGCCTTGCGCCTTCTGTGGATTGTTCATGGAACTGCGAGCTCCTTGCGTCTGATGCAGCCCTTTGTCTTGGAGCTGGGCACAGTGGGACATGGGGAGGGAGTCCAATAAAAAGATCAATGAATGAATAAATGGACAGTGTGCATACCCTGGGTAATTTGTTCCCCCACATGGCCTGTGACACCCAAACTTAGCAAGGCCCACAGCGGTGAGTGTGGTATAGGCCCTACCACCCTGGCCCTGAGGCAGAGCCTGGCTTGGTGCTATGAGAAACAGCCACTCCTTTGTTTGCCTCTTGGTGCTTCTGTGAGCAGGAGCCAAGACCCTGAGATAGGAGCTGTCATCTTAAAGGGACATTTGCTCTGGTCTCAGGAATAGTGCCGTTTCTCAGAACTTACATCTCATAGACACAGAAATACACAATGGATCTTCTGTTTGCTTTGCCTGCTAGGAAGCTCTGGACCAGATTCATGGCCCAGCTCTGAAGGGTATGCAGATCTTGGTATAACCTGGGCAGACCTATGTTTTGGTAACAAGCCATCTTCCTGAACTCATTTTATGTCTCAGCCCCAACCACAAGCCTCATTCTTCTTGCTCACTCCTAGTTAAAACTCCTGCCTAGTGCATAGGTCCTTGTAAGTCCTCAAAAATCGTACTGAACATTAGATAGAAGACAGACTTTTTGTAGGTCCGGGTTTGGAAGCCCTGAACAGACTTGTGGGTAAGATGTTCTCATACCTGCTTCACTCAGCACACATACAGGGCAGAGCTGGTGTCTCTCTGGCAAAACAGCCAGCCATGAAGAGCCTTCCTCCAGGCAGCCCCCTGGTTCTCCTGGACGGCCATAGGCCCAACAGTGTGGAGCTCGGTGAGTAGAGGTTTGTGCTGATCCAAGCTGCCTTGTGTCTCTGTGTCTGGGACTCGGCATGTGAGTGTGTGTGTGTGTGTGTGTGTGTGTGTGTGTTCATGGGTCTAAGAGGGAGGGGTTAGGGGTGTGGGAGGGTCCTCCAAAAAAAGGCAGAAGGAGAGAGAAACCCTAGGGCAGAGAAGGGAAGAGGCAGAGAGGAGAAACTGAGGCTGGTGGATAGCGCTTTGATGTGCTGGGTGGAACAGGAGACAAGTCTGGGAGGGGTCTTGGGTCCCTGGCACCGCCTGCCCCAGGCCTGGACCCATCGTGGGCAGAGGCTGGTATTGGCAGACCCACTCCTCACCAAGTCACAGCCACCCCTAGTGGTCAGCTGCTTCAGCACTCTGAGGAATCCTGAGCATGGCTGGTCCCCATCCCATCCCTCACTCCATGATGGCTCCAGAATGGTATCCCAGATCCAGGCAATGCTAACCTTGGTCCTTGGAAGCTGAGATTGTACTCAAACTTTCACTGAGGAGGGTGGCACCCCTCCGTGCTGTGGGGGGCCAGGGGCAGGAGGAAGAGAAGGCAGAGCCAGGGATCAGGGCCACTGACCACAGGTACTGTAAAAAGATCTGGTGTCTGGGCCCAGGGCGGATCCCTACCTGGGAGGCCAGGGATGGGCAGGTGGGAAGGAACCGGGTACTGGCTTTTGGTACTCCACTCTCCCGCCCTCCCCTCACAGACATTCTGTTCCTTCTGGGCCTGATCTCAGGCCCTGCCCCTCCCTCACTTGGCCAGCCTGAGCTCTGCCCCTGCTCCTAGGTTCAGGCCATCTTTCCACCTTCCCTCAGCTCCCCCATCTGAGGGGCCTTAGAGATCACAGGGACAAGCCCACCCTTCAGTAGCCTCTTGGCCCAGGAAGGGCTTCCACATGCCACCTGCTGTCTCTGCCCCGCAGGTGGGTGTCCTGACTGTGTGGCCAGCATCCTTCCCTCTTTATTGTCATGCTCAGCTCTCTACCAGATTCCCAAAGGCTCATGCCTCCAAGCAGCCTGGTTTTCTCAACAAATAAACTCCATGAAAATGCAGTATGTAAACCTTGTTTGGAGCCTAATTTTAACCAACTAACAAGGGGGTGGGGGTAAGTGAGACAATTGGGGAGATTTGGACGATGGATATTGAATTAAGAAATTATTGTTAATTTTTTGGAGTAATAAGAGTATTGTGGTTATATTTTTAAAAAGTCTTTTTTTGGAGAAATGTACTAAAGCTTTCTGGAGGAATCTATATAGTGTCTAGGATCTGCTTCCAAATACCCCAGACCATGGGGTGTGTGGATGGCACAGCATTTGACCTTGGGGTGTATGGATGGCACAGCATGTGACCTTGAATTGATAACTCTTCAGGTTGGATGGTGGGTTCATTATATTCTTCCCTTGACTTTTATGTTTGATAATTTCCATAATAAGCACATTAAAAAAAGTAAGTAATCCTGTAAGTCAAGTATTTTTATCCAGATAAACGTTGGTTTTCCAGAGTGGCTCTTTTTCTGAGAATTCTGGATAGCTGAGGTTTATTGTAGTTTGTAAGTTCTTGGTAGGATTCAGTTACTGAAGCTCTGCAGATTAATTAAAATCAAGGCTGTAAATGGAAAAATTTAGGACATGCTAAAAGACACACTTCATTTCTCAACACTAAATCCTCAGCCACCTTCACTCGCTTTCTCCTGCACCTTCACAGTCGAGCTGTGGAGAGCCTGGGCCCCACCCGGGTCCTGCTTCTTCACCTCCCACTTGATCTTCCCAGCTGCTGCCCCTGCCGCCCACTGGGTAAAAACTGCTCCAGCAAGGCCTGTTCTCTGTGTCTAGTGGATACTTCTTAGCCGTCTCTGCAATGGGAAATGCTATGGATGTCCGTCCCCCACGCCCAGCCCTGCCCAAGGCTCCCTGCTGCCCCCCCCAGCTTCCTGGCTGTCCTGGAGCTCCTCTTGCCACTGCTCTGCCTCCCCAGCCCTTCCACTGGGCATCGCTCCTCACTCACATGCTCCCTGGCAGGCTTGTCCATGCCCATGGCTTCAAGCACTACAGCTGTGCCATGATCCTCACATCTCCACTTTCAGCTCATCTTCTGGAGCCTCAAACCCGAATAAATGTCCAACTCTGCAGGGAACAACTCTGCTTAGATGCCCCCAAGCTCCCAGGTGACATGTTCAAACCAAACTCCTCTTCTCCACCCCTCAGCCATCCTCTTCTGTGGCTGCGGTCTCATGGGCGGCACCCTCACCTTATGGAGCCGGAGACTGGAACCCCCCAGATCCCTTCTGCTTCCTCCTCTCATCACCCATCAGCAAGCTCTTCCCCTCTCCCACTACTGTCCCTGAACCTCTCCAAGCCTTGGTTCCTTACTTGTAAAATGAAGATAATAATAGTATCTCCAAGAGTTGTTTGGAGGGTTACATGAAGTAATACACCTACCTCTTGTGCTTAGAACAGGGCCTGACAGACGGCGAACGCTCAGGTCAGTAAAACATCAGCTGTGTTCCTCTTCTTCTCCACCTCCTACTGGCTCCCCCAGCCCGGGACACCACCAACCACCTGCCTGGCTGACGGCAACCTGCCCACTTGTCTCCCTGCGTCCACTCGGGACATACTCCCCACGGCCAGGCGGTAGTCAGAAGGGTGTTTCTAAAATACAGATCTGAACATGCCATTCCTGTCCTAAACCCTTGATGGGTCCTGGTCATCTCTGCATAAAGCTGAACTCCTGTGGGGCTGCAAACCAGGCGGGGCGGGGCCGTTTTCTCCTCGGCCTTACTTGCTCCCCAGCCACACCTGAGCACCTCACCACCTTTGCTGGGCAATGCACTGTCTTTACCAGACACTCTTGCTCTCTGTCCCTGCTTGTCCGCTAAGTGTCTGAGAAGCTGCTCCCCACCTCCCCGCTCCTCTGTCTCACAGGCTTGTTGTGGGCTGTTGGAAACCCCTACCAGGTCCTGGGCACAAAACTGAGTCTTGAGTGAGGTCCCCACCAGTCCATGAGCTCCCCGAGGGAGAGAAGTATGTCTTGCTCATCTATGATGAGCCAGTGGCCAGCACAGAGCAGAGGAGGATGAGAGAAAGGAAAGGGGAAAACGAAAGAACTATAAACCAAGTGAGAGAAAGGGGAGGATAAAGGAAGCTCACACGCCAACAGGTAGAAAGAATAGGAACAGCGGGCTACCTGAGCCTGCATTCACTCAGGGCCCCATCAGCTGGACCCTTTCTCTTACTCCCGATTGTGTTAGGGTGCTTGCCTGGCCCCCCTCATGATTGGCACCATTTCATTTCTGAACCAAGCTGGGTTGGAGCAGCTAGTGAGAGCCCATTGTCAAAATCCCCTAGACCAGGGTATCAATGGCTATAAATCAGAGCTCCCCACCCACTCTTGCCCCAGCTTCGTGACTCCCTCTCCAGGACAGTCCCTCCCCTGGCAGGCCCATTGCACTCACCCCTTCCATCACTATGTGTTTCTTTCATAGCACTTATCAGTTTTGTAATTAACTTTTTTTTTTGCTGTTAATCCTCACCTGAGGATACTTTTCCCATTGATTTTTAGAGAGTGCAAGGGAGGAGGTAGGAAATATAGAGAAAGAAACATCAATGTGAGAGACACATTGCCTGGTTGGTGCCTGCACACGCCCTGACCAGGCCAGGATCGAATCTATAACCCAGGTACATGCCCTTACCTGTGAATAGAACCCACAACCCTTTGGTGTATGGGCTGATGCTCTAACCACTGAGCACACTGGCCAGGACTGTAATTGTCTTTGTGATTGTTTTCCTAACTGAACTCCACAGGGTCTTGGCCCACTACTGAACTCCAGTTCTAGCACACAACAGGTTTTCAAATGTTTGTGGTTGAATGGTCTAGTTTTAAAAAAATGAGAGGATAGACTGGTGGAGGCAAGGAGGCTGCTGTGCTGGGCCGGGGTGGGAGATGACGTTGGCTGGATGGCAGTGCAGGCACAGGCACACTGCAGTCACCTGCCTGGAGCCCTGGCAGGCGTGGCTCAGTTGGTTAGAGCGTAGTAACTACCCTGCACTAGAAGGCGGCAGGTTCCATTCCCGTCAGAGGTTTTGGGTTTGAGTTCTGGTCGGGCCCTTACGGGAGGCTGCTGATGGATGTTTCTCTCTCTCCGTCCCTCTTCCCCGCTCCAAAATAAACTTTGGAAAAGGAAAAGAACTGCCGGAATTCCAGGCCCTGCTGGCTGGAGCAGGAAGGGTCAGGACCCCAACCGGACAAGGACCCCCCAGCGGCCTGTCTCGGTGAATGAAGTGAGCCTCCCGTCCCTCAGAGGTTCTGTACTATTGCCCTGGGAACCTGAGAGAAGACAAGGTCGTGGCTGGTCCTCACTCCCCATCTGTGCCCCTTGGAGGCCGCTCACATTTGCATACTCAGGCCTGGGGCTGGGCAGTGCTTACATCTCAGGTGAACTGTGAGAACCACCAGCAGCTCAGAGCCTTCCTCCCCTCTTCCTCCAGGGTCAACAGCTCCTCTGAGATATTTACTTTGCCTCCTAACAAGGGGACCCCATCTGTATCTGGTCAGGCTGGCACCCCCCACCCCCACCCCTATTCCCATGCTTGGTTCCAGCCCTCCTTGTGCTGATGGCTTGAACACAGCAGGAGAGACAGCCAGGACCCCAGGCATTACCCTGAGGACAGGGCCCCAGAGCCCAGATGGTCCCAGGGCCAAGCCTGGGGCTATAGCAGAATGGTGGGGGAGGGCAGTGGTGAGAGCTCCCACGGCAGACACAGGACACTCACGGGTGCAGCTTACACAAAGCGGCGGCCACATCTTCCGGCCGTGCTCCCCACCCACAGCCCCACTCACAGAGACAGAGGGATGGACAAGATGGCACGGGGGCAGGCAGGCTCAGGGAGTGAGCGCCGAGGCCGGGCAGTGGTGTCCTCATGGAGTGGTTTATTACAATTCTATCTCACAAGGCAGGCGGCGGCAGCACGCACGAGCTCCAAGCCCCTGACAGACGTCCGCCTCGGGCGCATGCAAACAGTGCAACATGGTCAAGCGCAAACACAGGGCGACCGAGGCGACACAGAACACGGAACGGGGAACAAGGTTGGGGCGATGGGTCCCTGGAGAGGGGCCTGGTTTCCCCAACCCTAGGCAGGACAGGAAAAATAAGATTCGTACTTCTTGTAAAATGCCCATTTCCTGGGTACTTTCTTTCTCCTTATTGTGAAAAATAATAAAAAATAAGCACATGGAAAAGAACCTCAAAAAAGTAAAGGAATAAAACTCTAGGAAGGTAAGAGATGGGAGGCCAGGGAAGCCTGACCATGGTGGGGCATCCGCCTCCTGCTCCTCACCCTCCTCTCTTCTTGGCCGTCAGCAGGACTCCCCAAATCCCACAGTGGGTCCATGAGAGGTGCCGGGCCTCGGCGGGGTCCCTGCGGGGGACGGGGGGCACAGGCGGGACAGAGGAAAGAGGTCCACTGGGCTCAGTTCAGGCTTAGGCCCAGCAAGTAGGGGCACAAGGTCCAGTCTCTCCAGGTTGAGTCCCCAGAGGCCCATGACCTGTGCGAGCCCAGACGTCACAGGTGCAGCTCATGGGTTTTGATGTGCTCGAGCTGCTCTCGGAGCTGCAGGAAGGAGGGCCGTGTGGCGGCGTCCAGCTGCCAGCAGTTCTTCATCACCTCGTAGACTGCAGGCGGGCAGCCGTCAGGGGCATCCATCTTGTAGCCCTTCTCCACCCGAGGGACGACGTCCTTCAGGGGCTGAGGGCAGATGGGTGGCATGAATCTGTGCAGGGCCTAACCCCTGGAGGGGATCCCTACTCAGCATCCCTCTTCAGGGGTCCCCTTTAGCTCTGCCTCACACCCAGGCCCAGGAAGTGGCCTGGAAGGCCCTGAGGGCAAGCTTCTAGGCCTCAGACTAGGGAGGCAGGGCCCAGGGAGGCCCCACACCTTGCCTACCCCAGCCTGACCCACCCCAGTGCCCACACTCACAATTCTTGGATAAGGCACTCGCCCAAAGGAGTAGATTTCCCAGAGAAGGATTCCGAAACTCCACACATCAGACTTGGTGGAGAATTTCTGCCACGTGGGTGGGAAAAGCTGTGTCAGATCCTGGGAATTTGGGGGTAGGGTGACCCAGGACCCCTGTCCCCACTGCTCAGGATATAGGGGGAGGCCCACCTACCTTCTCTCTCAGGGCTTCAGGGGCTGTCCACTTGACTGGCAGCTTGCCCGTGTCCTGGGTGCTGGAGGCCTCCTTGGTGAGGCCAAAGTCGCTGACCTTGGCCACGTTGTCCTCAGACACCAGCACATTTCGGGCAGCCAGGTCCCGGTGCACAAAGTTGTTGCCTTCCAGGTATTCCATAGCCTCACACACGTCTCTAGGGGCGAGGCAGGCACATGTCCCCTCAGACAGGCCTCCCATAGCAGGGTGGGGCCCCTCCCCCAGGGGCCGCTTCACTCACAGTGAGAACTTGAGGAGACAGTCTCCGCCCAGCACCGACCGACCCCGTGACCGAAGATAGTCCACCAGGCTCCCCTGGGGCAGGAGAGACAGACCATGGCCCACAGGTTAGACTTGCCCTCTAGCCCTTGGGAACAGTGAACCTGAGGCTGGGTGAAGGGTGACACCCAAGGGAGGTGCTAGGAAAGGAGAGGAACATGGGAGGAGGTGACATGAATATTAGGTTCTACAGCTGGACACTGCTCAGCATTCTCTTTTAATTCTCACCACTCTGAGGTAAACTTTGTTAGTATCTCCGTTTCACAAATGAGAAAACGGAGGCTTAGAGGCGATACAATTTGTCCAACGTTGAAGTGAATAAACGATGAGCCAGGACAAAAGCTGAGCTGTGGGGACTTCAAAGCTCAGTCGGAAGGAGGGGACTGAGAGCAGGGCCCCACGGTACAGTGGGGGGCTTGAGGCAGTTGGAAAGCCCAAGTATTCAGCTCCAGCACAGGGGTGACTCTTGGGGCTGGTGCACACCTTGGCCATGTACTCGGTGACGATGTAGAGTCCGCCCTTCTCTTCCACAATCACGCCCAGAAGCTGTACCAGGTTGCTATGCCGAAGTTGCCTGGGGCAGGATGAAGTGATCAGAGCCTGCCAAGCCGTCTCACCCCCACCTCTCATCGTGAGGGGCAGCCTCCCCGTACACCCCCTACCCAACTCACGTCATGACCGAGGCTTCAGCCAGGAAGGCCTGGGCAGTGGCATCGTTCTTAATGCATTTGACAGCGACTTTGTTCCCTCGGTAATCGCCCAGCATCACATCTGTGTGGAGTGTTTGGGGTTATTCCCAGACTCCCCACAGTCCCTTGCCCCCTCGAAGGGCTCCCAGCTCCTCCTGCTCACCTCCAAACTCCCCCTTCCCAATGGTCTGCAGCAGCTTCAGGTCCTTCATATTCAGCGCCCAGCCGCCTGGTAGAAGGAAAGGGGTCCGGGGGGGGTTGAGGCTCGAAGAGAGTTCACAGCAGGAGAGACAGAGGCCGACTATAGTGTGTGGGGTTCCCTGGAAGTCTCCAGAGCACCTGGGATGGGAAGTGCCAAGAAGCCTGGGTAGCAGGAGGCGAGTAGGCAAATGAGGACTGGGGATGGGGTAGCACTCACTGCGGAAGAACTCATCCTGGGCTGCCACTGTGCCCTCCATGACCTTTGGCTTGATGAGCCGAGTGCAGAGTCCATCTGCATCTGAGGTATAGTGCTGCAGGGTACAGGACAGGCCATCAGCTGCTCACACACACTGCCCAGATCTGACCACCAGAGGGCGGCAGAGGCTCACACCAACCAGCCCCAAGTTGCTTTGGTTGGGGAGAGCTCCCTATTTTTGGCAGCGCTTGGGTTAGGGAGGCCCCAGACTGACACATGACCCACTGCCCATGCCACCTCACACCCAGGTGCTGGACAGATCCCCCATTGTTGCTACCATTCTGGTCCTCGCCAGCATTCCCTGACTCAGTCCAGACACCAGTTTGTAGCCAGGCCTGCCCAGGACTCTTCCCTGCCAGAGACCAAGCCAGATAGGCAGCGGGGAAGAAGCTGAGAGTGAATTCAGGAGGCATCTGGGAGGCTGTCTGGAGCTACAGGGACACGTGGGCACATCCTTGAAGGCGCATGAGTCCAGGGGACCCTGGCCATTAAGGCGTAGCTCATGAGGTCATGCTTATATACACACACTTGGACATGTAGTTCTGTAAGTGGCTGGAAGGAAGCTAGTTCCAGGATTCAAATCCTGGCACCTCCAATTTATAGTTATGTGACAGCAAGTATCTTAACTGCTCTGAACCTGGCCGATGAAATGGAGATAGTGCCCTGGGGGCTGGTGCCCTGGCCCAGTTGGCTGAGCGTCATCCCATGCACCAAAAGGTTGCTGGTTTGATTCCTGGTCAGGGCACATGCTCAGGTTGTGGCTCGATCCCCGTTAAGGGGCGTGTAGGAGGCAGCCGATCAGTATTCTGTTCTCACATCGATGCTTCTCTTTCTCTTTCTCTCTCCCTCTCCTTTCCTCTCTCTCCAAAAATAAATAAAAATATTCTTAAAAACACACAAAACTAGTACTTAAGAAAACAGAAATGGGGCCCTGGCCAATTTTTCTCAGTGGTTAGAGTATCAGCCCGAGGACTGAAGGATCTCAGGTTTGATTCCTGGCCAACTGCACATACCTCGGCTGCAGGTGCAATTCCTGGCCCAGCTGGAGTACATGTGGCAGGCAACCAGTCGATGTGTCTCTCTCACATCAATGTTTCTCTCTTTCTCTCCCCCTCCTCCCTCCCTTCCATATTCTCTCTAAAGATCAATGGAACACTTATCCTCAGGTGAGGATTAAGAAAAAAAAAAGAAAGAAAAAGAAATGGGGATAGTGCCACCGTCCCCGTGGTGGCACTGTGGGCTCAGAGATCCACCCTGGCACACAGTAAGTGCCATCCAGGCTGCAAGACAGTCCCGAGGTCACAAAGCCAGAAGCAGTGGGACTGGAGCCAACATCCAGGCCTGTGGGTGCTGCAGCTCACCTCCACCAGCTGCATGAGGTTCTCGAAGTACACCTCCTCGTCGATGCTGAGCTTGCTGGAGTGGTACATGATACGGTAGTGCTCCACCTTGCCATCGCAGCTCACGCACAGCGTGTAGTCTCCAGGGTAGTTGGTGCTCTCCCGCACTAGGAACAGGCCTGTCTCTGGCGGGCAGAGAAGCCGTTCTGCCTGCTCCCGTGTGATCTTGCCATGGAACCAACTGGGGGACGGCAGGCCAGGGGTCACGGTGGCCCACGGGTAAGGAGCCTGGTGCCCCTGCCTGCATCCTCCTGCATCTGCCAGGCTCTACTTTCTGAAGGCCCTCCCTCTGTCCACCCTTCTATCTTCAGGCCTAGACCCATCCTCCCGCTTTGAGGTCCAGCACCCATGCCCTTCCCCTCATCTTGAGAAGCCCTCAGGACATTTCAGCCCTTTCCTCTGGTCTCCCAGTTTTCCTGACTCTTTCCTGGGGGAATCAGGGTTCCTCACCCTCCCTCCTCCCCAGACTGGGAGAGGATCCCCCTCAGGTACTCACGGCATGAGGCTAAGTTTGGTGCCGACCTTCACGCCCTCCCGCTTTTGGACATAGTTGGCTGGAATGATGCCCTCACGGCCCACCTTGTTCTTGGCTTTGTACCAGTTGGGGTCCTAGGGGAAGGGCAGCCCACACACGCTCTCAGGCCCACCCTCCTCTGCAGGGAACCAGGACCCAGAGGGAATGCCCAGAGGTGGGAAAGGGTGAGGGTAGACATGTGAGGTCCCTGATTACCTTGGTGACGGCCACAATGGTGAGCACATCTCCCTTGCAGAAGGGAAGGTCCTGCTCAGCAGTGCCATGGAAGTTGTACTTGGCAATACATTCTGTACCAGATGGCCAGGCGGCCTGCAGGACAGGCAACAAATGGGCAGGTGCAGCCTGGGGCCCCTCTCCACCCACCTGCCCCAAAACCCTCGAGGTCATAGCTCTTGGCTGGCGTCTGTGGGCCAGGTGAGGTGCTACCTCCCACAAGAACTTCGGGTCCCTTCCAGTTGACCTTCTACACTGACTGCGACCTGTGCCCCCATCTTGAGGGCCCTGTGACAGTGGACCCTGGAATTCTACTTTGTTGAAAGCCAGGGTTAAGACAGAGGGCTGGGAAAAAGGGAAATGAATTGATTTGAACCCCTTTTTCTGCTCAGCATCCCCATAAGGGGTGGGGATGCTCAACTGCCCAAACCCCGCCCCCATGGTACCTGTATTGCTGACATCTTCTCAGATCTGGCGTCCCCGTGTCACAGGAAGGCCAACCTGTTACTTGGTACCATGAGAGCTGTGGGGAGAAAGGGAAGATTGAAAAGTATGAGAATATGCCCCCAACCCGCAAGTCACTGAGATCCCACTCCTTCCCCACAGCAATATAAACAGGTGCCAAAGGCAGCCAGAGCTGGGACTGGGAGTGAGGGGGCCACCATAGGGGGCTTACAGACTGACGGAACAGCCAACAGAGGCAAAGGAGGTTCGGGGCTGAGTAGCACCAGTGCCACCTGCCCCACCAGCCCCAAGCCTGATGCTAGTTAACTGGTCTGCAGGGGAAGAGGGCCTAGGGAAGTTCTGTGAACTGGGGGAAGGTGTTATGTGACTTGGGAAAGTCACCTGTCCTCTGTGGACCTCCTAGTTTCTTTGTCTATAAAGTCTTGCCCAGGCAGTATTTTTAAGCCAAGGCTCACCGACCCTATAGCCTGGTAATTCCACTTCAGGGTGCACACTCAACAGAAAACAGGGCAGGTGTCCACTGAGGCAGGCACAGGGCACTCCTGCAGCACGATTTGCAATAAGCCTCAAAATGGACAGCTGCCCAGATGCCTCTGAAAAGTCAGATGGATAAACTGTGGTATACCCACGGAATGTAACACTGTGCTGTGACGAACATTGATAAGCTACAGCTAAGAAACAACATGGATAAACCTTGAAACGTAGTGTTCACCAATAAACCAGACATAGACGAGCACATGCCATGTGATTCCATCGTAAATGTTCGAAACTGGCCTAACCTATGGTGCAGGACGGTGACTGCCATGGGGAGGAGGCAGTGACAGGAAGGGGCTTCTGGATGCTGGTTGTGCAATTGCCTGAGCCCAGACGGGGTGGGTTCACTCTGTGGCAATTCGCTGAATTGGACCTGGCATAAACCTTACAGGGTGCAGGGGCTTCAAATGGCAATGCGAGGAACCAGGGTTTACTTTTGGGGGTCATGGGGCCTCAGCAGCAGAGCGTGTGATCTCAGAGATCAGAAGGAGCCAGGGAGGTAGAACCGGGAGAACCACCCCACTTCCAGGCCTCACTCCTGGTTCTAGAGTCAGGCAGACCTGGCACTGTCAAGTGTGCAACTTGGGTGAATGACTCAACCCTCTGAGCCTCAGATCCCTCACCCTGAAAGGTAGGGACTGGGATCCCCTGCAAGCAGGCTGTGGGAGGAATAGAATGAGGCCCTAGACTTGGAAGTGTCTGGCATAAACCCCCCACCTCTCTTCTCTTCCCCAAAGGTCAGCCTACCAACTTTTGCTGTCTGACAGGAAGATTGAGGTGCAAGGAGGACGACCCATGCTCCCCGCTCCCCCATTAATACAACTGAGCTGCCTGGGGTACAGAAACCACACCTGGGCTCTTGTGGTCCGCATATTGTGGGAGCTGTGAGCTCCTTACCCCCATTTTATGGAAGCAGAAACAAAGGCTCACACGGTTGAAAACAACTTGCCTGAAGTCACACAGCCCAGACCTTGAATTGGAGCCCCCAACCTCAGGCCCTTCTAAATAGGGACTCTGCTTACTCTCCACGTCCCACACCTCCCTCTCCCCACAAAACAGGCCACTGCAGGAGGGCTTAGAGGCTGTGGCATCCTTAGTCACCCTCTCAGCTGTCTGCAAACACTCCTTTCCCAGCCTGCAGCTGCTGCCGCCTCCCCACTGACTTGATGATGACAATAAAAATAACAACAGGCCCTGTTTTCTGAGCACTTATTCTGTGCCAGACCGTCTTTGGCACGTTACGGCTTGTCAAGCCCTCTAACAACTGAGAGAGAGGCTACACCATTTTATAGAAGGAGACCCCGAGCGAGGCCAAGAGGCAAGGTGGCTTTGCCTGAGGTCACCCTCTCTCCCCACTGACACCTGAGGGCTCAGGTGTCACCCACCTCTGTGCCTCCATGCCTCCCCTGCCCACCATGCCAGGACCACACTGATCTAGGAGAAAGAGAATGTAAGGGAGGAGAAGCAAGTGATGCTCAGAGAAGGGACAAGCCCAGGAAGCAGTAATCTGGGTGCCTTCCTTGAGGGGCCAGGCTTGGAGAGGCAGGAGCCAAGTTCTCCCCTTTGCTCTACTGGCTGCAACGTGACCACCCAGAGCTCTCATCAGTACAAAGGGTTGGCGATAACCCCACAGCTCCAGCGCTGCTTTGGGACTTGCCAGCTCTCCAGTGCCTCAGTTATGCCTGTTTTCTACCTGCTGTTCCCATGTCCTGCCTTGGCATTGTCTTCCCACTCCCTCCCCTGCTCTACTCAAGGAAATTCCACTCAACTCTCAGGGAGCAGAGGAAATGCTTCGGTTGGATATGTGCCTAAAAAATGTAGTGCGGCAGTCCACACAGTAATGTTTGTAGTAGCAAGAGATTGGGAGACAATCTCTTTATGTCCATTAATAAGGGGCCAAGTAAATAAATGACCAGGTATCCCTAAAAGGGAACAATGTATTTCAGCTAATGGGGCCAGAACAGATCTGTAGCTGCTGATACGATACACAACACTCTTCATGACAGAGTAAATAGAAATGGCAAAAGCCAGCCCAAGTCATTAAAGGAAAAGCTGCTGGACACAGCTTCCAAATACCAGCCCACTGATTAATAATCAGAAGATGAAAAAGCACCTTCACAATAGGGAGACCTGGCAGACGCCTTGCTAACCAAATGGTCAAATTAAGCATCACCAATAGTAAGAGAAGCAACGAGTGCCTGCGCTATGATCTGCTATGATGCGAAGGACGCAGATTCTGGTGTAGTATCTGCAGAGCTGTTGAGCCTGACTCACTCAGGAGGATGCTATCAGATGGAGCCCAAATAACTGGCCTGGACTCTTTTTTTTCTTAAATGTATTTTTATTGATTTCAGAGAGGAAGGGAGAGAAGGAGGGGGAGAGAAACATCAATGGTGAGAGAGAATCATTAATCAGCTGCCTCCTGCATGTCCCCTACTGGGGATCGAGCCCGCAACCCAGCCATGTGTCCTGACCAGGAATCGAACCATGACTTTCTGGTTCATGGATCAACACTCAACCATTGAGCCACACTGGTCAGGGCTGGCCTGGACTCTTAAAGTCAATGTCATAAAAGACAAAACAAACAAAGGCTGGGGAATGTTCTAGATTAAATAAGACAGGAAAGGAGCAGGATACAACAACAAAATGGTAATTATGTGAGGTGAAGGGTGTGTTAACTAACCATATTGTGGTAACTTTTTGCAATATATATAAGTATCCAATCATTACATTGTACACCTTAAACTTACAATGTTATATGTCAATAAAGCTGGGGGGGCGGTAAAAGAAAAGTGACAATATTCAATGAGTTATTCTAAATGAGATTCTGAGATAGAGGAAAAAATAGCTATAGAAATCATTACAGGACAATTGGGAAAATGGAAATGTTCGACAATATAAGTGTGACCATGGTACTGAGATTATGTTAGAGATCCACACTAAAATACTTCAGAGTAAGCCCTGGCTGGGTAGCTCAGTTGGTTAGCGTTGTCCCAAAATGTCAAGGTTGGGAGTTTGATCGGCGGTCAGGGCACATACAAGAATCAACCAATGAGCCCTGGCCGGTATAGCTCAGTTGGTTGGAGCGTAGTCCTATACACCAGAGGGTGGTGGGTTTGATCCTTGGTCAGGGCACTTACCTAGGTTGCAGGTTTGACCCTTGTTGGGGCACATACAGGAGGCAACTGATTGATGTTTCTCTCACATCGATATTTCTCTCTTTCCCTTCCTTTCTCTAAGTATCAATAAAAAATTTAAAATATCAACCAATGAATGCATAAATAAGTGGAACAACAAATGGACGTCTCTCTAAAAATCAAATAAGCCCTGGCTGGTATGGCTCAGTAGTTGGAATGCTGGCTTGTGCACTGAAGGGTCGCAGGTTTGATTTCGGCCAAGGGCACATCCAATCTCCACCCCAGGTTGGGGCACCTGTGGGAGGCAACCAACTGATGTTCACATCATGTTTCTCTCTCTCCCCGCCACTCTCTCTAAGAATCAATGGAAAAAAATATCCTCAATCCTTGGATGAGGATTAAAATAATAATAATAATAATGATAATGATAATAAAATAAAAATAGAATACTTGGGAGTAAAGGGTATGATGCCTGCAACTAACACTCAAATATATCAGCAAAAAAATACATATATACATGTGTCTATGTATATAAAAGAGGTAAAGCAAATGTGGCAAAATGTTTAGAACTGGTGAATCTGGGTAAAGGATATATGGGTTTTCATTATACTATTATTTCAGCTTTTGGGTAGGTTTGAAATATTCAAAAGGTTGTATAGAAGAGCAAGGTGCAGAATGTCATCCACGGTATGTTACAAGTTGTGTTTTTCAAAGTGACATACAATTCCTCCCTAAGCTCATATGTACAGATTATCTTTGAAAGATAGAGGAAACTGATAAGCAAGGTTGCCTCTGAGATGGGAAGGGGGAGTATTAAGTTCAAGGGAAACTTACTTTTCACTGTATATTTGCTATTTTGTCCTTGACCTTTTTTCAAAACAACATGCATCTATTACCTTCCCCCTAAAAATAAGACTGAAAATAAATAACTTTTTGAAAGCCACCTCTGTCAGGAGCTTTCTGTGATCCCCCCAGTTGTGCTGGCTGCTCTAAGCCTCCATCCACAGCCTCTCACACATTCCAATGCTCCAATAAGAACCTCACTGGTCCTGGCCTGGGAACTCTTAGGGGAAAAGTGGGCGGGGGGCTGACTCATGTCGCCAGCATGGGCTGGGCCCAGAGTGCTGAATGAATGAACCAACAAAAGAAAGGGGGAAGCTAGGATGGCTGTACCACACTGAGGTCCCATAACCAACAGGACTATATTTAACCCTAAAGGACAGCAGCTGTCACCCCACCCCCATAGGACTTAGGGACAGGGAACTTTGTAACTTTGTTAAGTCAATGCTTCACTCTGACTTCCTGCCCCAAACTCTGCTCCTAGCAGTCCTTGTGCTGG
This sequence comes from Ia io, assembly GCA_025583905.1. Classification (NCBI taxonomy): domain Eukaryota; kingdom Metazoa; phylum Chordata; class Mammalia; order Chiroptera; family Vespertilionidae; genus Ia; species Ia io. The sequence goes on from JAJQQW010000008.1 coordinate 110,760,911, forward strand.
GGTCCTGGGAACAGACTGGGCATTGTGCCCAAGTACTGAGGTCAGTGGCCACAGCCTCAGGCAGGCCTTTCTTGGGAGCCCAGGCTGGTGGGGGCGGGAGCCCAGAAATTCCTGGGCTGCCATTTCCCTGCCCTGGGGGCAGTTTTAGACCCCCACAGCTAAGCACATGCTGAGAGCCCTGGCAGGTCAAGGGGTTCCTGCCCTGCCCCCTCACCAAAACTCCACTGCCTAATGGGGTATGGGAGCCTTCAGTAACTGTTTATACCCAGCTAAAAATACCCACTGAAAGGGGAAGTGCACAAGAGACCTAGGGGAACTCGGGGCCATGCCCCCAGAGACTCTGATCTGCCACAGGGCCCAGCTAGAGTCTGGGTGTGGGGCATGGGCAGCCACTGGAGGCAACAGGCAGGCCCCCCTTGCCTTCTCATTCCTTGAGTCAGTTTTTCAGGCGCCTCCGTATGCACCCAGCCCTATGCTTGGTGGGCCAGGCTGGGCAGGAGGAGGAAAGGGCCCAGGAGGCCCTGCCCTTAGGGATCCAAGAACTCCACTCAATGCCCTCCTAGTAGCTAATCACAGTCAGGGGTGCTCAGTGCCTCACCAGACAGGACAGACCTGGACAACCTGGGAAGACTTTCAGGAGGTAGGGGAGGGGAGCTGCAAGTGGGAGGATTTTGGGTGGAAGCGACTTGAAGGGGTGTGTGCTAGATCAGGCCAGGCTTAAGATTCCAAACTGTGGTACAGAGGGAGTTAAGGGGGAAGAAGGCTCAGCGTAGGGCACACAAAGGCTTTGAAGCCAGCCCAGAAGTTTCTGACGGGTCACAGGGCAGATACAAGCAGAACTGAATTTCCGATTTGGGCATGCCCCTCCGAAAGGGCAGTGCACCTGAGAAGGGTGGGGCACTGCCAGCAGTTTGGCTGGTTTGGCAGTAAAATCAGCCCCACCTCTGCAAAGGACACCCAGGCTTTGGGCACTGGGGCGCCCCTGGCCACACACCACACTATGGGGGTGCAAGGTTCTGGCTGACCCAAGCAGGTGGTCCCAGAGCCCTCAGCACCCCCACTGCAGATGTCTCAGTGTTGGGCAGCAGAATTGGGCACCAGACCCTTGGAGATACCTATACTTCTCTGGGGATCAGGGAAGGCCTGGAAGGATGCTCTACTTTGGCTCCAGTGTATGTTGCCCAAACCCCATCCCCAGAGCTCCCACAGCCTTCAGCACCCCTTCCTTAAGGGGAGGTGCCAGTTTAATGGCTGAAAATGTTAAAAAACAAAATTACAGCAACTCACTGGCTTTTTTCCTGCCCCCAATGGCTGGCTCAGTGGGAATGGTAGTCCCACCTAGTGGTTTGGGAAGTGAGAGGAGGCCAACGGGAATTTCATTCCCTAGGCTGCCTGCAGCTGGAGGCTGATACTCCTGGCCCAGAAAGGTTTCTAATTACCACTCAGGGCCTAATTATCTGCATGCGCTGGGCAGCAGGGACTGGGGCCTCCCCAGGGTCCTCCTCAGTCCTGAGCTTAGGCTGTATCGTTTGCATCTTCATTTGCCTATATTTACATACAGCCTCTCAGCACTGATCTCCAACGAGCCCTTAGAAATCATAGAGTGTACCTGTTCCTCACCCAAAGTCTCCTAGCCAAGTTACAGATGGGGAGACTGAGGCCCAGAAGCCCATTAGCTGTCTAGAACTTTGGCCTAGATTCCTGGTCTCCCAATCTCAGAAAGGGATCCATAGAACATACAGCTCAGAAGGGAAGACAATGAGGGTCCAACACAGGACATACAGCTTTGCTGCCTACGTGAGGGAGAAGCGGGGTTCAACACCCTCCCCAGCAGGACGGGCTATAAAAATGAGAGCACAGAAGGAGAGCCTACTGACCCACCCTGAGTTAACTACTTAATCCTCCAAAAACCCTGTGAGATTTTACTGTCGATCTATTTGTCAGAGGAGGAACTAGGCGCTGAGCAGTGTCACCCAGCTTCCATGAGGCAGAGCAGGGAGTTGAGCTCAGCTCTGTCTGAATTTGTTCAGGGGAAAAACCTTCAACTTTTCCTTGGGCAGAACAGATGACACCCTGAAAATGGACAGACAGGTGAGGAGGGTGTTCACGGGAGGGCTGCCCAGAGCTTGGCCCTCCTGTTCAGGAAAGCACAAGTTACATCTGTGCCCACTCCGTGTGTGCCACACCCTGTCTCGCACAGAGAGACCAAGAGTTTGTCTAGGGCCGTGGTCGGCAAACCTCGGCTCTCGAGCCACATGCGGCTCTTTGGCCCCTTGAGTGTGGCTCTTCCACAAAATACCACGGCCTGGGCGAGTCTATTTTGAAGAAGTGGCGTTAGAAGAAGTTTAAGTTTAAAAAATTTGGCTCTCAAAAGAAATTTCAATCATTGTACTGTTGATATTTGGCTCTGTTGACTAATGAGTTTGCCGACCACTGGGGCCACACTGCAACTAGAGAAGCCAGCAACCCTAGGGAGGGTAGAAGCTCCAAGCAAGGAACTCTGCCCCAACCCTGCCTCTTCTGCAAATGCTTCTTGATTTTCACGGCCCTTCCCCTCCAGGAAGCCCTCCACTATTACAGCCTACGCAGATCCTCAGCTCTGCCAGGAAGTCATAACCACAGGCCTCCCCTAATTGAGTCCTCTCCCCATCTGGTCTCTCCTACAGTAGGCCAGTAGGGTAGCTCCCAGGGTTCCTTCTTCATCCTCCCCTCCACTCTCCCTGAAGCGTGGACAACATAGACCACAGATGCCTGAGTCTCAGTGAGGACCAGGTACTAGGCAGGACTGAAGAGCAACAGCTAGGGTGAACAGGCGTGAGAATGACACCCAGATTTTCACCCACCCACAAGGCTTCCAACTGTGTGGAGAGCAGGACAGGCAGAGGGGGCATCAGGCAGCCTCTCTTCTGCTTGCTCCTGCAACTCTGGGTCCAGACCACAGAAGGGTGGGGGAGGGGGAGGGAGGCGGAGGGAAGCTGCGGTTGGAGGCCCAGCCCCACGGAGGCGTACAGAGCTAGTGTGCGATGAGAAACTACTCTCATCATAGTACTTCAAAACCAGGAAGAGAAACTGAGCAGGCAGAAAGGGTGAGCTGGGCTGCATGTGGCCCTCAGGTCCCTGGGGCCTGCCACGGGTAGCTCCAGGAAAGTCACGGACCACTTCTCCCTTCTGGGCCTCAGTTTCCCCAAGGAAAGAATGGGATTCTCTCCCTGGCCCTGCCAGTCTGCCCGACGAGTGCAGGCTGCATCCCGCTTGTTCAGAGACTCCACAATTGGGTGGAGCAGTCCTGATACCCCAGTGGGCTGTGGCCTCTCCCAGGAAGCAGGGCCTTGGCCTTTCGAAGCTAGCCCCGCCCTGCTCACTTCTCCCCTCAGCCATGCAGGGAGCACACCAGCTCTCCCTCCACCAGCTCTTTATTTTTAGGTTTGAATTTGACTTTAATCATTACTTAGCAGATTCTATTTCCAGCCCTTGAATAAAGGGACCCAGAGGAGAGGAGGAAGGGAAGCAGGGCTCCCTGCCTGGTATGGGGGGTAGCCTGCTGCTCCGCCCATCCTGCCCAACCAAGAAGTGGGGACCGAGAAACATCCAAAGGGCTTACCCAGGCCGGACCAGCATCTTGTAGAGGACCCCACCCTGTGACCTCATCCCAGCCCAAGCTATGGGACAGGAGGGCAGCTGTAAGACCTACTTCCCCTGTACCAAGACCAGGGAGGAGGGAGACACTTCACAGGCAGAAGATTGGCAGCCAGAGTCCAAGGTCACATGCATGGGGGACCTCTGCATTGAATGGGCCATTTTGGGGAGGATCCTCTGCCTAGGTTAGTCCTAAGCCATCCTACGGTCATCTGGGACAATGGTTTCCTAGGCCTGGGAGTGACAAGCTGAGACTGGTTTCCTCCTACTGTCCATGAGGTGGCTCCAGGAGGGCACTCCCAATTCTGTAGTTTCCACAGAAGCAGAACAAGAGGAAGCAAGCAGTGTCACAGCAGTACACACGCAGGTTAGAGCCGGGGAACACCTGCCAAAGAGGAGGGCGCTGACACCCAAGACTTCCCCAGGGATCTGTGGACCATTGATGTTCTCTTTTAACTCCCCTGCCAGGCGGCTCTAAAAACCCTACCTCCCCCACAGCTTTCTTCCCCCCCCCCGGCCACCTGGGAAGATGAGGCTGGCGTCTGCACCAAGTTGGGGCTCAGAATGCCTGGGTTCCTTGCCCAAGTCTGTTTTTCCAGGGAAAGCAGGCCTTTATCTCCAATGGGGAAATGCAGGGCTTCCCAAAATGGCCTAGGAAGTAGCTGAAGCTGGGGACAGGAGGCAGCTGAGCTCACAGAGAACTCATCCACTCAGTTCTGATGCTGGGCAAAGAGAATGGGTAGGGTCAGGTTCCAGAAACCAACCAGTATCCTATCTTCTCAGAGCCAGGCCCACGAGCTTGGCTGGCAAATCACAGGGTGATTGGGAGGGGGAAGGCAGGGAGGCCAGAGTAGCCCAGAGCCTCAGGGACATAAAGAGGGTGTCAGCCGAAACCGGTGTGGCTCAGTGGGTGGAGCGTCGGCCTGCGGACTCAAGGGTCCCGGGTTCGATTCCGGTCAAGGGCACATCCCCAGTACGGGGTGTGCAGGAGGCAGCTGATCGATGTTTCTCTCTCATCGATGTTTCTAACTCTCTATCCCTCTCCCTTCCTCTCTGTAAAAAATCAATAAAATATATTAAAAAAAAAAAAGAGGGTTTCAGAAGCGCCCCTCCGCTCCCCCTAGCAGAGACCAGCCCTTGGCTGGGTGAGCCATCAGCTAAGCCTGCCCCAGGTGTCTTCCCTATACGTTGAGGCAGCCTGTGGTGGGCACTCCATCAAGAGTGCCAACCCCTCCTGACAAAGTGCCTACAGAAGCCAGGGGCTGTGCCAGCACTTTCTAGCACCTTGGTTAGTTTACACTATCCACCCCCCGTCCCCCAAGGAGGTGACACCATCCCAGGTGTATATACAAAGGAACTCTGGCTCAGAGGGTGACCTCGTCAAGGCCCCTCCACCAGGCCTAAAAGGCATGGCTGGGCCTAGAACCTACGTTGATTGGGAGCCAAGTTGCCCACTCTCTCCAATACTCCTGGCTGCTTTGGGGGCCTGTAGCAACTACCACCACCACAACAGATGGGCAACAGGTGCACATGCTCAGTAAGAAGGTCTGGGTGAGGTTGCTGTGGCAGCTATTTGGAAAATTCTATAATTTTTTAGAGGCAAAGTTACACAGACCATGTAGCAACATGAGAAAATGCCCATAGACACAGTATTAAGTGAAAAAAGGTGTCATTGCCTGCACATTCAAATGACAATAGTGATGAAGAAACAACCAGGAAAGACTGGCAAGGAATTCCAAAATGCTACAATTTGTAAAGAAATAGTGGGTGATTTTTGTTGTTTTCTAAATTACCAGTAGTTCTGTTTTGTCTTTCTAAATTAAGAAACTAATACATACATAGTTTTCTCACAATGAGCTCAGATTTGCTTTCCTGAGCTCCATCTGCTCCCCAGCTCTGGTCCTTGTGTCTGGGACATCTTTTGCCATGGGACACCCTTCTGTTAAGAGGCAGCCCCTCAGATACATTAGGCTCTCTTCCTACCATGTCTTTCCCAGGCCAAACACCTCTGTTTTGGGGGGGACTATGTGTCAAGGCTTTGAAATTCCTCAAAAGATAAATTCAGAACGAGACCCAGGCTATCCTGCCCGATCAGGCCACCTGGAGGCTTGTAAGGGCAGCCTCATCCCACTGCGGATCCTTAGCCTCAGTACCTGCCTGCTCTCAGATGCTTCATAGGGCTCAACCTCTTGGGGCCTGGTGTCCCCTGTAGTGGTGCTGGGGACCATTTTCTGTCCTTTCTTGCCCCAACCCAACTCAGAGAGAAAAGGAACCACTTCTGAGAAGGAGGGAGACATCAAGCTTGCCAGATAAAATACACATCCCTGCACACATGCTAGCCTGAAGCCAGACCCTTTTCTATAAAGGCCTCAGGACCCAGCCACACCAGTACAGGTCATGGTTAGTATAAAAGCACCTAACAATGTCAGGCCTCAGCTCCAGCCCCTCAGGCTGGAAAGAAAATTACCGCTAGGTGAGGGCAGCCCTCACAGGCCAACCACATCTGGTTCCCCTCCACTTTGCATGTCAGGATGACCAGAAAAAACAACTTCAAAATCAAGGGTAGAGGCCTGAGCTGGGCTCAGACATGGCTCAACATCCTCCAGGGAACCTCCCACTCTTTTCAGGAGCAAGAGGATCCTGCCACACTCCCAATTTGATTCCCTCTTGCTGCCTTTGCCATTCCTGCTGAGGTCCCACCTAAAAAGACACTGGAGCCGAAAACGGTTTGGCTCGGTGGATAGAGCGTCAGCCTGCGGACTGAAAGGTCCCAGGTTCGATTCCGGTCAAGGGCACGTGCCTTGGTTGTGGGCACATCCCCATTTGGGGGCATGCAGGAGGCAGCTGATCGATGTTTCTAACTCTATCTCTCTCCCTTTCTCTCTGTAAAAAATCAATAAAATATATTAAAAAAAAAAAAAGACACTGGAACCCCCATGGTGTGAGAAGCTTGGAACAGGCCCCTGGTGCCCTGACAATGCTCCTACGCCAAGGCTGTAGGGTGCTCCCATTGGAAACAGGGCTCACATCTCCCCATCTGGCTCTCATTCACATCCTGAACCTGGCTGTCCCTATGCTAGCTGGGACCAAGGTGTGGGAGGGCTGGGTTGGAACTGACCATCAAGCTGTTTCAGCTCAACTCTAGGGTCACACCAGATGGGTACCCCACATATTCACCACATCCCCATTGGTGGGATCCAGCCTCAGGCACCAGCAGGGAAATCCGATGGCAGAGCAGATGCTGTCTGAGCCCTACCCAGCAGAGCTGAGGCCGGAAGTCTCTCCCTCCCCTCCAGCCCTCTGTGTGGCACATGCCCACTCCACAGGGTCCCTTGGGCCAGGCTGGGAGCCTGTGTCCCTGATCGGTAAAGGTGCCTGTCTGGTTGCCCTCCAACCTACAGAAGCCCTCCACCTGCAGTGTGGGGGATGCAAGGGCGGATGGCAAAACTACCAGAGTCCTGGGGGAGTAACATCCCCCTTTGAGCCTCAGTTCTCTGGTCTACAAAATGGGAGAGGAGCTGAACCCCTAGTTAAGCTTCAAGAATCTGGTAGCCGGACACGCCCCTTCCTCACGCCGGGCCTTGGCCCTGAGGCGTCTAGGAGAAGGGGCGGACCAGGCTGTCAGGTGGTGGGACATGGTCCTAACACCCAGTGCTACCGCCACCTAAGACAAAGGCCCTGCCCAGTGTCCCCACCCAAGGCCAGAGGTCCCTTGGCTTAGGCTGGTCTGGGACGTCAGGGTGACAAGTTCAGCCTCGGGGCCCTGGGCACCCTGGAGCCGGCAGAGCCTCAGCTGAGGGAGGCAGGGAGGCAGGGAGGGGGGTCAGAAGCAGACAGGCCAGGGACCCTGCAGGGGGGCCGAGGACAGGGAGCCGCACACCGCCCGTCACCAGGCTCCCGCCAGCCTCTCCTGCGGAAGGAGGGGGACACTCAGAGCGGCCTGAGGCGAGACTGTGCGACTCGGCAGCGGCTCCCTCCTGAGCTCCCCTCCCAGGCGGGCTGACAGTGACTCCCGGGAGAACTCGAACCCAGGACGGAGGGGCACGGGAGTGGGGGTGGGGGTGGGGGTGGGCGCGGCGGCAGCTCCACGCGAAGCAGGAGCGGGATGGGAGCCCTCTCCCGGTCCGGAAGCACTCCCACGCCCACCTCCTCCGGCCTGCCGGGCACTCACCTCTCCTGGGGAACTGCGGTCCGAGCCCCCTCGCTGCGGGCATCGGCGGCCTGCGGGACGGTCCACGTGGCCGGGAGGGGAGGGGCAGGGCCCCGGGGCGCGCGGGGCCGAGAGGCGGAGGCGCGAGAGGGCAAGGAGGGCCGGCCGGCCGGGGGCGCGGGGCGGCCGGGGCGCGGGCCGGCCGGGGAGGAAGGCGGGGAAGGGGGCGGGCGGGAATGGGGAGGAAACAATGTAGCCGGCGCGGCCCCGGCCGACTTCCGCTTCCGAGCGCCGCCGCCGAGGGTCGATCTCGGAGCGTCGCGGCCGGGGCCGTCCGAGCTGGGCCGGGCCGCGGGGCTCCCCGCACGCCGCGCCGCGCCGCGGAGGCTCCGGCGGCCACAGGCGGCTGGGGCGGGGCAACGCCGGGCCGGCGGCGGGCGGACGCCCCGCTGGGACCCCGCCCCGGCAGGACCCCCGGGCGGGGTGCGGGGTGGGCGGCGGCGGGAGGGCGGCGGCGGCCGAACGGCTCGCCCGGGGCTCCGCGGGAGGACGCGCGCAGGCCTGGCTGGAGGAAGCGCGGCCCGGATCCTCCGCCCGCGGCAGCGCGCCTGCGCGAGGGAGCCCGCCGGACGCGCGGCGGGGCGTGGGCCGGGGAGCGGGAGCCGGCTGGCGCGCCCCCTGCCGGGCGCCGGGGCGCGGCGGGAGGGGTCCCCGCGCGGCCTCCACCCGCCCGCCCGCGGGGAGGGTCTCGCTGAGGGCCGCCCGGCCCCCGCGCCAGCTCCCGGGCGCGGCTCCGCCGTGCAGGCGCGCTTGCGGCCGGGCCTGGGCCCTCTTCCGATGTGCTCGTGCAGAGGGGGCCTCGCTCGCAGCAGTGAGCGTTTATTCCTTCACGTCCGGACGCCTAATGGCGCTGACGGCGCGACAGGCCCGGCTCTGGACTCCTTCCTGGCTGCCCAGGAGTTGTCAGTAGTAAAACTGCTCGGCCACCAGACAGGCTCCAAGAGAGAACTGATGGAGGCGGAGAGGTGATGTCCAGGCCCACAGGAAACAGAAAAGCGGGCGAGGGCTCACGGAGACGTCACGGAGCGGGACCTCCAGGCCAGGAAGCGGCGTGGACGCCGGCAGGGCGAGGTGCAGAGCCCGAGGTCTTTGGGACCTGCCAACAGCGCAGTATGGGTGCGGTTCTGCAGTGTGGGTCCAGGAAAGCCGTGGGAGACGGGGGTCGCTGGAAGCCGCAGGGACTAGAGCGATCCGAAGAGCCCCTGTGGGACTTTCTTCGACTTTGTTTTCAGCCTGGAGCTGGCGAAGAAGTTGTCAGTAGCTGTGTGACTTTGGGAAAGTTACTTAACCTTTCTATGCTCTAGATCCCCATTTGGTAAAATGGGGGAAATAACAGCCCCACAGTTTTAAGATTATGTGAGACAGGAAATGAGTAAATACATTTAAAATGCTTTGTGTGCTGTGGCTGGCACCCGGTCAGCTCTCAATAGTGCCTGTTATTATATATCATTATTAACAAGGAACAGGGAGGTGATCTGCTTTGAACTACAGGAGCAGGGTCTGTGTGGGGGGCACAGAGTGGGGTTGGACCGTGATGGGGGCGAGATCAGAGACTCCAGTGCAGGTAGGAGGTGTCAAGGCGCTTCATAGGGACTGGGTTGGGTGCGCAGAGCATAGGGGCATTCTCAAGTGGGGAAAATGAGTTGTACTGACAAAATCTTGAAATTCAAAATTAGGGAGGGGCTGAGGGAGTGAAGTGAACAGTAAAGGGCCCTGTGGGAGAGTGCGGCTGCAGATTGTAAAGAGTCTTACATGCCAGGAACAGGAGTTGGCTGTGCCCCCCCAGACAAACCACAAGTTGGCCCTTTGACCCAATGCACCCCTCGGCCAGCTTCCCAGGAAGAGGCCAGCCCTTCAAGGAGGGAAGTAGTCACACCCCTGCCCTTTGAGAAGACAGCCAGTAAATCTGAGAGAGAGCTATGGGTGGTATTGGGGAGAAAAGCATGAATTTGGGATTCAAATCTTTGTGTGTGTGTGTGGCAGAATTTTATGATTTCATTAACACAGAAACAATGTGCACACCATCTGTCTATTGACTTTCTTCACTGCGCAGCCTGGCGTTGGGGTCCGTGACTCTGAGGGCCCGCTGGGCTGCTCTCTCCACAGTGGCTTCACGGTTCTTTGGGGAGACGCCGTGAGCAATCTCAGCACAGGGAGATCTGTTGCACATCAGCAGCGCTTCAAGCTCCTTGATGTTATGGACCAGAAACTTCCGAAAGCCACTGGGCAGCATGCGCTTTGTTTTCCTGTTGCTCCCATAGCCGATGTCGGGCATCAAGACCTGGCCCTTGAATCTTTTATGCACCTATTGTCAGTGCCTCTGGGTTTCCGCCAGTTCCGCTTAATTTTGACATATCGGTCTGACTGGTGCCGGATGGACTTCTTGGTCCTCTTTTTGGCAATCTTGGGTTTCACGAGGGCTCTGAGGGCAGCCATGGTGCCGAGTAGGAGATGGCTGCCACCTCCGTAGGCAGCGCCGAGGAAGAGCTGGGATTCAAATCTTAAAGTTAAATCTCAGCTGAACCATTTACCAGCTGTGTGACCTTGGGTTAGTTACTTAAGGTCTCTGAGCTTAGTTTCCTCTTCTGTAAGATCCTGCTCAAAGTACACCTCTCTCATGAGAGATGGTGCAGATTCAGCAAGATAACAGCCTAGGGGTGAGAGGGATGTGAGGATGCTCAGCTCCTTTGGTTCCCCTTTCTCCTCTGAGGTCAAGATGGAATGATAAAGTGGGGGCTGATGGGGCCACCGCACAGCCTAAAAGAAAGCATTTCAGCAGCTCTGCAAAGGCTTCTGGAAGGGAGAAGTTGACAGCTCTCCTACCCTGCCTGAATCAGCTAACAAAATAGGAAAGGACTGCGGGGATTTGGAGAAAATGCTCTAATCCCTGTCCCAATTTTGTTACCAACCCATCTTTCCTTAAACTTCAATGCATTTGACTCCCCCAGCCCCTCCCTCTGGGTTTATGTGGCCCAGAGCATGAACTTTGGAGTCAAATAGACTTGCATTTGAATCCTGGCTCCACCTCTTCACAGTAGAGCAAAATAAAATTTAAACTTTCCTGAACCCCAGGCACAGGGGACAAATCAATAAAGGGCTCTGTGCCACAGAACTACCCTCTAGAGCAGTGGTCTGCGGACCACTGGTGGTCCGTGAGGTCCGAAAGGCTGGCGACCGCTGCTCTAGTGGAAGAGCTAATTAACTCCCAACCTCCCCATTCATTTGCTCATTCAATAAATACTGAGCACCTACTAAGTGCTAGGCACTGTTCTGGATGCTGGAAGTGAGCAAAGAGTGAGCACGGGCCTTGCTTGAGAGGCTAATTCAGTAAACAGGGAAATTAGATACTGTGGTAGGAAGGCAACGAGTGCTTGATGGAGGGGAGCAGGCCAGGAAGACAGGCATAGAGGGTTTAGCACGTTGAGGGACAGTAAGAAGGCTGAGATAACAAAACCAGTAAGTGGGAGAGAGGAGTATGAGAGAAAGGGCCAGATTCTGTAGAGTGCTGTGGACTAGGGATTTTATTACATGAGTTTGGGTTTTATTATATGAGCAATGAGGAGCCATTAAAGAATTTTAAGTAGGGAAGTGACATGACCGAGTGAAGGTCAAGAGACCAGAGAGGGTGTTTTGAATAATCCCACCAGTGGTAATGAGAGTGGGCTTTGGTGGACAAAGGAGAGCCATGTGACTGCTCTTGGTGAGGGGCTGTGAGGGGAGTGAGGCCACAGGAGAAAGCAGGCTGGTCCTCAGGTGTGGCTGGAGCACCGGGGGAAAGTATGGTGCTCTTTACTGAAGTGGGAGGGCCTGGGAGAGGCTCAAGCTGGGCGTAATGCTCAGGAGCTGGCTTTTGGACAAACCCAGTTGAAGACGCCTACGAGAAATGGAGGTGTCAAGCCAATGTTTGGAGCCATCTTTTATAGACCAGGCTCAGAATAGAAGAATTTTCCCAGCGTCCACTCCCAGGACTAGGGTTTAGATCTGAGGACCTCCAAAACCGGGAACCCCAGCTCCCCGTGCAGTGGAAAGGAAATCCACTAGGGGCCTTGGGTTTTAGGATCTGGGAGGAAATTTAAGAGGAGCCCTCTCCCACCAGGTAGGCTCAAGCACTAGCTTTCTCAAGCTGGGCCACCTGTCTGGCGTGAGGGAAAGGAGAAAAGAGAGGCTGGAGACCCCTGGGTGTGGGAAGTGGAGCTCAGGACTTGGGGTTGCATTTTTATTAGATGACACAACTGGGCTAGCTTGTTGCTAAATTGTGTTGGTTGTTGATGGCCAGAGGTCCTGAGCTTAAGCACCATTTGGGTGGGCTGTGCTCTGCTCCTAGGGTCTCCTGGAAAGGGAAGGGCCTCTCTTCCCTGCTTCATTACTCCTCCCCACCCCCAGCATCTACTTTGAGATGACAGTTTAGAGAAGCTGGTGTGAAATAGTTTGAAACTCAGTCCTGTCTGGGCGTCCCCAGGGGCAGAAAACAGGAAGCCAAGATTAAAGGCAGATTTCCAGCAAAGTCCCCTCGACTTCCTGCAGAGCAGGTGCCCAGGGTGAGCTGACTGTGAGCAGCTTCCCTTGCTGACAGCACCTGGGGCACCCTGCATGGCTGGCCCTCCTGCTATGGGAGCTGTTCTTTGGCCCTGTCATCACCTTTCCCATTGGGGAGCTCCGCCAAGCACTTGGGGAACAACCTCCTCCAGAAAAATACTGTGGGAGGTGGAAGGAGCAGTCACTGGGAAAGAGGCCTGGTGCTGAGGATACGGGGCGGGGGGGGGGGGGGGGGGGGGGGGGGGGGGAGGGGAGACCAAGCAGAAAGGGCATGGGCTTTGAGGTCACTCAGACGTGGTGTGAATGCCAATTCTCTGCTGCAGGGACTCACTGACCTGTGGAGGTGGGTCAAGGGGCAAAGCTGCAGAAAGGGGGCAGGGGGGCTTAAGGAAGGTGGCCGGGGAGACTGGACCAATGCCTAGGGCTAAGCGTCCCTAGGGAAGGCCAGAAACCAGGAGACAGTAAGTGGTCATAGTGGCCCCTGCCATCTGAATGTCAGAGGCTCCTTGGCTGGATGAGCAAACCGATATCCACAGCTGCTAAAGGCTCAGGAATCAATGGGGTGGGGTGGGGTTGGAGGGAGAGACAGCCCTGTTCTCCCCTGTGGCCTCTCCCCTTCCCGATCTGCAGGAGAAGAGGCTTTCACGAGCTTCACCTAGTCAAGAAACTGAGCCTGCCTCATGCTGAGGCATCATTCTCACCCAATTTATCTTAACCTTTTGCACTCGGATGGATGTCGAGTGTGACTCGACACGGTTAGCATTAGAATAAAGGAATCGAGAAAAAAACAAGCGAGTGCAAAGGGTTAATAGCTTCTGGGTTAGAGTCCTGGTCTCCCGGCGCCCAGCTGTATGCCCTTAAGCAGAAGCCACTTAACTGTTCTGAGCCTCAGTTACCTCATCTCTAAAACGGGAGTGAGAGGCCCACCTCACAGGGTACTTACAATGCTAAACTGAGATGAGCTAGTGAATCGCTGGCACGGTGCTTTGGCCTAAGGCACACTTTCACTCACTGGCAGTTAGAAGAATATTTTTTCTCTGACTCCAGAAACAGGCTGTGTAGTCTCAGCTCTCCCCTGCTGTCCTCTAAGCATCCAAGTCTAGTTCCCTGAGGTCTTTGTTCAATGGAAGCCCTCTGTCATCCATTCATCCAATATTGAGGGCATGTTCACTCCTTTCTGGGACCTAAGCCGCTAGAATTAGGCAGGTCCAGACGCTTCCTCGGTTCTTAACTGGAGTCCTAGGCTTTCAATGCCTCTTACAGGTGAGGTTTCCCCCTCAGAGCTTCTCAGAGACCTTCACCTGCCAGGTGTCATCTCTGAGCTGGACCAACCCACCCAGAAGTCCCCAAGCTCTGCCTTGTGGATTGGAAACGCCAGTTGGTGCTGTTTGAGCTTCTTCATGGGAACTGTTTGGGGGAAAGCAAGAAAAGTGTCCAGGAGTTCTCTGCGGACAGAAACTGGGCCCAGGATGGGAGGAATGAGGAGCAGGAGCAGGTTTGCCTGGCTTGAGCCTCAGGCCAACCTTTTGCAAATCACATGCAAATCCTCTTTGCCAGGTGTTGTATCTGTGAATAAGCCTGGTGCCAGCATTTGTCCCTGTCAAAGATTAGGGCAGCTTTCAAAAGTCCCCTCCCTCCGTTGGGAGTGGGGTGGAGCTGGATAGGAAGGGAACATTCCCTGAGCCAGAGGAAGTTTCAGAAGCCACATGTGGTCAGAGAAGGGGCCTGGAGGGCCCTTCTTCAGTGAGCTCCGGTGGGATGTGATGTGTTTCTCCCCTTTGGTTGTACAGCCCCTGAGTTTAGTTCTAAACAATGTGCTGGCGGGGGGGTGGGGTGGTGTCCTCTCTGAGGACAGGGACTGGTTCCTTTTCCTGTCTCTTCAGTGGTGGCACTGAGCCTGTAGTAGTAAATGTATGTTGAATGTGTAAGTGAGTGACCGGATTCTCCTTGGGATCTCTGATCTCACTCCTGCGACAGGTCCCAGGGCTCCCATACCAAGGAGAAGGCCTTTGCCTGCTCCCCCATTGTCCTTCCCCACAGCCTATCTTCTTGGACCCCTTCTCTTCTCCTCTGGGTCTCCAGGGGCACTCTCCTGATGTACAGGTAGCTTCCTAGAGATCAGGGTCCTAGGTGTTTGATGTCCACACTGACTTAACATTGGTTGAATGAGTGAAGGATTGAAGTTGGAGTAACAGACCAAAGCTTGGAAGAAGGTTTTTGCTTCTCTGAGTTTGTGGTGCAGAAGAAGCATAAGGTTTCAGGTCAGTTAGGGTGAGGGTTTGTGACAGAAGCGGTGACACCAAACTCTAGGGACACTTGGAGATGATTTTCAGTGGCAGCTGGAGGCTAAGAAGCCAGGCACAGCATCCTGTTCAAACCGCACAGGAGGCCCAATCTTAGCTGTCTTCCTTGAGTACTGTCTTTTCTGCCACTTTTGTGAGCAGTGCGTTTTTTCAGTTTTTTGCTTATGTTAGCTGAAGGTCGGTTTCTGTTGTTTGTGACTTAGAATACTGCCTCTCACCCGCCCGCCCCCCCCCCCCCCCCCACCATGGTGGTGGGAGGATGAGGTAAAGCCCTGCATGGGCATGGGAAGTTCCAGATTCAGAGCAGCGATTAGACAAAGGCCATTGTCTTCCCTTTGTACTCCCTGCGATGGCTTGCCTTCCACCCTCTTTGTGTAATAGAGACCTGTGAGCTCATCAGGTCTGAGGGAGAACAGTGCCTCCTGGTCGCCAGAGTGCAGATCCCAAGCAGAAGGGAAAAAATTGGTCCTGGAGGTGGAGCAGTCACAAGGCCCTGGCAGCAGCTCCAGGGTCAGGCCAGAAGAGCAGGCATTGTCTGTCCTGGAAAAGGATGGCTGCTCGGGGCCTAGGGAAGACCCTGCCCCAGGCTGATTAGGGCCAAAGGCAGAGCTGACCGTCTCCAACTGGGGCCAAAGAGCCGCATGTGGCTCGCGAGCCACAGTTTGCTGACCACGGCCTTAGACCATAAATGCATTACCTCCAATTGATGCCCCTCCCCTGGGAGTGTCAGAGGGCTTGCTGGGGTAGATGAGGACAGGGAAACAGGGCTGCTAGAAGGGGAGGAGATAAGGCCACTTCCTGAAAGCATGTGGATTGGTTATTCCTTCACAGAGGCAGTAACCAGCCTTTCTGGAAACCCCATTGACCCATGTCTGGCTCTGCGTGGCCTTTTCCAGATGGGGTGCTGGTAGGAGACAGCCAGATCAGCACCTGGCGGCCAGGATTCCCCAGGGCTTCCCACCTTGAGTTGCTCTAGGTTTCCAAGGCCCCCACCACACTGGCCTCCAAGTATCTGGCCTAGCCTCAGCATTGACACCCTGAGATTTTCCTGAGTACCAAGAGCAAGTTGAGGATGAGAAGGAAGGCATACTCTTGTCTCTCTCTCTCTCTCTCTCTCTCTCTCTCTCTCTCTCTCTCTCTCTCTCTATATATATATATATATATATATATATATATATATATATATCCTACCTAATAAAATGGTAATATGTAAATTACCATCACTCCACTATGCCCACGATTGGGCCGCAGGGGGCGGGACTCGGGGTGGCCGGGGTAGCCGATTGGGCCTGCAGGACGCTGAGCTCGCGTCTGTGCCATGGCTGTGCTGCGGAACAGAAGGGGCCTCTGGGGCAGCGAGCTCATGTCCCGCCACGGACCATCAAAAGCGGGGGAGCTGGGTGCTTGTCTGCTCTGGCACCAGGCCTTTCAGAAGCCTCTGCCGCGCCAGAGGCTTCCGAAAGGCCTGGTGCATCAGCAGACAGGCACCCAGCTCCCCCGCGATCGAAAGCGAAAGCGTGTAGGGGACCCTACACGTGCATGATTTAATCATGCACTGGGCCTCTAGTATATATATAAAATATGTTCTTATTGATTTTAGAGAGAGAGGAAGGGCGAGGGAGAGAGATAGAAATATCAATGAGAGAGAAATCTTGATTGGCTGCCTCCTGCATGCCCCCCACTGGGGATTGAGCCCGAAACCTGGGCATGTGCCCTGACAGGGAATCGAACTGTGACACTCAACTATTGAGCCATGCTGGCCAGGTAGGCACACTCTCTTGAACTGTGTGCTGGCTGTTTTTATATTTGATCTCATTTGGTCATTATCCTTCAAGGAACACAGTAGCATCTAGATCTTATCTGTATGGCAAGGAGGCCCACAGAAAATGATTTGCAGCACCATCCCAGAGCCTGAGCTGTCTCTTCTGCCCCATGATGGGGGCTCTCAGACAGCAGTTCCAGAGGTCCCAAGGCCCCAGGTCCTGAGTTTGCTTGGCAGTGAAGGGACTGTGAGCTGGGGGAGAGGTTTTCATCTTGGCACAGAGGAGCTGCTGGCACAGAGCAGGAGGGTCTGGATGGAATGTCATGAGCCTCTAGATGGTAGGCAGGACTGGGAGGGAGGGGTGCGAGGGGCAGGCTGGGACACACTCCTTGCTTCACAGTCTGCTCTGAACCTTCCCGGCAGGCCTGGCTTGGGCCCAGGTGTCATGTGTGGGGACAAGGAATTCTGAGTGTCAGAAGCCATCCAGCAAGTCAAGCTCAACTCTGAAGATTCCTAGCAGGGCCATCCTAGGCAAGTGACTTCCCCTCTGCATCCCTGTCCCCATCTGCCTGGTGAGCATGAGCACGCTGCCTCACAGAGTGTTGTGAGGACTAGCAGGGCAAAACACCAAGAGGGGCAAGTGCTCAGGGAATGAGGCTGATTCTCAAGCAGAATCAAGGGCCACCTGGGTTCCAGACATCCCCATGATTCTAGAACTTAATTCCTTTGAATATAAGAGCCCTGAGTAGAGGTAGGTTGGGGTATATATGCATGTAGAACTGACTACTGCACCTCTGCCTGTAGGTGAACTTGTAACCCTTGTTTGCTCACCTGTTGCTCCAGGTAAGTGAGTAGTGTGAGAGTCCCAGTGCTTCTCATGCCCCAGCATAGAAAGGTGATGGGTTAATGTTGGGGGTAGTGAGCTCTCTGCTCTTAGAAGTAAGAGAAATAAGTTGGACTTTTGGCAGGGAATTGGACTAGGGATTTCTATTCAGGTGGGTTATAATGACCAAGTCAGGGAACGAGGGAGAGGGAGTAGGAAGAGTCCTCTGGCCATATTTTTATTGGATTCTCCAGAGTTTCTGAGTTGGAATGACTGGAGACTTGTCTTAAAGCTGAATTTGCAAAGTAAATTTCCTTTTACTTTGGAATGGGTCATCAGGGCTGCAGCGATGGTCAGCAATGGTGGAAAGCATGTGCTTCTCTGAGTGGCCACTAGGGGGCAGCCCAGACTGTATTCTCACGGCTCCAGCTCCAAGCAGTAGGGTGTGGCAGATGTTGGCCAGAGAACTGAGAACGTGGCTGGTTGCCTGCAGGAAGAGGGGTACCAAATTGGACTGCTACAGGGGTTGGAGTAGGAAGGGACACTCTCATCCCTGCAGGCCACAGCACAGGGACCTGGCCCCTGTACCCCAAGCAGCCTGACTTTTTCTCTTAGAGAGGAGCAAGGTGGCAAGGTTTCCTTTGAACAATGAGTCCTGCTATTGGAAAACATTTGCAGACTTTGAAGACTAAAATTGTAGCGAGTGTTGGGTCTGACCAAATAATTGAATTGATGCCCCCTCCCCTGGGAACTGACCTTTAGTCCAGTTCACAATGGACATTCCCTTTCACTTACACCACATTTCACTTGCTAAGACCATTATCTCTCTCCTCTGGACTTTCCCAGGATCTGGACCCAGCCAGACAGTTCCTTGCCAAAAAAGGCCCCCTAGAGTCCTTTAAAACCTCTGACTCCTCCTCCCTGGGTGCTGGCGCCAATTTGGGGCTCAGCCCGTCTAGTCTCCAGATGACCTAATAAGTTTATAATCCCTTACCACCTTTAGCTTCGTGTGTTCTATCTTCGGTGACCCTAACATTTGGTGCCGAAGCCCGGGAGGGTTCCACAGGGAAGGGGAACCATCATCCCAGCTTTGGTCATCCCAGGTTTGCTACTCAGAGAATTGTGGGCAGCAGCAGCTCATCCTGGGCTTACCTCCAAATCCTACTCAGGTGACTCAATCGCCAGCTTCCATCCCTGGCCTTGATTAAGCCTCCCTCTCTTACCCCTCACCCCCTCAACCCCAATCAGCTAAGGAGGATGTCAGATCAAGAACCTCTCCTCCATTGCTGACCCTCCATCCCACATCAGCCTATCTTCTAGAGGTGATTGACATTCCACAATTTCCCTTGTCTTGAGTCTTCTGTCCACTTACTCTCACTGACTTCTGGAAAGGCCTAGCGCTAGGCCAGACGACTCCTCTGCCGTTCAGCCTCTGGTCTTTCTGGACTGTGGACACCCAGTCTGGAGGGTTGGCCCTTATTTCTCGTGGTGGTTTGTTTAGCGGTGGGACACCTCTAAGTAATCACCTTTGGACTTGTGGTCTGTCACTCACCCTTCCCCTCGTGGGCCACAATTATTATTCTTATCATGGGATATACTCCCTCCACACCCCCTAAAACAACCCCTCTTGGCGGTCTCTTAAAAAATCTTGACTGCCTTAGACTCATGGGGCGGAGGGGGGGGGGCGGGGGGGGGGGCGCGGAGATCAGGTCCAAACTCCTCATTTTCTTTTGTAACACTGGCCACAATATAAACTAGGTAATACAGCTCAGTGGCCGGAAAACAGCACTTTGGATTTTAACACATTGCGCGGTTTAGATAATTGCTCTCACTACAATGGAAAATGGTCAGAGATTCCTACGTCCAGGACTTTTTCACCCTTCATTCTCGACCCTCTCTCTGTCAGTCCTGCTCTACCCATCAGATCCTTCTCCTTCACACAAACATCATACCCCTAACACTTCTGATTCTGATTCTACTTTTGACCCAACAGACCAATGACCTCCATTCCTTGCACACCTCCTCCCTCACCTGCAGTAGATTCCCAAAACCCAGACCCTCCTAACCAGCAACCATCTTCTCCCCCCGCCCCTGAGAGCCCAAATCCTAAGAATGCGAGCTCCAAAACAGCCTTATCCCACCTAATACTTGTACTCAGGCCACCCAAAGACCGCCTTCCTCAACAGCCTCTTCTATTCCCGAGCCCATTCTACCCCTGAGGGAGGGAGCAGGAACTGAGGGCATAGTCTAAGTCCACGTCCCACTCTCTATGTCCGACTTTTCCCTTATTGAAAAAAGACTAGGTTCTTTTTCCACCGACCCAACCACATTTACTAAGGAATTGAGTACCTGACCCAGTCCTATGACCTGACCTGGCATGACATCTATGTCCTCCTGTCCTCTTCTCTCACCCTAGAGGAGAAGGAGCACATCTGGCAAGCAGCTCAGGACCACGCCCATGCCCTCCATAGACAGGATGTTGTGGCAAACCCTGTTGGCACTGACACGGTTTCCTGAACTGACCTGAGATGGGACTATCAGGTTAGTTCTCCAGGGGGCTGGCTCTGTAGCCATATAATTACCTGTCTCATTGCTGGACTCAGAAAGGCTGCCCATAAGGCAGTCGACTATGACAAACTTAATGAAATCAGTCAGGACCCTGATGAAAACCCAGCTCTCCTCTCCCACCTCACAGAGGCCTTACAGAAATTTACCACTTTAAATCCCACCTCCCTAGAGGGAACCCTTTCTTTGAACACTCATTTTATATCCCAATCAGCTACCGACATATGCCATAAACTTTGAAAAATAGACACAGGTCCACAAACCCCTCAAAAAGACCTCTTTGACCTGGCCTTTAAGGTATTTAATAATAGAGACGAGGAGAACCAAATCCAAAAACAAAGGCAAGATCAGGCCAAGGCTGAGGCCCAGAAGGAGGCCTTCCAGCTCCTAGCCACCGCTCTCTCGAACCCCAAACAAAGTGCCAGTCCTCCAACCAAGGATAAGTCAGGGGCTAAGCCTCCTCCGGGCCCATGCTTCAAATGCAACAAGGAAGGACACTGGGCCAAGTTCTGCCCAAACCCATGACCCCCGCCTGGGCCCTGCCCAAGGTGTGGAAGGGAAGGTCACTGGAAATAGTAGTCTGGCCCTTCCAGGTCATACCTCAGCCAGTCCAGCACGGCCGCCCTCTGGATCCGGTTTGGAGCTCCCAGAACTCCTGGGACTGGCCACCGAAGATTGAAGCTGCCCAGGCCCTGACAGGGCTTCACAGACTTACATCACCAGGACAGAGGCTCGAGTAAAGATTGTGGTGTCAGGTAAACTAATCTCCTAAAAAAATTATACATACATACACATATATATATATATATATATATATATATATATATATATATATATATAAATTATATAATATATATAATTGATTTCAGAGAGGACAGGAGAGGGAGAGATAGAAACATCAATAAGGAGAGAGCCCCATTGATCATCTGCCTCCTGCACGCTCCCCACTGGGGATTGAGCCCCCAACCTGGGCATGTCCCCTGACCAGGAATGGAACCCTGACCTCCAGGTTCAGAGGTCGACACTCAACCACTGACCTACGCTGGCCAGACTCAATCTCCTTTTTAATTGATACTGGGGCCACTCATTCTGCCGTGTCCTCTCCTCAGTCTCTATTATAAGGGGGTTGATGGATTAGTCTCACAGCCATTAACCACCTCACCTCTACACTACATCTAACTAGACACCCCCTTTTATCCATGCTTTTCTCATTCTACCTTGGTGCCTGACAGGGGCTACAGCACATCCTATCTAATAAAAGAGTAATATGCAAATTAAACACCACTCTGCTACACCCACAAGCCACACCCACCAGCCAATCAGGAGTGAGTATGCAAATTAACCCCAACCAAGATGGCTGCAGCCACGGAGCAAGCAGGAGGCTTGGGTTTCCCCAGCAATGGAGGAAGCCAAGCTTTCCACACACCCTGGCAGGCCCAGGCCTCCGCTCAAGGCTACAAAGTTTCAAATATAGAAGATAAATAAATCCTAACAAAAATGGCAGCAGCCATGAAGCTGGAGAGAGCAGGAGGCTTGAGTTGCCCCTGGCAATGGAGGAAGCCAAGCTTTCCGCACACCCTGGCAGGCCCAGGCCTCCACTCAAGGCTACAAAGTTTCAATTATAGAAGATAAATAAATCCCAACAAAAATGGCGGCAGCCACGGAGCAAGCAGGAGGCTTGGCTCCATTCCAGGCTACAAAGTTTCAATTATAGAAGATAAATAAATCCCAGATACCAGGGCCTCCACTTGGGTTGTCGGGGGGCGTGGCCAGCCTGCAAACCACCACAGGCCCCTTGCCCAGGCCGCCCCACACCCCAAGGGAACCCCCACGCTGATCTGGGACACTCTTCAGGGCAAACCAGCTGGCCACCACCCGTGCACCAGGCCTCTATCCTATCTAATAAAAGAGCAATATGCAAATTGACTGTCACTTCAACACACAAGATGGCTGCCCCCATGTGGTCAAAGATGGCTGCCCCCATGTGGACACAAGATGGCCACCACAAGATGGCCAGCAGGGGAGGGCAGTTAGGGGTGACCAGGCCTGCAGGGAAGGGCAGTTGTGGGGGACCCAGGCCTGCAGGGGAGAGCAGTTGGGGAGGACCAGGCCTGTAGGGGAGTGCAGTTAGGGGCAAACAGGCTGGCAGGGGAGCAGTTAGGATCAATCAGGCTGGCAGGGGAGTGGTTAGGGGGTGATCAGGCTGGCAGGCAGAAGTGGTTGGGGCAATCAGGAAGGCAGGCAGGTGAGCAGTTGGGAGTCAGCAGTCCTGGATTGTGAGAGAGATGTCCGACTGCCTGGTAGGATCGGGCCTAAATGGGCAGTCGGACATCCCTCAAGGGGTTCCAGATTGGAAAGGGTGCAGACTAGACTGAGGGACACCCCTCCCCCATGCACGAATTTCGTGCACTGGGCCTCTAATCCTCTCATAAAGCTCACTTGTCCTAGACCAGTCACCTACCTTGGTTTCACTGTTACCCCACAAAGTCATTATCTTAGACCAGTGGTCGGCAAATTCATTAGTCAACAGAGCCAAATATCAATAGTACAATTGAAATTTCTTTCTTCTTTTTTTTTAAATTTTACTTACTTACTTATTTATTTATTTATTTATTTATTTATTTTTAAAAAATTTCTTTATTGATTAAGGTATCACATATTTGTCCTCATTGAAATTTCTTTTGAGAGCCAAATTTTTTAAACTTAAACTTCTTCTAACGCCACTTCTTCAAAATAGACTCGCCCAGGCTGTGGTATTTTGTGGAAGAGCCACACTCAGGGGGCCAAAGAGCCGCATGTGGCTCGCGAGCCACAGTTTGCCGACCATGGCCTTAGACCATAAATGCATTACCTCCTCCATGACTGTCCCCTCCTCTAGCCAAGAAATACTCTCCTTTCTTGGGTTCACTGGGTAATTTCGCTTCTGGGTTCCCAACTGTAGTTTCTTGCAAAGCCCCTATGTAACACAGTGAAGGGACCCCTCACTGAAACTTTAGATCCCAAGGCCAGCATTCTCACCCTTTAATGCTCTGAAAACTGCTCTCACCTCAACGCCTTCTCACCACCTCCCCAAAGAACAACTTTTTTTTTTTTAAATATATTTTATTGAATTTTTACAGAGAGGAAGAGAGAGGGACAGAGAGCTAGAAACATCGATGAGAGAGAAACATCGATCAGCTGCCTCTTGCACACCCCGTACTGGGGATGTGCCCGCAACCAAGGTACATGCCCTTGACCGGAATCGAACCTGGGACCCTTGAGTCTGCAGGCCGACGCTCTATCCACTGAGCCAAACTGGTTTCAGCAAGAACAACTTTTTTTTTTTTTTTTTTCATTTTAAAATCTTATTTTTTAAAAAATCTGTGCCCCCAAACCAGAACCGCAGAACACACCTGCGAGGGACCGCCTCCCGACACGCCCCGTTTCAGCACAGACGGCATGAGGGAGTGCAGGCCGGACACCGGAAGAGTAACGAGATTCCATTTTAGGACATCGGCAGCCACAGGCCACTCTTCAGTTTCCACAACAGTATCTGTAACTGGGGACCCACCTTGAAACACCTCCACACTGACCCCCCAGGGAACAATGAAAAATGTCTTAGTTCCTTCATTGAAATATCGGATGACGTATTTCAGTATCACACCAAACTGTGTTTATGTGTATAGACACTGATAAAAGACTACACAATTTTTTACCTGATGCTTCTCACTGATGCACAGTCACAGTAAAACCCAGACTGCTGTGGGGTGAGAAATACAGCAGGAATGGTCCTGCCTGTGCTGTCACTTTAACAGCATTTAAATACACAGTTAAGTGCCTTTAGGCCACTTCTTCCCAGGCACCGGTTTTCACAACCCAATACTGAAATACTGCCACACACAACTGTGTGGTTAAGGGGTCACATTTCAAAACTTAAAATATATCTAGAGTATATTTTAGTTTTCTTAATATTTGAGATAATTTTTGAATGTTGAGTGTGAAATGTAAAAATAGTCACAAATGTCCTTACCAGAAATAAAAACATATCTAGGGTAGTCAGCAAATTCCAAGCAAAGAAAACATTTCATAGTCACACACTAATACTGAGGTCTGTAAAAAGGCTTGGATGAATAATAGATATACGTAAAAGATATATTAGTTCTAATACTATCCATTATTGTTTCTATCACCATACTTTAAAAAATTGTTATACAATCAAAATAGGCTGACATTGATAACTATTACATGTAAAAATAGTGCACTATCTTCTGCAAAGCAAATTTGCATCCTAAGAGTTGGTAAACACTTTTTAATACAAAAAAGGGCTGAGACTTGGAAAAAATTAAATTAAGGCATTCAAAATGGATAAAGTTGCCTATCATGAAGCAATAGGAAACCGATATAATTAAGTTCAAAGTTTCTGTTACAGCAACACGAACATGCAGCTCCATCAGGTACACACAAATGAGTGCTATAACCCCAACGTTATGGCTTTATACAAGTGCACGGTTGTAACTGTAGTAAGTAATGGTATCTGGTTAATGAGTATAAAAAATAAAGTGGGAAGTTAAAAAACCCTCTTGCAGTATTACAGTACTACATATGTGTGTGTGTACATGTACACACACACACGCACACACACAGTATAATGGTCACTTCTTCAAGACGCAGTCTGTATCACTGTAGTGAAATCCGTTCCCAGATTCTTGCGGCGAACATGCTGGTGAAACCGCTCTGCTGCAGCTGAGCAGACGACTCCTTTGACTCTCCTCAGCCCTCTGTGCCATGTGGTGTGAGTGTGAGTGATGCCAAGACGGCTTTATGGAGCTTTTGGAAGAGCTGCTTATGATGTTCTTTAGTAACCAATCTCCGCCGGTTAAGAACAACTTTTTTAAAAAAATATTTTTTTTATTGACTTCAGAGAGGAAGGGGGAGAGAGAGAGAGAGAAATAGAAACATCAGTGATGAGAGATAATCATTGATCAGCTGCCTCCTGCACACCCCACACTGGGGTTTGAGCCCGCAACCAGGCATGTGCCCTGACCGGGAATCAAACCGTGACCTCCTGGTTCATAGGTCAACACTCAACCACTGAGCCATGCTGACTGGGCAAGAACAACTTTCTTTACAGCAAAACTGCAAACACTGAACAGTCCATTTACTATCAGAAGCTGAACTCATTATCACCCAAACCTTTGCATGTTATCTCTAAGGAACAATGTGGCAGTTTTAAATCTAAGCGGCTGGAGGCCTAGAAACTACAGTCCTAGGACAGGCTGTGGGACCTTCTCTCTACTCTCCCTGCCTTTTCTCCAACCTCATAGGCCTGTATGTAATTTTCCAAAGTCTTTGGTAACTTAAAAGCTTTGGAGCATTGCTGGGTTAAATGATAAACATCTAAATATTTTTAAATAACATAAAATACTAGAACATTGATTGCTAGATAAATTTTAAATTCACCTGCTGAAGATACATTTTCTTGAAAGTAAGAGTGTGTTTAACCTTTTGCACTCGGATGTCGAGATTAAAATTACTCTTTGAATGTATCAATAATTTGAAATATAAAAGAATCCAAATAAATAAGTTTGTATGAAAAGAAACTCCAGTTTTTTATTCTACTTCTGTGCTTTGTAAAATCTGGGGTATTTAAAAAATTAAATCCCGAGTAGAATAAAGGAATCGAGAAAAAAGCAAGCGAGTGCAAATGGTTAAAGTGTGTTCATAATTGTAAATCTAAAAAATGCTGGTTGTTTACTTTTTGGCTAAAGCTGGTTATTTGTGAACTAGAGGCCCGGTGCACAGATTTGTGCACTGGTGGGGTCCCTTGGCCTGGCCTGCGGGGATTGGGCGGAAACCAGCTCTCTGACATCCCCTGAGGGGTTCCAGATTGCAGAGGGTGCAGGCCAGGCCAAGGGACTCCACCAGTGCATGATCGGGGCCAGGGAGGGACTGAAGGAGGGCTCCAGGGTGTGTCCGGCCAGTCTCGCCCAGTCCCAATTGGCCAGACCCCAGGAGCATGCTAACCTACTGGTTGGAGCATCTGCCCCCTGGTGTCAGTGCACGTCATAGCAACTGGTCGAATGGTCAGACACTTAGCATATTAGGCTTTTATTATATAGGATGAGTAGAAAGGTCTATGAAAGTTATAAAAAAAAAGTGTGTCCAGCAAGTGAGGAGCTGATCACCCCTGATGTCCAAAGGGATCCCTTCTCTCCTAGTAAGCTAAAGCAGCCCCACCCAGGCTCTCTCCTGTTGCTTATGTCCCTAGATCAGAGCTTAGACTTTCTTTATTTCCACAGCTCATTCACAGTCCTTGACACTATCACTGAAAGGCACAACACGTTTTCCTGCTTGGCATTTAGGACCTTCTCTCCCCTTTTCTAGCCTTCTTAAGAGTCATACACTGCAAAGGACACCAAGTCAGGAATGATCCCGTAACACAGGGAGATAACCAAGCAGACCAGAAGGCCAAGGCAGCAGCTCAGAGGAAGCCTCTGTCTCCCCAGCTCTTAACTCTACCCCATCTAACACCCAAATACACTCCAGAGGAACTTCAGTTATTAACTCCTGGGGCCACTCAGGAAGATCCCTGGTTAAAATTTCAGGGAAAATATATCCTTCCCCAGGGACAGACCTGAGATATCTTATGGGCTATTCACAATTCCCTACATATAGGATACAGACCACTTTTACAACTCCTAAAACCCCTCATCACGTGTCCTAGCCTAGCCCCCCCTACTGCAAGATACAACAAAACCTATTCTACTTGTTACTCAGTATCTCCTCACGGACAGGTTAGACCTCCTTCTTTCCCCACTCATCAAGCTAGGGGCCAAATCCCTGGACAAGACTGGCAAATTGACTTCACTCACATGCCCCCTATTAAAAGAACCAAATATCTCTTAACCCTAGGAGATGCCTTCTCAAGCTGGGTAGAAGCATTCCCCACTACCTCTGAAAAGTCCTCTGAGGTCACTCAAGCTCTCATTCAGCATATCATTCCCAGATTCTGCCTATCCACCTCATTACAATCAGATAATCGACCTGCTTTCAAATAACTCAACAGGTTATGTCTCCTCCACTCTGAACATCCAGTGGATCTTATGTACCCATACCAGCCCCAACCTTCAGGCAAGGTAGAAAAGGCAAATTCCTTAATTAAGTCTCACCTAACTAAATTAACTCTCCAAAGCTAAAGAAATTTGGAGTACTCTCCTACCTCTAGCTCTTATGTGCATCAGGGCAACACCCCATGTGCCCTCCTTTCTTAGTCCCTTTGAACTCATGTATGGAAGACCCTTGTTATTAGGAAACTTCCCTTCCACAGAGATCCCTCTAGGAGACTATGTCCCTATTTTAAATCTCATCTGACAGTTACTGAGAGAACATGCTGATCAGTCCTCCCTCAACCTTTTACAGGAGACAACCCCTCTACTCCTCTACAGCCATGGGACTGGGTCCTCCTAAAGGAAATCCATTTGTCAAATAATTTACATGGCAAGGCCCTAATCACTACCCTAACTGCAGCTAAACTATACTCCTAACCACCCCAACTGCAGCTAAACTATCAGGCATACCCCATGGTTCCACCTTTCCAGATTAAAACCCTGTCCCAGGAACACCACCATCACATGAGCTGGAGTCCCCTAAGTATCACAGCCACCAGATCAGGCCCACCAAACTCCACCTTACCTACATCCTAGAAGAAGAGGACAAATGAGTGAGCAACCCTGCATGTGCCCCCTATGCACTGACCCTAATAACCCTGACCCTTGAAAGCTCACCTCCTCTCCCAGTGCAAACCCTCCAGGTCCTAGCTACTGCCCCCTCTCCCTTTGCATCAGGACTCTCACCTTTCTATGGGACTCCCTTCTTCAAGGGGACTTTGATTACCCATGGGATGAGGTTTCCTTCTTTCTAGATCCCAAATATACCCTTTCCCCACCTGGAAATGATCCCAACCCTGGAAGTGGGGATTAGCTCTCCTTCTAGTCCTATCCCAACCCTCCTCTCCTACACCCATAAAGAACTTTCTCACCTCCACTCATCTAGAACGAACACTTAACCTTACCCATTCTCTCCTAAACCAGACCAATCCAGCCTTAGCCAGGAACTGCTGGCTCTGCCTTTCCCTCTCCTCTTCCGTGTATACCACCATCCCTATACCAATCAATAGATCAGGCAAAAATCACTCTAGCTTATAAAAAGGAAAAGGGAACTATATTTCTCAAAAAGTCAGACACCCTTCTAGGTAATTATTCTACAGCCCAAGCAAATCAAGCCTCCCTTCTTTTCTGTACTTATATTCAATCTCTTGCTAAGGCAGTTCCTTCCTCCATCCCGGTCACAGGTCCTATCACTCTACACACCCCTTTATGATTTACAGGGTCACAGGGCAATATATCAATAGGCCATCTCCCATCATCAGCTTGCAACACCACAGTTAGCCTAAAACTACTCAACAGCCATTGGTTCCAATGGGTTGACTACCAGGTCTCCCCAGAAGCCAATGGTTATTCCTACAGCCGGTCCATTTTACTTCTTATCCAACCATCCAGGCCTGAGGCTTCAACTGCTCCTTTCCTTCTCTTTGGCTTTTCCCTTGGATAACAGCCCATTCTAGCATTCCCGCCCACTTTCACTGCAATAGAATCTCAGCCACTCATCTGTCACCTCTTAGTGGTAGCACCATGGCAACTACCCTCTTGGTTTGGAGCACAGAACTAGGAAAAGGAACCTCATACCCTTTTGTCCATCTCTTCTCTCTATGCCTTTCAAGCTTGTCTCCATAATCAGGGATTGTTCTTCCTATGGGGAAAACACATACATCTGCCTCCTGACCAACTGGACAGGAACATGTATTCTCGTCTATCTCTCACCCAATGTAGATCTAGCTGTCCCTATAACCCATCATCTCTGACACAAAAGGGCAGTCCAGAATATCCCTCTCCTAATAATTTTTTACATCACAGCAGGGTTTGGAACTGGCATAGGGGGCTTAACCACTGCTCTATCATATTTCAAAATCCTATCTCAGGACCTACAAGAAAGCCTAGATGACATTGCCAAAAATTTTGCTCAAATTCAGGATCAGATAGACTCAATAGTAGCTGTCACCCTTTAGAACTGGAGAGGACCAGACCTCCTAACTATGGAGAAAGGGGATCTATTCCTCCTTTTTGGAGAAGAATGTTTTTATGTCAATCGGTCTAGCCTAGTCAGGGATGCCACCCTAAAATTAACATAAAGGGGCACAAAGATTAGAAAACATCAATCAAATTCATGGGACTACTGGCTAAAGAATATAAAATTGGTATACCTGGCTACTTCCCTTCATAGAACCATTAACATTTCTATTCCTCATCCTCGTTTTTGGCCCATTTTTTCAGCGCCTTTTTTCATCTTTCCTTCAGGATCACTTTTGAGCCTTCATCAACCAGTTTCTCATGGAAATCATGTTGTTGGAACCTGTCGCTCCAACCATGAGGAATCTATACAGGGTTCCAGCTGGCTACAAAGTCTATTCCCCTATGATCTCGACGTTCCCCTCAGCAGAAAGTGACTACGGAAGATATGACTTTGTTCCTATTCCATAAAACAAAAAGGCTGGAATGTTAGGTCTGATCAAATAATTAAATTGATACCCTTCCTCTGGGAACTGACCTTTAGGCCACTTCACAATAGACATTCCCTTTCACTTAGACCACATTCCACTTGCTAAGACCAGTATCTTTCCCCTCTAGACTTTCCCAGGATCTGGACCCGCCCAGAGAGTTCCCTGCCAAAAAGGCAAAAAAGCCCACCTACAGTCCTTTAAAACCTCTGACTCCTCTTCCCTGGGTGCTGGTGCCATTTTGGGGCTCAGCCCTACTGGTCTCCAGATGACCTAATATATTTATAATTCCTTACCACTTTTGGCCTTGTGCATTCCTCCTTCAGCAACCCTAAGAGTGAGTGCCTAGGAAGCCTTCCAGATTGGCATTTAGGGACATTTCCCCCTCCTCTGAGGCAAGGAGAATGTGAGAGTATGGCTGCTGTTGGAAGGGGCCTACTATACAGGAGAAGAATTCTCCCACTCCCTCTCCCCAGGCCCTGCCTCTTCATGGCAGTGACATGCCCGGTGGGAAACATGAAGAAGGAGGGACTTCAAGCACAGGGATGAGTCTTCCTGGAGTCCTCGTCATCTCCTGGGTGTGCAGACCATGGTGCTGGCTTTCTGGTATCCTGGGCTTGCACAGCCCTCCAGGGAAACAGATGTTGCAGAGAAGTGAGACTAACATGGGGCACTGGAGTCTATTTGTCCATTTTTATTGGATTTTTTTGAAGGCGCTCTTTTCATGTTAAGAGCATGGAGGGCAGGCCTGTGTGTAGGATGTGCTCACTTCCTAGCTCGAGGCTCTGCACTGGCCTAGCACAGGCCCTATTGCTGGAAAGTAGGCTCAAGGACTTCCACTCTTCTGGGAGTAACTTGGGTAGAAGCAGCCCCTTGTCAGATTCCTCAGGCGCATCCCAGGTATGAGGACAAGGGTCAGAGAGTTTAACCAGACCCTCGCATGGCAAAGAGGAGATTCTGTTCAGTCCCACCTATTGTTTGCCTGCCAGGCTGTGTGGGAGCCTGGCAAAAGTGAGACAGGATCCTGCAGCCTTAAGGTGGTGGTGGTGGCTGGGAGGGGGTCTGGCCAGGCAGAATGATGGCTGGGTTTTTAGCCTTGCCCATTCACCAGCTTCCTAGGTGCCTATCTAGATCTCAGTTTCCCCATCTGTGCCATGGGTTTTATTTATGCACTTATTTGTTGCACATTTATCTAGTGCTCAGCTAATGGCTTTGAGTCCTTCCTCTTCCACTTACTTGCTGGGCAATGTGTGTGATGCCTCTGGACCTCGGTTTACTTATCTGTAAAAAGGGGAAAATAATAGCATACACTCCATAGGGTTCTTGTGAGGATTAAATTAACAGGATGCAATAAGGAAACTAGGAACTGGCTGCTATCATCAGGGAGCGCTCTGTGTAAACACACCGAGAATGCTGCACACACGAACTTGCAGGTACACAAGGCCACACATACTCGTATGCACTGATGTTTGTATACAAAAGAAGCAGCATTTTAGGAGAGGTACATTTCAAAGGCTGGGGCAAAGTAGTGGGGTCTGGCTCTAGGGCCAAGGTGACCATGGTAAGTTAGCAGCTCAGCTGTCTGGGCTGTGTCAGTGCTCATGGCATGTGTGTACATGCTTGCACATGCACAAAGTCTCTGATTATTTTCCTCCCTCAATCCCTGAGCTGGAAGGGGAGGGGGGCAGAGCCAGGACAGTGGCCAACTTCTTCCCCCTTAACCTCCTGCAAGAGGCAGGTCCTCAAGTACACACTGAGTTCTGAAGTAGCACTGAGTTCTGGACTCAAAAGATCCAAGTGACAGTTCTGGCTCATCCACCTTCCTTGGAAAGCCACCTCCCCTCTCTGTGCCTCTTTCGCTCCATCTCTAAAATGGGGTTATTTCACAGGGGAGTCTACGCCTTCCCTGAGAGGTAATTTACCCATGGACACACAGTAAGCCCTTTTCTGCCTCCAGACCTTTACACATATTGGTTTCTCTGACTAGAACTCTTTTTTTTTTGCTCTTTCTATTTAATTCTACTTCTGAAGCCTGCCTTGATCAACCCATCTAAAGTCATCATCCCTATTTATCTCTTCATAGCACCCTTTACAATTTGTAACTGGTTATTTATTTGTACGTTTACTTTCTGTCTGCCTGCCTCTTCACTTGACCATATGCTCCCTGAGAGCGGAAGATAAACAAGTTTTTGTTTTTTTTTAAAATATATTTTATTGATTTTTTACAGAGAGGAAGAGAGAGGGACAGAGAGTCAGAAACATCGATGAGAGAGAAACATCGATCAGCTGCCTCCTGCACATCCCCTACTGGGGATGTGCCCGCAACCAAGGTACATGCCCTTGACCGGAATCGAACCTGGGACCCTTGAGTCTGCAGGCCGACGCTCTATCCACTGAGCCAAACCGGTTTCGGCGATAAACAAGTTTTAACACTGTTCACTGCCATATCTCCAGCACCTAGTGCATGGTAGATGTTCAATCAATATCACATAAATTTATTTTTGAAATAGGAATCTATACCTGTGGTGTAAAATCCAAAAGTTACAAAAGGCTAAAATCTCTCTCAAAGACATCTATTGCCTTCTCTGGAGAAGAAACTTGCTTTTTCTTATATATTCTTGCGGGATAGTCTCTGCATATATTAGCATACCAAGGTTAAAAACATAAATGGAAACAAAACTAGTTACCCTGATCTTCCATATCAAGAATATTATCACGAATCTGTCATAATTTATTTAGTCATTTCAAGCTTATTGAAATGAATGGAATGCTGCAACAAAAATCCTTGAATGTGTTGTCATTTGTGTAAGCTTAACTGAAAGGTAAGTTTCTAGAAGTGGAATTGCTGGTTCAAAGGGTATGTACTTTAAAATTTTTGACAAATATTGTCGAATTCACTTTTTAGAGGTCATAATGAATATGACCTCTAAAAAGTGCATATAAATTTATATATGCATATAAATTTTAAGCTATATTTCTCTTATTATACATGAGGCCAACTATCTCTTTGTAATTTAATACTCATTTGTATTTTCCCCTTCTGTTAACAGTTCATTTTATTTGTCCATTTTTATTGGACTTTTTTTGAAGGAGCTCTTTGCATATTAAGGAAATTTACCTTTTATCTGTGTATCATGCAGAATCCCAGCAGGAAACCAATTGCATGCTCAAATCAGTTTAATTTGAGGAAGGTTTAATACAAGGATATTTCCAGGTATGTAGACAGGGAATAGGTGGAGTTTGAGTGATAGTCAGCTGCCTGAAGGATGCCACTGGAGGGAGCAGCTGCCTGAGGTCTAGGAGAAAGCAGTGTGGAGAGCCATGCCTGAGAGGATACATCTCCTGTTGTTGGAGCTTCCATCCCATGAACCCAATTAAAAACCAGAAGTCCAGGAAGTCTGTGGGATGAGCCCCTGCAGGGCAGCTTCCCATTATGGAGAACAGGGGAGAGAGGGAATTTGGAGGAGCAAAAGGGAAGACATCCAGCACACATCCATTGTATGTCTTTGGAGTTGATTTATGCTTCTTTTAAATTATTTATTTTTATTTAGTAGAAGCAATAGTTTCTTTTATAGCTTTTGGACTTGTGTGAAATTTAGAAAGGCCTTTTTCATTCTCAGATAATTAAAAATACGAATTCCATGTTTACTTCTGACCTTTTATGGTTTTATTACTAACATTAAAATTTTAGTCCATTTGAATTAATTTTGATGTTAGGAGGGAGATAGGCATCCAATTTTCAGCATTGTTTATTCAATAATATATCTTTCCCCCAATGATTTGAAATGTTACTGATGAACAAAAGCTTGTATGAATGGATGAATGAATTGGTAGCATTGCTGGGAACAAGAACTCACTGCTATACCATCAGCTCCACCGCACTAGACCTCATTGTTACCCCTGGGCCCTGCCTGGATTTCATCCCCACAGCCCTTCCACACCCAGAGTGTCCTTTGAATCTCCATAGTGGAGGTGGTGTGGGGTCAACAAGATAATGTAGTTCCTGGGATGGTACGAACAAGCTGGTGGAGAGTGGGGGTAGGAATGGGCATGCTTAGCAAATGCTAGTCCTGGGCGTGTGTGGATAAAGCTGCAGAAATGGGGACACCACTCTCTGGGTGCATGCACACGGGCAAGCGTGGGCCTGAATCAAGTGTATACATGTACGTGACTTTGCTAGATGTTATGTTCAGGTGGATCAGCACATCAACCAGGTATGTGCGTGCTTGCAGTCAGGTGTGTGTTTACAGGTGTGCCTGCTACATCCTGTGCCCTTAGTGCCAAGGGAGCCACTCACTTCCCAGCCTGAGAGTCAAGAAATCTCAGTTCCTGGGTAGGAGTTGGGGTAGATATGGGGAGGCAGGGTAATCAGGCAGGTTTACAAAACCTGTTTCTGCTCTGGCTCACCAGCAGTGGTCATAGCTGAGAACCTGGAATCTGGACCCAGTGATGCCACATCCCTGGATGGGGGAGCAGAGACCCTGCTCAGAGCTTTGGAGGGCCATGGTGTGGAAAATGAGTAGCTGGTTAAGATCCAGGCAGAGCTCAGCTTCCACCTGCACATCAAACAAGGCAGTTCTCAGGGCTAGAGTGTCCATCTCACCCCAGGCCAGGAGGGCCCAGCTGCAGAAAAGGTCTCATTCAGTTCACTCCCCACACACAGATTCTAGGTTAGGAAACAGATGCCCAGAAGGAATCCTAGAGTCTCTGGTCAGCAGCCCACCTGGTGTGAACCCTTCGAGTGGGATGTGGACAAGCATAGTGGAAGAGCAGCTCCCCACTGCCACTTCCCTTGATGCTGCCCCTGATGGTGAAGGCACTGGGCTCCCTAGAAGGAGGGTGATTGTGTGTGTGTGAGAGAGGGAGAAGGTGGAGATCTAGGCAGAGGTACTGCTACACAAATGAAACCCTAAATGCTGGAAGGACTTTTCGGGGACAGCATCCTCGGCCCCCCAGCCGTGTGCCCTGTGCTCACTGGAGGGATTTTTGAGGCCCTGACCTCATCCCTGTCTGCAGTGTAGGAGTTTTGGCTGAGCCTCCAGATGGTTCCTTCTCTCTCATCTTTCCTGGCTCAGCCCCTGAGCCCCTGAACATCTCCTGACTGGCTTTCTGCACTCAGCCCCTCAGTCAGTTGGTCAATACTCATAAGACTGCTTAGTTAGGCCACATCCTGGGGCACAGCTGAAACAGGACCGTGGCCTCTTGCAGGAGGACTCAGCCTAGACCTGGGGAGGAGGTCAGGGGTGCCCTGAAAATGGGGGTGGGGAAGGTCAGACCAGGTGGTAGGGACAGAATGTACTAAGAGTGAGAAGCTCTCCTCTTGAGTAGCATGGGGTGGAGTGGGGGCTCCAGGCTTCCCTGGGGCAGGTGTCGGGGGCGGTGGCCTGTTCCACTGGGAGTTAAGTTTCCTTCTGGCAGCTCCTTCTCACGCAAAGGGCCGGAAGGGTTGGGGGCCCATTGTTCCCTGGCACGCCAACATCCCCAGCTTCTGGGTGGGGGAGCAGTGGAAGGAAGTGGGCCGAGTCCAGGCCCTGGCAAGACCCCAATAATAAGAGGGTGCAGGGTCCTGGGAATGCTGACTAACACGTGTGTGCCTGGTGTAAGCACAGTGGCACATGCCATACATGTCATGGGTTTGGTCCTATCCTGAAACTATCCTTCCCAGCCTTCCTGGTGTGTGTGTGTGTGTGTGTGTGTGTGTGTGTGTGTGTGTGTGTGTGTGTGTAACACCTGGCACTTTATACACTTTATCTCATCAAGCTTCCCATCAACCCTGTGAAGTTATGTTTACCTTGCACAGTCACAAGATGAGAAAATCTAGACTCAGAAAGGTTTTGCACCAGGCCCAGGGTTAGTGGAGGAGCTGGGATTTAGGCCTCTCTGTGTAAGCCAGCCTCCTGCCTTAACCCCTTTTCCTTTCCCAGACCATGCTGGGCATTGTACTCATTAATTACTGGCCCAGGATGGAGTAAGGGGGTGCAGAGGTGAAGGACCAGAGGTGAAGGGGTGGCCTTGGGAAGCATTTCAAGTGTTACCATATTATCCTTCTAAAATCAGAAAAATCCGCTGGCACATGGAGGCCGCAGGGAGAGTATAGTTGGCCTCAGTGGATACCAGAGGCTGCCTCCTTTATTAGAGTGAGGTAATGGGCACTTGCACAGCCTTAGAGCCCATCACCACAGCTGCACATCTTTGAATTACAGCCCCAACTCCAGAGGGATCCTGCGAACCTGGTGTTATGTCATGATGAAGGAGTAACCAGTGTGCAGGGTCTTGGGAGGCTAATTTTGAAGAGGGGATCACTGAGTGATGCGAAAGGGCTCAGGGTATGAATACCTCAGGAACAATGACAAAGAACTACCTCAGGAACAATGATAAGGATAAGGTAGAGGGCAGACTCATAAACTGACTTTTTAAAAAATATGTTTTTATTGATTACTAGTAGCCCAGTGCACGAAATTCATGCACATTGAAAGGGAATTAATTAGATGAAATATTTTAATATTGCTATTTGCCCTTTCTCTATAATGAAAGTGTGAGAGATAAAAGGAAATGAGTACAATGTATAGGAAAATAATACATAATTTTATTAATAACTAAACAATAACAAAATGATATAACAACAATAACAAACGCGTAATATAAAAACAACATTGATGCAAATAATGATTGATAAAGTGATTAAACTTATTCTAATATCTCCCTGTATACCACATTAAGAGTAAAAACACTTTCAGAGTGCTTGACTAATTTCCCTTGAGATAAAGTATTTACAACTTTAACTTTAACGTAACATGCTCTTTGAACTCAAGAGAAAGCAACAGCCATAACTGGTTTGGCTCAGTGGATAGAGCGTCGCCCTGTGGACTGAAAGGTCCCAGGTTCAATTCCGGTCAAGGGCATGTACCTTGGTTGCGGGCACATCCCCCGTAGGAGGTGTGCAGGAGGCAGGTGATCGATGTTTCTAACTCTCTGTCCCTCTCCCTTCTTCTCTGTAAAAAAATCAATAAAATATTTTTTAAAAATACTTAAAAAAGAGAGAGAGAGAGAGAGAGAGAGAGAGAGAGAGAGAGAGAGAGAGAGAAAGCAACATTAACTAACCATGTCCAAAAACAGGTTCAGGTAGGAATATTCCTACTCTGTCTAGAGTTTGTCCTTGTGATTTATTAATAGTCATCACAAATGCTGGCATAACGGGAAGTAATCTTCGAATTAATTTAAATGGGTGGCCAGTGTCAGATGGGGACAAATCAATTCTTGGAATCAGAACAATCTCTCCCTCTGCAGATCCTGTTAATATTTCAGCTTTGATAATGTTAGGTCGCAATCTTTTGATAATAAATCTGGTACCATTACAAAGACCCCACTTACTATTAAGATTTCTCAGTAGCATGATGATTGCACCCACTTTCAATTTTAATTTATGACACGGCATTCCAGAAGGAGTAATACTATTAAGAAATTCAATAGGAAAATTTTCCTTTTCAGCATCATCTGTTGAGTCAATGGAATCATCACTCAAATAGGTGTGAAAATCTCCGTCAAATATATCCAAAATTTCTTCATTTAATTTTTGAACGTGCTCATTTTTTGAACAAAGAATTGCATGTTTAGATATATTTTTAATATTATCTATAGATATACTATTTCCAAAGGTGGCTTTAATAATAGATCCATTAAAAGTCATTTCATGGGGAATTTCAATAATATCCATTCCTAAATGAAAACTGCTATCAAGTTTGCCATCTTCAATTTTACTAACCATTCACTATAAGCAGAATCCTCTGATCTCATATTTGTTTTAAGAGACAACTGTCTGAAACATCCCCAAACACTACAGTACTTTAAACTTATTTGTACTATGGCCAATCGTATAGCATGGCGACACAAAAATCCCCTCTGAAAAGAACTTTCCCACCAAATGCAACATTCAAAGTAGCGCCAGGGAGAGCTTTATATGTATGGCACGTGTGCGAGTCAAAGTTTATTTTTAAATTTCCAGTGTGTGTCATATGTACTGGTTGGTCAGACGGATGGACAAATGTCGGTCACTTAGCCTTTTATCTATACAGATTATGAGTCATGATTTTACCTTTTTAAAAAATTATCCTTTAATACCTCCAAAGCACAATGAGTAAGAATCTGAAGGTTTATGTGGCTTCTATTTGGTTTCTAGGACAAAGTTCTTTCCTTTACCCACCACTCACTTCTCTCCTTTTATTCTTGTATGTTAATTCCAACATAATTTTTGTAACACCTCTTGAAAAGGATCCCACCAAGTTTTTGATAGTCCACATGATAAAACTTACAGAAAAATACAGCATGAGACTTTCATTCTCTCACTAACTTCTTCATATAACTGTAATTCCTCAGTCTCTATAGAATGAAAAAGGAAAATACAAGCGCCTTCTCTCATTCCAAGGCCTTTCTCAGTCAGGCAACCACAAAAAGAATGAGCCTACAATTCATGCCATGTAATCTCTATCAGGCATAATTCAAATCAAATCCCATCAGGCAAAGTCTGGGATAATTAAAATGTATAAGAGAACAGTGGTGACCTGGGGGAAAAACTTATGAAACCTTGTCTCCTGCTTTTGCTGAATATTATTTTTGTTATGCTAGACTCCAAGTCCCTATCGGGGACCTGGTCAGGCAGCTGCTGGCGCTAATCCACGCCGCCTGCCCTGGTCCGTGATCCGTGATGGCGGACGTAGGCAGGTGGCTGCGGGCGCTAACCCACGACACCTGCCCTGTTCTGTGATCCATGATCACGGAGCTGGTCAGGCGGCTGCGGGCGCTAACCCACACAGCCTGCCCTGGTCCGTGATCCGTGATGGCGGACCTGGGCAGGCGGCTGAGGGCACTAACCCATGCCACCTGCCCTGGTCCATGATCTGTGATGGCGGACCTGGACAGGCGGCTGCAGGCACTAACCCACGCCGCCTGCCCTGGTCCGTGATCTGTGATCGTGGACCTGGGCAGGCGGTTACGGGCGCTAACCCACGCTGCCTGCCCTGGTCCGTGATCCCTGATAGGGGCTTTGAGTCAGCCGCGGCTGTTGGCGGCTGACTCGAAGCCCCTATCCAGGACCTGGTCAGGCGGCTGCCGGCACTAACCGCCTGCCCCAGTCTACCATCATGGCTTGGATCCCACCGGCAGCAGGCGCTGCCCCCTCCCCTGCCATCTTTGCTGGTTTAATGTGTATATTTGCTCCTGATTGGCTGGTGGGCGTGGCTGGTGGGCGTGGCCTATGGGTGTAGCGAAGGTATGGTCAATTTGCATATTACTGTTTTATTAGGTAGGATTAGAGAGAGAGGAAGGGAGAGGGATAGAGAGATAGGAACATTGATGAGAGAGAAACATCATCAATTGGCTATCTCCTGCACGCCCCACACTAGAAATCGAGCCTACAACCCGGGCATGTGCCCTGACTGGGAATGGAACTAGCGACCTTCTGGTGCACGGGAAATGCGCAACCAACTGAGACACACCTGTCAGGGCATGGACTGACTTTTTTTTTTTTTCCCCACACAAGCTTTGGACTAGGAAAATACAGCTTCTGCTTGATTTCCCTCCCCCCACGCCCCCACGCCCCCACACAGTGCATTCACTACCCTTCTTTCAGATAGTCTGCTACCTCCTCAGATTTCTTTGTCAGTTGGAAATCCTTCCTTGAGGAGCAAGTTGCCTTAAGACTGAAACTTATCTGGGCAGATTTGGAGAGTCCTCAAGGACTGGGAAAAAGGAGCCAGGCAGGACCACCTGGTGCAGTATCATAGCCTCCTTCAGTGAAGGGGTGAGTTGGTTTGGAGTAAGATCACTGGTGGTTTTTCTTCTAATTTGTCAGGAGATCTGAGAGGACTGAGGGCAAGGTTGCTTCGCACTGAGGGTATGAGGGTGGTTGGGCAAGACAGGAAAATGACAAATAGAGGCTCTTGTGTGGCTCTGCTGGTTTCCCCTTGTGCCATTGTCTCTCTTGGCAAGGCCCACCTGCTGAAATCACAGTGTGCAGTGACTATTTGGGCCAGTGATGGACATGGCTGCAAGGGGACTCAATTATTGACTAACATGTGGCCTCTGACTTATATGGCCTGGCCCAGAAAGATGGCTTGAATTGATCAAGTGCCTCTCTCAACAACTTAAACTACGTTATGTAAAGGGTGGTAGTGATACTTGAGATAAAAGGATCTGAACTGGACATGCTGGGAGGCTTAGAGAAGTCACTTAATTTTCCCTGTGAGGCAGAGGTGGGATTCCCAGCCTAAGGCTTTCCCCATCATTTCATCTTCACCAAATTTACCCCCCCACCCCAGTGGGCCACACCTCAAAGTTTGCCAGACCCTCAAGCGATTTTGCCAGACCCTCAAGCTATTTTGTAGCGTTAGGTGAGGCTGACAGAGCAGGGCCATTGTTCGTGGCTGGACCCTCAGGTTTATAGGGCTGGAGAAGACCTAAAAGGTGGCTGAAGATGGAGGTTTGGGGCCCAGAGAGGGCGAAGGACTTAGCCAATTTCACCCACACCTAGAACTTGAGCTCAGGGCTCTGAACCCTCCAGCTAAGTGGCCTTTCTACCTCTCTACATGGTTCATTGATCATGTTGCATTTCTGAGCTGCCCTGTTCTATCCAGGCAGTCCTGAATGAGGGAGTGAGGTAAGGTACAAGGAGAGGCTCTGCCCAAGGTGTAGAGAACACAGCCCTGAATCCCTCTCCCACCAACTCCCACATCATGCTTTCTCAGCTTGGGCTCCTTATCTCTAAAGGGGGTATGATGGGTTTTGTGAGAACAGCCTGGGGTGATGAGTGTCCAGGGCATGCCCAGGAAAGGGCAGGGCAGAACTGTTTCAGCCTGCCTGCAGCCTGCTGTGAGGGCAGGATTGGTGAGGGGGAGGGAGAGCAAAGTCTCCATGTCCTACTTTGGCTCTGGCCAGAAAGAAGCCCTAGGCCAGCCTGAGTGAGTTAAATATTGGCCAGGTGTGCGTGAGAAGCTTAGGTCAACGCCTGATCATAGGGAGCCAGATGGGGCAGTGACTATTGCGTGACGACTGGGCCTGAAACTCCCCAGGGATCTGGGCCTTGGCGGAGTCTTGGATTGACAGTCTGGCAATGTCTGTTTGTTGCTTGTTGGGGTCTTTATATGTGCCACTAGGAGGCATCATTGGAGTTTTCCACTAGTTCGGGACTCTGAAAGATAGGACCATGTCCCCTCAAACTGGAGCTCCCAGAGCAAGGCCATGTCTCCTTCCTCAGACCAGGCCATGCTTCCTGAGATTCCCAGGATTGGGCTGAGGCCCCCTCATCAGATTGGGACTCTCAGAGCAGGCTTATTTCCCCTTCAGACTGGAGCCCCAGGTGGGGCTGTGTCTCCTCCACAGTTTATAATGTCCAGGACAGGGTCGTGCCCTGCTCAGCCTCAGGTTCCCAGGGCAGGACTCTGTCTTCTTCCTCAGATTGGGGTCTCCTAGGGCAGAGCTGTTCCTCCTTTGACTGACAGGTGAGCTGAGTCTTCTTTCAGATGGAGGTTCCCTGAAGAGTTGGGTTTGGGTTTGAGGACAGGCACGAACACAGACAGATGGAGCTCAGGGGAGGTGCTTCCTCTCTCCAAGATTTCAGCTGATTTTACTTCTTAGATTTATTATCATCTTCAAAGCCACAGACAGCTATGATTACTTCCAGAATGTTGGGGTAATTATGCCATTGGATGAACACGTTGGGAATGAAGGTATGACTCATTTTCACTTAATTTCAGAGAATCATAATTTGTAGGACAGATAAAGCTTAGTCATTTTATTTTATCGGCAATGGAAGCTTGGCCTAGAAGTGATACAACCTTAAAAAATCTGTGGTAAAATATACGTAACAAAATTTACCATTTAAACTATTTTAAAGTGTATAGTTCAGTGCACTAAGGAGTGGTCCAGCAATTCATGATGAGGCCTTCGTTTCCTTGCTGAGGCACAGCCGAAGGGGATTTTCAAGACCTGGGGTCACCTTCCACTCAGACTGAGTGCTGTTTGGCTGATGAGCTGCCTTCACACGCGAGTGGTGGATCCAGGTGCTCAATCCTGCAACTTTGAGAGTTGAGGGGGTGGTTAATATGACTGGATAGGGTCCCTTCCAGGTAGGCTTGAGGGGTTCCTTTTTCCAATCCTTTACCCAAACCTGGTCTCCAGGTTTATAAGGATGTACGGCTGTTCCTAGAGAGATGGGTAACTGATCAGTAACCCATCTGTGGATCTCAAAGACAGTTTTTCCGAGTTCTTGTAGATGCTTCTGGATTTCCAAGTTCCCTATTTCCCCCAAATATCCCTTTGGCCGAATTAAGAGAGCGGGTCTGCCATATAGAATTTCAAAGGGAGAGAAACCTACCCTGGCCCTCGGGACACAGCGTACCCACAGGAGTACATGAGGCAAGATATCTGTCCAGGGTAAGGTTGTCTCTTGGCATAGCTTAGCCATAGCCTGCTTTAGAGTCCGGTTCATGCGCTCCACTTTCCCTGAACTCTGAGGCCTGTAGATTCCATTTAATTCCTAAAGCCTTGTCTACCTGTTGTACTATTTCTGCTACAAAGGCTGGGCCATTATCGGACCCTATGATCAGAGGCATTCCATACCGTGGAATTTTGTCCTTCAGCAATGCTTTAGCGACTTCTCTTGCTTTTTCAGTACAAGTAGGATATGCCTTGACCCAGCCTGAAAAGGTGCAAAGATTAGCAGGTATTTATTTCCTCTGCTAGGTCCCATTTCCATAAAATCTACTTCTAAGTCTTCGAAGGGAGCTTGCCCACAGCGCTGAACTCCTATCGGTCCCACAGGACCCTGTTTGGCGTTGTTCTGCGCACAGAGGAGGCAATGCTGAGAGACTGAGGCACACAAGGAGGGAAGACGGGCAATTAGGTAGTATCTGCCTAACAAGGCTTCTAGGGCAGCCTTTCCTAAATGAGTGAGTTCATGCTGCTGGAGGACTACCTTATGGGCTAACTCTTCTGGGACACAGACCCTGTGATCTGGGAGTATCCAACAACCTTCATTCGTTCTCTTGCCCCCTTCTTGCTGGGCCCATTCCTCCTCCTGAGGAGTGTACTTTGGAGGTTCAGGTAATTCGGGGGCCAACATGATCCGTGACAGTGCTGCTTGTTCTTTAGCAGCCAGCCTGGCTGCGGCGTCAGCACGCTGGTTTCCTTCTGACACTGAGTCTTCCCTTTCTGGTGACCTTTGCAATGGATGACGGCTATTTCCTTGGGCTCCCAGACTGCTTCTAGTAACTTTAAAATCTCATTCTGATTTTGGATTCCTTTCCCTCTGGCTGTCAGGAGTCCCCTTTCCTTGTATATATCCCCATGGATATGCAGGGTGGCGAAGGCATAGCGCGAGTCAGTGTAGATGTTGGCACGCTTATCCTTACTGAGTCTAAGGCTCTGGCAAGGGCCCAAAGTGCTGCCTCTGTGCTGACCATCCTTCAGGCAGGGCCTGTGCCTCGATTGTCTCAAAGTTTGATACCACTGCATATCCGGCTGGTCTTTTTCCTTCATCTAATAAACTACTGCCATCTGTGAACAATACTAAGTCCGGAATCTGTAGGGGCCTGTCAGAGCTGGTCGGCAATCATACTTCTGGGCTCCCTCAGGAACGGGTAAAAAGGTGGCAGGATTAAGAGTTCTCACTGCTTCTAGTCGTACCTGTGGATTTTCACATAGGAGCCCCTGATACTGTGTTATTCGAGAATGGGTCAGCCAGTGCTGCCCCCTTGCTTTCATTAGGGTGACAACAGCATGAGGTACTTTTACATTTAAGTTTTGTCCCGGGATACATTTAAGTTTTGTCCTGGGACAAGTTTATCCGCTTCTTTGACTAATAATGCCGTGGCTGCAAGGGCCCTGAGACACGGGGTCTACCCAGAGGCAATTGTGTCAATCTGCTTGGAGAGATAAGCTACTGGTCTTTGCCAGGGTCCAAACTCCTGGGTTAGAACTCCTGGGGCTACCTCATTGTTCTCATGAAAGAAGAGGTTAAAGTCCCGTGCCACATCAGGTAGCCCTAGTGCTGGGGCTTCGGTGGGTGAGCTTTGCTTTAATAGTGATAAAGGCATTTTCCTGCTTGGGACCTCAGTCAATGGGTGCCTTCTCTTCCCCTTTCAAAGCTTTATAGAGAAGCTTGGCTAGATTTGAAAACCTTGGGATCCAAATCCGACAAAACCCTGCTTCTCCCAGGAATTCCTGAATCTGTCGCTGGGTGCTAGGGACTGGGATGGCACACACTGCCTGCTTCCTTTCAGTCCCTAGCCTTTGTTTCCCTTGGGTGATTTGGAAGCCTAGATACTTGAATTCTTTCTGACAAATCTGTGCCTTTTTCTTAGACACCCGATAACCTGTTTCAGTTAGGAGTCTCAGAAGGGCTTGTGTTCCCTCCCAGCACTGAGCTCGTGTGGAGCTGGCCAGTAGGAGGTCGTCTACATCCTGGAGTAGAACACACCCCAAGTCCTGTCCTGGGAACTTAGACGGATCAGAGGCTAGTGCTCCGCTAAAAAGAGTAGGGGAGTTCTTGAGCCCTTGTGGCAGTCTGGTCCAGGTGAACTGCTCCTTGGCCCCCGTAGTTGGGTTTTCCCATTCAAAAGCAAACAGGGGCTGACTGGAGGGTGCCAGCTGAAGGCAGAAAAAGGCATCTTTCAGTTCTAGACGTGTAAACCATTCCGCCTCTGATGGGATGAGTCCCAGAAGTGTGTAGAGGTTCGGTAGCGCCAAATGCAGGGTTATAACACCCTCATTAACAGCCTGTGGGTCCTGCACCAGGCAGTAGTCATTAGTCTCAGGCTTTTCGACAGGCAAGGGAGGAGTGTTCCATGGAGACTGGAATCATTTAAGAAGTCCCACTGAAGTAGCCGGTCTAAGTGGACCTGGATTCCTAGACGTGCCTCCCTTGGAATCGGATATTGGCGGATTTTAACGGGCTGTGCCCCAGGCTTTATGTCGATTAGTGTTCCTTCTGCCCAGACTAGCAAGAAAACTTCCTTTAATTCAGGTTCTAATGGTGAGGCCTTTGACGGGGGTGTATAAAGTCTCCATTCTTCCTTCCTCACCACTGCTAAGTACAGATCATTGGGGAGGTCTCCTCACTTAGGCGAAGCTGTGCTGAGCCATCT
This sequence comes from Ia io, assembly GCA_025583905.1. Lineage (NCBI taxonomy): Eukaryota > Metazoa > Chordata > Mammalia > Chiroptera > Vespertilionidae > Ia > Ia io. Next base: position 110,805,475 of record JAJQQW010000008.1, read on the forward strand.
GGAGCAAAAGGGATTTCTGCCCCCCAATTTGTCTAAAAGATCTCTACCCATCAGAGGTACTGGACAGTCTGGAAAGTACAGGAATTCATGAATTACTTGGTGGCCGCCAATTGACATCGACAAGGGCGGCAGAATGGTCTACGGGTCTGTTCCCCAGTAGCTCCAATAGTGGTGACCTCCTTTCCTGAGAGAGGCGCTACTTTCTGTGTGACTACTGAGTGCACAGCTCCCATATCAACAGTCTGGCCCCCAATTTTCATTCTGACCATGGGCTCGTGGGGGCCCAGCTGAAAAGAGCCCGGTCTGTCCTAATCGGAATCAGCCATTGCTAGCCCAATAAGATCTGCTTCAGGTGGCTCTGGTTGATAGTGACTGGGTGGAAAAGGGGGTCCAGTTTTCTTACTTTGTCATTTGGGACATACATTCTTCCAGTATCCTGTCTCCTTACAATAGGCACACTGGTCTCGTCTCAGACTTGCTCTTCCTCCCCCCCCCCACCCCGTTCTATATTCTTGCTTCCCTTTCTGATCTGTCTGGAAGCCCGAACTTCTAAAAGCCACTGCTATTATATTGGCCCTTCTTGGTATTCTCTTTTCTTCCTCCTTTCTTGCCACCCTGTCTTGGCTGATGAAAGCCTTGCTTGCTATCTCTAGCAGTTCAGTAGCATTTTTTCCTGCAAATCCTTCCAGCTTTTGTAATTTTCTCCTTATATCAGGCTGGACTTGGCCTACAAAAGCTGCATTTACCATAGTTTGATTTTCTAGGGCCTCAGGGTTAAAGGGAGTGTAGATCTAGTATGCCTCACATAGTCTCTCATAGAAAGCTGCTGGACTTTCATCAGGCTTCTGGAAAACCTCGGAGATTTTAGCCATGTTGGTGGGCTTCTTGGCTCCAGCCCTGACCCCCTGGAGAAAGGCCAGCCGATATCTTTCTAGCCTGGCCCTTCCGTCTTCTGAGTTTGGGGTCCAATTGGGTTCCTCATCTGGGAAGACCTCCCTGGCCCATCTTTCTGTATCTAATATCCTGCCAGGGCCTGGGTCTGGAGCCACTTCCGAGCCTCTGATACTGCTCTCATGCGCTCCTCAGTGTTAAAGAAAGTGAAAAGGAGCTGCTTGCAGTCCACCTAGGTGGGCTTCTGGGTCTGGAAGATCATTTCTAGGAGGTCTACCATGGCCTGAGGTTTTTCAGAATAAGTTGGGGTGTGATGTTTCCAATTCAGGATTTCACTTGTGGTAAAGGGCTGATAATAATAGACCGGCCCCCTCCTGTAAGGTCCCATCTTCACCAAGCACTTGGGCACCCCGAATCTCCCTGAGAGGCATCTAATGTGCTGGTTGTGGTTTGGGCCCTTGGTCAGCTGAACGCAAGCGCCACCCAACTGGCTCTGGAGAGCCCGGTTGGGGAGAGATGGAGGGGGGCGGTGTTTCTAGATTTTTTGGACCTTCCAGATCAGTGGGGGGAGCACTAGGTGCTGCCTGTGGCACATATGGAGGTGGTAAAACTGGCGGGACTTCCTTGGGGGAATTCCTGTAGAATAAGCAGCTGAGCTTTCTTCTGAGGGACCTGCTTCTCCTCTCCTGCCTGCTTCTGTTCTCCTGCCACTAAAACCTTACTCTGACCCTTCTTACCCACGCAGAACTGGACCCAAGGTGGCAAGGTTTGAGCAATTTCTAACCAGCTGTCTATGTAGGGAAACTGATATGAGTGTCTGGGGTCTTCTGTGACTACATTCCAGTCCACCCTGACCAGTCCTTCATCTAAAGAGCCTTCTGAGGGCCAGTCGACCCCAAAGGCTGGCAATTCTAATTCACAGAATTTCCTCAGTGTTTTGGGATTTATTTTAATATCATAATTCCCATTGAAACCCTTTTTAAAAATTTTCAACATGTAATTGAGGACAGTGGGATTACTTTGTCCCAACCCCATGATGATCGGTGGCAAGAGACAGACAAGGGAGGGGGTGACCTGTTTTCACAGATCCACTCAGATGCCCGCCTGGCCAGGTCCCTCACAGGAACTTTGATTCGTCTTAGCTAAGGCGCACCCGTATAAACCCCGGGCCTGGTCACCTCCATGTGGGGGTGAGTCACAGTTATGCTTTATGACAAATCATGGAACTGCAGGTTGGGGCCCACTCAGACTCCATAACCAAGGTCGTGGAGCCACACAAAGGATAGGAGAGGGCAGGTCCTCTCCTTCCACACTCACACACTTGCACCAGACATTCACTCAGAGATTAAACAGTCCACCCGATTCCTGACTAATTTACCTGATGAAGTCCTATGACTTCCGGGGTGGTGATCAAGCTCCCCCTTCCACTCTCTCGGAGTGGGCCTAACTGTGTGGGCCCCTACCTTACTGTTTCTGTCGACGGGTCCAGAGGTGTTCGTCCACTTTCTCCAGATGCCAGCCAGGTCCTAGGCTGAGGTACGAGAGCACCTGGAGTCCCCCGGTTCAATTCTGCTAAAATCAGCAGGGCACGCCTCCCGGAGGCCTGTTCTGCGTCCCTGGGCCCCAAACCCGGTCCATTCACCGGAAGCCAAAAGACCAGCACAGTTGGGCTTCTTGGTCCAGGAACCAGCTGTTATAGAAGACTGGGGAAAAACCAAGCAACATTTAGAGAAATGGAGTTACACAGCTTTATTATGCCAGTGGACTCAGAGGAGTTTGCCTTTCAAATTCTGAGCAAAGCAATCTGGTGGAAGCTTTTCCTTTATATCTTTTTGGGCTTCTTTGTCTCCCAAATATGGATGGGACTTCCAGACCTTTCGGAAGCTTTGAAAAAAGTTCCGTGTGTGGGAGAAACCAAGATGGCAACATAGGTAAACACTTAAACTGCTGCCTCGCACAACAATTTCAAACCTACAACTAAAAGACAGAACGGACATCATCCAGAACCACAGGAAAGCTGGCTGAGTGGAAATTCTACAACTAGAAGGAAAGAGGAAAGCTCACGGAGAATCAGAGGAGCTGCAAAGGGCTGAGGGACGGAGACACGCGTGCAGAGAGGAAGGGCGGCTGAGTGCCTGGCTGGCTTTCTCTGGCAGGAGAGGGAAGGAAGCCCCCGACTGCACTGAACCCCAGTTCTGGGCAAAACCCTGTGGACCCAGGCTCATACGGGGAGAGTCTGGACTGTCAGGTAGAGAGAAAGGCACATGGAGACTCGGAGACTCAGGGAAGCCGCGGCGGGCAGGGGTCTGGAGGCTCGTGTGCGTGCACGCAGAGAAGACTGACAGCAGAGGTTGCCACTAGCTCTCCCTAGCAGAAGGGAGTCGGAAGCTCCTGACTGCACTGAACCCCAGTTCCGACTGCACTGAACCCCAGTTCTGGGCGAGCCTGGGGGAATCTGGTCTGTCCGGCGGAAACTCAAGGGAGCCATGGAAGGCAGAGGTCTGGAGGTGCATGCGCAAGGGCAGGGCTGACGGGAAGCCAAGACTGTCTGCTCAGCCCTGAGACTCCACCCCATCCAAGCTGAGCACAGAGGCTTTTGCAATTTTGCAAGTCTGGTCCTATAAGGCTGTCTCCAGCACAGATCTCCTGGCGTAGACACAGTTGATACACATAGCCAATTGGCCTGGAGGTCAATTCTTCCCAGTGATACCAACAACAATCAAGACTTAACTACAACAAGGCTGTACACACAGACCACAGGGGTGCACCAATAGTGTCCACCTCAGGTAACTGGGGAGGCTGACCCACTTGGCCATATAGGAAACCTAGCACACAAAGCTACCCTATCAACTCAGAGAAGCAGTGAAAATGCAGAGACAAAGAAACAGATCACAAACGAAAGAAATGGAGGAAAGCAAACATCTGGATATAGAATTCAAAACCACGGTTATAAGGTTTTTCAAGAATTTCCTAGAAAAGGCCGATAAATTTAGCAAGATCCTGGAGGATATGAAAAAGGACCAACTAAAAATTAAACATACACTGACTGAAATAAAAAATAATATACAGAGACCCAACAGCAGACTAGAGGAACGCAAGAATCAAGTCAAAGATTTGAAATATAAAGAAGCAAAAAACACTCAACTGGAAAAGCAAAAAGAAAAAAGAACCCAAAAATTTGAAGATAGTGTAAGAAGCCTCTGGGACAACTTCAAGCATACCAACATCCGAATTATGGGGGTGCCAGAAGAAGAGAGAGAGCAAGATATTGAAAATCTATTTGAAGAAATAATGTCTGAAAACTTCCCCCACCTGGTGAAAGAAATAGACTTACAAGTCCAGGAAGCACACAGAACCCCAAACAAAAGGAATCCAAAGAGGACCACACCAAGACACATCATAATTAAAATGCCAAGAGCAAAAGACAAAGAGAGAATATTAAAAGCAGCAAGAGAAAAACAGTTACCTACAAGGGAGCACCCATATGATTGTCAGCTGATTTCTCAACAGAAACTATGCAGGCCAGACGGGAGTGGCAAGAAATATTCAAAGTGATGAATAGCAAGAACCTACAACCAAGATTGCTCTACCCAGCAAAGCTCTCATTCAGAATTGAAGGTCAGATAAAGAGCTTCACAGATAAGAAAAAGCTAAAGGAGTTCATCACCACCAAACCAGTATTATATGAAATGCTGAAAGGTATTCTTTAAGAAGAGGAAGAAGAAAAAAGTAAAGATAAAAATTATGAAGAACAAATACATATCTATCAACAAGTGAACCCAAAAATCAAGTGAATTAAAAATCTGAGGAACAGAATAAACTGGTGAATATAATAGAATCAGGGGCATAGAAAGGGAGTGGACTGATAATTCTCAGGGGGAAAGGGATATGGGGGTTGCGGGAAGAGACTGGACAAAAATTGTACACCTATGGATGAGGACAGTGGGGGAGAGGTAAGGGCAGAGGGTGGGGTGGGAACCGGGTGGAGAGGAGTTATGGGGGGGAAAAGGAGAAACAATTGTAATAATCTGAACAATAAAGATTTATTAAATTTTTTTAAAAAAAGCTCCGTGTGTGGGGATGGGGTTCATGAGACCATACCTAAGGGCCTGGTCTGGTGCCAGCACTGACAGCCCTCTCTGGGGGTTGTGTATTGTTTTACTATTTATGGCCTCTGTAACATGTGAGCAAACAGGCAACAAATTTTGCTAGCCTAGAGTGCAGGAAAAGGGGCAATATGTTATATTTTCCCATCTGGGTTACATTGTTCTGCTTGAGGAAAGTTCCCTTAGAGCAGTGGTTCTCAACCTTTCTAATGCCGCGACCCTTTAATACAGTTCCTCATGTTGTGGTGACCCCCAATTATAAGATTATTTTCATTGCTACTTCATAACTATAATTTTGCTACTGTTATGAATCGTAATGTAAATATCTGTGTTTTCCAATGGTCTTAGGCGACCCTGCTAGCAGTTCTCAGCCCCACAGGCTGAGAACCACTGCTGTACAGGTTGAGAACCACTAGCAGGGTCGCCTAAGACCATCGGAAAACACAGATATTTACATAATTTTATGATTGGGGGTCACCACAACATGAGGAACTGTATTAAAGGGTCGTGGCATTAGAAAGGTTGAGAACCACTGCCTTAAAGAGAACCAGATGTTATAGAAAGAATTAGCCTTTAGCTTTCTCACTGGAACCTTCTGAGCATTATCAAGGTGGCTGCTTGATTCCCATAATAGCTAGCATTTTTAGGACACATAGGGCTTTTGTATAGTAGTTACAAGCTTCACTGTAATCTTCCTTGGTATAGTATGCATTTCTTTATTCCTTAAAAGACTCTGCTTCCCTGGAATGACCTCTGAGTAACTTCCACATCACGCAGCACTGTAGAAAGGGGACCAAACGTTAGTGGAGAAAGGAGAGATGGGCTCTCAGAGGGACTCTGCATCAGACCACAAGGCACTTAGGCAGTCGCTGACCATTGTTTCCCAATCTTCTGAAATCCTTTTCGCTCCTTCTTCATCAGGCAGCTCTGGTTTGGTTGTTACCATTATCACATCACACTCCGGGGAAGCCGCCATCTTACCACCTAGACCAGAGAGCTCACATTTTCTTTATCCATTCATCCATCTATGGACATTTTGGTTGTTTCCATATCTTAAGCTATTGTGAATAATGCAATGAATATGGGTGTGTATATGTCTTTTTGAGTTAGTGTTTTCATTTTCTTTGGATAAATATCCAGAAGTGGGATTGCTGGATCATATGGTAGTTCTATTTTTAATTTTTTGAGGAGTCTCCATACTGTTTTCCATAGTGGCTGCACCAATTTATATTCCCGCCAACAGTGCAAACAAGAATTCCCTGTTCTTTCCATCCTTTCCAACACTAGTTATTGCTTGTCTTTTTGATAATAGCCATTCTAACAGCTGTGAGGTGATATCTTACTGTGGTTTTGATGTACATTTTGCTGATGTTTAGTGATGTTGAACATCATCTCATGTACTTGTTGGCCATCTGTATGTCTTCTTTGGAAAAATGTCTCTTCAGATATTCTGCCCATTTTAAAAATTGGATTTTTTTGCTCTTAAGTTGTATAAGTTTTATATATTTTTTTGATATTAACCCCTAATCAGGTATATGATTTGAAAATATTTTCTCCCATTTAGTAAATTGCTTTTCATTGTGTTGATTAGTTTTCTTTGTTGTGCAGAAGTGTTTCAGTTTAATGTAGTCCCACTTGTTTATTTTTGCTTTTGTTGCCCTTACTTGTGGTGTCAAATACAAAAAAATCATTGCCAAGACTGATGTCAATAAGCTTACTGTTTTCTTGTAGGAATGTTATGGTTTTGGGTCTATGTTCAAGTCTTTGATCTATTTTGAGTTAACTTTTGTGTATGGTATAAGAGAGTGGGCCAGATTTATTCTTTTGAATTATGGCTGTTCAGGTTTTCCAACACCATTTATTAAAGAGAATGTCCTTTCCCCATTGTACATTATAAAAGAATTAACCATGTATGTGTGAGTTTAATTCTGTTCCATTGATCTGTCTGTTTTTATGCCAATACCATAATGTTTAGAATACTATAGCTTTCTGATATAGATTGAAATCAGGAAGCATGATGTCTCCAGATTTGTTCTTTTTTCTCAATATTGCTATGCCTATTCAGGATCTTTTATGGTTCTATACAAATTTAGGATTGTTTGTTCTATTTCTGTGAAAAATGGCATTGGAATTTTTATAAGGATTGCATCAAATCTGTAGATTGTTTTGGGTAGCTAGTATGGACATTTTAACAATACCAATTCTTCTAATCCATGAGCATGCAATACCTTTTATTTATTTGTGCCTTTTTCAATTTCTTTAATCATTGAATAGGATATTAGCTGTGGGTTTGTCGTATATGGTTATTATTATGTTGAGGTATGTTCCTTCTATATGCACTTAAGTGTCCATCATATATAAATGCATAAAGAAGATTATCCTATCTAATAAAGAGGGAATATGCTAATTGACCAGTCATGCCCTCACAAATATGGTGGCACCCACAGCCAATAAGGAGGGAATGTGCTAATTGACTGCCAAGCCCTCAAAGATGGCAGTACCCACAGCCACAAGATGGTGGCATCCAGTCCCCTCAGCCCCGCCTGGGTGGCAGGCATGCGGCATGGCCAGGCCTGCCCCCAGGTGGGTCCGGCCACTCCACGCACCTGCCTCCAGAGTCCCCCAGTCCCCTTAGCCCCCGAGCCGCCCAGGGCTGGCCCAAGGTGCAGGCAAGCCTCGGATGGTGGCTGCCCAGCCACCCAGAGCCGGCCGAGGCTTGCACTGCCAGCCGTGGCAGCAGCAGAGGTGTGATGGGGGTGTCGCCTTCCATGGATTGCTGGGTTGCCTCTCACCCCTGAGGGCTCCTGGACTGTGAGAGGGGGCAGGCCGTGCTGAGGGAACCTCCGCTCCAGTGCATGAATTTTCATGCACCGGGCCTCTAGTATATATATATATTTAACTAAACCATAAAAAACAATGAAATATTGCCATTTGTGACAACATGAATGACCTAGAGGGTATTATGCTAAGTGAAATAAGTGAGAGAAGGATAAACTTATGTGATGCAGTAGAAGCAATTCTAACATGGAAGTTCATAGCAATAAATGCTCACATCAAGAAAAAAAAATCTCAATTAAACAACTTAACTTTACAAATACCGTATTATTTCACGTATATGTAGAATTTGAAAAATTAAATGGATGAAAAAACAAAACAAATAGACTCATAGACAAAAAAAACAAATTAATTGTTGCCAGAGGGTTAGGTGGTGAGAGGATGGGTGAAGGGGATTAGTAAGTACAAACTCAAAAAAAAAAAAAAAAACAACCAACTGAATGGGAGAAGATATTTCCAAACAACAGCTCCCAGGTATGTTATTTATTTATTTATTTTTATAAATCTTTATTGTTGAAAGTATTACATATGTCTCCCTGGTCTCCCATTGACCCCCTCCTGCCCCTTCATCTCCCTAGGTCTTTACCGCCCCACCGTCTGTGGCCATGGGCCATGCATACATGCATACAAGGTCTTTGGTTGATTACCTCCCACCCACCCACCCTCCCCCACCTTCCCTCTGAGATTCCGCACTCTGTTCCATGCTTCCATGTCTCTGGATCCACTCCGTTCATCAGTTTATTTTGTTACTTAGATTCCACATATGAGTGAGATCATGTGATACTTGTCTTTCTCTGACTTATTTCACTAAGCATGATACTTCCAGGTCCCTCCAGGCTGTCTCAAAGGGTAAGAGGTCCTTCTTTTTTACAGCTGCATAGTATTCCACGGTGTAAATGTACCACAAGGGTTTTTTTTTAATCCACTCATCTACTGGTGGGCACTTGGGCTATTTCTAGATTTTAGCTATTGTAAATTGTGCTGCTATGAACATAGGGGTGCATACACTCTTTCTGATTGGTGTTTTGTTTTTTTAGGATATATTCCTAGAACTGGGATCAGTGGGTCAAATGGCAGTTCCATACTTAATTTTCTGAGGAAACTCCATACTGTTTTTTTTCTTTCTTTTTTTAAAATTTAATAAATCTTTATTGTTCAGATTATTACAATTGTTTCTCCTTCTTCCCCCCTCCATAGCTCCCCTCCACCCGGTTCCCACCCTACCCTCTGCCCTTACCTCCCACCGGCCACTGTCCTCATCCTTAGGTGTACGATTTTTGTCCAGTCTCTTCCCGTACCCCCCACACCCCTTTCCCCCTGAGAATTATCAGTCCACTCCCTTTCTATGCCCCTGATTCTATTATATTCACCAGTTTATTCTGTTCCTCAGATTTTTAATTCACTTGATTTTTAGATTCACTTGTTGATAGATATGTATTTGTTCTTCATAATTTTTATCTTTACTTTTTTCTTCTTCTTCCTCTTCTTAAAGAATACCTTTCAGCATTTCATATAATTCTGGTTTGGTGGTGATGAACTCCTTTAGCTTTTTCTTATCTGTGAAGCTCTTTATCTGACCTTCAATTCTGAATGATAACTTTGCTGGGTAGAGTAATCTTGGTTGTAGGTTCTTGCTATTCATCACTTTGAATATTTCTTGCCACTCCCGGCTGGACTCCATAGTTTCTGTTGAGAGGTCAGCTGACAGTCGTATGGGTGCTCCTTGTAGGTAACTAACTGTTTTTCTCTTGCTGCTTTTAAGATTCTCTCTTAGTCTTTTGCTCTTGGCATTTTAATTATGATGTGTCTTGGTGTGGTCCTCTTTGGATTCCTTTTGTTTGGGGTTCTGTGTGCTTCCTGGACTTGTAAGTCTATTTCTTTCACCAGGTGGGGGAAGTTTTCTGTCATTATTTCTTCAAATAGGTTTTCAGTATCTTGCTCTCTCTCTTCTTCTGGCACCCCCATAATTCGGATGTTGGTAAGCTTGAAGTTGTCCCAGAGGCTTCTTACACTATCTTCAAATTTTTGGATTCTTTTTTTTTTTTTGCTTTTCCGGTTGAGTGCTTTTTGCTTCTTTATATTTCAAATCTTTGACTTGATTCTTGCGTTCCTCTAGTCTGCTGTTGGGTCTCTGTATAATATTTTTTATTTCAGTCAGTGTATGTTTAATTTCTAGTTGGTCCTTTTTCATATCCTCCAGGGTCTCACTAAATTTATCGGCCTTTTCTAGGAAATTCTTGAAAAACCTTATAACCGTGGTTTTGAACTCTATATCCAGTCGTTTGTTTTCCTCCATTTCTTTCCTTTGTGACCTGTTTCTTTGTCTCCGCATTTTCACTGCTTCTCTGAGTTGGTAGGATAGCTTTGTGTGCTAGGTGTCCTATATGGCCCAGTGGGTCGGCCTCCCCAGTTACCTGAGGTGAACGCTCTTGGTGTACCCCTTTGTGGACTGTGTGTACAGCCTTATTGTAGTTAAGTCTTGATTGTTGTTGGTATCACTGGGAGGAATTGACCTCCAGGACAACTGGCTATGAGGATCAGCTGTGTCTATGCTGGGAGAACTTCTGTGCTGGAGATAGCCTTATAGGATCAGACTTGCAAAATTGCAAAAGCCTCTGTGCTCAGCTTGGATAGGGCCGAGTCTCAGGGCTGAGCAGACAGTCTTGGCTTCCCACCAGCCCTGCCCTATGAGGCCCCTGGGTCTCATTGTCCCTCAGTAATCGCTGCAAGTACCTCTGAGAGAAAGCTGCCCTCAAGTTTCGCCCGCTGCCAGACAGTCCAGTTTCTCCCCCAATGAATCTGGATTCCCAGATTCTCACCCGGAACTGGAGTTCAGCACAGTCGGGAGCTTCCAGTTCCCTCCCGCTAGAGAAAGCCAGCAGCACACTCAGCAGTCCATTCTCTCTGCGTGCACTCACGCGCACGCCTCCAGACCTCTGCCATTCGCAGCTCCCCTGAGTTTCTGCCTGAAAGTCCAGATTCCCCCCGTAAGAGCCTGGGTCCCCATGGGCTCGCCCGGAACTGGGGTTCAGTGCAGTTGGAACTGGGGTTCAGTGCAGTTGGAACTGGGGTTCAGTGCAGTCGGGAGCTTCCTTCTCCCTCCCGCCAGAGAAAGCCAGCCAGGCACTCAGCCGCCCTTCCTCTCTGCATGCGTGTCTCCATACCTCATCCCTTTTCAGCTCCTCTGTCTCTGTGAGCTTTTCTCTTTCCTTCTAGTTGTAGAATTTCCACTCAGCCAGCTTTCCTGTGGCTCTGGATGATGTCCGTTCTGTCTTTTTGTTGTAGTTTTGAAATTGTTGTGTGAGGCAGCAGTTTAGGTGCTTACCACTGACGCCATCTTGGTTTCCCCCTCTCTTTCTTTTTTTAAAAATATTTTTTATTGACTTCAGAGAGGAAGGGGAGGGAGAGAGAGCTAAAAAATATCAATGATGAGAGAGAATCATTGATTGGCTGCCTCCTGCACATGCTCTACTGGGGATTGAGCCATAACATAAGCATGTGCCCTTGACTAGAATTGAACCTGGGACCCTTCAGTCCACAGGTCGATGCTCTATCTACTGAGTCAAACCAGCTAGGTCCATACTGTTTTTCACATTGGCTGCACCAGTCTGCATCCCCACCACCAGTGTACTGAGGGTTCCATTTTCTCCACTTCCTCAGCAGCACTTGTCATTTGTTGATGATAGCCATTCTGATAGATGTGAGGTGATACCTCATTGTTGTTTTAATTTGCATCTCTCTGATGATCAGTGACTTTGAGCGTTTTTTCATATGTCTCTTGGCCATCTGAATGTCCACTTTGGAGAAGTGTCTATTTAGGTCCTTTGCCCATTTTTTAATTAGATTGTTGTCTTCCTTTGTTAAGTTGTATGAGTTCATTATATATTTTGGACTAGAGGCCTGGTGCACAAAATTCAGCCCAGCCTGCACGTGCTCCAATCCGGGACCCCTTGGGGGATGTCCAACTGCCGGTTTAGGCCCGATCCTGGGGATTAGACATCCCTCTCACAATCCTTGACTGCTGGCCCCTAACAGCTCACCTGCCTGCCTGCCTAATCGCCCCTCATTGCCCCCCCCCCCGCCAGCCTGGTTGCCCCCACTGCCCCATCTGCCGACCTGGTCGCCCCATGCAGCCTGTTGTTCAGTTGTTTGGTCGCCCCTCACTAACCCCCCTGCCGGCCTGGTTGCCCCAAGCAGCATGCTGCTTAATCGTTTGGTTGCCCCTCACTAACCCCCTGCCAGCCAGGTCACCCCGCGCAGCCTGCTGCCCGGTTGTTTGGTCACCTCTCAAACTCCCCTGCTGGCCTGGTTGACCCATGCAGCCTGCTGCTTGGTTGTTTGGTCGTCCCTCACTAACGCCCCCCTGCTGGCTGGGTCGCCCCACACAGCCTGTTTGGTTGTCCGTTTGGTGCGACGGTCACTTAGGCTTTTATATAGATAGATATTAACACTGTATCAGATGTATCATTGCCAAATATGTCCTCCCATAGAGTGGGCTCCCCTTTTGTTTTGTTGATGGTTTCTTTTGCTGTGCAGACGCCTTTTATTTTGATGTAGTCCTATTTGTTTATTTTCTCTTTAGTTTCCTTTGCCCTAGGAGCTGTATTAGTAAACATATTGCTATGAGAGATGTCTGATATTTTGCTGCCTATGGTTTCTTCTAGGATTTTTATGATTTCCTGACTTATATTTAAGTCTTTTATCCATTTTGAGTCTATTCTTGTGTATGGTATCAGTTGGTGGTCTAGTTTAATTTTTTTTGCATGTATTTTTCCAATTTCCCCAGCACCATTTATTGAAGAGACTGTCTTGACTCCATTGTATGCTCTTGCCTCTTTTTTCAAATATTGAGTGTAATAGCTTTGGTCGATTTCTGGATTCTCTGTTCTGTTCCATTGATGTATGTGCCTGTTCTTGTGCCAGTACCAGGCTGTTTTAATTATGGTGGCTTCGTAGTATAACTTGGTATTGTGATTCCTCCAACTTCGTTCTTTCTTAAACTGCTGCAGCTACTTGGGGTCTTTTCTGGTTCCAAATAAAATTTTGGAGTTTTTGTTCTGGATATGTGAAATATGCTCTTGGTATTTTAATAGGGATTACACTGGATCTATAGATGGCCTTGGGTAGTATGGACATTTTAATGATGTTTCTACTAATCCATGAACACGGTATATTCTTCCACTTGTTTATATATTCTTCTATCTCTTTTTTTCAACATCCTGTAGTTTTCCAAGTACAAGTCTTACCTCCTTGGTTAAGTTTATTCCCAACTATCTTAATTTTTGTTGTTATTGTTGCAATGGTGAATGGGATTGTTTGTTTAGTTTCTCTTTCTGAGAATTCATTATTGATGTATAAAAAAGCCATCAATTTTTGGGCGTTGATTTTGTATTCTGCTACATTGCCAAATTCATTTATTAAATCTAGTAGTTTTTTGGTGGAGTCTTTAGGGTTTTCTATGTACAGTATCATGTCATCTGCGAATAATGGGAGTTTTACTTCCACTGAGCAAAACCAGCTAGGGCTCATTGGTGTTTTTTTAAATTTGCATCTCTCTGATGATGAGTGACTTTGAGCATTTTTTCATATTTGTCTTGGCCAACTGTATGTCCACTTTGAGAAGTGTCTTTTATTTCTTAGCTGGATTGTTTGTCTTCCTTTTGTTAAGTTGTATGAGTTTCCTGTATATTTTGGAGATTAATCGTTCATCAGATGTATCATTGGCAAGTATGTTCTCCCATGAAGTGGGCTCTCTTGTTATTTTGATGATGGTTTCATTTGCAGTGCAGATGTTTTTTATTTTGATGTGGTCCCATTTATTTAGTTTCTGTTTTCCTAGACGATGTATCAGTAAACATATTGCTACGAGAGATTTCTGAGATTTTGGTGCCTATGGTTTCTTCTAGGACTTTTATGGTTTCACGTCTTACATTTAAGTCCTTTATCCATTTTGAGTTTATGCTGTGTATGATGTAAGTTGGTGGTCTAGTTTAATTTTTTTAGTATGTATCTCTCCAATTTTCCCAATACCATTTATTGAAGAGACTGTCTCTGCTCCAATGTATGCTCTTGCTTCCTTTGTCAAATATAAATTGAGCATAGTGGTTTGGGTCGATTTCTGGCTTCTCTGTTCTATTTCATTGATCTATATGCCTGTTCTTGTGCCAGTTCCAGGCTGTTTTGAGTACAATGGCTTTGTAGTATAACTGGATATCTGGTATTGTGATTCCTCCAACTTTGTTCTTCTTTCTCAGGATTGCAGCAGCTATTTTGGGACTTCTTTTGTTTCCTATGAATTTTTGGAGTGTTTGTTCTAGTTCTGTGAAATATGTCATTGGTATTTTAATAGGGATTGCATTGAATCAATAGACTTCTTTGGGTATTATGGACATTTTAATAATGTTGATTCTATCAATTCATGAAGACGGTATATTCTTCCACTTGTTTAGATCTTCTTTTTTTAAAATATATTTAATTTATTTTTTACAGAGAGAAGGGAGAGAGTTAGAAACATTGATCAGCTGCCTCCTGCACACCCCCCACTGGGGATGTGCCTGCAACCAAGGTACATGCCCTTGACCAGAATCGAACCTGGGACCCTTCAGTCTGCAGGCCAACGCTCTATCCACTGAGCCAAACCAGTTAGGGCTATATCTCCTTGTACCTCTTTTTTTCAATGTCCTATTGATTTCAGAGTACAGATCTTTTACATTCTTGGTTAGGTTTATTCCTAAGTATCTTAATTTTTTTTGTTGCAATGGTAAATGGGATTTTTAAAAAATTTCTCTTTCTGAGAGTTCACTATTGGTGCATAAAATGCTATGGATTATTTGGTGTTAATTTTGTATCCTGCTGCATTTCCAAATTCATTTATTAAATCTAGTAGTTTCTTGATAGAGTCTTTTTTAAAAAAATTCTTTATTGAATAAGGTATTACATATGTGTCCTTATTCCCCCATTACCCTTCTAACCCCCCCCCCCACTCATGCCCTCATCCCCCTGATGTCTGTGTCCATTGATTATGCTTATATGCATGCATACAAGTCCTTTGGTTGATCTCTTGTTGGAGTCTTTAGGGTTTTCTATGTACAGTATCATGTCATCTGTGGATAATCCATTTACATTTAAGGTTATTATTGACTAGAGGCCCAGTGCATGAAAATTTGTGCACTCAGCGGGGAGGTCCCTCAGCCTGGCCAGTGCCCTCTCACAGTCTGGGACCCCTTGGGGGATGTCCACCTGCTGGCTTGGGCCCGCTCCTTGGGGGATCAGGCCTAAGCTGGCAGTCAGACATCCCTCTGGCAGCCCAGGAGCCCTTGGGGGATGTCTGATTGTGGCATAGGCCCACTCCCCCAGGGCCTAAGCCACAGTTGGACATCTTAGTGCTGCCAGGGAGGCAGGAGAGGCTCCTGCCACCACCGCTGCACTTGCAGCTTTCAGCCTGGCTTGTGGCTGAGCAGAGCTCCCACTGTGGAAGCGCACTGACCACCAGGGGGCAGCTCCTGCGTTGAGCATCTGTCCCCTGGTGGTCAGTGTGTGTCATAGCAATTGGTCATTCTGCCGTTAGGGTCAATTTGCATATTACCCTTTTATTTTATAGGATAGGTAGTTATTTATTGCCATTTAAATTTTTATGCCTATGTTTCTCTTTCTCTTTCTTCCTCACATTACAGCAGTCTCTTTAGCATTACTTGTAACACTGGCTTGGTAGTGATGAACTCCTTTAGCCTTTTTTTTTTGTCTGGGGAACTCTTTATTTCACTGTCTATTTTTAATGATAGCCTTGCTGGATATAGTAATCTTTCTTTCCATTACCTTGAGTACTTCATGCCATTTTCTTCTGGCCTGTGTAGTCTCCTTTGGAGGTAACAGTTTTCTTTTCTCTTACTGCCTTTAAGATTCTCTCTTTGTCTTTAATTTTTGGCATGTTAATCATGATGTGCCTAAGCATAGGCCTTTTTTGGTTCCTCTTGTTTGGGACTCTCTGTGCCTCTTGAACTTCTGTGACTTTTTCCTTCACCAGGTTATGGAAGTTTTCTGCCATTTCTTCAAACACGTTCTCTATCCCTTCCACCCTTTTTGTCTCTTCTGGCACATCTACAATGCAAATATTGTTATGTTTCATGTTGTCCCACACCTCCCTTAAGTTGCCCTCCTGTTTTTAAATTGTTTTTTCTTTTTGGTTCTCTGATTGAGGGGTTTTTTTCAACCCTGTCTTCTAATTCACTGATCCAATCTTAGCTTCCCCTAATTTGCTGTGTATTTCTTCCACAGTGATCTCTATTTGTGCTATGCCATTCTTTATTTCTGTTTTCATAGTTACTATAGTATCTTTTCTCATGCTGTTGAGCATTTTTACCATTATTATTCTGAACTCTGTATTAGATAAATTTCTTATCTCCATTGTCTCTTCCACTGGAGAATTCTCTTGTTCTTCCGTATGTGTGTTGTTTCTTTGTCTCCTCATTTGGGGTTCCTGTTTGGGTTTGAGACTATGTATTAGATAGATCTGCTATGCCTCTCAATCTCTAGTGCAGGACAATGTCAAATGCTGTTTTTGACTAATTAGATCAGGCAATGACTCAAAGCCTCCAGAGACTGCTTCTGCTGGCAGGCTGATTGGATTTAGTCTTGAGTAGCCCTCAGACAATTGTCCCCAGGTGTGGCAAAAGTTTTTTTCCAACAGGTGGGCCAATAGCTTCTGTCTGGAGGCTAATTGTTATTCTCAGTCTCTTAATGGGCTTCAGAAACTCCACACCATGGCACAAGGTGTTTTCCAATAGAGTGGGTCAACTGTTTCCCCCCCAGGCAAAACTGCCTAGATAGCAATTGTCTGCATGAGAAAGATGACCTCCACAGCATAAGGGAATGACTCAGCTCAGGAAACTGGGGTGTCTGCCTTCTGAGCTCTAACCCCAAAGCCCCTAACACTGACTTCTGCTCACACAGCTCCAGTCCACTCTGCCCTCCCTCTGCTGGAGCACAAGGTGAGTGGTTCCATGGGGAATTTGGTGCATTGGCCCTTTAAGAGGGTGTCTGCATTTCCAGTTGTCTCTCCCTGGCAGACAGCAACCCTGCTGCTGCTTTTCACAGCCATACGTTGTGTGGGCACCTGTCTCAGTTCTGGTGCTCCCTGCTGAGGCACCCAGCTTGTGGATTAGACCCCAGAGTTCTCAGTGGCAACTTCCCACATCTGAGATATCTCTCTGGAACTTCAGTTGCTGTCTGTGGGAGCCTGCCCAGCCCTTTAATGCCTCCACCCTTCCTAACAGTCTCTATGTGGTCTCCACTTTCCATCCATGATTATCAGGGTTCTCTCCAGTGAGTCTTCAGTTGATTATTCAGGAAAATTTTCTGTATTTTAGTTGTAATTCCAGTTTGGTCCTGGGAGCATGTCTGTGCAGCATCCACTTACTTTGTCACCATTTTTAATCTCCAAATGGTAAAGTTTTCATTCTTTTTTTAAGGCTGAGTCATATTCATATATATATATATATATATATATATATATATATATATATATATATATATATATATATATATATATATATATAATGGAATGTGTATAGCACAGCATTTTTTTATCCACTTGTCTATTCATGGGCACTTGGGTTGCTTCCATATCTTGGCTATTGTAAATAATGCTACAATGAACATAGGGGTGCATATGTTCTTTTGAATTAGTGTTTTGGATTTATTCAAAGATATATACGCAAAAGTGGAATCACTCAGTCTTAAGGCAGTTTCATTTTTAATTCTTTGAGGAACCTCCATACTCTTTTCCATAGTGGCTGTACCAATCTGCATTCCCACCAGCAGTACATGAGGGTTCCCTTTCTCCACTTCCTCACCAACACTTGCCATTTGTGGACTTATTGATAGAGGCCCAGCCTGCACCCCCTCCAATCTGGGACCCCTCAGGGGATGTCTGACTGCCAGTTTGGGCCTAAACAGGCAGTCAGAATCCCTCTCACAATCCGGGACCACTGGCTCCTAACCGCTCACCTGCCTGCCTGCCTGATTGCCACTAACCATCCCCTGCCAGCCCAATTGCCCCCAATTGCCCTCCCCTGCCAGACCAGTTGCCCCCAACTGCCCTCCCCTGCAGGCCTGGTCACCCCCACTGCCCTCCCCTGCAGGCCTGGTGGCCCCCAACTGCCCTCCCCTGCAGGCCTGGTCACCCCCACTGCCCTCCCCTGCAGGCCTGGTTGCCCCTAACTGCCCTCCCCTGCCAGCCATCTTGTGACCACATGGAGGCAGCCATCTTGTGCAAGGGCATGATGGTCAATTTGCATATTACTTCTTTATTATATAGGATAGCCATTCTGACAGGTGTGAGGTGATATCTTATTGTGGTTTTAAAAATATTTATTGTTTTACTAGAGGCCCGGTGCATGAAATTCATGCACGGGGGTGTGTGTCCCTCAGCCCAGCCTGCACCCTCTCCAATCTGGGACCCCTCGAGGGATGTCTGACTGCCTGTTTAATGGGCAGTCGGACATCCGTCTCACAATCCAGGACTGATGGCTCCCAACTGCTTGCCTACCTGCCTTCCTGATTGCCCCTAACTGCTTCTGCCTGCCAGCCTGATCACCCCCTAACCACTCCCCTACCAGTCTGATTGATGCCTAACTGATCCCCTGCCAGCCCCTAACTGCCCTCCCCTGCAGGCCTCGTCACCCCTAACTGCCCTCCCCTGCAGGCCCGGTCGCCCCCAACTTCCCTCCTCTTCCGGCCTGGTCACCCCTAACTACCCTCCCCTGCAGGCCCGGTCGCCCCCAACTTCCCTCCTCTGCTAGCCTGATCACCCACAACTGCCCTCCCTTGCAGGCCTGGTCCCTCCCAACTGACCTCCCCTGCTGGCCATCTTGTGGCAGCCATCTTGTGTCCACATGGGGGAAGCCATCTTGTGTGTTGGAGTGATGGTTAATTTGCATATTACTCTTTTATTAGATAGGATTTTATTTTTTCAATAACATTCATCTTCCCTATACCCTGCTCCACCTCCACCCAGACATCTCCACTCCCCGCAACCACCACATTGTTGTCCATGTCCATTAGTCCTTTCTCTCCCTTTTTTCCTTTTTTTTTTCAATCCACAGCCCCCCACTGAGCTGTCAGCCTATTCTCTAAATATATGAATCTGTCTCTATTTTTCTTGTTAGTTCAGTTTGTTCACAATGATTCCACATATGAGTGAAATCATATGATACTTGTATTTCTCTGACTGGCTTATTTCACTTAGCAGAATATTCTTCAGATCCATCCATGCTGTTGCAAAGAGTAAAATTGTCTTCTTTTTTATGGCTGAGTAGTATGTAGAAAATTTGCTCTGCTAGTCTTCAGGTCATTCTCAGAGATATCTGTTATATATGTAGTTGTTAGTTTTGGTATTAATGAGAGGAAGTGAGCTCAGGATCTTCCTACTTCACCATCTTGAACCCAAAGCTAGGAGCCTTGCTTGTGAATGCCAATTTAGCTTGTTAGTGATATGTTGTTTCTTGTGATTGGTACATTGCCTATGACACAAACTTGTCTCTGGATCACTCAATCACTGCCCTCACTCCTCTTATTACAATCTTTACTTTAAAGTATATTTTGTCTGATATAAATATAGCCACCCCAGCTTTCTTTTGGTTTTCATTTGCATGAAATATCTTTTTTAAAATATATTTTTATTGAGTTAAGAGAAGAAAGGAGAGGGAGAGAGAGATAGAAGCATTAATGATGAGAGAGAATCATAGATTGACTGCCTCCTGCATGATCAATCGAGACTGCAACCCAGACATGTGCTCTAGGAATTGATTGTGACCTCCTAGTTCATAGATTGATGCTCAACCACTGAGCTACATCAGCCTGGCTGAAATATCTTTTTTAACCTTTCACTTTCAGTATCTGAAGTTAGTCTCTTGTAGGCAGTTTATGGATGGCCCTTGTTGATGTTTAAATCTAATCAGCCACTTTATGCTTTTTAATTGAAGAATCTAGTTCATTTACATCTAAAATAATTATTGATAGGTATATATTTAGTGCTTTTAAATATATATATATATATATATATATATATATATATATATATATATACTAGAGGCCCGGTGCATGAAAAGTCGTGCACTGGAGGGGGGGTCCCTCAGCCTGGCCTGCCCCCTCTCACAGTCCAGGAGCCCTCAGGGGTGGGAGGCTATACGGCTATCAGGGGAAGGTGCCGCCCCATCACACCTCTGATGCTGCCACTGCTGGCAGTGCAAGTCTCAGCCAGCCCTGGTTACCTGAGCCTCAGGTGGCCCTGGGCGGCTGGGCAGCTGCCAACCGAGGCTTGCCTGTGCCTTGGGCTGGCCCTGTGGGGCTGAGGGGACTGGGCACCACCATCTTGTGGCTGTGGGCGCTGCCATCTTTGAGGTTGGGGCAGTCAATTAGCATATTCCCTCCTTATTGGCTGTGGACACTGCCATCTTTGAGGGTGGGGCATCCAATTAGCATATTCTCTCCTTATTGGCTGTGGGTGCTGCCATCTTTGCAATGGTGTGAGGGTCAATAAGCATATTCCCTCTTTATTGGATAGGATACACACACACACATTTATTGATTTCAGAGAGGAAGAGATGGAGAGACAGAAAGATGAAAGAAGATCATTGATTGACAGCTTCCTGCATGCCCCCTACTGGGGACTAAGCCCACAACCAGGGCATGTGCCCTGACCAGGAATCAAACCATGACCTCCTGGTTCATAGATCGATGCTCAACCACTGAGCAACACTGGCTGGGCTATATAATAAAACATATCACCCGAGGATATGTTTTTTTATTGCTGACAGAAGAGAGAGACAGACAGAAACATCGATATTAGAGAGAAACATTGATCGGTTGCCTCCTGTATGTGCCCCATCCAGGGATTAAACCCCCAACCTGGGTATGTGCCCTGACAAGGAATTGAACCTGCCATATTTTGGTGCATGAGATGATGCTCCAACCAACTAAGCCACACTGGCCAGGGCACCAATTAGTTAATTGCTTTGTAGTTTTCTATTTTTTTCTTCTCTTGCTCTCTTCCTTAGTGATTTGATGATTTTTTTGTAGTTGTATGTTTATGTTCCTTTGCATTATTTTGTGTGTATATATCTTAGATTTTTGTCATTGTGGTTAACATGAGGCTTACATATAACAGCTTATATTTATAACCATCCAGCTTTTAAAAATAGCTATTCCAGTAGGTGAAATGGTATCTCATTGTGGTTTTGATTTGCATTTTCCTAATAACTAATGTACTTATCCATTTGTATATCTACTTTAGAGAGCTGTTAATTCAGTCTTTTGCTCATTTCTTTTTTTTTTAAATTTTTAAATTTTTTATTTTATTTTTCCACTTTTTTAAAAAATATATATTTTATTGATTTTTTACAGAGAGGAAGGGAGAGGGACAGAAAGCCAGAAACATCGATGAGAGAGAAACATCGACCAGCTGCCTCCTGCACATCCCCCACCGGGGATGTGCCCGCAACCAAGTTACATGCCCTTGACCGGAATCGAACCTGGGACCCCTCAGTCCGCAGGCCAACGCTCCATCCACTGAGCCAAACCGGTTTTGGCACCACTTTTTTTTTTATTTAAGTATTATATGTGTACATATCTTACCATTGTCCCCCCCCACCCCACACCCATACATGCCCTCACCCCCCAGAGTTTTGTGTCCATTGGTTATGCTTATATGCATGCATACAAGTCCTTCGGTTGATCTCTTATCTCCCCCACCTCTCCCTAACCTTCCCCCTGTAATTTGATAGTCTGATGCTTTACTGTCTCTGTATCTATATTTTTGTTCATCAGTTTATAATGTTCTTTATTATCCATAAATGAGTGAGATCATGTGGTATTTTTCTTTCGTTGTCTGGCTTATTTCACTTAGCATAATGTTCTCCAATTCCATCCAGGTTGCTGCAAATGATGAGAATTCCTTCTTTTTTATGGCAGCATAGTATTCCATTCTGTAGATGTACCACAGTTTTCTGATCCAGTCATCTGCTGACGGGCACCTAGGTTGTTTCCAAATCTTAGCTATTGTAAATTGTGCTGCTATGAACATAGGGGTGCATATATCCTTTCTGACTGGTGTTTCTAGTTTCTTCGGATATATTCCCAGGAGTGGGATTACTGGGTCAAATGGGAGTTCCATTTTCAGTTTTTTGAGGAAACTCCATACTGTTCTCCACAGTGGCTGCACCAGTCTGCATTCCCACCAGCAGTGCACGAGGGTTCCTTTTTCTCCGCATCCTCGCCAACACTTGTTGTTTGTTGATTTGTTGATGATAGCCATTCTGACAGGTGTGAGATGGTACCGCACTGTTGTTTTGATTTGCATCTCTCGGATAATTAGTGACTTTGAGCATGTTTTCATGTGTCTCTTGGCCTTCCTTCTATCTTCTTTTGAAAAGATTCTATTTAGGTCCGTTGCCCATTTTTTTATTGGATCATTTATCTTCCTTTTATTAAGTTGCATAAGCTGCCTGTAGATGTTGGAGATTAAACCTTTATCAGTGATAGCATTTGCAAATATGTTCTCCCATACAGTGGGCTTTCTTGTTGTTTTGTTGATGGTTTCTTTTGCTGTAAAAAAGCTTTTTATTTTGATGTAGTCCCATTTGTTAATTTTCTCTTTAGCTTCCATTGCCCTAGGGGTAGTGTCAGTGAAGAAGTTCTTTTGGCATATGTCTGAGATTTTGTTGCCTGTGGATTCCTCTAGTATTTTTATGGTTTCCTGTCTTATGTTTAAGTCCTGTGTCCATTTTGAGTTGATTTTTGTGTATGGTATAAGTTGGTGATCTAGTTTCATTTTTTTGCATGTATCTGTCCAATTTTCCCAACACCATTTATTGAAAAGACTGTCTTGACTCCATTGTATGTTCATGCCTCCTTTGTCAAATATTAATTGAGCATAGTGATTTGGGTCGATATCTGGATTCTCTATTCTGTTCCATTGATCTATATGTCTGTTCTTGTGCCAGTACCAGGCTGTTTTGAGAACTGTGGCTTTGTAATACATCTTGAGGTCTGGTATTGAGATCCCTCCTACTTTATTCTTCTTTCTCAGGATTGCTGTGGCTATTCGGGGTCTTTTTTTATTCCAGATGAATTTTTGGAGAGTTCTTTCTAGGTCTGTGAAATATGCTGTTGGTATTTTGATGGGGAGTGCATTGAATCTGTAGATTGCTTTGGGTAGTATGGACATTTTAATGATGTTGATTCTACCAATCCATGAGCATGGTATGTTCTTCCATCTGTTTACGTCTTCCTCTATCTCTTTTTTCAGTGTCCTGTAGTTTTCTGTGTATAGGTCTTTTACCTCCTTAGTTAAGTTTATTCCTAGGTATCTTAGTTTTTTTGGTGTGATGGTAAATGGGATTGCTTTTTTAGTCTCTCTTTATGTAAGTTCACTATTGGTGTATAGAAATGCCATAGATTTCTTGGCATTAATTTTGTATCCTGCTACATTGTCGAATTCATTTATTAAGTCTATTAGTTTTTTGATGGAGTCTTTTGGGTTTTTTATGTACAATATCATGTCATCTGCAAATAAGGACAGCTTTACTTCTTCTTTTCCAACTTGGATGCCTTTTATTTCTTCTTCTTGTCTAATTGCAATGGCTAATACTTCCAGTACTATGTCAAACAAGAGTGGTGAGAGTGGGCATCCCTGTCTTGTTCCTGTTCTTTTGCTTATTTCTGAATTGGGTTTTGGGATTGTTATTGTTGTTGAATTGTAGGAGTTACTGATTATATTCTGGATATTAATCTCTTATTAGGTATATGAATTGCAAATATTTTCTCCCATCCTGTGGCTTATTTTTTCATTCTTTTGATAGTGTCTTTGATGAGACCTGGGGCTTTTGCATGTAACCCAATTATTTCTGGGGAGTTTATCCTCCCCTAGCTGTGGATGAACAAATCAGGCCCTTGTGAGAAGTAAGATGTTCTATTTTGAAGATGGGACATGAGTGATCCCCATTCACCCATCTGGGTTTGGCCCACAAGATTGGGTCCTTCCCTCCCTGTTTTCTTTAAGTGTTCAAAGACTTGGATCATACAGGAAAAAAAGATAAAACAGAGTAGGGAAAGATTTACTCTTCAATGACTGAAGAAACAAACATGAGCCCAGTCTCAGTACTCAAGAAACCATACATGCTACAACATGGGTGAAACTTAAAACCACGCTAAGTGAAGAAGCCAGTCACAAAAGACGACTTTCTGTATAATTTCTTCTATACGAAATGTCCAGAGTAGCCAAATCTAAAGAGACAGAAAGAAGAGTAGCAATTTCCTGGGGTTGATAGGGCAGGGAAGGTGGGTTAGGGAGGAATAGGGAGTGACTGTTAATGGATATGGTTTCCTCCCCCTTCACCCTACCCTGAGTGATGAGAAGGTTCTAAAACTGATTGTGGCATGGTAGCACAATTCTGTAAATATACTAAAAACCATGGATTGTACATTTTAGGAGGGAGAATTATATGGTATGTGAATGATGGGGAACAAAATAAGCCACCCTAAAATATTCCATTTTGGCATATTGATTATTTTGAGTTAAATGTATTTAAGAAACAGCTAATAAAAAAGGGCCTATCTGCCCCTCCTTTGTCCCCCATGAAAGTAGGAAGTGAATCTCCTGTGTGAAGATATCTTCCCTATATCAGGAGGGTAGGAGTCTTCCTTATTACCTGAGATAGGGAATTCAAGGCCGAGAAGGCTGTATAAACAAACTTTGTTATTTCTTTATTATTGGCTACCCCAAACTCAAACTCCTTTGTTTTGTCAAATCTTTACAAATAACTCTTTATTTGTTTTAAAAGTATAAAAGCTGCCTGCATTGGTGACTTCTTTGAGTCTCATATTTCTATGGGCTCCTGTATGTACAAAATTAAACTTATTTTCTCCTCTTAATCCGTCTTACGTCAATTTAATTTTAGACCAGCCAAGGAACCTAGAAGAGAAGAAGGGGAATATTCTCTTCTCCTGAATGAATTATATGTCCATAAAGCTGTTATTAAAAAAGAGAAGGAAAGGAAAAAGGGCTGAGGCCCATGGGTGACTGCCATCCTTCCTTCTGCCTCAGAGTGCTGGTGTCTTGTTCACTTGATGGAGAAGCGTAGCTGTGCCTGGACATGCTCACAGTGGGCGTGCTTCATGGTCAGCCGGTAGATGAGGGTTAGGTCCACTTTCATGCCTGGTAGCACACTGACCTCCAGCTGCTGCAGCAAAATGGCCAGAAAAAGGAAGACCTCCCACTTGGCCAGGACCTCCCCTATGCACCGGCGCTTGCCCATGCCAAAGTCTTGTTGATGGCAGTGCCATCAGCAGTGAGGAATCGAACTGGCCGGAACTCAGATGGGTCCCCCCACAGCCTCCTTCAAGAGAACCAGAGGAGCTGGGATCTTTGGACTGGGAAGCCCTGGGAGGACAGTCCTGGGCGGAGATGTCTGAACAGACTTCTGTTGATACCACCAGTGTTAGAATAGATAGCAATAAGAGGAGAGTGGGGGAAAGGGACCAAACTGTACTTTAATGCTTGTTTCTTTTACATAGCTCTTTCTAAAATGATCAGCCTTGAAAACAGTGCTTTTTAATATTAAATTATCTTCATTCTAATTAATATAAAAGGGGAATCTATATGATATTCTGATTTGTGCTTATTGTTTTAGAGTATTTTTTTTTTAACTTATTAACTCGAGAGAGAGAGGAAGGGAGAGAGAGAAAAACATTGACTTTTATTGTTCCACCCATTCATGCACCCACTGTCAATTCCTGTTTGTGCCCTGACCAGGGATCAACCCACAACCTCAGCGGATGGGATGATGCTCCAACCATCTGAGCCACTTGGCCAAGGTGGAGTAATTATTGATAGCATCCCACACTCAGAAGTATCCCTGTTTGGATGGTAAATTATATGGTCCCCCTACCTATAGACTAAAGTGTGATTTTCCATACAGAGGTCCCTAAGCCACTCACATCAGAATCACCTCAATATTCCACCTTAGCTACCAAAGTGGAATCTTTTTAAAAATATATATTTTATTGATTTTTTTTTACAGAGAGGAAAGGAGAGGGAGAGAGAGTTAGAAACATTGATGAGAGAGAAACATCGATCAGCTGCCTCCTGCACACCCCCTACTGGGGATGTGCCCGCAACCAAGGTACATGCCCTTGACTGGAATCGAACCTGGGAACTTTCAGTCCACAGGCTGATGCTCTATCCACTGAGCCAAACCGGTTAGGGCCCAAAAGTGGAATCTTGAGGGATGGCATGCCATAATCTGTAACCAACATCCTGGTTAATTCTTTTTTGTTGTTGTTGTTATTTTGTTAATCCTCACCTGAGAATATATTTTCCCATTGATTTTTAGAAAGAGTGGAAGTGAGGGAGAGAAGAAGAAAGAGGGAGAGAGAGAGAGGGAAAAAGAGAGAGAGAGAGAGAGAGAGAGAGAGATGTGTTTCACATCGATTGGTTGCCTCCTGCACGCACCTGACTGGGAACAGGGATCAGCCCTGCAACCCAGGTACATGCTCTTGACCAGGAATCAAATTGGCTGCCTTTCGGTGTTTGGGCTGATGCCCTAACCACTGAGCTACCCATCCAGGGCCATTGTTAATTCTTATTGCACTAAAGTTTGAAAAACATAGACCTAAATTTTGTCACCTAGAGAAAACTATACAGCAACTGAGGCACCATTCTTTTATTATATAACCATTTCCTAGAGGGACAAATAGCTTTCCTGACTGCTGAATTGCATACATATTTTAGTGGGGGATGTGTACTCACTGATCATGATTGACGTGCCACTGTTTTATGAAGACATAACATTCTTTGGGGATTAGAAGTCATTCAGTGTTGTGTCCCTTGTTGTACTGAAGAGGAAAGAGGGCTCTGTCAAGGCTCACGAGCTGGAAAACCGGGGTACATCTCTGGGTGCTTCTTGCTCCTACCTCTAGCCCACCCCAATAGCCTGCCCACCACTGGAATGTGGTGGGCAGGCTATTGGGGTGGGCTAGTTTCTCAGCTCTGGCCCTGGCTCAGACCTCACAATGTCAGGAGGGAAGGGAGGAAATTATCCTCCCCCTTCCTTGGCTCCTGTTTTTCCACTTCAACAAGTGTGTACTACACTTCTGTTTGTGCCCAGGTATGCACTTGGCCATTCTCTGGAGTACTGGGGAGTTCCCAGCCTGGCTGTGGAGTCAGGACTCTCACTCTGGGAATAAATAGATCAATATGTGGGCAGAGGAAGTGTTCACTATCTCTCTTAACATTGTTAAAATCCCAAGACACAATCAAGGACAAACGGCTGTAAGTCCTACAAGATTTCAGGAACAAAACTGCTCTAGCTAGATGAGTCAAGAAAGGTTCTAGAGGAGAGGAAGTTTTGTCAGGATTGACCTTGGGCAGGGATAGGATTCTGGTAGCCAGAGAAGAGATTGGAGGCTTGCTAAATCATGCTTATAAAGGGCCAGACTGGTTACATTGAGAGTATTTGTAGGGAGAGAATGTGAGCAGAGGTGAATGAGCGCTGAGGTCAGGAGTGTGATTTTTCTCCTGAGAGCTGGGTAGTTTTATCATGTTTGGACAGAATAGTGGTATACTAGGGGCCAAGAGCCAGTGAGGAACCTGTGTCATGGTCAGAAAGGAGATGCTGAGGTCTGAGCCAGGGCCAGAGCTGAGAAACTAGGAAGAGAGGTGGGAGGGCAGAATAGGCAGGCCTCACCTGTGAGGAATGGTGAAGGGGACAAAGCAGGAGTGTTGGAAGGTCTCCAGGATGAAGGTCTCCATATAAGGCAGCTGGGATCTGTCAGAGAGCCAGGGACACTGTGCCCTGACTATCATTGTGTCTGCAGGCCACAGAGGACAGACAGAGCTTAGGGGCTACCCTGACTGCTCCATGGTGTCCCCTATTATATCAAGTGCCACTCAATGTGGTGTCACTCTATATCTGTTTACATATTGAGACCCACTAAACCTCCCCAGCACCTTCTAGACAAGGGTAGACATCATTGTATGCACAAGGTTTGCACATAACAGCTATATGTAGATTGCACAAATGATCTAGGATTCCAAGACTTCTCTATGCATACCCACTTCCTTCTGGATCTTCAGCTGTATCTCAGGATTTGTCACAAGGTACGTAAGGCACCATGAGATGGCTGTT
Source organism: Ia io (assembly GCA_025583905.1). NCBI lineage: Eukaryota > Metazoa > Chordata > Mammalia > Chiroptera > Vespertilionidae > Ia > Ia io. Next base: position 110,833,490 of record JAJQQW010000008.1, read on the forward strand.
GTGACCGAGTCAAATCCTGGCAGCGTGGGGCAAGGTGAGGAAGGAACAAGATTTACCAAGCACCCACCATGTATGTAACAAGCATTATCTTCCTCTGTCTCCCTCTCCTGACCTCCTGCCCCCAACCTTGAGTCACTGGTTTCATAATTAATTGCTGGAATTATAGGGGCCTAGACTCATAGGCCAGAGAGCCCTTTATTGTTCAAATGCGGAAACTGAGATCCAGAGGAGGAGAAGGACTTAGCCGAGTTTCCCCTGGGAGTTGGTGGCACAGCCTGGGCTCAAACCCTGAAGATGGGCCAGGTCTCTATGTCCTGCACCATCTGGCATGTGGTTCAATAATTATTTGATGGACTTGGGTGCTGGGAAGTGCTGTGGGTGAACAACAGACACTGATGGATGGAGGGGCAGGGGCCTGGCTCCTACCAGCCCCAAAAATGTCTTGATAAGGTTGACAATCTTCTCCCAGGGGATGAAGCCACTACTGGGTCTGGAGTCCTTCTTGCAGTGCTTGAACAGGGCACCTGTGATATCCTGAACACTGTCCTGAGGGATCACAAGTTTAGAGGCACTCCCGCACTTCCAGCCAAAGGCTGGACCTTGCCCCCATCCCATCTGGCAGCACCCCCCACCCCCACCCCCAGACCTCTAGTCATTGGGTTAGGCTCACAGCAGGAGGGCTTAAGGTATCATTTCATGCCCCATTGACCTTTCCTCCCAATAACCCCAGGGGTCCAATTTCAAAGGAAGAGGTTAGTGTGAGTAAGGGAGGCAAAGTGACACCTGAGCTGAGTGTCAGGGTTCAGGTTCCTGCAGAACAAAAGCTTTCTCTCTCTGCGGCTTTGAGCTCCTCTGAGAAGGAGGCTATTGTTATGAGGAAACTGAGATCAGAGTGGGAGAAGGACTAATTAGTTTCAGTTCTCATAGCTGATCCCAGGTGTCCCAGAGCCTTCCTAGGCGTTGGCAACACATCAGCTGTGTGGGTACTTTGGAGCTGGGTGAGAGAGGGCACACCCAGGCTCTGCAGGGTGCCTCCTCACTACCTGTGTGCTGGGCTCACCTTGTCAAAGTTCTGATAGTGCTTCTGGATCATTATCTGCAGGAACTGCATGAGCCTCTGGTTGAAGGCCTTGAACCTATGCAGGGTGGGGTTGGGCAGGTATTTAAGGATGGGGAAGAAGTCCCCACCAGTGCTGGCTTCCTGCTGATACTGCCTCATACCCAGGAAATAGAGAGGTGTTCCTATCTAGCAATACTGAGGGGCCAAGGTCCCAGGATTGATGCAAATGGCTTGTAATTCCCCTCTCCCGAGTAGTCTTGATCAAGATCAAGAAGGTTGCCTCCTCCGAAGATGCCCCACCCCAGTCTTGGAAGCTGAGGTTGGGCTGCAGCCAGAGGAAACCCTCCCCATTTCTTCACTTCAATCAGACTAAGGGTCCATAGAGATGGCTTACTTAAAAATGGAGAAACTGAGGGCTGGAGCTAGGCAGCAAGTACTAGAACTCAGACCTCCTATACCTCACTGAGGTTCCCCTCAATCCCTCCACTTCCACTGTTCCCAAGATATATGGTTTGGGGGAGGGGGCGTCCCAGAGACTGGGAATGAGCCCAAGAAAGGTACCTGCAGAGGCAGGTGCTTGAGATCAGCAGGGCTGTGGGGACTGGTACAGAGCTTCTGGCTCCAGGTGATGGTGCCTTTTATAAACAACTATGTTGACCCAGCTGTCCTGGTCACCTGATAGCAAAGTCACTGAATAAAGTTGGAAGGATCAGACAATGATCTCTTGGCTCCACCTACTACCCAGGCCCAGGGCCAGCTCTTTCAGGGTCCCAGGTTGGGGTGATTATTTCTCTCAAGGGAAAGGCAGGGTGCTGGAAGTGAGAGGCCTCTGGACTAGTCCAGCCTTCTTTCCACTGTGCCCACAGTGAAGGACCCTGTTGGGCACTGAGTCCAAGCCAGCCAGGGGGCTCACTGTTCCTCTTCAGAAGGGTGTTCTGTAGAACCCTTCCAGCAACCTGCAAAATCAGATAAGGAATAAGAGTGCTCCAGCCACCTCTGATATTCAGCCCAAGTCCTTAATCTGAAACAAAAAGATGACGAGAGAGGCATTCTAAAGAGAGGCTCCTCACCCTCCTCCCTCCCAGTAAGAGATGGTAAAACTGGATGAAGAAAATCCATGCTGTGCGCTGCTCCTCATGGCAATTGTCTTACACTCTTCAAAATGGTCACTGTCATTAAAAAAAAACACGGCAAGGACCTTTTTCTAAGCAAAGACACTAAAGAGACAACCACATGCAATATGTGAACCTCAATTGGACCCTGAATGAAAAAATATTTTTAAGCTACAAATGACATTTTTGGGACAATTTAAGACACACAAATAAGAACTGGAAATGACATATTATGGAATTAATGTTCTTCGGTCTGAACATAGTATCATTATGTGGGAGAATATTTTAGATCTTCTTAGTAGATTAATGCATACTATGGTGTTCGAAGATAAAGTGCCATGATTTCTGAAACGTAGTTTTGAAGAATTCTGTTTTAAAATATATATCTAGCTGTATGTCTCTATGGAAAGGAGAGAGAGGATAGACACGACAAATGCCAGCTCTCCGTGAACATCTGGAAAGTATGTGGGTGCTCGTTGTATTTGGTAAGGAGTCACATAGCAGTTCTCTCCTCCCCATGGGGAAGGAAGGAGGCACCTCCCCATCTCACAAAGCCAAGTGAAGGGAGTCCCAGGAGGCCCAAACTTTAAGAGTGGAATGCCTGCTGGAAAGGGACTCCCCAGCCCTGAGTCCAAGTGGGTGGGATGCTGGTGAGGGACACTGGCATGTGTGTATTTAGCACACACTTTATAGTGCTGGATACTTATGGGCCCGGTGTTGTTCTAAGAGCTTTATATGTATTAACAAAACATATTCTCAGTAATTCTATGGGATAGAAATTAATACTAATATCATATTAAGTGAGGTAATGGAGGCCCAAAGAAGTTACATTAGCAGAGCATTGGAGTTGGGAGGCCCAGCCTTTAGAAGAATGTGCTTTGGATGATATACTATGCTCCAGCTTGACACATATCCCTGGAACTGGAGGAAATCTGTGGACATAGAGATTGCATGGAACAGCATGTGAAAGTGAGGATAGCGGAGGGCAGACTGCATGGCCAGAGCTGGGTGGCTTATCAGGATGTGAGTCTCCTGAGGGCTGGGTGGACATGCTGAAAGGAGCTGGACTTCAGCTGCATGAATGAGATTTCATTGCAGAGGGAAGGGGTCACCAGCAGTGACAGACCATAGGAAAGACCAGAGCTGAGGGCAGGCCAGAGGTCAGCTAGAGTCCAGCAGCTACTTTAGGAACTGTGTGATGTGGAGGACATTGTTGGCACTCAATGAAAAGCCAGCACTGGAAGATCCACTACACATGAGGGCAACTTTAGCTAACAGAAGATAAATAGCATCAGCCAAATAAAAAGAGATTTGCTCCTTTTCCAGCACCCTCCCCGTCCCCCTCCCTGGCAAAGAGGCCAGCAGGGCAGGGGGGAAAGTCCTGCAGAAATAACTTTTTTAGGAATATTCATACTCACAGGTATGAAGTGATATTTCATTGTAGTTTTGTTTTGCATTTCACTGATGATTAGTGACGTTGAGCATCTTTTCATATGCCTATTAGCCCCTTCTCACAGGGTCAGGTCTGTGAGGACACTGGGGACAAAGCCTTAACCTAGATTTGAAAAGGAAATTTTGATTTAGACTGGACTGAGCTTTTATTTTCTAAAAATGAGAAGGCTGTGGGCTCAACCCATGCTGGTGTCAAGGAGCCAGGTCAGGAACCTGACAGCACCGCAGAGCATGTTTGAAGACCACAGATGAGGGGAAAGGAAAGCTGCTTTCTGTCTGTAACTCCATTGGGTTCAGCTCACTCAATAACAAAAGTCAAGGTTTGAAGTTAGACTGAGTTTGATAGAAAAATGTTTTGACATTGCTTAGTAATCGTGGGTGTTTTCTTATATGTCTCCTCAGGTAAGGGGGAAAAAGAAAAAATAAGCAAGTAAATCAAACTACAGCAAAGGAAACCATCAACAAGATGAAAAGACAACCTACTAAATGGGAAAAGATATTCATCTATGATACATCTGAGGGGTTAATATCCAAAATATATAAGGAACTCATACAACTTAACATCAAAACAAACAAACAATCTGATTTAAAAATAGGCAGAGGACCTGAATAGATACTTTTCCAATGAGGACATACAGATGGCTAATAGACATATGAAAAGATGCTCAACGTCACTAATCATCAGTGAAATGCAAAACAAAACTACAATGAAATATCACTTCATACCTGTGAGTATGAATATTCCTAAAAAAGTTAAAAACAGAACTATTTATCTGAAGAAATCCAAAATACTAATTGAAAAAGGCATATGCACCCCTATGTTCATGGCAGCATTATTTACAATAGTCAAGATATGAAAACAACCTAAGTTATTAAGTAAAGAAGGTGTTATAGCCCTGGTTTATGTGGCTCAGTCCTGGGTTTGATTCCCAATCAAGGGCATGTACCTGGGTTGCTGGTTAGCTCCCTGCCCTTGGTTAGGGTGCATGTGGGAGGCAACCACTTAACCAGTTGATGTGTCTCTCACATCGATCTTTCTCTCTCTCTCTCTCTTTCCTCCTCCCTCCCTTCCTTCCACTATTTCTGAAAAAGCAATGGAAAAGGTATCCTCAGGTGAGGATTAACAAAAATAAAAAAAATTTAAAAAAGAAGAGATGGTATATATACATAATGGAATACTAGCCAGCCATAAAAAAGAATGCAATCTTGCCATTTTCAACAACATGGATGAACTGAGAGGGTATTATGCTAAATAAAATAAGTCAAACTGAGAAAGATAAATACCATATGATTTCACTTAAATGTGGAATTTAAGAAAAAAATAAATGAACAACAAAGCAGAAATAAACTTAGAGAATAAATTGATGGTTGTCACATTGGGGAGATGTAAAGTACAGCATAGGGAATATAGTCAATCTATCCTATATAATAAAAGGCTAATATACAAATAAACCGAACGGCAGAACAACAGGAACAACCGAACAACCTGTCGCTATGACGTGTGTTGACCACCAGGATGTGTTGGCTGCGGCAGGATGGTGGAGCAGGTGAGCGGGGGTGCCAGACCAAGGTGGAGACCCGGGCGCTGTCATCGGGGCGAGTCTCTGGTGGTTACTGAAAATTCTTTGCTCCCGTGCACCGCGGTCCCAGCGGCACTTGTACCTGCTGCTGGCACCAGCCCCGCTCACATCCACTGCCAGCACCAGAGTCACCACTCGCACCCACTGCCAGTGCCCAGCAATGGCCCCAATCTCTTGGCACCGTCAGTGGGTGCAAGTGACGGCTGCTGGCTCCCATCTCCCCTCAGGAGCAGGGGGAGGTGGAGAAGCCCTGAGGGGAGATTGGGGCCAGCAGCAGCCTCTCACACCCACTGCCAGCACCAGCCCCGCTCACACTCACTGCTGATACCCGGCGCCAGTCCCAATTGCTCAGCACCGTCAGTGGGTGTGAGCGGCTACTGCTGGCCCTGATCACCCCTGAGGGATTCTCCTCCTCCCCCTGCTCCTTAGGGGTGATCAGGGCAGCTGCCACAGCTTGCACCGCTGATGGCACTGGCCCCGCTCACACCTGCTGCTGGCACAGGCCCCAATAGCTTCACAACATCAGCAGGTGCAAGCAGGTGCAAGCAGGACCGGCGCCATCAGCATGAGGGAGTGGCGGCAGCGGGAGCGGGGCTGCCGGCAGACAGATGACCAGGGGCCACCGCAGGAGGGGCTGGGCAGGGGCACGGAGGATGGGCCGAGACCTGTTCCTGTGCCCACCGCAGCCTTGCGGCCCACAGTTCCTTTCAAGGTGCATGAATTTGTGCACTGGGCCCCTAGTAATCTATAATAATAAAAGTGTAATATGCTAATTAGACCAGACGTCCTTCGGATGACCTTCTGGACGAATCCAGGGCTGTGAGGGAAGCCCAGATCCTGGGTGGCAGAGGCAAACCATTGCCGGCAGCTGGGGGAAGGAAGGCCTACTCTTGCACGAATTTCGTGCATCAGGCCTCTAGTATTATAATAATTATGTATGGTATCAGGTGGGTTCTAGACTTATTGGGGTGATCACCTGGTAAGTTATATAAGGTCTAAACACTGTATTATACACCTGAACCTAATGTAATACTGTATGTCAATGGTAATTGAAAAATAAAAAAAACTTTTAAAAAAATTTACTTTCCCTCACCTCTCCCTCTTCCTCACCTCTCTCTGTTTCTCTCTCTCTCATTTTAATGAACTAAATTCATACTTTACTCAGATTTCCTTAGTTTTTACCCAATGTCCTTTTCTGTTCCAGGATCCCACCAAGAGGATAACACATTACATTAAATTATCATGTTGCTTTAGCCGCCCGCCCCCCCCCCCCCCCCCCCCCCCCAGGTTTTGATGTTTCTCAGACAATCCTTGTTTTTGATGACCTGGACAGTTTTCAGGAGTACTGGTCAGGTATTTTGTGGGATGTCCCACTGTTGGAATTTTTCTGTTGTTTCTCTCGTGGTAAGGCTGAGGTTATGGGTTATTGGTAGGAAGACCACAGAAGTAAAGTGTCGTTTTCATCACATCATGTCTAGGGTACATACTGTCAGCCTGACTTAGGACGATTGATGTTGGCCTTGATCAGATGGTGGAAGTAGTGTTTACCACCTTCTCCACGGTGAGGTGACTCCTTTCTCCCCTTTCCATTTTGTGCTCTTTGGAAGGAAGTCACTATGCATAGCCCACACCTAAGGAGTGGGGAGTTCTATTCCCCTCCCTGGAGGACGGAGTCATTTGGATTTCTATGTGAGAGACTAACTCATTATTTTTAAGATTTTCTTAAGACTTTTTAATTAAATTACAAGATACAAAAAAATGCAGATATGTGCACAGTTTGATGAATTTTGACAGTTTTAACAAAGCCATGTAACCAGCCTCAGATCAAGATTCAGAACATTGCCAGCACCCTAGAGATCCCTCATGTCCCCTCCTCCAGGGTAACCACGACCCCAACTTCTGAGAGCTTACACTAGTTTTATATAAATGAAATCATGCTATGTGTACTTTTTTTGGCATGTATTTTAAAACATTAATAGATTTTGTTTTTACAGCAGTTTTAGGGTTAATGGAAAATTAAGTGGAAACTCCAGAGAGCTTCCATATATCTCCATTCCCAGCATGGTTTCCCCTAGTATTAACATCTTGTATTAGGGCAGTGGTCAGCAAACTCATTAATCAACAGAGCCAAATATCAACAGTACAACGATTGGAATTTCTTTTGAGAGCCAAATTTTTTAAACTTAAACTTCTTCTAACGCCACTTCTTCAAAATAAACTTGCCCAGGCCAAAGAGCTACATGTGGCTCGCGAGCCGCGGTTTGCCGATCACTGGGCTAGCCAATCCCTAACCCAAACTCTAATCCAGATGAAGGGCCCCTTGAGGACAGAAGCTGAGACGCATTCCTCTCAGCCCAGACCTGATAGAGAGGAAGGACATTCGTGCTGTGGGAAGCGTAGGTGAATAATTAGAGCTGGGAGTCTCACAATCTATTAGGTAGTGACCTGGAACTTCCATCCTGGACTTCCAATCACCTACTGCCTGTGTCAACCAGAGGCCCCCACCACTACATCCTCAATATGAGCAAATAGTTCATTTCATTTTCTTGCTCAAACATCTTCCCTCTGGGTCATCACTCCAGCCAGAAACTTGGGAATCCTCGAAGATTGCTTCTCTGTCACCTCCCACCAAATTCTCAAGATTCTGCCTCCTAAATACTTCCTGAGTCTGACCCTTTCTCTCCATTACTGTGGCACTCGGCTTCGCAGATTCTCACTTCCCACCTGGACTTTTGCAGGAACCTCCTACTTGGTCTCACTGCCTCTAGACCAGTGTTGTCCAATAGAACTTTCTGTAATGGTGGAAATGTTCTATGTTTGTGCTACCTGTGGTTGTTGAATGAAATGTGGCAAGTATAAGTGACATACTAAATTTTTAATTCTATTTCATTTTAAATTTCAGTAGTTTCTTGTGGCTACAGGCTACTGATTGGCCAGCATAGCTCTAGGAGCCCTTCCTACATCATCCCTCTCTAAACCATGCTCCACACTGCCACCCAAGTGAACTTTCTGAAATTGCATTCAAAACCAAGTTCAAACTCCTAAACTCAGCATGTGAGCTATTTCCTACTCTTCCCTCCCTTTCATGCATCTTTCCACCCATCAGAGGGAATATATATTTTTTGAAATTTTTAAATCTTTATTGTTCAGATTATTACAGTTGTTCCTCTTTGTTCCCCCCATAGCTCCCCTCCACCCAGTTCCCACCCCACCCCATACCCTTATCCTCCCCGCCACTGTCCTCATCCATAGGTGTATGATTTTTGTCCAGTCTCTTCCCGCACCCCCCACACCCCTTTTCCCTCGAGGATTGTCAGTCCACTCCCTTTCTATACCCCTGATTCTATTATATTCACCAGATTATTCTGTTCATCAGATTTTTTATTCACTTGATTTTTAGATTCACTTGTTGATAAATACGTATTTGTTGTTCATAATTTTTATCTTTACCTTTTTCTTCTTCTTCCTCTTCTTAAAGAATACCTTTCAGCATTTCATATAATACTGGTTTGGTGATGATGAACTCCTTTAGCTTTTTCTTATCTGTGAAGCTCTTTATCTGCCCTTCAATTCTGAATGATAGCTTTGCTAGGTAGAGTAATCTTGGTTGTAGGTTCTTGCTATTCATCACTTTGAATATTTCTTGCCATTCCCGTCTGGCCTGCATAGTTTCTGTTGAGAAATCCGCTGACAGTCATATGGGTGCTCCCTTGTAGGTAACTAACTGTTTTTCTCTTGCTGTTTTTAAGATTCTCTCTTTGTCTTTTGCTCTTGGCATTTTAATTACGATGTGTCTTGGTGTGGTCCTCTTTGGATTCCTTTTGTTCTGTGTGCTTCCTGGACTTGTAAGTCTATTTCTTTCACCAGGTGGGGGAAGTTTTCTGTCATTATTTCTTCAAATAGGTTTTCAGTATCTTGCTCTCTCTCTTTTGGAACCCCCATAATTCGAACGTTGGTACGCTTGAAGTTGTCCCAGAGGCTCCTTACACTATCTTAAAATTTTTGGATTCTTTTTTCTTTTTGCTTTTCCAGTTGGGTGTTTTTTGCTTCTTTGTATTTCAAATCTTTGACTTGATTCTTGCGTTCCTCTAGTCTGCTGTTGGATCTCTGTATATTATTTTTTATTTCAGTCAGTGTATGCTTAATTTCTAGTTGGTCCTTTTTCATATCCTCCAGGGTCTCGCTAAATTTATCGGCATTTTCTAGAAAATTCTTGAAAAACCTTATAACCATGTTTTTGAACTCTATATCCAGTCGTTTGCTTTCCTCCATTTCTTTCATTTGTGACCTGTTTCTTTGTCTCCGCATTTTGGCTGCTTCCCTGAGTTGATAGAGTGGCTTTGTGTGCTAGGTGTCCTATAGGGCCCAGTGGCCCAGCCTCCCCAGTTACCTGAGGTGGACACTCTTGGTGCACCCCTTTTGTGGGCTGTGTGCACAGTCTTGTTGTAGTTAAGCCTTGATTGTTGTTGGTATCACTGGGAGGAATTGACCTCCAGGCCAATTGGCTGTGAGGATCAGCTTTGTCTACAATGGGAGGACTTCTGTGCTGGAGACACCCTTATGAGACAAGACTTGCTTCAGTGGGGCTTTTGTGCTCACTGAGTCTGCCCCTGAGTGTGTCCCTTATGGATCTGAGGAGTTGTAATCTGGATGGTCCCACTCTGACCCCTGGGTACACTGGCTCTTGGATCTCCAAGGAGGTGCTAATTTAGCCTCTGCCTGAGGCCACCCAGCAGAAGCTACGGAGAGATCTGCAGATTCCTCTTCTTTGTTTGGGTTTTGGAGGTGCCCAGATGAGGCCCAGCTGTGAAGCAATGCAAGCTGCTATGAGGCCTTGGGCCTTCTTTTGGATGTTCTGGGTCTTTCTGACTCAGCTGCAGTTTGTTAGGTAAGTGTAGTTTTCTTTCTTTCTTTTTTTTAAAAAATATATTTCTTTATTGATTTCAGAGAGGAAGGGAGAGGGATAGAGAGATAGAAACATCAATGATGAGAATCATTGATCGGCTGCTTCCTGCACGCCCCCTATTGGGGATTGAGTCCGCAACCTGGGCATGTGCCCTTGGCCAGAATCGAACCTGGGACCCTTCAGTCCTCAAGCCAATGCTCTATACACTGAGCCAAACCGGCTAGGGCAGTAAGTTTAGTTTTCAAAGGACCAGGCCATTCATATGCAAAAGCCTCTGTGCATAGCTTGGATGGGGCGGAGTCTCAGGGCGGAGCAAACAGCAATGGCTTCCCGTCAGCCCTGCCCTAAGAGGCCCCCCGGGTCTCAGTGTCCCATGGTACTCACTGCAAGCACCTCTGAGAGAAAGCTGCCCTCGAGTTCCGCCCGATGATAGACAGTCCAGTTTCTTCCTGTATGAGTCTGGGTCCCCAGATTCTCGCCCGGAACTTGAGTTCAGAGCAGTAGGGAGCTTGTGTCTCACTGCGGATTGAAAAAGCCAGCCACATAATCAGTTGTCAGCCCTCTCTGCGCGCCTCCGTACCTCTGTATTTTACTTCCGCAGCTCCTCTGAGTCTCAGTGTGCTTTTCTCTTCCCTTCTAGTTGTAGAATTTCCACTTAGTCAGCCTTCCTGTGGTTCTGGATGATGTCCATTTTGTCTTTTAGTTATAGTTTTGAAGTGGTTGTGCGAGGCAGCAAGTTCAGGTGTTTACCTATGCCGCCATCTTGGTTTCTCTGGTAACCTCTACTGGAGGCGGAGTGGGGGGCGGCGGCAGCAGCAGCAGACACTTTGAGCCCGACTTCTCCAGAGGGAATATCTTATAATTCTTCCAGTTTTCTGCCTTTGTGCATTCATACATGCTGTTCCCTCCCAACCACTTCTTCCCCATCCAACAAACACCCTAAAGGAAATACATTGCTTCCAGGTTAGAAATGCTAATTCATACTATAGTACGATGCATTAATGACAAACATTCTCATCTGTCCATTAAAGTAGATCCTCCAAAAGTCAGCTCCAAGCCCATCTCCTCTGGAGTGTCCTGACCCCTACTCTGGTTCAGATCCTCTTCCTTTGGGCATAGCTCCCTCATGGCACTTACACCACAGTGCCATATTGCTTTGTTTTTATTTCCACTGTTCTCAGAGGAAACTTACAGCAGTGATTAAGACAGGCCTTGCTTTCAGGGAGGAGACTTACAGCCAGCAGGCAGGCAGATGGATGAGGTAACTGCAGACCCAGGTTGTGCTGATAATCCTCTACTCCCCCTGCTTCTCTGCCCTGCTCTGTGCACTGAGAGGCTGAACTCTGCAAACTGTGTCAAGGGGCTCCCCCATACTTTGGCTTCTTGTTGCATTCAGTAAATGGACAGCATTGGCATGAGATGGAAGTAGGGGAGGAGAGTAAGGGTGGGATATTTTTTCTTTAGACTAAGGTGACCAGATCATCCCGCTTTTGGCGGTACAGTCCCGATTTCTAACAATCTGTCCCGCGTCCCGTGGCGTTTTAAAAAAGTCCCAATTTTTGGAAAGATTCAGCATTGTTGTAGAAATGCTTAATTTGTCCCGGGACATGGGACAAATTGTTAAAAATTGGGACTGTCCCGCCAAAAGCAGAACTATCTGGTCACCTTACTTTAGACCCTCCCTGAAAGTCACCATGGGAAGCCACAGCTCCTGCAGCGCTTCTCTTCTTACAGCCTCTCTCTCTGGGTTCCGGAACAGCTTCTTCCTCTTACCCCTTCAAGCCAAGATGGTGAGGGCTCCTTCCTGTTACTAATCATATGGTACCACACTATCCTGTCTTGGTTTCTCTATACCTTGACCACACCTTTTAAATAGTCCCCTTATTAAACTCTCCTCAATGACCAGTTTGAATGGGACCTGTTTCTTGCAAGGACACTGAATACAATAAACTGGTTCTTTGCAAATTTCTGCTCCATCATCATTGGAAGGTCAGTCTTTCTCCCAGGCTGGCTCTCTTATGGCTACTGCAGTTTCAGCCATCACATCCAGACATGTCAAAGGCCAGAGGAGCAAGAGTGCATCTCTTGCAATGTATCTGTAAGTGAGAAAACCTTCCCTAAAAGCTATCCCACCAGATTTCTCCTACATATCATTGGTCAGAATCATGTCACAGATCCAAGTTTAATCCAAACACCAACAAGGCAACTGAGGCCACAATGACTGGTTCAGACCAGCCAGGACCCACTGCCTGAGTCTGAGGGTTTGAGGACAACCTCTGCACAAGCCACATAGCTCTCGAAAGGAAAATGGAGGACACCTGGATAAAATGGAAGGGGGGAGAGTGTTGGGAAGAAGGAAAAATCAAAGTGAGGAGATAGCTACTAGATGCCTACAAGTGGTGTAACAGTTGGGAGAGGGTCCCTAAGTTGGTTGAGTGGCCCATCACTGGTTGGTGGGACAGCCAGGCTGTGTCCTGATAGGTCTAAATGACACCACCTCCTTGGCAGAGACTGGAGAAGCACATCCAGGAGCATTTGGCTGACAAAGTAGGTTCCTCAGAAACCCTGATTTGATGAGAGTTCAAGAACATTCACTACCAGCAAACCTCTGTGTTTAATATACAAAAGGGCATCTCTAACTTGGAACATTAGCATGGCCTTGAGCTTGCCCTTCAGGAGGTCCACATGTCCTGCAGGCCTGCTTTTACAACACACTGGCCTGGAAAACATTTCCCCAGCAATAAGGCACTGCCAACCTGAGCACAATTAATCAAGTTCTGATATATAATATGGGTTTAAATCAATCAATTTGATAGTATTGAAGGAAGAAGAGAAAAAAGGAAAAAGAAGGTCTACCTTCGCCTCTACTACCCTCCATCTAGAGCCAGCCCAGAACCTCTGGGCCACTCCTCTCCCTTCTCTGGGAAGTATTCCAGGGTCTGTATCTTTGCAGCCCTTCCCACCCACCAACCCATGGAGGTCTCCTGTCTCAATCCTGCAGAGCCCTCTCTGCTAAGAGTATTTATAAAACCTGCTGTTTACTGATTATTGTTGTGTGGCCAGATTGTGGAGAGAGGAGCTGTAGCCTGTTGAGAGAAACCAGGAGGCTTTGGAATTGAAAGAGGTTGTGAATTTCTGGTGATTATGACCATGTGTTCAGCAGTAAGGCCTAGCTCGGATGCTGATCCTGGATAGCAGTGAAGGTAGTATAAGGTAGGATGCCTAAGCTGGGCCAGGTTGTGATGAGCTTCTTAAAATAGCACTATGTCTGTCTTCCAGCAGCAAAATGACAAACACTCACCTAGCAGATGCCAAAGAAAATATCTGGTCTGACCCAACTTGGACACAGAATTTCACCAAGCCTCTACCATGTCAAACCTGGTGTATTTTCCTATTTGGGGGTTTGACATGTTTCCATTCATTTATTTAACAAATATTCATTTAGCATCCACAAAGTGTCAGCTTGCTATTGATAAAGGATTGATAAAAACAGGCAAAAGTCCCTGCTCTGCTGGAGCTTACATTCTAGTTGTGGGATATAGACCATACACAATATGAAAGAGTAAAATGCATAGTATGTCTGAAGTTTGTAAGTGCTACAAATAAACATCAAGTTAAGGAAAGGGATAGAGACTATGAGTCAGGGTAACAGTTTTACATAGAATGGTTAAGGAAGGAATATTGAAAAGGTACTATCTGAGGAAGCAAGACAGGAGGATTTGGGGATAGTTTGCAGGTGGAGGGAATAGCAAGTGCAAATGCCCTGAGGCAGAGTGCTAGATGTCTTCTACTTGCCTCTCCAGACTCGCTCTCTACCCCTCTACTCTCAGTCCTGGAGGACTGACTTCTTCTTCTTCTTTTTTTTAACAGTAATTTAAAAAAATATGTTTTTATTGATTTTTTTTTTTTTAGAAAGAAGAAAAGAGAGGGGGAGAGAGATAGAAACATGGAAGAAAGAGAAACATTAACATCAATCTTGGCTGCCTCCTGCCCGCCCCCTGCTGGGGATTGAGCTTGCAACCCAGGCATGCGTCTTAACTGGGAATTGAACCAGAATCTCCTGGGGCATAGGTTGATGCTCAACCACTGAGCAACACTGGCTGGGCAGGATTGACTTCTTTGTATTATAGTAATGGGCTCCTTACCCCCTGGCTTCCAATTAGTTCTATCCATGGAAAGAAGGCACCAGTGGGACATCAGAGGGCATGAATAGAGTGAAATCAGAGTAGGCTCTGCTCTCTCCCTGTAGGGTCTTTGTGTGCTAGCTGCAACTCTCTACTAAAGACCACAGCTACTCTCTATAGCCTCTCTGTGGCCATCTTCTCTGGGTTCTGCTCTCTATTCCTCCCTCTTATCACATCTAGCCCAGCTGTTGCTAACCCTGGGGTGCGGCATTGTCCCTTATTGGTTTCTCTAAAACTTTCCCTTATCTTTGTAAATGGTCCCTTTATTAAACTCTCCTTAATAACCCAGTTTGAGGGAGCCTTATGTTTCCTGTAGGAACTGACCCTGACAGAGGCAAGTAGGGATCTGCCTGGAGTATGTCAGGAACATCAAGGAGGTATTTGTGCCTGGAGAGGAATGAACTGAGGAAGGGAGAGTAACAGGCAAGGAGGTCAGAGAGGTCATGGGAGCCACATCAGGAAGGGCTTTGCAGGCTATATTGTAAGGACTATTTCCTCATAAACTTCCTTCTGAAAATTTCAACTTGGTCCATACTGAACTTGGGAAATGAATGGCATCTCTTTTTCAGAGAGGAGCTGGGACAGCAAATGGGGTGCCAGGAACTTGGTGACAGCTGCTTTCTTCCTGGGCATCCCCTACCCAAGGAGCTCCCAGCAGACAGGGGGGTTGAGCTCTGCTTCCAGCACAGTCTCATCTGATAATCTCTGCTTCACTCAAGAGTTCTCTCCAGGCAATCACCAGCTAACAATTCTTCAACACCACCAGGGGGTCTTCTGGAGATAAAATTCGCTTCCTACAAGGGTGTTGTTGGCATTTTTGGCAGACCAGTGGGAAGCAATCAAACAAGAGCAACTTCCTTCGTCTTCTGTCCAACTTGTCCAGGTTTTCTTGGGGCTGCCTCAGAGAGCACTGTGAGGTAAGCTTCTCTGGCCTGCAGGTTTGGGTTATAATTCTTTCAGTTACAAGTCCTCAAATCCAACTCCTACTAAAAGAAGAAGAAAAAGAAGAGATGAAGAAGGAAAGGGCGGGGGATGAAGTAAGGGGAGAGGTGGTGGTGATATTGATTCATGTAACAGATATGTGCTGTGGGTGAACCTCATTGGCCTCAGAAATAACTGGATCTAGGTGCTCAATGTCATCAATTCTTTCCCTCTCTCCACCTCCCCATTTTGCTTTCCTCTGAATGGGCATCATTCTAATGTAGGCTTTCTTTAAAGGTGGCCATTGGTAGGCCCAGACTTTTCAAATTAGCTTAACTACCCTGCAGAAAGAGAAACTCTCTTTTCCAACAATTTCAGAAAAACCCTTGTTAGGTTCTCATTGGCTAAGAGTAGGGGTGGGCTAAAGAACAGAAGTGGTATTGCCAGAAGAAGAAAGAATGGTTGCTGGGCATATAATACCACTCAGATGTCCACTATTACTAGCATGACCATATAATCGATTGTTCAAGACAGGACTCTTTTGAGAGTGAAAGAGGGCACTTTTAATATTTACATCAGGACAACAGGCTTAGACCAAGTCTAAGAGCCAGGGAGCTGGGGTTGGGTAGGGGATTGCCCCACTGAGTCCTGGATCCTGCAAACCAAATCTTTTTGGCTCTCCTACCTCCCAAGGTAAGAGGGAGAAGGTGCTTGGGGTTCAGATGTCAAGTGGGATAGAGGGTGGCTGGTGTGTGTGTGTGTGTGTGTGTGTGTGTGTGTGTGTGTGTGTAGACACATTGGGAAGCAAGTCCCAATTCTACACAACCACTCAAACTGTATTCTTCTCAAACAGCTTCACCCAACCTCCCATTCCCATGCTTTGCTCTTGTTATGAATGTCCTCTTGCCAGAAATGTCCTTCCTGTACTCTTCCTACTCCATAACTATTCTCCAGTCCCCCACTCTCCCAGAGTCCCTTTACCTGATCCCTCCAACCCAGCTTCTCACAGATCCTGAAGTATTTCCAGATTCCGCATAGGTTGTGTTTGGGGTATGGGTCCTGCCTCCACCATGCTGTAGACGTTTGTTGTGGGTTTTGCTCTCTCCCCATCCCCCTGACACATAGCCCTCAACGGTGCTGACTGCAGATTCTAATCTGGACCAGTCTGCTAGGCCAAGACACTCAGCAGTCTCTATCTCTCCAGCACAGAGCCGTCTCTGCTCCCTACTGTCACCTGCCTCTGTTTTCCTGGTATTGATCGCCAGGGAATCAGCCAAAGAGTTTCTCACGCAAAGGCATGCAAACTTTGACCCCGAATTGTCTATTCACCTCCTGGCCAAGGTTCTCTAACCTCCTGCCTGTCTCCCTCTTTCTTTGCCCAGTGCTCCTGAGCACCCCCGCCATCTGGGGAGCTGTTCTGTGGAGGTAGGACTTGATGAGAAGTGCAACACTTTCCTAACCCTCATTGCACCAGACTTTTGTCCAGGAGTACGGGGAGATGGGAGCCCTGACCCAGGGGCTGAGGCTGTACCTCTTTGGCTTCCCAGGGTTTTGCTGGTACTCTGGGACAATAAATCATGGTGGGAAGAGCCCTGGCCTGGAAGCAAAGGCCTAGATCTCTAGACTCTGCTTTGATTTGCCATATATCCTTGGGCCTTCTCCTTCTGGTATCAGTTTCTCCAGCTGAAAAGTAGGAAAGGAATTGGCTTAATTAGCTAATGAATTTCTTTGGGATCAAGAGTCCCTTAGATGCCCTAGTCAGTTTGGCTCAGTGGATAGAGCATCGGCCTGTGGACTGAAGGGTCCCAGGTTTGATTCTAGTCAAGGGCACATGCCTGGGTTGCGGGCTTGATCCCTGGTGGGGGTTGTGCAGGAGGCAACCGATCAGTGATTCTCTTTCATCATTGATGTTTCTATCTCTCCCTCTCCCTTCCCCTCTAAAATCAATAAAAAAAAAAAATTTTTTTTTTAAAGAGTCCCTTAGAGAATGTGAGCAAGACAATGCCTTTTCTATCAAACAAAGAGGTTTTCTGGATCCTTGATCAGGAGCCTCAGCAGATGGTCCTCTAGTCCCGATGAGCAGGTTGTCATGATTCTCTAAAGCTTGGGCATTAGTGGGGACTCTGGGGAGCCGAAGGACAGACTGGGCTACAGAGCAGGCTGAGGAATCTGGGAGTGCCTTCCTCCCGACTTCCTTGTCACAGCTTCCATGCAGGTTCTTTCTCCTTTTGTGGCTCTTGCTCCAACTGGGATTGAAGGACAGAGCTCTCTTGGGTATTATCATGTTCTGTGGGCTGAGCCATAGATGTAGAGGATGGGATGAATGGAACAATGCTGGATGAACTGCAAGCCCAGTAATAGTTCCCTTGTCTCCTGTCTGTTCTGTTGCCTAAATTCCACCATTATAGCATCAGTACTTTGGGCTCAGCATCACCCTGGTCATAATACAGTTGGATTTTTTGTTGTTGTTAACCCTCACCCAAGGATATTTTTTCCATTGATTTTTTTTAGAGAGAGTGGAAGGGAGAGAGAGAGAGAGAAAATCAATGTGAAAGAGATATCGATTGGTTGCCTCCTGAATGTACCTCGATAGGGGCCAGAGATGGAACCTGCAACCAGGTACACACCCTTCACTGGGAATCGAACCCATGACCCTTCAGTGCAAGGGCAACGCTCTAACTACTGAGCAACACTGGCCAGGGCATAATACAGCTGGATTTAACGCCTTTACCAGTTATTAATATCTTGCAAGAAACTGGCTTATCAGATCAATTACCCACAGGCTGGCTTTCTGTGCTTGGGCAGAGAGGAAGGAGTGACAGGTTGGGTCGGAGTCATAGCAAGGGTCAAGTGTTCTGAGAGTTACCATGGAGAAGTGCTGGAAACAGACCAGGAGACACCTAACTTGCTGTGGAGAGGAAGTGGTGTTGAGACTTAAACTAGATGAAATTAGAAGTAGAGGTTGATAGGCCTGATAGGTTCTGCTAAAGATTCTGTTTGTATCCAGATGGGAGCTAATGAAGGGGCAAGGTGGTGATGGAATGAGATTTTGCATTTTTGAAAAGACCACTATGGATTCGACAGGATGGAAAAATAATTGGAGGGAGTAAAAGGCAAATGGGAACTAGGTTTGGAGGCTGTTAGTACTCTAGGGAGCAATGATGAGGACCTACAAGACAATGGCAGTGGGGCTGGACAGGTGTAGAGAAATGTGTCCTTGTCTATTCTCAGCACAGAAACCAGAGTGACCTTCATTGACTCAGACTCCACAATGTCTCCATCTCACACAGGAAGTGCCACTTTCTCAGCAGGGTGCTCCCTGCACCTGGGGCAGGGATGTCCCATGAGCATCCCATCCCCTGAGGGCACTGAATTTCAGCAGAACTTCCCCCTAAACACTGTACATTTCCAGTACCCATGGTACTGGCCCTCCCTCAAGAACCACTGTGCGGGGCCTTCGAACGTGCTGTCCCCTCTCCAAGGTGCACTCTGCTTCCAGGTATGCGTGCACCTTGGTTCTTGACTCCACACTGCTATCTGCTCAGTGTCATTTTCTCTGTGAGGACTTCTCTGACCATCCTATTTTCAACTACATTCTGCCCCCATGTGATTCCTACCCCTTCTCTGCTCTTTCTCTGTAGCTTGTCACCCTCTGACAGTCTCTGTGCATTATCTGCCCCCCTCCCCCCGCCCCCCACCAAACTAGAATTTAAGTTCCACGTGAGCAGGAGGTTGTCAGTTTGTTCACGTGCACATCCATCGCCAGCACCCAGACAGTACCTGGCTCATAGGAGGCGGCTGGTAAAATGTCTGTGCAATGTATTAAGTGGCATCTGGCCGAGTGGGAGGTCAGGGGCCAGGATGCGGCTGTTTTCTGGCCTGGGCCAGCACAGGGATGGCGGGCCATTCCAGGGGTTGGGGAGCACGGCGGGGGGAGGGGGAGGAGGTAGGAGGGCGGTATTGCGGTTAGGTGGGGACAGGTTGTGCCGGGACATTCCACAGGGGCAGGGACAGCTTCGGAGGCAGCCAGGCAGGCGAGCCGGGCGGCGCGGGGGCTGCGCGTCCTGCCACAGGCGTAGAGCCAACACGGACACACGCAGGCCCCGCTCGCAGGCGAACGCCCGGCTCCGCACGCGAGCCCTCGGCCCGCCCGCCTCCACAGCCAGCAGCACGGCCGCCAGGCCCGCCGCCCGCCCCCTCCGCCTTGCAGCGCCCGCCCCGGCCCCCCTTCCCCGTCGCGCGCCCGTGCCGGGCCCCACGTTGGGCCGCTGGGCGGCTGCGGGACGCCCAGGCTTTCTCACGCAACTGCCGGGCACTTCCCCCGGGACACGTGGGGCGGGGTGGCCGCGTGACCTGTGCCCCGGAGGGAGGTTCCCGACACGCACGCCGGCCTGCGGCGGGGTCGGTGCCCCGCGCCCCGCGCCCCGCGCCCCGGCCCCGGTCTCCGGACCCCCGCGCCCGCGCACCCGGAGCTGGCCGAGCAGGCACCCTCGCGGCCAGGGCGCTGGCACCGGGAGCCGAGAGGGAACCTGGAGGGCGGGGTCCCGGCTGGAGGGGCCCGCGAGGCGGTACCGAGCAGCGAGGGAGCGCTCGGGGAGAAGGCACCTTCCCGCTCCGCTCCGCTCCGCTCCGCTCCCGGGGCCGCGAGCGCGCAGCTCTGCCAGCCGCCGGGCTCCGGGAACGCGGGGCGGGGGGGCCGCCCGTCGGCGCCGCTGGCCTTCCGGCCCCGGTGACCCGGGGGCAGGGTCGCCGCGCTTCTCACGCGAGCCCGGACTCAGTAAACCGGGAAAGGAGGCCCCCGCCCGGCCCCCGCCCTGCTTGTCGGCCTCGGCCCGCTAGTAGCGGGGGGAGGCACTTGCAGGTCTGGTGGCTACAAAAATGAGGGTGGGGCGTCCCCGTGCCGGGTAGGCGGGTCCCCAGACCCTTCCGGGCTGTGCTGGGACTTCTCCCAAACCCGCCTCACCTGGGCTCCGCGCGGTCCAAGGGGTGCCTTGGAACTGGGATCCCGGGGTCCCCAGCCCTCACCCTTTTACGTGCCGGCAGTTGGAAGAGGCGTCCCCATAGCGGGCTCTTACCTGTCCCAGTGCCTCCGCTCCCCCACTTCCCTCCACCCTAGAGCGACCGCCCCCCGCCCCCCCAGGCCGCCCCTCCCTTAGCTGCAGCCCAGCGCAAGGGGCGTGGCCAAGCGCGAGCTGCCTATAAAGCTGGTTGTGCCTTCCCCCTCACCCTGAAGGTGACAGTTGCTGGGAGCCTTCCTTGATCTTTGGGGTCCTGGCTTCTGAGACCACTCTTCCCAGCTCAGTTCAGCACCTCCTCACAAGCACAGGTGAGTGCTGGGGACTTCTGGCTTACCCTCCCCTCGCAATGGAAGGAACATTTTGATGCCTCCAGGTCTTCCTAGGTAGTCACTGGTCTAGCACCTCAAAAAAGAAGGCTGGGAGGGGCCTTACTGACCTAGCAGTCCAGCTCCCTAAAGGGGCAACTGAGGCCAGGAGAAGGGCGGGACTTGCCCAATGTCCCACAGCTAGTATCAGAACTCTAGATCCAGATGGACCACTTTCAGGCTCCAGGACCCAGACTCCAGCTTTATCCCCAATGGCTCTCTATACGCCTTGGGCCTTGCCCATCAGAGTCACTGGATGTGGAATAAGAACACTTTGCCTAAGCTGGGTGCATCTATAGCCTCTCCTCAGGTTGTGTGATGGAGGGGGCTTCTTCCTGGGTGGTCAGGTGAATGGAGGGGAGCAGGTTGTGTTCTTACCAGCTGTACCTGCCTTACCTAAAAGCTACCCCTGGCTGGCTCTACCCTCCCAAGGCATGGCTTGTCAGAGCCAAGATGTGCTGACTCGGACAAGAGATCTGAGCAAGAGTCCCGGGCACTGCCCAGAGGCCTCCCTATCCTGTTGACTGTCTTCTGGCCTCTGTTGGGGAGCAGTCCGTGTGAGGGACTGTCAGCTGCAGGGAGCCTGACCACCAGTCCTTGGTAACTCACCCGTCACATAGCTCTTGGGCTCCTACCGTCTTACTAAGTATGGCTAGAGGCCCTTGGGGCACCCAATGTGTGCAAGGGATACAACGGCATGCCAAGGCCTAGCAGTGTTCCCAATTCACTTAGGGAGTCAGGCCTTTTTTTTCCAATTTCTTTATTGATTAAGGTGTTACATATGTGTCCTTATTCCCCCATTACCCCCCCTCACCCCCCACTCATGCCCTCACCCCCCTGTCGTCTGTGGGGCATCAGGACTTTCGTGTGTGTGTGTTTTGGGATCCAGCTCCTCCAGGAAGCCTCCCTACACAGACAGCTATAGTGCTTGAGGTAGGAAGCATACAGCCAACCGCCCCATCTTGAGTGGCTCTCCAGTGAGAATTGAGCCCAACAAAGACTCTGGCTTAGATTTCTGTGACTAAGACCTCAATCTAACTGGTATCCAGCTGCTTTTAAACAGAGAGCTGGGGCGGAGAGCCATGTGGCGTGGCAGTGGTCTTCTTATCCCCATTCCCTTCCTACCCTGTTCCAGGTTTTGGTAGGGCACCCTAGACCCTGGCGTGGAGCAGGAGGGAGCTGAGGGTTCTGGGAACACTCTTCAAAGGGAGGTAGCTCTGACAGGAGCTGAAAATCTCCCGGAGGACTTTTGCTAAGAGGTTTGAATCCTAGCTCAGTCACTGGTTGCTGGGTAACTTTAGCCAAGTCAGTGCACCCTCTGAAAATCAATTTCCCCAAATGTGAAATGAGGCTAAAGGAGTGGTTGATGCCCAGTTCTCCCAATAGCAGTGTTTCCCTAAGTGTGGTGAGTACTACTCAGCGGGATTTAGGTGATGAATATCAATTATGTGTTTATTTTAACATATGTTAGGAGAAAAAGTCAAACCTGTACTTTCACACAGATATGATTGTTTGAGTAGATTTAAAGTTGACTTTAAAAAAATGTGAAGAGTCCAGGTGAGGCCGTGTGCCCCTGGATCCGGGTGAGGCTGGGTCCTGGGCCCGGGTGAGGCCACGCGCCCCTGGGTCTGGGGGAGGCCACGCACCCCTGGGTCCGGGTGAGGCCTCGCGCCCCTGGGTCTGGGTGAAGCTGGATCCCGGGTCCGAGTGAGGCCGTGTGCCCCTGGATCCGGGTGAGGCTGGGTCCCGGGTCCGGGTGAGGCCGCGCGCCCTGGGTTCGGGTGGGGCCACGCACCCCTGGGTCCGGGTGAGGCCACGCACCCCTGGGTCCGGGTGAGGCCATGCGCCCCTGGGTCCAGGTGAAGCTGGAGCATCCCGGATCCGGGTGAGGCTGTGTGCCCCTGGATCTGGGTGAGGCTGGGTCCCAGGTCCGGGTGAGGCTGCGCGCCCCCTGGGTCCGGGTGAGGCCACGTGCCCCTGAATCCAGGTGAAGCCGTGCCCCTGGGTCCGGCCGAGACCAAACCAGAGGGTGTCGGACCTGCATTACCACCATTTGTCCACCATCCAGAGCTGAGGGGTCAGTGCCGACATGTACACATAAGGAACTGGTGGACATTGATGATGGGTCTCAAAAGAACTGTTGGTCCAGAAAGAAACTCACTACAGACTGATTCATTTGCCTGTCAGCATAACTATTATTGCTCGTCTCACATTCAGTTCTTATAAGTATATCTCTAGTGACACATGATCTCACTCATCTAGGGGAAATGATGAACAACATAGACTGATGAACAAGAACAGAACCAGAAACAAGGAGGCATCGATCGGACTATCGGGCCTCAGAGGGAGGATAGGGGAGGGTGGGGGGAGGGGGGAGAGATCAACCAAAGGACTTGTGTGCATGCATATGAGCCTAACCAATGGTTAAGTTCAACAGGGGGTTGGGGCATCCGTGGGGAGGGGTGTGGGATGGGAATGGGGGGATGAGGACAAATATGTGACACCTTAATCAATAAAGAAATTTTTTTTTAAAATATATTTTACTGATTTTTTACAGAGAGGAAGAGAGAGGGATAGAGAGTTAGAAACATCGATGAGAGAGAAACATCGATCAGCTGCCTCTTGCACACCCCCTACTGGGGATGTGCCCGCAACCAAGGTACATGCCCTTGACAGGAATCGAACCTGGGACCCTTGAGTCGCAGGCCGACGCTCTATCCACTGAGCCAAACCGGTTTCGGCTTAATCAATAAAGAAATTTAAAAAAAATGTGAAGAAAGTAATAGTGCAGGTGTATATGGAAATCACATAGTGACAGTAAGAGAGAGTGCTCTGGAATTAAACAATTTGGGTTGGACATGTGGACCCAAAACTTCCTGGCTATGTGACCTTGAGCAAGTTACTTACCTTCTCTGAGCCTTACTTCAGCCTATCTCATAGGCTGTGACCAGGAATGAATGAAGAATATGGAAATTCTCGGCACACAGTGGCAGCACCATAGCTTCTCCCACCTCGTCCTCCCCTTCATGCTCAGTGAGCAGTTCTAGATAAGGTTTTCTCTTAATCAGCATGCTGATACTTTAGGACATTGGTTCCTCCTAATCCCCTATATGATGTCATGATATTTCCCTCTTGCCCACCTTTCAGTGGCCACCTTGCCATCTCTACGCTGATCATGCTTTCTGTGTTTGGATTCTCCATCCCCATCTCGGCCACAGAACTTCTCCTGGCCGCCACCACCTTCTGCCTAGTATTCTGGGTGTTCAGAGCCTGGAAGCCTCGGATCCCCAAAGGCTTGAAGAGTCCCCCAGGGCCCTGGGGCTGGCCTCTACTGGGACACGTGCTGACCTTGGGGAAGAACCCACACCTGGCGCTGTCACGGCTGAGCCAGCGTTATGGGGACGTGCTAGAGATCCGCATTGGCTGCACACCTGTGCTGGTGCTCAGTGGCCTGGAAACCATCCGGCAGGCCCTGGTGCGGCAGGGTGATGATTTCAAGGGCCGGCCTGACCTCTACAGCTTCACCCTCATCTCTGATGGCCAGAGCATGACCTTTAACCCAGACTCTGGACCGGTGTGGGCTGCCCGCCGGCGTCTGGCCCAAAATGCCCTGAAGAGTTTCTCTATTGCTTCAGACCCTACTTCCTCGTCTTCTTGCTACTTAGAGGAACATGTGAGCAAGGAGGCTGAGGCCCTCATCGGCAAGTTCCAGGAGCTGATGGCAAGGGTTGGACACTTTGACCCCTACAGGTATGTAGTGGTGTCAGTGGCCAACGTCATATGTGCCATGTGCTTTGGTCAGCGCTATGACCATGATGATCAAGAGCTACTTAGTATAGTAAACCTGAGTAATGAGTTCGGGGAGGTGGCTGCTTCCGGCAACCCAGCGGACTTCCTCCCTGTCCTCCGTTACCTGCCCAACTCTGCCCTGCGTGTCTTCAAGGACCTGAATAAGAAGATCTACATCTTCATACAAAAGATGGTTAAGGAGCACTATAAAACGTTTGAGAAGGTACAGACTCGGGGGAGGCAGGTGGGTGGTGAGGAGCAGGTAGGGCCAGGGGTCAGGTTATCAGTGATAACTGGAGCAGCATGAGGTTTGGCAGACTCTCAGGGGCCTTCACCCTGGGATTTTGAAGTCAGTAATGGACAGGACTCCATCCATGGGTGGGGAATAGAACGTTTTCTTGACCAGCCCCTTTATCCTTCTGTCAGACAGCAATATTTACTGAATAACCAGTCCATGCTGTACCCTAGGCAAGTTATAGGGACTAGGAAAAATTAAAAAGTTAGTCTCCTGGCCTCATGGGAGAGAAAAGGGTAAAGAGGCCCGGCCGGTGTGGCTCAGTGGTTGAGCGTTGACCTATGAACCAGGAAATCATGGTTTGATTCCCGGTGAGGGCACATGCCCAGGTTGTGGGTTTGATCCCCTGTGGGGGGTGTACAGGAGGCACAGGTGTATATGGAAATCAGAGTGACGTTGGGAAGCGCTGTTGGTTCTCTCTCATCATTGATGTTTCTATCTCTCCCTTTCCCTTCTTCTCTGAAATCAATATACAAGGGTAAAGAGCACGTCCAGATGATAACGGTACCAGACTCTGTCTGTCAGGTTTCCCTTGAGTTGGGGCAGGAGAGAGCCTTGGACAGGCAGAGAGAAGCTGGGATGGCAGCCTTGGGTGTGTGAGTGGGAGTGTCACCTCTTGAACAAAGATACTAGGGATGGTAAGGGACCCGATCTGGATGAAGAGGTAGGTCTGGGTTTGGGATCTTTCTCACCTGTGGGCCTTGTGTACTCAGGGCCACATCCGAGATATCACAGACAGCCTGATCGAACATTGTCAGGACAAGAAGCTGGATGAAAACGCCAATATCCAGCTGTCAGACGAGAAGATCGTTAGTGTCGTCTTGGACCTCTTTGGAGCTGGTATGAGCTACCCCGTTTGCCTTTCCTGTACTCAACTGCCCTACCCCATCAACTGCCAAACTTCTCCCTCTGTTCTTTTCTGGCCAGGGTTTGACACAGTCACAACTGCCATCTCTTGGAGCCTCATGTACCTGGTGACACGCCCCAGTGTGCAGAAAACGATCCAGGAGGAGCTCGGTAGGTAGTGACCTCCTTCAAAGTGCTCAATGCAGGGGACCCAGCCATAGTATGGGAGGCACCTTCATCTGTCTGGTCCATTGTGCCCTGCAGACACAGTGATTGGGAGAGTACGACGGCCACGGCTCTCTGACAGACCCCAGCTGCCCTATCTGGAGGCCTTCATCCTGGAGACCTTCCGACACTCTTCCTTCGTCCCCTTCACCATCCCCCACAGGTAAGGCCCCATGGAACTACTTCTGTCTGATAGTGGGCCTTACTTCAGTCCATGCACCGGTTCAGGGCCTGTGGGAGGGACATGGTATGGGGGGGTAGAGGGATCTCATTGTGGCCCTGAGCTTAACTGAGCTTCCTCCCTCCCCAGTACTACCAGAGACACAAATTTGAGTGGCTTTTACATCCCCAAGGGGCGTTGTATCTTTGTGAACCAGTGGCAGATCAACCATGACCAGTAAGTTGATATGGGGCAGCAGAAACTCCACCCTCTTCTGAGTTTCAGACCCTGCTGTCCCTGGCCATTTGCCTATACCCTACTCTGTGGGCTGGGGTGCAACCCCCTACCTGCTTCTGAGCTGCCTCTTCAGTTACTCACTCTGATTACAGGAAACTGTGGGATGACCCATCTGAGTTCCGACCAGAACGTTTTCTCACCCCCAATGGCACTATCAACAAGGCACTGAGTGAGCAGGTGATTCTCTTTGGCCTCGGCAAGCGGAAGTGCATTGGGGAAAACATTGCCCGCTTCGAGGTCTTTCTCTTCCTGGCCATCGTGCTGCAGCAGCTAGAGTTCAGCATTCCACCAGGCGTGAAGGTGGACATGACCCCCATCTATGGGCTGACCATGAAGCATGCCCACTGCGAGCACTTCCAGGTGCAGGTTCGCTCTTAGGCGGCTGAGAGCCCTGCAGAGCCTTGTACCTGTAAAAGCCGCTCAGGCTTGTGTCTCTGGTGGTACTAGATGGAGGTAAAGTCAAGCACAGGGCCACAATGAGATCCCCCTACCTTCCATTCATGTCCCTCCCACCAGTCCTGATCAGATACACCGATTGAAGTAAGGCCCATAACTGTCTCCTTGGCCTGGCTGCCCAGACAGGCCAAGGGGATGGCCCAGGGAGGTCTAAGCTTTGGCTTGAAAACCACAAATACTGGACTGGCTGATATTCTGCTGTCTGGCTGCAGGCAATCCTAAAAGATCGTGCCTATACCCCACCCTGGACTTTCCCCTCTGCATACTGAATGCAGACAGTGGACACTGTAGGAGCTGATGGAGCCTTCTGATATAGTACTTGAGCTAGGAGGTCTGATAGGGTTAGGAGGTTCTCAGCCCTCTGGAGCTCTTTGGAAGTCCCTGGGCCCAGCATCTAGCTGGCTTTCTGTGGGGGCTGACTGGCATGAGAAACATTTAGAACAAGCCACACCCGGGCCTGTCCAAGCTCTTTAACAATTGGGAACCATCAAAAGTGAAGAGAAGAGGCAGCCAGGATACTGGCACAGAGATGGGCTCCCCACTTGAACAAGGCTGAAGCATCTGACCACATGAGTCTGGGACCACATGTGCCTGGGGGCTTCCCTTCCTTTCTGCAGACAGGAAGAGTGCTGCCTCCAGCCTAAGGCAGCCTCTGTCCCTATCCAGGAGGAGCTAGGGACTTGGGTGTTAGAAGAGGAAAGAACAGAGAGAGTCCTATATCGAGGAACCAGGATCAGATCAGGAATTAGGGGATGGTAATTCAATCACCTGCTATTGGTTTCCTTTCTCTATACCCTGTATTAACATGTCTTTTAACAACGTTTGTATGCAAGGAACTTTTCATTTTAGCCTGTATTGTACTTGCTTGTTGGCATTTATTATATGTAAATGCTTAAAAACAACTTACTAAATGTGATAGAAAAAATTCATATCCACATATCTAGAAATGTGTAGGAAACATTTTCCTGAGCTAAATAAAGATATTATGCAGAAGTCCTATAGTGGAGATTTTTGAATCTTGAATTAAACCATTGCTCATCTACATTCCCACCCTGCTCTCAATCTTGTGTCTAGTTTTACTATAGGAGAAGAAAAGTAGGTGGTTAGGAGGTAAAGCCACTCTTCTCAGGCAGCTCACAATCTGGTTGGGGACAGAACACACATTAATTAACAGCATTCTCCGGACCAGGCACTGGGGGGTATAAAGTGAGTAAAACATAGCCCCTGCCTTCGAGAGCCTCCCAAGTTGCTGACTCATAAACACATTATCCTACTCATTGTGATCAGGCAGATACATATAGGAGGGTGAGGTCCAGAGCCTCGGGGTGAGGGATGGTGGGAAAGATTACTGAGTCTTGGGGACAGCTGTGCATAGCCTTCCTTGAAGGTAGTCTCACTTGGGTAGGTTCTGGTCAGTGTGGAGAGAGAGAGAGGTTCAAAAGTTGTGGTCTATTCCTCACTAGTCATATCTGGCTCAGGCCCTGCAGCCATATTAGAACCCAAGGCTAATCATAGATGGAGAACAAGGCCTTTGGTTGTCAGCCACACAAGCAGACTGTGGCCCAGATTTCTTTTTTTAAATATACTTTTATTGATTTCAGAGAGAAAGGGAGAGGGAGAGAGAGATAGAATCATCAATGATGAGAGAGAATCATCAATCGGCTGCCTCCTGCATGCCTCCTACTGGGGATCGAGCCCACAACCAAAGTACATGCCCTTGACCGGAATCAAACCTGGGACCCTTCAGTCCACAGGCTGATGCTCTATCCACTGAGCTAAAGATGCCCAATCATTCTTGTACTGATTCATTTTTTTTACTTAAAAAATAACTTGTTTCCTGTGCTATAACACAGATGAGCCTGAGAACATCATGCTGAATGAAAGAAACCAGACACAAACGGCCACATATTATATAATTCCAGTTATATGAAATGTCCAGAACATGCAAATTCATAGAGACAGAAAGTACATTAGTGGTTGCCAAGGGCCAGGGGATGAAATAAAGGAAGGTACAGGGTTTCTTTTAGGAGTGATGGAAATATCCTGGAATTATATAATGGTGATGATTGTATAACTTTTTATGCTATTTTTCAATTATAGTTTACATTCAATATTATTTTGTATTATTTTCAGGTGTACAGCATATGCTAAAAACCACTGAATTATGCAGTTTAAACTAAAACACTAAAAAATGAAAGAGTTTGTCAACCTTTTTTCTAAAAAAATAGTGAGAAAGGAATGGGGATAGTATATGCACAATTTATGTAAGTTCTCAATAATCATATTGGTATTAATATTAGTATTTCTATTTTGAGACTATATGGTAATTTAGGGTAAAATAAATGAGCCATTAATAATGAGACTATTCTAATTCCTAATCCCCTGTATCCTTGAGAATCAGGACTTTTGGTATGGAAAAAAAAGAGATACAGATGTAATATAGAAAAGGTAAAGTTAAAAGGTATATATGTTGCCCGGCCAGTGTGGCTCAGTGGTTGAGAGTCGACCTATGAACCAGGAGGTCACAGTTCAATTCCCAGTGCATGCCAAAGGCAGCCAACCAATGATTCTCTCTCATCATTGATGTTTCTATCCTCTCTCCCTCTCCTTTCCTCTGAAATCAATAAAAAATATTTTTTTAAAAAGCATAAAAGGTATATATGTTATATATATACTAGAGGCCCGATGCACGAAGATTCATGCAAGAATGGGTCTTCCTTCCCCTGGCTGCCGGCACTGCCTTCACTCCGGCCCGGAGCCACCTTTCTGCCTTCCCACACTGTCCAGAGGCCCAGAGCTGCTGGGGCGGTGCAGAATGCCTGCATTGTCGCCGTGGCCCTGCCCCCAGCCGCTCAGCGCCTGCATATGCAAATTAACCCGTCATCTTTGTTGGGTTAAGTTGCATATTCACTCCTGATTGGCTGGTGGGCATTGTGAAGGTATGGTCAATTTGCATCTTTCTCTTTTATTAGTGTAGACATTATGTATATATATTTCTAAGTGTTAGAAACAATGACCAACTCATAGCAATGAGCATTCCTAATGCCTATACTACCATCCAGGGTTTCTTGGAGAAACACTGGTTACAGATATAGGGCAAGAAATGTAAAAGATGAGCTTAAAACAGTTGTACATACCACAAAGCAAAGATGCCACAAGATGACCATGAGTGGATTAAGCCATTAAGGAGCCTATGGAAAAGGCTCCAACTGGCCAAAGATAGAACAATTTGAGTGTCATAAAAATATTTCCACTGATTAAAACCCATCAAATATGTTTGAATCCATGAGCTCATAAAAAATCAGCTGATTTTCAGAGGAACAAACCTACTATATTGAAAAGTGAAAAACCAAGGCAAAAAGCAAGCATTTATTCTACCCTTTCTACATGAACTATATATACCTACAGATAATTAAAAATAAATAAAAGTATTTGTTAATAAAAGTATTCCAATTAATAAATTAAAAACAAATAACAGAATTAGAATGTCACTATTTTGCAGCCACCAATAAATAAATGAATCTGGGCCTAGCACCCAACAACTGCTAGCATAAAAACAGAGAAAGCCAGGCATGTGGTTTCTGATGAAAGAACCCAACACTACCTACCATATTTCAAGGGATTGATCTTGCCAATTGGGATCCAGCTGCCAATTTTTAATAAATTCAGAGAATGAAGAAACATGCTGAATGGAAACATAAGTGTGCAATCAGTAAAATTCAGACTTGTGAGAACTCTAGTCCAAAGGCTTGGGTTCTTTAACAGAATAACTATAAGGAAAAGAAAGGGATGGAGGGAAAACATGTGGATTAAGCCTTGGTTGTGGTGGCTCAGTTGGTGGTCGTCCTGTACACAAAAGGGTGGCAGGTTCGATTCCCAGTCAGGGCACATACCCAGGTTGCAGGTTTGATACCCAGTCGGGATGCATGCAGAAGGCAACTAACCAATGTTTCTCCTCTCCTCCCTTCTTTTCTCTCTCTCCCTTCCTGTCTAAAATCAAAAATAAAGAAGAGAGAGACTTAAAAGACATATCAAATTTTAGGAAATGAACAATACACAATTGGTGATAAATCTATAATGAACAAAGAAATTATTACTATAAGAGCCTGGAGAATGGGTACT
Organism: Ia io; assembly: GCA_025583905.1. Classification (NCBI taxonomy): domain Eukaryota; kingdom Metazoa; phylum Chordata; class Mammalia; order Chiroptera; family Vespertilionidae; genus Ia; species Ia io. The sequence continues at coordinate 110,864,278 of JAJQQW010000008.1, forward strand.
TTTGTGGGGATATAATTGAAAGGGGACATGTGGAGATAAAGTTCTATTTCTAAAGCTGGGTGTGGTTACAAGAATGCTTACTTTATAAAATGGAGAAAAGGACACATAACTTGTATTACTCTTTGTTTTTTTTTTACGTTTTTTTATTTCTTTATTGATTAAGGTGTCACATATTTGTCCTCATCCCCCCATTCCCATCCCACACCCCACCCCCCTGTTGTCCTTAACCATTGGTTAGTCTTGTATGCATGCACACAAGTCCTTTGGTTGATCTCTCCCCACTACTCCCACCCTCCCCTCCCCTCCCTCTGAGGCCCGACAGTCCGATCGATGCCTCCTTGTTTCTGGGTGTGTTCTTGTTCATCAGTCTATGTTGTTCATCATTTCCCCTAGATGAGTGAGATCATGTGTTACTAGAAATATACTTATAAGAACCTAATGTGAGACGAGCAATAATAGTTATGCTGACAGGCAAATGAATCAGTCTGTAGTGAGTTTCTTTCTGGACCAACAGTTCTTTTGAGACCCAATTTCAATGTCCACCAGTTCCTTATGTGTACATGTCGGCACTGACTTTTCAGCTCTGGGTGGTGGACTAATGGTGGTAATGCAGGTCCGACTCCCTCTGGTTTGGTCTCGCCCGGACCCAGGGGCGCAGCTTCACCCAGACTCAGGGGCGCGCGGCCTCACCTGGTCCCAGGATCCAGCCTCACCCGGACCCAGGGACACGTGGCCTCACCCAGACCCAGGGGCGCGTGGCCTCTCCCGGACCCAGGGGCGCGGCCTCACCCGGACCCGGGACCCAGGCTCACCTGGATCCAGGGGCGCACGGCCTCACCCGGACCCGGGATCCAGCTGCACCCGGACCCAGGGGCTCGTGGCCTCACCCAGACCCGGGACCTAGCCTCACCCGGACCCGGGATACAGCTTCACCCGGACCCAGTGGCGCGTGGCCTCACCCGGACCCAGGGGCGCGTGGCCTCTCCCGTGCCCAGGGGTGCGGCCTCACCCGGACCCGGGACCCATCCTCACCCGGATCCAGGGGCGCACGGCCTCACCCAGACCCGGGATCCAGCCACACCCGGACCCAGGGGCGCATGGCCTCTCCTGGACCCAGGGGTGCGGCCTCACCCGGACCCGGGACCCAGCCTCACCCGGATCCAGGGGCATACGGCCTCACCCGGACCCGGGATACAGCTTCACCCGGACCCAGGGACGCGTGGCCTCACCCGGACCCAAGGGCGCGAGGCCTCTCCCGGGCCCAGGGGCGCGGCCTCACCCAGACCCGGGACCCAGCCTCACCCGGACCCAGGGGCGCGTGGCCTCTCCTGGACCCAGGGGCGCGGCCTCACCCGGATCCAGGGGCGCGAGGCCTCTCCTGGGCCCAGGGGCGCGGCCTCACCCAGACCCGGGACCCAGCCTCACCCAGACCCAGGGGTGCGTGGCCTCACCCGGACCCAGGGGCGCACGGCCTTACCCAGACCCGGATCCAGCCTCACCCGGACCCAGGGGCACGGCCTCACCCGGACCTGGGTACTCTTTGTTTTTTTTAGAAATATAATTCATATATATATATATTGTCAATACCCTTCAGCCAAAGCCTATGAAGAACAAACCGGTTTGGCTCAATGGATAGAGCATTGATCTGTGGACTGAAGGATCCCAGGTTCGATTCTGGTCAGGGGCACATGCTGGGTTGCAGGCTTGATCCCCAGTCGGGGGCGTGCAGGAGGCAGCCAATCAATGATTCTCTCTCACCATTGATGTTTCTATCTCTCCCTCTCCCTTCCTCTCTGAAATCAATAAAAATATATGTTTTTAAGAAACAGCCCTCCTGAAATTTAGGCAAGTATTAATCAAAAGGTCATATAAACTAGAAAAAAAGAAAGAAAGAATACACCTGTAGTTAAATAAGTGGTTTATTATTCATTGCAGCGAGGAAGAACACACACCACAGAAAACTGTAAGGTATCTCAATGAGAGGATATTAGAAAAAACTTATTATAGGATTTAGGCTTTGGTTGAAAGATTTAGGGGAGCTTTAGCTCTAGATTGGATGCTGTCAGAAAATGGGGACAATTATCTGATTGGATATTTAGTGGGTATCTCTGTGACCTTGCTTTTACCTGTGCTTAAACAAAACTATGAAGTGGTCTTGTTTTTTTACATTTTTTAAATTTTGGTAAAATATACATAAAATTAACATCTTAACCATTTTAAGTGTACAGTTCATGGTATTAAATATATTCACAATATTATGCAATGGTCACTAACATCCATCCCTATAGCACTGAAACTCTATACCCACTAACAACTCTTTATTCCCCTCCCCACATACATTCTGTCTCTATGAAAGTGGCTTTATTTTGTTTTATCATGTTCTCAAAATAACCTTGCATGAGAAAAAGAACTGAGAACTAAGTGGCCAACGAGCATCAGGCCAGCTTATAAAAATACTGAGGTCTAGACATAAAGATTAAAGCAGGGAGCCAAGATGGCGGTGGAGTTGAACGGCTGATCTGTTGCCTCGCATGGCAGTTTCGGAAATACAACTAAAAGATGGACTGGTGAGCACGGCAACTCCTGCTCGCGTCTCCCCAGGCCAGGCGGCTGCTCCTCTCAGACAGCACCTCACCCGGGGCCATGGGCTCGTCAGCGGCTGTGGCAGCTGCTGTGGCGGCAGCCGCGGACTCGGCGCAGTGGCTCTCGGTGAAGGAAGAGACCATCTTTCTGCAGGACGGGCTCCTCCGCGTCACCGACCTGGCCGAGCTGCCCAGTGAGATCCTCGGGGCCCCGGTGGCTGCCGACACTGACTTGGAGGATTTTTTATGATTTCCCGTCTTACATTCAAGTCCTTTAGCCATTTTGAGAGAGGAGAACCAAGAAGGCAGCAAAGTTAAACAAATGAACTGCGCCGCGCACAGCAATTTCAAAAATACAACTGGAGGACAGAGCGTCTGCCACCCAGAACCACAGGAGAGCTGGCTGAAGGGTGGATTTACAGCTAAGAGGGAAGAGGAAAGAGCGAACTCGGAAGGGATAAGGTGCGGAGGCACGTGGGTGGGACTGGTGGCGGGGGAAGGGATGTGCGGCTTTTTTTCCAACCCTAGGGGAGATTAGCTCCCCATCACCCTGAAATCCAGCTTCTGGGGACTCGCGGGAGACCCAGACGCCTGCGGGGAGAGGCTGGACTCTCGGCCTTCATGTCGGAGAGTGGGAGTAACTTCCTTGCGGAGGTGCGCCCAGCAATCAGTGTTTGCTGCGCTGGAGTGCGGAACGAGGGGGCTTAGAAACGTGGAAAGCAGAAAAAGCAGACTTGCAGCCATTGTGGTTCGCCACACCAGGGCCTGGTGGCGCCCTGAGACCCCGCCCCTCCCTGAGACCCGCCCCACCCTGGGACCCGCCCTGCACATTTTGCAGACCCGCCCCACACGTTTTGCAGGCCCACCTGGGCTCCAAGCAGCGGCTTTTGCATGTGGGTGGCCTGCCCTGTGGCAGTTTGACCAGATGAACTGCGGTTCTAGTCGGACTGCTCCAGGGCCGCTTAGACAGGGGGAGGAAACTGCAGTTTTTGCTGTAATTCCTGCTGAGTGGCCTCAGGCAGTAGCTGACCTGCACTCCATTGGAGACCCAGAAACGAGGGCATCTAGTGGTCGGTGTGAGATGACACCAGATTTCAACCACTCGCATAAGGGACACATTCAAGAGGCAGACTCAGTGAGCGCCAAAGCCTTGCTGCAACAAGATCCGGCCCATCAACGTGTCTCCTGCACAGCAACTCTTCCTTTATAGACACAGAGGGTCCTCACGGACAATTGGCCAGGAGGACAATTCCTCCCAGTGACACCAACAACAATCAAGACTTAACTATACAAAGGAGGACCAAGATGGAGGCATAGGGCGGAAACCTGATTGTTGCCTACCACAACAATTTTGAGACTATGAGAGGAGAGCAGAGCAGACACCATCCAGAACCACTGGAGGGCTGGCTGAGCAGATGCTCTACAACTAGAATAAAAGAGAGGGGTACGCGGGATGATGCTGATGACGGTGACCCAAAGATCACACTTTAAGAACTACGGCTCAGGCGACACAATGGCAGCCTGGAACGTGCTCAGCGCAGTTCCCCCGGCGGTCTCCGGCTGAGGGGACGGCTCCACTCGCTGCTGAGCATGGACAGACGAGCCCCTGAGAGACATGGGGCGGGAGACTCCGCGCTTGCTGACCTCCGAGTCCTTCAAGAATCTCAAAGCCCCGGAAGCAGCCAGGTGCGCACTCTTGGCGACTGGCCACCACTGCAGACCCAAGAGCCGACGCAGCGACCCCGGACCAGCCCGCCACCGCGCACTGGGCACACCAGAGCTTCGCCGAGCCCGCAGCCCAACGAGTTCTGCGGCAGCCGCCCTGGAGCTCTGAGAAAATGGCCGAACGAATTGCTGAGAGGGAATTGACCAACAGGAATTGGGATCAAGAAGACGAAACCCCACTGGGTCCTGGGTCAGGGTGAGGCCGCGTGCCCCTGTGTCCAGGTGAGGCTGGGTCCTGGGTCTGGGTGGGGCCGCCCCCTGGGTCCGGGTGAGGCTATGCACCCCTAGGTACGGGTGAGGCTGGATCCTGGGTCCGGGTGGGGCCGTGCGCCCCTGGACCCGGGAGAGGCCACGCGCCCCTGGGTCCGGGTGAGGCCACGCACCCCTGGGTCCGGGTGAGGCCACGCGCCCCTGGGTCCGGGTGAAGCTGGAGCATCCCGGGTCCGGGTGAGGCCATGTGCCCCTGGATCCGGATGAGGCTGGGTCCCGGGTCCGGGTGAGGCCGCCCACACCTGGGTCCAGGTGAGGCCACGCGCCCCCTGGGTCCGGGTGAGGCCATGTGCCCCTGAGTCTGGGTGAAGCCGTGCCCCTGGGTCCAGCCGAGACCAAACCAGAAGGTGTCGGACCTGCATTACCACCATTTGTCCACCATCCAGAGCTGAGGGGTCAGTGCTGACATGTACACATAAGGAACTGGTGGACATTGATGATGGGTCTCAAAAGAACTGTTGGTCCAGAAAGAAACTCACTACAGACTGATTCATTTGCCTGTCAGCATAACTATTATTGCTCGTCTCACATTCAGTTCTTATAAGTATATCTCTAGTGACACATGATCTCGCTCATCTAGGGGAAATGATGAACAACATAGACTGATGAACAAGAACAGAACCAGAAACAAGGAGGCATCGATGGGACTATCCGGCCTCAGAGGGAGGACAGAGGAGGGTGGGGGGAGGGGGGAGAGATCAACCAAAGGACTTGTGTGCATGCATATGAGCCTAACCAATGGTTAAGTTCAACGGGGGGTTGGGGCATCTGTGAGGAGGGGTGTGGGATGGGAATGGGGGGATGAGGACAAATATGTGACACCTTAATCAATAAAGAAATTTAAAAAATTTTTTTTCTGAAATTTCCAAGGCTCTAAAATGAGCATTTTTAAATTTTGTAATCATGGGAGAAATTAAGGTTATTATTCTTTTTAAAATCCTAGCCTTTATTTAGCATTTTATAGCATGGGACCTGATTTCATGTACATTTCCTCACTTATAAAATGACATGTAAGAGTTTAAGACCCTTGAATAAAAATGAGATCACATAAAAGAAAAATAATCTTATGTCAAATAACTATTAATTTGGAGCTTGCTTATCCCCCAAACCTATACCATATAAGTAGGGTGACTTAGAATTTATTGTCTAAACCAGAACATATTTGAGAGTAAATGGGAGGGATACTAATCATTATGACAGAGTAATGGGCATGAACTGGGACTTTGTTAGGCAAACTGGGACATATGTTTCCCCTATATGTAAGTAATGGAGACCCAAATCCCAATGTTGGATCCACCGTTAACTTGCTAAACCCTCACCTATACTAATGAGCAGTAAAGTAGATAATTTCTAAGATTCCTTTCAGTTCTGTCATTCTGGAAATCTTTTATATGTACTGTTAAGTCAAGGACTGTAAATTAGTTCTTCATTGTTTTTGACTTAATAATTTATTCAATTTTCTAATGGTTTATGTCCTTGTTAGAGACTTTTGGTATGACCTATAGTACATGAAAACAGAAGCAAGTCTTGTTTTTAAAAAATTTCCCCTTACTACATCGGGAGGCAAGTGAGTGCCCACTTACCTGCAGTGGTTCCCAGAAACTTGACTCTAGGGTTGTGAGAAATGGCTCACCTGTCCAAATTTCAGATGATGGGCTAGGAAACAGAAGCATGGCATAAATGAGACTTTTAATAACACTCTTGAGAGCAGGCACCCAAAGGAACACACATGGGGCAGGGAACATAGCCTATTTATTTAGACCCTCCTCCTCCAGTTCCATTGGCTGAGTACTATTTGGTCACCTATTTCCTAATAGATCGCCTAGGTCTTGCTGTCTCCCATTGGGTTATTTAAAAAAAAAAATGGGCTAGAGTCTTTTCTAGTTGCCTCTACCTCCCTTTGTCTAGGAGAATCTACCTAGGACATGTGCTATCGGCCATGTGTACAGCACATACTCTCTCCCCACCCCCCACATTCTGTTTGCTCTGGGGGAATTCAGGAATGGCATGGCCACATGCTATTTCTTTTCTATGAAGATAAATCAGAGGCATATTTCTTACAGGGTCAGGTAGGGTCCATCCAGTTCAGTTAACCAGTAATTCCTGGTGGAGTTCTCTAACTTGGGAGTTTATGAAGACTGGAAGAGAATTTGGTGAATAGTAAATTCTGACACCTTATTCCGCCTGTCTCTATAGCTATTGCTTATCTCACTTCTACCTTCAGAGACAGTCTTCTTGAAGTTGTCTATACTCACTGCTTCCATATGCTGACCTCCCATTCTCTCCTCAATCCACAGACATTTGATCTCTGACCCCTTTACTCCACTGTTTTTTAAAAAATATGTTTTTATTGATTTTTAGAGAGAGAGGAAGGGATAAAGAGCGAAAGAGAGACAGAAACATTGACCAGCCACCTCCTGCACAAAACCCAGGAATGTGCCCTGACTAGGAATCGAACTGGTGACCTCTTGGTGCAAGAGTCAATGCTCAGCCACTGAGCTTGTGGACGAAAGGGGCCACATGCTAACCTGACAAGCTCAGGGGAGGCCTGCATGGCGGTCTTGCAAACTCAGAGACCTAAAGTAATCATAAAGAATGGTCTGAAATTAAACTTTAACTAAAAACAGTTATGGTGGATAGTTACATCCTAGGCCGGTATCTTCACTGACAAGGTCAACCTTTACCTTAACTGAGCCTATCTGTCTTTTTGCATCTATAATAACATACCCTTTGAAATGTCTGGGTAACTTCCCTTTTTCTGGACCCTGTGGGACACAACCTAATGTGCCTGGGTGCCAGGATAGATACCACAAATTCCTTCATTTTTATCATGTTAATTGTTCCTGCACCCACCTAAGTATGTGTTTATCATTTTGCTTTTTATCCAATGCAGGGATTTCCCCCGCTTTGCTTTCTCCCACCTCTCTGGTCTATCACCAGTGGATTTCATGTAACCCACCTATGTCCCTTCCTTTGATTGCAATCTATATAAATAAAAATGTAAATGTTCGTTTGTTCAAAATCTTAAATCTCCGAAAGTTCTTTACCGATTGCTTTGAAATTTTGACACAACGTTGCATTCGAATACGTGCATGTTTTTATATACCTTATACCTACTATTATCTAGATGTCACACCTGTGACACCCTGTGTCACACATGCTTTTTTGGAAAACAGCGCCATCTGTTGGACGTAAAAGCAACACACGCTATACTAAATACTTTACGATTCCATTTCAATGTTTCCAATTTACAATCCATTTACAATTTCCAATTTTACGATTCCATTTCAATGTTGATAATGATTGAAGATTTGTGCTTAGAAACAAAGTTCTCAATCAATTGGGAATGCCATGACCGAATAGGTCTGCTGCTGCTTCGTTCGATGTAGAATTGCGTCCTGAACAAAATTACAACACGGGTGATCTTTTGTCGTATGTGCAATCAAATATTCCTAAGCTAACGCTTGAGCAAAAAGGCATTTACGATCAAATAATGCAAACTGTCAGTAACGGAGTTGGAGAAATCTTCTTCTTAGATGCGCCATGAGGAACTGGTAAAACGTTCCTAATTAGATTGATTCTGGCAGCAATTCCATCCCAAAATGACATAGCCTTAGCTCTTGCGTCGTTCAGAATAGCTGCGACATTGCTACCAGGTGGAAGAACTGCTCATTCCGCTTTGAAATTGCCATTGAACATGCAATTCTTTGAAACTCCCACGTGCAACATTTCCAAAGCATCCGGAATGGCAAAAGTATTGCAGAAATGCAAACTTATTGTTTGGGATGAATGCACAATGGCGCACAAAAAATCGCTTGAGGCTCTTGATCGATCATTGCAAGATTTGCATGGAAACATCAGACCATTTGGGAATGCATTAATACTGCTTGCAGGAGATTTCAGGCAAACATTACCTGTAATTCCTCGATCGACACCAGCGGACGAAATAAATGCTTGCCTGAAATATTCTACTTTGTGGCAACATGTAAAGACATTAAAATTAACTACAAATATGCGTGTCCAGCTGCAAAACGATCGATCAGCTGAAATATTCTCACAGCAATTGCTGGAAATTGGGAACGGAAAGGTGCCGGTTGATCTGACCTCAAGACGAATTTCATTGCCTCATAACTTCTGCAATTTAGTGACGTCAAAGAAGAATTGGTTGAAAAAGTATTTCCCAATATTCAAACCAATTATAAGAATCACGATTGGCTGAGTGAACGAGCTATTCTTGCGGCCAAGAACAAAGACGTCTATGAACTTAACAATATTATTCAGTCTAACAGTCAAAGCGAGGCAGTCACATACAAGTCCGGCGACACTGTTGTGGAAGCAGATGAAGCGGTTACTTATCCAACAGAATTTTTGAATTCACTCGATCTGCCAGGGATGCCACCGCACATACTGCAATTGAAAATTTTCATGCCAATTATCATGTTGCGAAATATCAACTAGCCAAAGCTTTGCAACGGCATGCGGCTTGCAGTAAAAAAATTAATGAGCAACATCGTAGAAGCAACAATCTTGACAGGACCTTTCAAAGGTGAAGATGTCCTCATTCCTCGCATTCCTATGATTCCAACGGATATGCCATTTCAATTTAAGAGATTGTAATTCCCAATTCGATTGACGTTTGCAATCACCATCAATAAAGCTCAGAGCCAATCTTTAGAATTGTGCGGTTTAGCTCTAGACACGGATTGCTTCTCACATGGACAATTACATGTTGCGTGTTCTAGAGTTGGCAAATCAGACAATCTCTATATCTGCACAGACAATGGAACAACAAAAAATATTGTATACCCACAAGCATTGTGAAATTAAACATATTAGAAATGTGCGCTTTCTCTTTTCTTTCTTTTCCATTTAACCAGACTGAGCCACAGCAACGCGTGGCCAGGTACAGCTAGTGTATAAATATAGATGTAACGCACCATTTTCCAGAGCATTATCCCAATCAGTTGAGATTCTGCTTCCCAGCAATTGTCGACAGATTGGCTCAAATAAACTCACAAAAATTCTTTTTTTTTTTTTGTTTACTAAAAAACCTTTGTTGCTTGTTTAATTTGTTTAAAGATGGGGAGAAGCCCAGTATGTGTGGTGAGGCTGAACATGTGACAGATTGCAGGAACGTCCCAGCAGCTGCCAAGAATTCTTAATCTTGGGGAATCTGCCTGCTCTCCCTCTCAGGACTTCAGCCACCAGGAACTCGTAGCTAGTGAGATTTCTGTCTGTGTATCTGTAATGTAGTTTTGGCTTTCTATCTTTTGGGGACTTTGATTTGCTCTTCCCTGGTTTATGAATATAGGGACAAAGATTACATGGGGAAGTAGGGATTACAGGCATGGGTAAGTGAGCAACAGGCTGGGTTTGGGCAACAAGATTAATGTTTCCATGATAGTGAGCAGTTCTTGAATTATAATGGACCGCATTCCAAAGTTGACTCCCACGTCCCAGGGGCGTGGAACTCCCAGCCAGGTTGGTATGTCCTTACTTTGAACAGAAAGGGCATTCATGGTTAACAGCATAATGAATATTTCTCATAACCATAACTAGTCCCCAATGTTCTATTTTTCCCCCTTAACACTTGGAGGAACAGATCTGTAGAAGTACCCTTTAGCAGTACTCCTATTTTTATAAAGGAAAATAAAATAAAAAATAAAATAGTACTTTCACATTAAAGCCACTGAAGGCTGATGAGTTATCCCTGTTACAAAATTGGTTAAGAAAATGGTTTAGGTAATAATTGGCTTTAAAATCTCAAAGTTGTTAAGATATAATAAATAAATGTAACTAAAATGAAGGGTTTATAATAAAGCCTCTCAGTGATAATCCAAGGAATATTAAAATTACATTTTGTCACCAATAGTTGGCCTAATATCTCAAGAAAACTACAAAAGTTAGAGAACTGGAAGGATAGAAGTGTAGAAAAGCTATTAAAAGAGGCTCAGAGGTCTATGAACGTGGAGATGACAGAGGCAGAAACAGAAAGCTAACATAATGCTCACAGCTGTAGAACAAATAGCCCATGGAAGGGCTGGCCTTAAGGCCACAACAGTATGGACATCCCAAAAGAGGAGGAGCATATGGGTCACAGAGAAAAAGAAAGGGACCCCTCACTGAGCCTTTAAATCCCAAGGCCAGCATTCTAACCGCCCTTCCCAAAGAGCAGTTTCTTTACTTAACAGTCCTGATATTATCAGAAGCTGAACTTATTATCATCTAAACTTTAGCATGTTCTCACTAAGGAAAAATGTGGCAGTTTTAAAACCAAGCTGCTGGAGGCCTGAAAACCTGCAGTCCTAGAAGAGGCTGCAGGGCCTGCTCCCTTCCCCCCTCCACCTTTTCTCCAGTCTTATATGCATAATTGGTAACTTAAAAGCTTTGGAGCATTGCTGGGTTAAATAGTAAAAACAATAATAATAATTTTTAATACCTAGGTTTGAAATGACAATATACTGAAACATTAATTAATCGGAGTTTGTCTCAAATGGACAATCTAGAGGACAGATTTGAATCTATTAATTGAATATGTCTTGTATTTTATTTGAAATATATCCTTAAAAATGTGAATGTATTACTAATCTAAGAAATGCTAAGTATTTAACTTGCCACCTAAAATGTGAGGCTTCTAAGAGTTAAAAGTTCAAACTAAGTTGGGAAAAATTATATAGTTGTGATAATAGAATGCATGAAGTATGGTAATTCATTTTTTAGGAAAATAATTCTTGTGTTTTCTCTGGAAAATTTAGTATTCAAAATATAGTCTTTATGTGTACGTGTGTATATGTGTCTGTGTACTACATGTGGTAAAATTTCAGCCTAGGATATATTTTATTGGCCTGATATTTTTTTAAAAAAGGATTAATTCTATGGTCCAGATCAAATTTTTAATATTAAAACCAGTTTAATTTTGATTGATGTATTTTATTTTATTTTTTTAAATATATTTCTTTATTGATTTCAGAGAGGAATGGAGAGGGAGAGAGAGATAGAAACATCAATGATGAGAGAGAATCATTGACCGACTGCCTCCTGCACATCCCCTACCGGGGATTGAGCCTGCAACCCAGGCATGTGCCCTTGGCTGACATCGAACCCAGGACCCTTCAGTCCACAGGCCGATGCTCTATCCACTGAGCCAAACCACTTAGGGCTGATTGATCTTTTAGAATAATTACAAAGAGTTTGTAATATAATCTTTGGGTTATGTATATTTGCATCTTTCCAAGTTAAATTTCAAGACTTAACTGAGACATAGCTTTGGGACATTTCAAGGGCCCTGAAATGACTCAAGGATTTATTCTCTCTTCTTAAAAGAAATATTTTTGAACTAAATTAGGACAATTTAATATACTTGAAATTACATGGGAAGCTTTTTCAAATAAAATTAACTGTGTTCTATTTATATACATATATTTTGAATGTTATAGAGGTTTCAGTCTGCTTCAGAAAGGAACTTGCACAGATTCAGAGTCAAGTTCAAACAGGAAACATTCAGACATAGCAGGTGTCCAGTCAGGGACACCAGGCAAGCCAAGAGTGATGATTCTCTGGGGAGGCATCTACCAGTGATATTCTGTGTATTTGCATTTCACACATTGGGAATTTATGAATTCTTTTCCATGCTCAATACACCACTTGCTATCAGCCATATGCCCCATTTTAAAATCTTACTTTATATGCTGAAATTACATATTGAATCTAAAAGTATACAAATTTTATATTATTCTCTATGTCATTTTACAGGAATTATTATTTACCAAGAAATTGTTGTCTTGGAATGTTTTATAGAAAAGCAAAGTTTTTATCAAATCTATAACCATGCCACTTTTAAATTTTGTCATTCATGGATAGTCATTGTTTTACTCTGATGCATTTGTAGGTATATTATATCTTTAGGAATATTCATAAAAGGACTCTGACTTACTCTAAATTGCAGGCTTCTAAGGAGGTTATATCTTTGAACTGGATGAAGATTTATACAACTTCAAAGAATAAGTGAATTCAAAAACTACTGGCAAATAATCAGGATAAACAAAAATAACTGTGGGACTAAATAAATGGAAAATAATTACTCTTATGACTCTGTTTAAAATATTGATTTTTAAATCTTTTGTTTCCCAAATATAAAGAAAACTAAAAAGCAGACATTCTGCATTGTAGAAACTAACAAATTAGTAATATTCATCTCACAGGAGATAAAGATTCAAAGACTACAACAATCCGGAGAGTTTTGTCCATTGGGAAATCTATACTAACTAGAGGCCCGGTGCATGAAAATTCATGCACTGGAGAGAGGGGGGGTCCCTCAGCCCAGCCTGTCCCCTCTCACAGTCCGGGAGCCCTTAGGGGCAGGAGGCGACCTGGCGATCAGGGGAAGGCAATGCCCCCATCACACCTCTGCTGCTGCCACTGTCGGCAGTGCAAGCCTCAGCTGGCCCTGGGCAGCTGGGCAGCCGACATCTGAGGCTTGCCTGCACCTCGGGTTGGCCCTGGGCGGTAGGGGGGCTGAGGGAACTGGGGGACTCCAGAAGCAGGCACGCGGAGAGGCTGGACCCGCCCAGGGGCAGGCCCGGCTGTGCAGCATGCATGTTACCCAGGCAGGGATGAGGGGACTGGGCGCCGCTATCTTGTGGCTGTCCGCGCCACCATCTTTGAGGGCATGGCAGACAATTAGCATATTCCCTCCTTATTGGCTGTGGGCGCCGCCATCTTTGTGAGGGTGTGATGGTCAATTAGCATATTTCCTCTTTGTTAGATAGGATAATCTATACTAATAAAAGGGTAATATGCTAATTAGACCTGACATATTCCGGACGTTCATCCTGACAAAGCCACAGCGGCTGCGAGGGCAGAGGGCCGCTGCACTGGGCGCTGGAGTGGAAGCAGAGGCAGCACCGCCTTGGGAGCGGAGGTGGCACCGCCGCTGCCCCTGCCCCTTTTGCAGGGAGAGGCCTCGGTGCAGGCTGGTCCAGCGCCGCCGCCACCCCTTCCTCAGAGGCAGTGCAGGCAGGGCGCCTTCCACAGAGGCAGCGGGAGAGGGGGCTGTGCAGTCCAGGTCCCAGTGCTGCCCCTTCCACAGAGGCAGCCACAGAGGCAGTGGTGTGGGCCTGGGCCCGGCGCCGCACCTCCGCAGAGGCTGGATGGGGTGCGACCTGCTGTGCTTAACCTCCCACAGCCCCTCCCACAGCTGGTCTGGCCCCAGATCACCCCCTACCCACCAGTGGGTGGGGGGCGGGGCCAGTGCTAAGAAGCGAGGGCCAAGGGCTGGCAGCCGTGGTGGCCCTCAGTGGCAGCAGTAGCGGGGTGATGGGGCAGCGTCTTCCCATGATCCGCCGGGTCACCTCCTGCAAAGGAAGTTGCTAGTTTAATGGACATATTCAGGCTTCCGCTGATTTAAGCTCTTTGTAGTGTTTAGTATGTCAACTAATCTCTTGAGACTCTCTTCTTGAACCAGCCAGTTTGGCTGGGTGGATAGAGCCTTGGTCCACGGACTGAGGGTCCTGGGTTCTATTCCAGTAGAGGGCATGTACCTCGGTTGCAGGCTTGAGGCAACCAATCAATGTTTCTCTCTGTTTCTCCCCTCTGCTCTCTCTAAAAATCAATGAAAAAATAAAAGTTATTAAAAAAACACATAATAACACAAAAAACCTCTCCTTCCTGGGTTTCTTGGGCATCACCAACTGCTGGGTTTGCTTTTCTTTTTCTTAAATATGTTTTTATTGATTTTTTAGAGAGAGAGGAAGGGAGAAGGAGAGAGAGATAGAAACATTGATAGAGAAACATGGATCAGCTAGCTGCCTCCTGTACACCCTCTACTGGGGATCCAGCCCACAACCTGGGCATGTGCCCTGACTGGGAATTGAACCAGTGACCTCTTGGTGCATGGGACGACCCTCATCCAACTGAGATACACCAGCCAGGGCTGGGTTTTCTTATTTTCCTAGCTGTTGCTTCTCAACTTCCTTGGAATCATTCATTCTTTTTCTGAGTACTAGGTGTGCTGGTTAATAATAGCAGATTTTGTAATCAAAGAAAACACGATAATTTCAAGAGAAACATCAAAAGTGCTTTATTCAAAGTAATGTCCATCGCTAGCTACATATTTCCCCATCTTTCAGGTAATTTGTGGATACCGTCCCAATAGAACTTTTCTTGTTTTGAGGCAAACCATTCAGAGACCCAATTTTCCACTTCTTCGTACGTTTTGAAGTGCTGCTCAGAAAGGGCGTGTGCCATCGATCAGAACAAGTGGTCATGTGAAGGAGCAAGGTCTGGTGAATACAGCAGGTGGATTAATACTTCCCAGGCAAGATCTTTTAACGTGTCTTTAACTGGTTTTGAAGTGTGTAACGGTGTTACAGAAAACTGGAGAAGAATCAAGCAACACTTAGAGAGATGGAGTTACATTTATTAATATTACTAGAGGCCCAGTGCATGATTGAATCATGCACGTGTAGGGTCCCCTACACGCTTTCGCTTTTCGCCGTGAAGCTGGGTGCCTGTCTGCTGGTGCACCAGGCCTTTCAGAAGCCTGCGGCTCGGCGGAGGCTTCTGAAAGGCCTGGTGCCGGAGCAGACAGGCACCCAGCTCCCCCCACTTTTGATGGTCCATGGCCCCTAAGGGGGGCTGCCGCAGACACCTGGCTACACTGCCGTTGAGAGGCGCAGCTGGGTGTCTGCGGCAGGCCCCCTCAGCGGCCACGGATCTGGCCGTTGAGAGGCACAGGGGGCGGGAGTCCCGCCCCCTGCGCTTCTCAACAGCAGGGTAGCCCCCGTCAGTGGCAGCGGATCTGTGCCTCTCAATGGCTGGATAGGCCACCCCGAGTCCCGTCCCCCAGCCTCCCACCGCCCAATCGTGGGCGTAGCGGAGTGATGGTAATTTACATGTTACTCTCTTATTAGATAGGATTATTACATGAGGGCCCAGAGAAAAATGTCTCTCAAATTCTGGGCCCCGACACACAGAAGTTTTCTGTATTTATACCTTTTTACCCTCTTTGTCTCCCAAATATGGGGTTTTCTGGTCCCCTTTGCAAGTTCTTAAAGAGCCCTATGTGCTGGGGCTTTGAGACCTCAACCAAAGTCCTGGCCTGGCGCCAGCACTGATAACTTTGTCCGGGGAAGATTTATGGCCTCTCTGGAATGGGAGTAGTCTTATTTCCTTATTATTTAAGCAAGCAAGCATTTACAGAAGCCAAAATAGCAGGGTTAAAATTTCAAACAGCAGTTTTTATATAAGATGGATCTTCAATGGTGCGTCATCATGAAGCAAAATTACTTTGCCGTGTCTTTTGACCCATTCTAGTCGTTTCACGATCAAAGCGTAGTTCAAATTGATTATTTGTTGTCAGTAGTGATCAGTATTAACGGTTTCACCTGGTTTTAGAAGCTCATAATACACCACACCTTCCTGATCCCACCAAACGCAGAGCATTGCCTTCTTTCTGAAGCTATTTTGCCTTTCAATCGATGTTGATGGTTGACCTGGATCAGCCCATGGTTTTGTGCATTTGGGATTCTCAAAATAAATCCACTTTTCATCGCCAGTCACAATTTGATGCAAAAAGACTTGCTTTCGTGCCTTTGAAGTAACATTTTACTGATGACTTTTCGGTTTTCTATTTATTTGTCTTGCGTTCAGTTGATGTGGCACCCATTTTCCTTCCTTTAAAATCTTTCCCATTGCTTGTAAACGATCGAAAATTGTTTGCTGAGCAACGTTTAACCTTTCTGCAAGTTGTTTTTGAGTTTGACACCCATCTTCATCCAATAATGCTTGTAATTGTTGGTCTTCAAACTTTTTCGGTTGACCTGGACGTTCTTTGTCTTTCACATCAAAATCATCACTTTTAAAGCATTTAAACAAGCGTTCACAAGTATCTTGAGATGGAGCATGTTCACCATAAGTTTCCCGAAGTATTCAGCAGCACTTTCCTTCAAAATAAAGTAATGAATTAAAACTTCGCACAAATGCTATTTTTTTGGCACAAAATTGGACATTTTTAAGTGTAAAAATATCTATGATGTTAACACCTTCAGCAAATTCGACATATGAAGTTTTGAAGCTTGTTGTCAATACAACGAAATCGCATACATATCAAATCGCATATATATCAACATATGTGTAACTCCATCTATTGGAAAAATCCGAATTATTAACCAGTACACCTAGTATATCCCTTAAATGTTCTGTTCTTGGCTTTTGACTTTTCTCATGCTGCTTGCTATCCCTGGACCATATCACCCACTTTTAGGACTTTAATTCAGCCTGGTTACTGATGACTTCTAAATCTCACATCTCTTTCCTGAGCTTCAGAACCACATATCCAGTTTCCAGATGCCCAATAGCAGGCCTACTCCTAACATGAGCATGGCCAGGGCAAGAGTACACACGGAGATACCTGACTTGTCCCCCTTTTCTTTTTACACCTTTTCTACCTTATACTGTGAGGGGCTTTGTAGTTCTACATGTGCAAACATCTCAGCCTGAATTTCTAAACTCCATCCACATGCCTCTCAAACAGCCACTTTTTTGGTCACTCTTGGACTTAGGAGTGTTGTACAATGGCAGTGAGGTTCACCCTTAGGAGGACAGACCTGGGGAAAAGGCTTGTCTACGGGCTGAAAGTGGCCCTGGGCCATTGGGGAGGGAATTTGGTAATCCTAGGAATGAGAAATGGAGCAGGTCTGAAAGTGGGGGTGTGAGCTCTGGGAAGTCATGTCCCCTTAGCACAGTGATGGGCAGCCTTTTGAGCTTGGTGTGTCAAACTTCGCCAAAAAACTGAGCATAACTCGGGTAGTGTGTCACTTTGAGGAAAAAAACTAACTCCAAGACTCTAGTCGCAAATGTTTCATCCTCAGGAGCAGCAAATGTTTCATCCTCGGCATGCGGCCGCGTGTCATCAGAAATGGCTACGCGTGTCAGTGCTGACATGCGTGTCATAGGTTCGCCATCACTGCCTTAGCACTACAGAGAAAGGTTTGGCTTGAGGAGAACCAGAATGGGGACCATCTAAAGTGTGGGGTCAAGGGCAATGTCCCCAATTTTCCAAATCTAATTATTTTAACTGCTCCTGCAGGTACCTTAAACTCACATATGAAAACCTGAATTTATCATCTACCTCCTTTTCCTCCTCTATTACTGCCTACCCACAACTTCTTTATTCTCTTCGTTCCATATCTGAGTAAATAGCACCACCAAACAATATTTTGCCTTAGCTATAAATCGGGGAGTTGATCCTGTCTCCTAAACATCTTTATAGTCCCCTCCGGTTTGCTAAGTGGATAGAGCGTTGACGCCTACAGATTGAAGGTTCCCAGTTTCGATTCCTGTCAGGGGCATATGCCTCGGTTTCAAGCTCAATCCCCAGTAGAGGGCGTGTAGGAGGCAGCTGATCAATGATTCTCTCTCATCATTGATGTTTCTATCTCTCTCTCCTTCACCCTTCCTCTCTGAAATCAATAAAAATATTAAAAAATAAACATCTTTATAATGTCTGTCTTCACTTCATAACCTCACCTGTCTGCCTTAGTTTGGATTGTCATGATTTGTCATCTGGTCTCACTCTCACCATAAGCAGTTTCTTGCTTAAAAGTTTTCATTTGTTTCCCATTGCCTTTAGGATAAATTTAAGCTCCTTAGGGACCAGAAAGCCCGTTGGAATTTGATTCCTGCTTATCATTCTAGAATCTAGATCAATCTATCATCACTTCCTCATTTTACATATATACTTTATCCAGTTGAATTACTTGTGTTTCCCTGGATGGGCCACACTTACCCACATTTCCTTGGCTATCTGTGCACTTCTCCCTTTACTGGAATAACCTTTTTCACCTAATTAACTTAACTAACTAATCCATTTTTATCCTTTGAACCTCAGCAAAATGTCACATCTAGAAAATTCTGTGCTCCCCCGTTAGTGTCTCCTTCCCCCACTTCCTTATTAGGGACCCCTCTTATATGCTGTTATAGTACTTGGTGCTTTTGTATCATGCTAGTTGTAATTCTATTTTCCCTCTGGAATATGAGCACCTTGAAGGCAGAAACTCTGTCTTTATTCCTGTCTTAGTACCCAGCACAGAATATGAGGTACAGGAAGGATTGCTGCAAACTCCCCTTTTTGTGGTTGTAAGCGGGAAGTAACTCTGATTGGGATCCAAGTTGTTAAAATGGATTTCCCCACTGATTGACAGTACACATGAAATTATAATTTTTAATAGCTTTAACACACTTTTCTGCATAAGTAACCAATGCCCCATTCTGAATGGCCAGATCGGTTTTTGGTGAAGTGGGAGCTAACTTTTCCTAGGTTAGTGGGTGGATGGAATGCTCTTAAGAAGCTCCATTTCAGAACTCTTTTAAAGAATTTTAAAAAGTGTTTATACACTTTTTAAATTATATAATCTTTGTTAAATAATTGTTAAATAATCTTTGTAACAATTCAGAAGTATATGCAGTCATGTGCTGCTTAACCACAGGAAATGTTCTGAGCAAATGCGCTGTTAGGCTATTTCGTTATTGTGTGAACATCATAGAATGCACTTCCACAAACCTACTGTGCACCTAAGTTATATGGTATACCACTGTCGTTTATGTGGTCGTTGACTGAAATGTTATGTGGCTCATGACATAGTAAAAAGTAAAAATCTTCTTCACCTACTCTGGTATTCCCATGCCATACCTCTCACCCAGGTAGCTACAGTACAGTGTAGAGGGTATCTATCCTTTCAGACTTTTCTCCATGCATTTACACATGTAGATTTTTTGTTTGGGGAACATCACATATGTAGCTTGTTCTCACAAAAATGAGATTGTAATGTACATACTGTTCTGTGACCTTTTTTAAAACTCTTCTTTCCAGGTCAGTAGCTATTCATTAACTTTTAGCAGCTGCCTACTATTCTATTGTTGATTAATTGCTCAAAGCTCCCAAAGTGAGCTAATTTTATCAAAACTGGAAGGCTACTTTTGGTTTTGTTATTAGATCTTAGCCAGTTAGCTGTTTTGTTTTTCCCCACAAGTACTCTTTGAAATCTATGACTCTTTTTTTTTTTTACTTTCCTTACTAATTATGCTTATTTGCAGTTATTATTTGCTGTCACATTTTACTATAATAACCATTGTTAAATTTGATTCCAGAATGCCTCACACATGTGCCATAAACAAATACTACTACACTTTCAGTGTAATATTAAACTTATCCCTGGCTGCTACATAGCTCAAGGTGTTCCTATTTTAATTTTTTTTTATTGTTTGAAGTATTACAAATAGTAGTACATATGTCTCCTTTTTTTTTCCCCATTGACCTCCCCCCGGCCTCCCCTACCCCCCAGTACATGCCCTCACCTGCCCCCCGCCCCCTGTGTCTTGTATCCATTGGTTATGCTTATATGCATGCGTACAAGTCCTTCGGTTGATCTCTTACAGCCCCCCCCACCCCAACCTCCCCTGCCTTCCCTCTGTAGTTTGGCAGTCTGTTCAACGCTTCTTTGCCTCTGTATCTATTTTCCCCCCATTTCTTTCCTTTAAAAAATCTTGCCTCTGCAGACTAGAAATAAACATATAATAACAAAAAAATGTTTGAGTCCCAATTTCAATGTCCAACAGTTCTGAGTCCCCGTTTCAATGTCAAACAGTTCCTTATGTGTACATTTCTGCAATGATATCTGGATGGTGGGCACATGGTGGCAATGCAGGTCCGACCCTCTCTGGTTTGGTCCTAGGCAACCTGCAGCGACGCACAGCTGCTGACAGCTAGCATGGCAAGGCGTCGTCAGCATCTTCCATCTCTGGACTGTTTCTCCCCTTGTCTTCGTGGTTGGAGCAGACGTGTCAATTCCTCTCTGTTGCAAGAATCCACATGGTCTCGAGTTGTTTTCTGAAAATATACAAACATATTCTCGACCAAAAGTTAATAAAGGAATCTTTTCTATATAATTGATTTGGGATCCTTTTTATTTTTGCCCAAACGATTTTCCTTTGTCTTACTTAGACACCATGTGTGTTTTTCATGGGTGTCTTGCTGTTAGCATTACAAATGAAAATTAATTTTGT
The DNA here is from genome assembly GCA_025583905.1 of Ia io. Taxonomy (NCBI): domain Eukaryota; kingdom Metazoa; phylum Chordata; class Mammalia; order Chiroptera; family Vespertilionidae; genus Ia; species Ia io. The sequence goes on from JAJQQW010000008.1 coordinate 110,884,917, forward strand.
AAAATAAAAATTATCTAGATGTAATTTACTGATATTTTTCCTTACATGATATTACCCTACTATCCCCCCCCTTTTTTTTTTTATTAATGGAGGCTTTTGTAAATTTTATAATGCAGTCTTGACAACTTTAAATTTTAATTTTTTGCACAAAAATATGACTGCTTTAGGTTCATTGCATGTTCAGGAATTTTACCATGAGATGAACTACCAATAGGAATTTTAGTTACTACTTTAGGAACAGCTTTTTGTCCAGTACAATTAAATTTTCTTGGATATTCACTTATTTCAATTAGCCCATTTAAATTAATCTGAAAACTTGATTACTATTTTACTGTCAAATTTAATACTCTATCAACAATCTTAGTTTACCCTGTAAATATTAGTGGAAAGGATTATTTGCATTCTTGAGTAGGTCCTGACCATTCCTGGTGCTAGGCTGAATTTAGATATAGGGCAGCTGCTGTCGGCCAAGTCTCTGTCTGTTACCTGGGTCTCGATCTGAGCTGGGCCAAGTCTCTGTCACCTGTGTCCCGATCTGGGCTGTGTGTGGGAAGCAAAGCAGCCATGGGGGCAGGAGACCTCCCTCAGAAGGGGTGAGGGTTCAGGCCCCTGCAAGGTTGGGGGGGTGAGGGCAAGGTGTTCCTATCTTAACCATTTTATAGCTAATATTATTTGAGCTACATTAACATATCAAATGAGGCTGCATTGGCCTTGGTAAAGCTGAACAGTGGCCAGTGTGTTTAAATATTTGTTATTTAAAAACTTTATCATGGTGGCTTTTGAACATACACAAAAGTAGACAGTATGATCTATAATAATAAAAGCATAATATGCTAATTAGACTGGACGGAGTCAGACGACCTTCCCAAGGAAGCCCGGGTCCCGCCAGAGGGAAGCCGGTGCCAGCAACCGGGGGAAGGAAGGCCTACTCTTGCACGAATTTCATGCATTGGGCCTCTAGTAGTATAATAAAGCCCTATATACTATAACCCAGCCCCCAAAACCATCAACCCATGACCCATCACTTGGGAATATCAACCATGTTCAGGTACACATCATCTCACTTAACTTCACAGCAACTTTGATAGCTATTATCTTAGGTTTGTCTCGAATTGCATAGCTTGTTTGTAACAAATAAATTCAACTCAGGATTCAACCCTACGGCTGATACGCCAGTGGATCCCAAGCTAGAAGGAACCTTGAACATAATAGATGCCAAGGCCTCTCCAGTCCTACTAAAACTGAATCTCTGGTGATGAGGGAGGGCAGGGGAGAGTCCTTGGAAAGTGAACATTTTGTCAAGTTCCTCAACTGATTTCGAAGAGCCAGCTTTGGAACCATTACCCTACTCAGTGCTGCCTGTTCAAGCAGTGGCTCGCAAACCGGGTGTCAGGCTTTAAGATGACCTTGTAAATGTTAAGTTCTAAAGTTCGTCATTATATTTCGTGTTGGCCCTAAACACCTGCGTTTCATAAAAATCCAGGCTGCCAAAATAAAGTGCCACCGGGGAGGCGGGGGGGTTGGGGTGGGGTGGTGAGGAGGCATTTTCTCGGGTAACTAGTACTGGGGGCGGATTCGGGGGGAAGGGGGACAATCACGCCTAGATTGGCTGACGCGAATCCCCAAGTGGGCCAAAGGTGATGCGTTCTGATCAAGCACAAGGGGATTTCTAGTTTCCTTAGCCCATCCCGGGGCCTACGTATTGCGTCCCACGGCTGCAACGGACCGAAGACGGCCACAAGTCCTCGTTCCCAAACTTCCCTGCTCTAGCTCGGACCTCAGTGCCGGGGGGCTGGAGGGAAAGCCGGAGCTGGTCACCAAGTCTTCCAGGAAGGGCGCGGTCCCCCGGCATCCGGGCCGGCGCGGGGGTGGGGCCCCAGCCGAGCAGGTCTCCAGCCACGCAGGTAGGCGCGCCCGCAACCCCGCCCCTCGGCGGGCCGCCCCGCCCCTCCACTCCCGGCGCGCCGCCCCGACGGCCCGCCGCCCCCGACGGCCCGCCCTCCCGTTTCCAAGGCGTCCCACAGGAAGTGACCTCACGGCGGTGGCGTGGGACGCGGGGCACTTCCGGCGGCCGCGCTGTGGGGGTGGGTTGGAGTAGCCCCTTGGCCTCGGGGTTCACCCCGCGTGCGGGCCGAGTGGCGTGGTGTGCCGAGGAGGCGCGGGCCCGACGGCGTGGAGGTGGGAGCCCGGGGCTGCGGCTGGTTCGTGGGCGCTCGGGAGAGGGCTGCCGGGGTTGCCAGGCGGGTCTGCTTTAAAGCTCGGGGGTTGCAGGCCTCGCAGGCTTTCACCGAGGCGGGCGCACGCTCGAGGCCGCGCCGGGCGCGCCGAGGGCCCGGGACTGGGGGCGGCCTCGGGGGCGTGGCTGGAGGAGGCGGCCCCGGCCCGCGGGATTCGGAGCCCTCGGGGAATGGAGCGCGTGTGCCGCCTTGAGCGGCCTGGCCGCTTGGTCAGCCTCGTTGATGGCTGCTGCAGCTCGCCCACTCGCTGCTTTGTGCCTCGGCTTCCTTTGGCACAGTGGAGTAGGGTGGCAGCGAAGAGCGCGAGTGTCACATCCACGGCCGATGGCTTGAGGACAGAGATGGACTAGGGTCTGGGAGGGGGCGGAGGCTGAGAAGTTAATGATACCTGCCAGGGCCCCGCTTCTGCTGAATCCTGCGAGCTTCCCCAGGATTCTTTCCTGCTTTGGAGTAAGGCTGAATTTCTTACTATCGGTGCTCTTTGTGTGATATTGATTGAGTTTAGCAACAATTGACTTATAAGTGGCTAAGGTATTTTGCTGCGTGGGAAGCATAGACCTCGCCTGCTTGGCCAGTTAGTTTTCAATAAACCTCCCAATTCTAGAGCGAGCTGGAATCCTAAAATCCTCTCCGCTGGTAACAGAAGAGGAACTGGAGGCCCAGAATGGTTTGTTCGCTAACGTAGCCACAGGCTAAAGTGATTTCATCCTGCCGCCTGTCTACAGTGGTCTTAATCTCGTCAAAGCATAAATGACAGTCTTTTGAGCAGGTCCCTATTTCAACCGGAAACCCCCGAATGATTCTAGTCTTTTTTTTAATGAATAGCAGATTAGGTGTACTGAGCACAAAATTCCTGTTCGTTGGTTTTTCTGCGAAGGTGGTTATAAACAACAACTTCTGATTACCTAGAATATTTTGTTGGAGCTTCCTTGTGAGGATAGGGCTTTGGTCTAGCAGTGTCTCTCAGACTCCTTTGACTGACCCACAGCTAGATACATATTACATCCTGACTCAGTGTGCCCCCTGCATGCATAAAGTGTGTACACACAAAACATAAAAATTTACCCTTTCTGCATATGATGCACTCTGACATTATTTCATTGAAAGAAAAAATAGTTGATTGCAACTCACTAAATTGACTGATTGCTAAAACCTATAGTTTGAAAAACATTGGACTAGAAAATGTTCAAGTTCCTCGTGATTCCTGAGATTCTGTAGTTAATGCAGAGTGGAAAATGTGTAATTTTTCTGTTATTCTCAGCCAGAGTAGCCAGGTTATTAGAATTCTTATAAATTCAGATCAACAGGACAGGACATCCAAATTGGTAGCTCAAAGTGGATATAATATCCATAGGGATAGTGTCAATTTTAGCAAGGCATTTAAGTCTTTTATGATGGCATGGTGGATGAGATGCGGGAATTTGCCAGATTGTGGTAAAAGTAGATGGAGTCATGACTTTGAGAATCTGTGTTTTGAAGGTTTGATTTATGGATATAAAACCGCTGGGATCTGGTGATCTGAGTTGAGGCTCTGTCACTTTCTTTATACACCGAATGTCTTTGAAGTCTTATCTGGAAGGTATGCTTAGCAAATATGTGACCTTGATGAAGCATCATCTGGCTAATCTCAAGATTTGCCCAGTGCAACTTAATGGAATGGAAGGATCTTATGAATGTGAGGAATTTCACTTGAGTCCAAAAAATTCAGTTATACCAGTTAATGACGGTAGAGGTGTGTCCTAGGAGGGGCTCATGTATAAAAAGATGTGGAATCTCAGTCATCTGAGTCAGTGGTACGGTTAGCCTGTGAGAAGAACTGGTGTGACCTAAAGTATTAGATTGCATTAGGAAAATGTAAGATCAAGGAAGGTTGTTGCATTACTTGACCACAGCACTGGTTGGCTCACACCAGGGATTTTAGGTTTAGGTCTTAGTACTCTACAAGAATAAATTAATTGTGAGGTTAGACATTAAAAGGAGTTGGAATTTGTCAAATTATAAAAAGTAATTTTTTTATTGGCTGTCTAAGATACGGTGAAGTTGTTTTGGCATGAGTGATTCTTTTTCCCATCGTCATTTCATACATATTCAAGGTCAGTGTGGTCTTAAAATATTTTTGCTTGAAAGTGTCTAAAACATTGGGAAATCTCTTATTTTTAAGTTGGCATCTGAAATTTTTCATCATAAACTTAAGTAGTTTAAACATTTAATTTTTTAAAAATATATTTTTATTGATTTCAGAGAGGAAGGGAGAGGGAGAGAGAGATAGAAACATCAAGGATGAGAGAATCATTGATGGGCTGCCTCCTGCATGCCTCCTACTGGGGATTGAGCCTGCATCCTGAGCTTGTGCCCTTGACTGGAATCGAACCTGGGACCCTTCAGTCCTCAGGCTGAGGCTCTATCCACTGAGCCAAACCAGCTAGGGCTAAACAAAGTTAAGGATATGCTCTGGGTTGGAGTGTTAGCCCATGCACTGAAGGGCTGCTGATTCAATTCCTGGTCAAGGGCAGGTCCTTGGGTTGCAGGTTTGATCCCCAGTCCCCATCTGGGCACTTGCAATGTTTCTCTCTCCCTCTTCCTTTCATCCTCCCTCCCTCCTTCCACTCTCTAAAAATCAATGGGAAAAATATCCTCAGGTTAGGATTAACAACCACACTAAGTTAAGGATGTAATTTCTTACATTGTAAATTTTGACTTTGTAAAAATAATGCAAGGCTAAATAAAATAACAATTGGATGTTTTTAAAATATACAAATAAACTTTATTACATTAAAAACCCTCTAAGAGCCCACTGGTTGAGCATAGATCCACCCATGAACCAGGAGATCACGGTTCAATTCTCAGGGCACATGCCTGGGTTGCAGTCTTGATCCCCATTAGGGGGCATGCAGGAGGCAGCCAATCATGATTCTCTCTCATCATTGATGTTTCTATCTCTCTCCCTCTCCCTTCTCTGAAATCAATAAAAACGTATTTTTAAAACCCTCTAAGATATATAAATGGTATATTATATTACTGTGCTTGATTTTCAGATGTTAAGCCAGTCTTGTGTTCCTGTAATGAACCCCATTTAATCATGGCGTATAATACTTTTTATAAGTTGCTGAATTCAATTAACTAATATTTTGTTAAGAATTTTGTGTGTGTTCATGAGGGATATTGATCTGAGGTTTTTTTTTCTTTTGATATCTTTGTTTGGCCTAAGTTATTAGAGTGATACAGTTGACCTTTGAACAATATGGGTTTGAACTGCGTGGATCCACTTGTACCCGAATTTTTTTCTTTTTTCTTTTTAAAATATATTTTTATTGATTTCAGAGAGAAAGGGAGGGAAGAGAGAGATAGAAACATCCGGCTGCCTCCTGCACACCCTCCTGCTGGGGATCTAGCCCGCAACCTGTGCATGTGCCCTGACCAGGAATTGAACCGTGACCTCCTGGTTCATAGGTCAACACTCAACCACTGAGCCACGTGTTTTTTTCTTTAAATTGGCCTCCATATCCCTGGGTTTCTGTCTGCATAGATTCAATCAAGTGTGGATTGAAAACAGTATTTTCAATTCTCAGTTGGGAATCTACCGATAATGGTCAACTGGATGCATTGTTTATGCCATTTTATGTAAGGGACTTGAGCATCGGTGGATTTTGGTATCCTCGTGGGTGTGGGAGTGTTCTAGAACCAATCCCCTGTGGCTACCAAGGGACAGTGTTAAGTTTTTTGGGAATCAGAAGTTCACAGATTTTAGACTGCCCCTAACTCCCTCATTGTTCAGGATCAACTGTACTACCATGGTAAATTAGTTGGGAAATGTTCCTTCCTTTTATATTCTCTGAAAGAGTTTGTCAATTATTTCTTTTTATATGTCTGATAGTATTTACCAATGAAGTCCCTGGGCCTGGACTTTTCTTTATGGGTAAATTTTTAATTACTTAGTCAATTTCTTTACTTGATATAGGTCTGTCCACATTTTCTTTTTATTTCTTGAGTCACTTTTGGTAATTTGTATCATTCTGGGAATTGGTCCATTTCATATTTTTTTCATTTTTCTTTTTGAACTTGTATCTATCCATTTTCACAAAATTTTATCCTAAAGCATAAGTCAGTAAACTTCTATAAAGGTCCAGATGGTAGGCTTTGTGAGCCATGTAGTTTCTGTCATAACTATTCAACTTTTTCATTGTAGTGCAAAAAACACCCACAGACAACAAGCAAACAGCTGAGCATGGTTGTGTTCCCATAGAACTTTATTGGTAGTGGGCAGGATTTGGCCCATGCACTGTACTTTTCTGATCCCTGTCCTGAAGTAATAAATGTTATGGTTAAAAATCTTTTATCGATAACCCAATTATCTAGGCAGATCAAGCTTATGGAAAGTAGTGTGGAAATTCTCTTGCTTGCATATGCCCAGTGGTTAGTGTCAGCCTATGCATGGAAGGGTTTCAGGTTCGATTCCAAGTCAGGGGCAAGTCCCTGGGTTGCAGGTTAAATTTCCAGTCTGGGTCAGGACATATGGGGGAGGCAACCAATCCATGTGTCTGTCTCACATTGATGTTTCTCCCTACCTCCCTCCCTCTCTAAAAATTAATGGAAAAAGATATCCTTGGGTGAGGATTAACAACAAAAAGAAGTAAAAGTCTTTTCACATTTGATTAATTTCTGGTATTTTAAAAATTCTTACTGTAGCTTTTCATTCTGCATCTATCTAAAATAAGCATCAGAATAGAATCATGATGAGTATAAATGATCAGAAAAGAAATTCATACTTTTGTAACATTAAGTAGACAAAGGCTGATCAGGATGGGGAAAATAAGCCTGAAGTACATATGTGTATTTTGTTCCGTTTACTGTCATCAGTGTTGTGGAAATTGTGTTGTATGGGAAATTTACCTGATTTATTAAATTTTTATGGCAATATTGATAATTGTTGCAACTCAGTGATGGATATGTGAGGGTTTATTATGCTATTCTACTTACATTTTTGTAGTTTGAAATTTTCTGTAATAAAATGTAAAAAAAAAAGTCTTATGGATGAGCTTGCTAATGCATTGCTTCTTTTATTTCTGTTCTGTCAGGATAGTTTTGTGATACTTGCTCAGTTAGATCATTAGAGAACTACCTGAGTTTGTCTTTAGGCTTTTATGTTTTTGATTACCATGGGAGTGCTTTTTTGCTCCTTTGTATGCTTTTTTGTTACTTTTCCTTTTTTATACTTTATATTTTATGTAGATATAGTTCTGAAATTAATATTTGAAACAGCTTGAAATGCTATTCTATTTATTTGTTATTTTTCATGGAAAACACTAAGCCAGTGTTTCATTTTGTACTTAATATTGTAAGTGTCCCAATTATGCCCCAGTTGATTATCTGTCTAGACTTAGTGGGACAAACGCAGGTGACCAGGGGTCAGCAATAACGGCCTATCCCCTGGTGCTTCAATGTCTAGACAGCTGAGCCGAACCAGAACACATAACACACAAGACGGAATTAGTATGCAATCACACAGGGTTTATTTACCTATTCCTAGGGGGTCCTAGGCTCCAGCAAAGGCCACCCGGCGATGCACACCGATAGACAGATGACGAAGACGGATACAGGCGGCCGCAGTTGGTTCAGGCTCACACAGCAGAGCAGTCAGTCAGGGGCTCGTCTCACGGAGCGACATGGAGTCCTCCTCTTGTCAGGCAGGAGACATCGACTGAAGAAATGTCCGATGCTTATATAGCCAGTAGTAAACAACTTGTGTCCTTATCAGTGTGGGCCAGACGGTGCGCCTTATGCTAGGAGCAGAGCGTTGACACTTTAGGGGCTCAGGGCTTTCACATCAAGATAGTGGGGTGTTCACCAATTTGGAAGTTACAGAGTATTGGGGTCAGCAGACATTTCACACAATAATTATTTCATACATTAGAGGGGTTTCTTTATGACCATAACATTATTATAACAGTAAGTTACACATATATTCATATACTCATCTGCTATTTCCTGACTTCCTTCTGTGTCTAGGACAGTGTTAGATGTCATATCTTATATAGGATTTTGCGTAGAGTATGCTTAAAGGATATTGTATTTTTAGAACCATTTCCAAAAACAGCAAGGCATTTAAAAATATATATTTTTATTTATTTCATAGAGGAAGGGGAGAGGGAGAGAATGATAGAAACATCAGTGATGAGAGAGAATCCCTGATCAGCTGCCTCCTGCACTGGGGATTGAGCCCACAACCCAGGCATATGCTCTTGGCCGGAATCGAACCCGGGACCCTTCAGTCAGTAGGCCAACACTCTAGCCACTGAGCCAAACCGGCTAGGGCCAGCCAGGCATTTAGATACAAATATTTAGGTACTCTAGACTTTGAGTGATTAATTTCTGTCAGATTTATTATGTCTAATTCATTCATTGAGTATTTATTTAGTTCCCCTTCTATTCTAGGCATTCTTATTGACTGAACAAGACAGTCAAGGTTCCTTGCCTTCATGGAACTTACAGTCTAGTGGGGTGACTCACAACATCCTATCTAATAAAAGTAATATGCAAATTGACCATCACTCCAACACATAAGATGGCTGCCCCCATGTGGACACAAGATGGCCAGCAGGGGAGGGCAGTTGGGAGGGACCAGGTCTGCAAGGGAGGGCAGTTGTGGGCGATCAGGCCAGCAGGGGAGGGCAGTTGGAAGGGACCAGGCCTGCAAGGGAGGGCAGTTGGGGGCGATCAAGCCTGCAGGGGAGGGCAGTTAGGGGTGACCAGGCTGGCAGAGGAGGGAAATTGGGGGCGACTGGGCCTGCAGGGAAGGGCAGTTGGGGGGACCCAGGCCTGCAGGGGAGAGCAGTTGAGGGGGACCAGGCCTTCAGGGGAGGGCAGTTAGGGGTGACCAGGCCTGCAGGTGAGGGCAGTTAGGGGCAATCAGGCTGGCAGGGGAGCAGTTAGGCATCAATCAGGCTGGCAGGGGAGTGGTTAGGGGGTGATCAGGCTGGCAGGGAGAAGCGGTTATGGGCAATCAGGAAGGCAAGCAGTTGGGAGCCAGCAGTCCTGGATTGTGAGAGGGATGTCCGACATCCCTATCGGGCCTAAACGGGCAGTCAGACATCCCTTGAGGGGTCCCAGATTGGAGAGGGTGCAGCCTGGGCTGAGGGACACACACCCCCATGCACGAATTTTGTGCACCGGGCCTCTAGTCAACAAATAAGATAATTCATATGGGTGATTTATTCTGAGCTCATACAGAAGGTAAGATGTTTGAGAGTGTTGGGGAATAGATTGGGTATCCAGGGAAAGCCTCTTTGGGGTGGTGACATTTTAGCAGATACCCAAAAGACAAGATAGAACTAGCCATTCACAGAGTTGGGGAGAGTGTGTTCTGAGACTACCTGGTGCAACGTTCTGGAGGGAAGGAACAAGCTTAACATGTTTGAGGAACAGTAAGAAGACCAGTGTGTCTGCAGGACAGTGGAAAGGGAATGGTGAGAGATGAAGCTGTGTGAGGTCAGCAGAAATCAGATCCTGTAGGGACGATAGTGTTATGGAAAGGAAGGTTGTCTTGATTACTAGTATAGTTGTTAAGCAAGATCATGACAACTGATTTACATTTGAAAATTTGCTCTGGTTGCTGTGCAGAGAAAGAATAGTAGGAGGGGCAGGAGTGGTAGTAGAGAGACCAGTTATGGGATTTATGCAAATATGAGATGGTGGTGGTTTGCAACTAGGTTTATATTTATAATACAAATAAATAATACAAGATTAAACTCTGCGCATATTCACAACTATAAACCTACTTTTGTCTACCCTTTTATGTACATTCATGTACAAGTCTTTGTGAATATGTTTTCATTTCTCTTGGATAGATCCTAGGAATGAAATTTTGGGTCATGAGAGTGTGTTTCATATTACAAGAAACTGCCAAACTGTTTTCCAAAGTGGTTGTATCATTTTACATTATCAGCATTATAAGAGAGTCCCAGTTGCTCCACATTGTCACACACTTTTGGTATTACCAGCCAGTTCTTCTTTTTTTAAAAAAATATATTTTATTGATTTTTTTTACAGAGAAGAAGGGAGAGGGAGAGAGAGTTAGAAACATCAATGAGAGAGAAACATCGATCGGCTGCCTCCTGCACACCTCCTACTGGGGTGTGCCCGCAACCAAGGTACATGCCCTTGACCGGAATCGAACCTGGGACCCTTGAGTCCGCAGGCTGACACTCTATCCCCTGAGCCAAACCGGTTAGGCGAGCCAGTTCTTTTTATTTTAAGTCATTGTAGTGGCTATAAAATGGTATCTTATGGTGTGTGTTTTTTCTGATTTGATTTTTTTATTATAAAATATACATAGAATTTACCATTTTAACCATATTTAACTGTAACAGTTTAGGGCATTGAGTACATTCACATTGTGCAACCATCATCACCATCCATCTTCTGAACTTTTTCATTATCACCAACTGAAACCCTGTCCTCATTAAATAATAACTCCCCCAGCCCCTGGCAGCCACCATTATATTTTCTGTCTCTCTGAGTTTGACTACTCTAGGAAGCTCATATAAGTGGAATCATACTAAATTTGTCCTTTTGTGTCTGGTTTATTTCACTTACATAATGTCTTCAAGGTTTATCTATGTTGTAACATATATCAAAACTTCCTTTTTAAGACTGAATTATATTATTCCATTCTATGTATATGCCACATTTTGTTTATCCATTCATCTCATGGACATTTGGATTGTCTGGTGTTTTAATTTGCCTTTACTTAATTAATGATGTTGAAAAGCTTTTCATATGTTTATTGGCCATTCAGATAACTTCTCTTGCTTGCTTTAAAAATGTAAAATTATAAGCTTTCCTTATATATTGTTTTTTCTTTCTTATTTTTATTGATTTCAGAGAGGAAGGGAGAGGGAGAAAGAAATAGGAACATCAGTGATGAGAGAGAATCAGTGATAGGCTGCCTCCTGCATGTCCCACAGTGGAGATCGAGCCTGCAACCTGGGCATGTGCCCGGATTGGGAATCGAACTGTGATCTCCTGGTTCATAGGTCAACACTGAACCACTGAGCCACGCCGGCCGAGCTAAATTTTCCGTACATATTTTTGATACAATCCCTGGATCAGATATTTCTGTTGTGAATATTTCTCCTTGACTATGGTTTACCTTCTTTTCCTCATTGTTTTGGGGTGTTTGTAATAGAAGAAAGCAGGCCCATCTTTTTACCATGGTAAATCTGAAAGTTTACTTGAAGTGCTTCGCTGCCTGGGAGGTAGTCTCCAGTGGAGTGATTTGGGGATGAGGCAAGATGATATGGAATACCTTCTTAAATATTTTATTATAGTACCATTATTTTATTTTATTGTTTTATGGATATTTCTTTTTTTTTATTGTTTAAAGTATTACATATAGTAGTACATATATCTCCTTTTTTTCCCTATTGACCTTCCCCCAGCCTCCCCTACCCTCTGTCGCATTCCCTCATCTCTCCCCCCCCCGACTCCCCCAGTATCTTGTGTCCATTGGTGTGCTTATATGCATGCATACAAGTCCTTTGGTTGATCTCTTTCCCCCGCTCCCCAGCACTCCCCAGCCTTCCTGCTGTAATTTGCCAGTCTGTTCGGTGCTTTACTGCCTCTGTATCTATCTTTTTGTTCATCAGGTTATAATGTTCTTTGTTTTCCATAAATGAGTGAGATCATGTGGTATTTTTCTTTCATTGCCTGGCTTATTTCACTTAACATAATGCTCTATAGTACCATTATTTTAAATGTATGGCTATCTAGCCTGGCGGGCTTGGCTCAGTGGTTGAGTGTCAACCCATGAACCAGGAGATCATGGTCTGATTCCCCGTTAGGGCACATGCCTGGGTTGCGGGCTTGATCCCTGGTGCAGGGCGTGCAGGAGGCAGCCCATCAGTGATTCTCATTATTGATGTTTCTATCCCTTTCTCCCTCTCCCTTCCTGTAAAAGGTATGACTATGTAAACCTATCCAGAGAAAGATTTGGTTTGAAAAAAATAGTTTTCTGCTCTGGTACATTGTAATCTGACAAAAAGGTTATTTTACCTTTGAACTGATTGAGCCTCTATCCTAAGACAATGATTTAAGACAAGCACCAAATGAAATTGATCATTGCTGCATTTTTTATAAATGAAAAATGGAATTATCTGAATGTTCAAAGAAAAGGAGTAGTATATACAACATAGAAAATATGCCTTTGTATTAAGAAGCTGACTTTTTTTTTTTTTTTTTTTTTAGAACCTCCCTGAGGATATGTTTTTATTAATTCTTAGAGAGAGAGAGAGGAACAGACCAACATTGATTGGTTGCCTCCTGCACATCCCCTGACCAGGGATTGAACTCTGGACCTAGGTATGTGCCTGACCGGGAATAGAACCCACAATTTTTTGGTGTACGGGACAATGTTCCAACCAACTGAGCCACTCGGCCAGAGCCTAAGAAGCTAACTTTTTGCTCTGGTTACAAGTGTGTAAAATATCCAATATAATATCTGGGTTGCAAATACCCCATCTGTAAAATCGGATAGTAAAATAGCCACCTCATTGGGTTGTCTTGCAATTGGAAGGAAAGAATGGCCCCTAACGTTTTAGCTCATGCCTGAAATGGTAAGTATGCAATAAATGCACTCTCTGCTGCTGTTCTTACACAATATAATGGTATGTGTAAATGGTTGTGGGATTATGTGTGTTCCAATCATCTCTTATTTTCTTGAAGGTGATTTTTCCCTTTTCTGTTACCCGCCACATTAAACTATCACCAAATTCAAACCACCATCTATACTAGTATAGGTCTTGAATCCATCAGCTTTTTTCCACCTTCATTGATGTGACCTATTCTAGCTTACCATCATCTCTCAAATGGACTCCTGGAGCTGTCTCCCAGCTGGTTGCACTGCATCTTTTTTTGCACCTCTTACAGTTTGTATTCTTTTAAAAAAAACAACAACCAAAAACCCCCAGAAATTTATTCTCACAGTTTTGAAGGCCAGCAGTTTGATCTCAGAGTGTCATTTAGCAGGGTTGGTTCCTTCTTGGGGACTCTGAGGGAGAACCTGCTCCATCTTAGCCTCTGGTGATTGCTGGCCATCCATGGCTTGTGGCAACATCATTCCAGTCTCTGCCTCTGTCTGACAGACATGGCATTCTCTCTGTATCCAGTTTGTATTCTTTAATGGTGGCCTTTGATGAACATGACTTTTTATTTTGATGAAATCTAATTTATCAGATTTGTTTTCTTCCAGAATTAGCACTGGTGTTTTGTCTGAGAAATCTTTACCCCAAGGTCACTAAGAAACTCTGCATTTTGTTTTCCTAGTAGCTTTAGTTTTTGCATTTATGTTTAGATAGTTTATTTCAAAATAATTTTTGTATCTGGTGTGGGATAGGAATAGGTTATTTTTCTCATATATCCATCCAGTTATTCTATCACCATTCATTGAAAATTACTTTGATTTATCCATTGGTTTACATTGGTACCTTGATCAGAAGTCAGTTGACTATATGTGAGTGGGTCTACTTCTGGACTCTTCTGTTTCATTGTCTGTCTATTCTTGCAACAATATCACTGATTTCTACAGTTTTATAGTAAATCTTGATATAAGGTAGTGAAACATCTAACTTTGCCTTTTTTTTTTCATAATTGGTTTGGCTTTTCTATTTTGTATTTCCATATACATTTTAGGACCAGTTTTTCAGATCCCAAAAGGCCAGCTGAGATTTTTATTGATATATGTATTTGATTCACTTGGGGAGACTTGACAACATTAAGCTCTTACGTCTATGAATGTGGTATAGCTCTCCATTTATTTAGGTATTTAAAAAATATTTCTCATCAGTTTCTACTGGAGATCCTGCACATTTTTCATTAGATTTATTCCTAAGTGTTTTATGTTTTTTAATATCATTATAAATAGTATTTTTAACTTTGACTTTCAGTTTTTTTGATGCTATTCTGTAGAATACAGTTGTCTATTTTATATTGAGCATGTATCCTGTGACTTTGCTAAATTCACTTATTAATTTTAGTAGGATGTTTTTATTTTTTACAGTCCCTAGGGTTCTTTTTAAATAAATCTTTATTGTTCAGATTATTACAGTTGTTCCTCTTTTTCCCCCCATAGCTCCCTTCCACCCGGTTCCCACCCAACCCCATGCCCTTACCCCCCACCCCACTGTCCTCATCCATAGGTGTATGATTTTCATCTAGTCTCTTCCCACACCACCACACCTTTTCCCCCCGAGGATTGTCAGTCCACTCCCTTTCTGTGCCCCTGATTCTATTATATTCACCAGTTTATTCTGTTCCTCAGATTTTTCATTTGATTTTTAGATTCACTTGTTAGATATGTATTTGTTGTTCATAATTTTTATCTTTACCTTTTTCTTCCTCTTCCTCTTCTTAAAGAATACCCTTCAGCATTTCATATAATACTGGTTTGGCGGTGATGAACTCCTTTAGCTTTTTCTTATCTGTGAAGCTCTTTATCTCACCTTCAATTCTGAATGATAGCTTTGCTGGGTAGAGTAATCTTGGTTGTAGGTTCTTGCTATTCATCACTTTGAATATTTCTTGCCACTCATGTCTGGCCTGCATAGTTTCTGTTGAGAAATCAGCTGATGATCGTAATAGGTAATTAACTGTTTTTCTCTTGCTGCTTCTAATATTCTTTATCTTTTGCTCTTGGCATTTTAATTATGGATACGTCTTGGTGTGGTCCTCTTTGGATTCCTTTTGTTTGCGGTTCTCTGCACTTCCTGAACTTGTGAGTCTATTTCTTTCACCAGGTGGGGGAAGTTTTCTGTCATTATTTCTTCAAATAGGTTTTCAGTATCTTGCTCTCTCTCTTATTCTGGCACCCCCATAATTCTGATGTTGGTACGCTTGAAGTTGTCCCAGAGGCTCCTTACACTATCTTCATATTTTTGGATTCTTTTTTCTTTTTTCTTTTCCGTTTGGGTGTTTTTTGTTTCTTTGTATTTCAAATCTTTGACTTGATTCTTGGGGTCCTCTAGTCTGCTGTTGGATCTCTGTATATTATTTTTTATTTCAGTCAGTGTATGCTTAATTTCTAGTTGGTCCTTTTTCATATCCTTGAGGGTCTCACTAAATTTATTGGCCTTTTCTAGAAAATTCTTGAAAAACCTTATAACTGTGTTTTTGAACTCTATATCCAGTAGTGTGCTTTCTCCATTTCTTTCATTTGTGACCTGTTTCTTTGTCTCCGCATTTTGGCTGCTTCCCTGAGTTGATAGAGTGGCTTTGTGTGCTAGGTGTCCTATAGGGCCCAGTGGCTCAGCCTCCCCAGTTACCTGAGGTGGACACTCTTGGTGCACCCCTTTTGTGGGCTGTGTGCACAGTCTTGTTGTAGTTAAGCCTTGATTGTTGTTGGTATCACTGGGAAGACTTGACCTCCAGGCCAATTGGCCGTGAGATTCAGCTGTGTCTATGATGGGAGAACTTCTGTGCTGGAGACACCTTTATGTGGCAGGACTTGCTTCAGTGGGGCTTTGGTGCTCACTGAGTCTGCCCCCTGAGTGTGTCCGTTATGGATCTGAGGAGTTGTAATCTGGATGGTCCCACTCTGACCCCTGGGTACACTGGCTCTTGGATCTCCAAGGAGGTGCTAATTTAGCCTCTGTCTGAGGCCACCCAGCAGGAGCTACGGAGAGATCTGCAGATTCCTCTTTGTTTGGGTTTTGGAGGTGCCCAGATGAGGCCCAGCTGTGAAGCAATGCAAGCTGCTGTGTGGCCATGGGCCTTCTTTTGGATGTTCTGGGTCTCTCTGACTCAGCTGCAGTTTGTTAGGTAATTTTAGATTTCAAAGGACCAGGCCATTCATATGCAAAAGCCTCTACGCACAGCTTGGATGGGGAGGAGTCTCAGGGCAGAGCAAACAGCAATGGCTTTCCATCAGCCCTGCCCTAAGAGGCCCCCAGGTCTCAGTGTCCCTTGGTAATCGCTGCAAGCAGCTCTGAGAGAAAGCCGCCCTCGAGTTCCGCCCGCTGCCAGACAGCCCAGTTTCTCCCCGTATGAGTCTGGGTCCCCAGAGTCTCGCCTGGAACTGGAATTCAGAGCACTCGGGAGCTTTTGTCTCCCTGCAGATTGAAAAAGCCAGCGACGTTCTCAGTTGCCAGCCCTCTCTGCGCATGTGCCTCCGTACCTCTGCACTTTACTTCCTCAGCTCCTCTGAGTCTCATTGTGCTTTTCTCTTCCCTTCTAGTGGTAGAATTTCCACTCAGCCAGCCTTTCTGTGGTTCTGGATGATGTCCGTTTTGTCTTTTAGTTGTAGTTTTGAAGTGGTTGTGCGAGGCAGCAAGTTCAGGTGTTTACCTATGCTGCCATCTTGGTTTCTCAATCGTCCCTAGGGTTTTTATATACATAGTTGTATAGTTTACAAATGAAGACTGTTTTACTTCTACTTTTCCAGTAGTTATGCTTTTTATTTTTATTTATTTTTTAGTCTCTATTTTTTATTTTTTGTATTTTAATTTCTTTATTAAGGTATTACATATTTGTCCTCATCCCCCCCATTACCTTCCCAAATCCCGCTCCCCGCCACTCATGCCCTCTCCCCCCTGTTGTCTCTGTCCACTGGTTAGGCTTATAATGCATGCATACAACTACGTTGGTTGATCTCTTCCCCTTACCCCCACCCTCCCCTACCTTGCCTCTGAGGTTTGACAGTCTGATTGATGCTTCCCTGTCTCTGGATCTGTTTTTGTTCATCACTTTATGTTGTTCATTATTTCCCATAGATGAGTGAGATCATGTGATATTTTTCTTTCTCTGACTGACTTATTTCACTTAGCATAATGCTCTCCAGTTCCATCCAAGTTGTTGCAAATGGTAGGAATTCCTTCTTTTTTAGCTCAGCGTAGTATTCCATTGTGTAGATGTACCAGTTTTTAAATCAACTTATCTGCTGATGGGCACTTATGCTGTTTCCAAATCTTAGCTATGGTAAATTGTGCTGCTATGAACATAGGGGTACATATATCCTTTCTGATTGATGTTTCTCGCTTCTTGGGATATATTCCCAGGAGTGGGATTACTGGGTCAAATGGGAGTTCCATTTTCAGTTTTTTGAGGAAACTCCATACTGTTCTCCATGGTGGCTGCACCAGTCTGCATTCCCACCAGCAGTGCATGAGGGTTTCTTTTTCTCCGCATCCTCGCCAACATTTGTCGTTTATTGATTTGTTGATGATAGCCATTCTGACAGGTGTGAGATGGTACCGCATTGTCGTTTTAATTTACATCTCTCGGATAATTAGTGACTTTGAGCATGTTTTCATATGTTTCTTGGCCTTCCTTCTGTCTTTCGAAAAGTTTCTATTTAGGTCTGTTGCCCATTTTTTTATTGGATCACTTATCTTCCTTTTGTTTAGTTGTGAGAGTTCCCTGTAAATGGTGGAGATTAAACCCTTATCAGTGATAACATTGGCAAATATGTCCTCCCATACAATGGGCTTTCTTGTTGTTTTGTTGATGGTTTCTTTTGCTGTGCAAAAGCTTTTTATTTTGATGTAGTCCCAATTGTTTATTTTCTCTTTATTTTCCATTGCCCTAGGAGCAATATCGGTGAAGAAATTGCTTCGGCTTATGTCAGATTTCTCTGCCTGTGGATTCCTCTAGTATTTTTATGGATTCCCGTCTTATGTTTAAGTCCTGTATCCATTTTTATTTTATTTTTGTGTATGGTGTAAGTTGGTGGTCTAGTTTCATTTTTTTGCATGTATCTGTCCAATTTTCCCAACATCATTTATTGAAGAGACTGTCTTGACTCCATTGTATGTTCATGCCTCCTTTGTCAAATATTAATTGAGCATAGTGGTTTGGGTCGATTTCTGGGTTCTCTATTCTATTCCATTGGTCTATATGTCTGTTCTTGTGCCAGTACCAGGCTGTTTTGAGAACAGTGGCTTTGTAATGCAGCTTGATTAATCTGGTATTGAGATCCCACCTACTTTGTTCTTCTTTCTCAGGATTGCTGCAGCTATTCGGGGTCTTTTTTTTCATGCCAGATGAATTTTTGGAGAGTTCTTTCTAGATCTGTGAAATTTGGCATTGGTATTCTAATGGCGAGTGCATTGAATCTGTAGATTGCTTTGGGTAGTATGGACATTTTAGTGGTGTTGATTCTACCAATCCATGAACATGGTATGTTCTTCCATCTGTTTACGTCTTCCTCTATCTCTTTATTCAATGTCCTGTAGTTTTTCCGTGTATAGGTCTTTTACCTCCTTAGTTAAGTTTATTCCTAGGTATCTTAATTTTTTTGGTGCGATGGTAAATGGGATTGCTTTTTTAGTCTCTCTTTCTGTAAGTTCATTATTGGTGTATAAAAAGGCCATAGATTTCTTGGCGTTAATTTTGTATCCTGCTACATAGCCGAATTCATTTATTAAGTCTAATAGTTTTTTTATGGAGTCTTTAGGGTTTTCTATGTACAATATCATGTCATCTGCAAATAAGGACAGCTTTACTTCTTCTTTTCCAATTTGGGTGCCTTTTATTTCTTCTTCTTGTCTAATTGCAATGGCTAATACTTCCAGTACTATGTCAAACAGGAGTGGTGAGAGTGGGCATCCCTGTCTTGTTCCTGTTCTTAGGGGAAATGGTTTTAGTTTTTGCCCATTGAGTATGATGTTGGCTGTGGGTTTATCATATATGGCTTTTATGATGTTGAGGTATGATCCTTCTGTTCCCACCTTGCTGAGAGTTTTTATCAAGAAAGCATGTTGGATTTTGTCAAATGCTTTTTTCTGCATCAATTGATATGACTATGTGATTTTTATCTCTCAATTTGTTTATGTGATGTTTCACGTTTATTGATTTGCCGATATTGTATCATCCTTGCATTCCTGGGATAAATCCTACTTGGTCATGGTGTATGATCTTTCTGATGTACTGCTGGAGCTGATTTGGTAGAATTTTGTTGAGGATTTTGGCATCTATGTTCATGGGGGATATTGGCCTGTAATTCTCTTTGATTGTGTTGTCTTTATCTGGTTTTGGTATTAGGGTAATGCTGGCTTCATAGAAGGAGCTTGGAAGTGTTCCTTCCTCTTGAATTTTTTGGAATAGTCTGAGGATAGGTTTTAGTTCTTCCTTGAATGTTTGGTAAAACTCTCCTGTGAAGCCGTCTGGCCCCGGGCTTTTGTTTGCCGGAAGCTTTTTGATGACTGCTTCAATTTCTTCCATAGTTACTGGCCTGTTGAGCTGTTTAGATTCTTCCTGATTGAGTTCTGGAAGGTTATATTTTTCTAGGAATATGTCCATTTCCTCCAGGTTGTCCAGTTTGTTGGAATAGAGTTGTTCGTAGTATTTTTTAACAATCCTTTGTATTTTGTGTGTTCTGTTGTTATTTCTCACCTTTCATTTCTGATTTTGTTTATTTGGGTCCTCTCTCTTTGCTTCTTGGTGAGCCTGGCTAGAGGTTCATCAATCTTGTTTATCCTTTCAAAGAACCAGCTCTTGGTTTTGTTGATCTTTTGTGTTGTTTTTTTTGGTCTCTATTTCGTTTATCTCCGCTCTGATCTTTATTAGTTCCTTCCTTCTGCTTATGCTGGGCTTTTCTTCTTGCTCTCTTTCTAACTCTTTGATTTGTAGGATTAGATAATTTATTACTATTGTTTCTTGTTTTTTGAGGTAGGCCTGAAGAGCTATGAACTTCCCTCTCAAGACTGCTTTCACTGTGTCCCATAGATTTTGAATTGTTGTGTTTTCATTGTCATTTGTTGCCATGATGCTTTTTATTTCTTCTTTGTTCTCTCCGGTAACCCAGTCATTGTTGCTATTTAGCCTTCAGGTGTCTGATTTTTTAAAATTGTTTTTTTTTTGTAGTTGATTTCTAGTTTTATGTCATTGTGATCTGAGAAGATGCTTGATATGATTTCTATCTTCTTGAATTTGAGGAGACTTTGCCTGTGTCCCAACATACAGTCTACCTTTGAAAATTATCCATGTGCACTTGAGAAGAATGTATCTGTGGCTTTGTGGTTAAATGTTCTGAAGATGTCAGTTAATTTCACCTGATCTAGTGTGTCATTTAGGATTGATAATTCTTCTGATTTTTGTTTAGAGGATTTGTCCAGTGGTATTAGTGGGGCATTAAAGTCCCCTACTATGACTGTATTGCTGTCAATCTCTCCCTTAATATCCTCCAGAAGTTTTTTTTTTTGTTTTTTTCTTTATGTATTTGGGTGCTCCTGTATTGGGTGCGTATATGTTTACCAGAGTTATATCTTCTTGTTGGATTTCTCCCTTTAATATTATGAAGTGGCCTTCCTTATCTCTTGTTATGTCCTTCATTTTGAGATCTAATTTGTCAGATATAAGTATTGCTACCCCAGCTTTTTTTTTTTTTTTTCATGTCCATTTGCCTGAAATACCTTTTTCCATCCCTTTACCATCAGTCTGTTTGAGTCCTTTTTTCTGAGGTGGGTTTCCTGTAGACAGCAGATATATGGGTCATGTTTTCTTATCCACTCAGCTACCCTATGTCTTTTGGTTGGGGCATTTAATCCATTTACATTCAAAGTTACTACTGCTGGGTACTTGTTTGTCGCCTTTTTTTTTTATGCCTGTGTTTCTTCTTTGCTTCCTATTTCTTCTTTTTACAGCAGACCCTTTAGCATTTCTTGCATTGCTGGTTTGGTGGTGATAAACTCCCTTAGTCCTTTTTTGTCTGTGAAGCTCCCGATTTCACCCTCAGTTTTGATTGATAGCCTTGCTAGGTACAGGATTCTTGCATTCAGACCTTTCCTTTGCATGACTTTGAATATTTCATTCCATTCCATTCTGGTCTGATGTGTTTCTGTTGAGAAATTAGTCGCTAGTGTGATGGGGGATCCTTTGTAGGTAATTTTCTGTCTCTCCCTGGCCACTTTTAAGATTCTTACTTTGTCGTTGGTGTTTGCCAATTTAATTATAATGTGCCTTGGCGTCGGTCTTTTGGGGTTCATTTTGCTTGGGACTCTGTGAGCTTCTTGGATTTGTGTGGGTTTTTTCTTCCCTATATCAGGGAAGTTGTCTGTCATTATTTCTTCAAACAGGTTTTCTGTTCCTTGCTCAGTTTCCTCTCCTTCTGACATCCCTATTATGCTGATGTTGTTTCTTTTCGTGTTGTCCCAAAGTTCCCTTAGGCTCTCCTCCTGTTCTTTAAGCTTTTTTTTCTAGATGCTGCTCTGCTTGGGTATTTTTCCCTACCTTGTCTTCTAGCTCACTGATGTAGTCCTCCGCTTCTTCTAGTCTACTGTTGATGCTTTCTATTGAGTTCTTTATTGCAGTGATGTCATTTTTCATTTCTTCTTGGTTCTTCATTTCCTCTTGATTCTTGCACATATTGTTGAATTTGTCTTCCATTCTTTCAGCGACCTAATGACCATTTCTCTGAATTCGTTCTCTGACATATTGCTTGCCTTCATTTTGTTCACTTTCTTTTCTGGTGATGCCTCCTTTTCTTTTGTATGCAGGCTGTTTCTTTGTCTCCCCATGATCTCTCCTCTCCATGTGTCTGGTTATATAGCTCTCTTTCTCCTGCGTTGACTTAAAGGCACAAAATACAACACAACAAGGTACAACGCAGAAGGCACTGAACATAAATGTACTCACGATACTAATAACACCAAATAAAGGTGACTACCAGAGAAAAGAGAATTTGGGGATTAAAAAAAAAAAAGAATGCAAAAATGATATCAAGAAAAGGAAAAAAAGTAAGAGAGAAAAGAAAGAATAAAAAGGAAGGGGGAAAAACTATTTATATGGGGCGAAAACCCCAATAGAACAACTAATCCAAAAAAATGCAAACAACTAGCACCCAGATACGAATGCAAACTACAAACAACAACTAATAACAAGCGAGGAGAGGAAAAACAGAAGCAAGAAAAAGAGAATCACACAAACAAACAAACCAACCTAATTAGCAATCAAACAACAACAATAGGACAGAGAGAAAGAAGGGCAAAACAAAATAAAACAGAAAACATAAATTAAAAAAAAACCACACACAACAAAAAACAAACCAAAAAAGGGAAGAGAGAAAAACAATTGGATAGTGAAGAAAGCGAAGAGAGAAGTGTGTGTGGAGGAGTTGGAGCAGGGGATCGGAAATCTACACTAATAAAAGAGAAAGTTGCAAATTGAACGTACCTCTGTGACCACCAGCCAATCAGGAGTGAGTATGCAAATTAACCAAACAAAGATGGGTTAATTTGCATAAGTGGGCGCCCAGCGTCATGCGTCCCGGGAACATCCTTGGGACCCAGGCCTCTCGGAGCCTGTAGGCCCATGCCTAGGCCCTGAGTGGCCGGGGTCCCAGAACGCCCCCGGCTAGGAGTGGCCAGGGGCGCCAAGTGCAAACACCCAGGTCCACACCGCCCGGCCCGGCAGACACAGTGAATGCAGGGCCGCCGGGCTGGGTGGCGTTGCCCCAGGTGGCTGCCGCGTGCTGTGTGTGCCGGGTTCAGGCCCCCCAGCCCGGCGGACACAGTGAACACACGGCCGCCAGGCTTGGGGACGTGGCCAGGTACACACCCCTAGTCCAGTGGACACAAAGGAGGGGATCCTCTGCGCATGGGCTGGAGAGGAAATATCTTTTTTTTTAAGAAAAAATATATGTTTTATTGATTTTTTTACAGAGAAGAGGGGAGAGGGATAGACTGTCAGAAACATCGATGAGAGAGAAACATCATCAGCTGCCTCCTGCACACTCCCCAGTGGTTACAGGCTCCTCCCTGGCTGGGGCCCAGGTCAGGGCTCATGCAGGAGACAGCCAATCAAAGTGTCCCTCTCACACTGATGCTTCTCTCTGTCTCCCCCTCTCTCTCTCTCTTCCACACTCTCTAAAAATCAATGGAAACATATCCTTAGGTGAGAAAAAAAAAGAAAAGAAAAAAATGTCATATCCTATGAAAGACACATCTTGAAAATGCCTAAAGAAAGTTGTCATTTTTTCATGGTGAAGGGACTGGAGTCCATGTTGATGAAAACAACTTGGTGGCTGTGGTGGCTGGCAGTGGCTGCAGCAGCGGGGTGATGGGGCTGGCACCTTCCCCTTATCAGCCCGGTCACCTCCCACAGAGAGCTCCCAGTCTGTGAGAGGGGGCAGGCTGGGCTGAGGGACCCCCCCCGCCCAGTGCAAGAATTTTGTGCACCAGGCCCCTAGTTAGATATATAAGTAGGATGAGTTTGTAATGGGGTAAAAAGAAGGAATAGGGAAAATCTAAAGCAGGAATAGGGTAAGAGAAACATGACAACAAAAGGGGGAAAGTGAGGAAGAGAGTGTTGGCATAAAGGTAAAGTTGAGATAGAGTAAAATTATGCTAAACGGGAAATGAAAATAGAATGTAGAACACTAATCCCAAAATAAAATAAAGAAATGAAAATAGAATGTAGAACACTAATCCCAAAATAAAATAAAAAGTAAAATGAAACTTTAAAAAAAAAAGGTTAAATAGTAGTAGTAATAATACTGATTAAAAATAAAAATAAAAGGGTAAAATCAAGTGAGAAAGAAAAAAATTAGTTTCTTAAATAAAAAATAAAAATGTGCAGTTGTGAAGGCCATTCACTTGCTCTACTGTCCTGTTTGGCACACCTGTTTCCTGTCAGGTAGTCAAGACTGAGTACTGAAGTTTCCTGCATTCCACAGCTCCTCTGTGTCATACGCCACAATCTTGTTTTCAACAGGCAATATTTCTTTGTTACTCAGCCTGCCTGTGGTTGTATTTACACAAGAGTCAGTTTGTGATTCAACCCCTGGGTGGCAGTGTTTCTGTATTGACATCCGGGGCTATAAGTCCTCTCTACCCAGTATTTAGAATTTGTTTTCCCCGCTGCACTTAATACATTATGCACTGCCCCAGAACTGGTTTTCTGATAGTTTCACCCCACTCTGATCCCCAGGTTCCACAAAAACAACTTTCCCCTGCAGTCTCTGAGAGTGTTTTTAATTGGGTGATCCTATGTACTGGGCTTACTGATCAAAAGCAAGGATTTAAAGAGAAAAAAGCCTGTGTAAGTGCGGGATTTCTCTGCTTTTTCTCCCCGGCACTGCGCGTGACTCTGCTCATGTCTCTGCACACATCGTTTTCCCCCGGCACAGCACAGCCAGTTTACTGGTAAAGCTTCAGGCTGCCTTTTTGTGCCCAGCCCAGCTATGGGTTGATTTCTAGAGTTCCCTTCTGTCAGCAGCCCTGTAGACCCCCTCCCACATTCGCGGATTATGCTGGCCCCAAAGTCAGCGGATTTTGTGGGGCGCAGACGTCCTCTGAACCTCTAGATCCTGGTGCGCGCATTTCTCCCTTCAGCCTGGATCACAGACTCACCTTTCTCTGGGCGAAATCTGACCTTTCTGTGAGAAGGTGCAGGACTTGTCCAAGTCCGTGTATTTGTGCTGCTTGAGACCGGTGTTTGTGGGTTCACAGATGGTCCCTGGGTGTAGGGTCCTGGGAGGTATCTGAGGTCTCCCCAGTTGAAGATAAGGCTGGGCTTCCGATCACAGCCACTCTCCCCTTCAAGATGGCTCAGTCTCTGCGGCAGAGTCGGTCGCTCCGGGAGAGATTTCAGCAGCAGTGGAGGCTGCCCGGTCAGGGGAGCCTGGTCCGGCAGTCCCCAACAGTCCCTTGGAGTATAGCTGTCCGTCTCTCACTAATAGACACTACCCGTACGTCCACACACTCTCCTTTCGTTGTCCCACTCACACACTATCTTGCAGCCTGCCTTCCCGTCGGCAGCCATCTTCCTCTAAAATAGACCTTGGTTTTTTATTATAAACTTTTTATTTGAGATCATTGCACATGCATATGCATTTGTAAGAAATACAGAGAAATTCCATATATCCTACCTGATTGCAAAAGTAAAGCACAATATCACTACAAGAATATTGACATTGATGTGGTTAAGACACAGAACATTTTCATTACCAGAAGGATACCTCATGTTGCTCTTTTATAGACATACCTGTTTCCCTCCTGTTGCTACCTCTTCCCTGCCCCTTGGGAAACATTAATATCTTCTCCATTTCTATAGTTTGTCATTTCTAGAGTGTTCCACATATAGAATCATACAAAATGTAACCTTTTGGGGCTGGTTTTTTAAATTTCTTCTCATGGTATGGATGTACACAGTTTGGTTTTTAAATATATTTTTATTGATTTCAGAGAGGAAGGGAGAGGGAGAGAGAGACAGAAACATAAATGAAAAGAGAGAACCATTGAACAGCTGCCTCCCGCACACCCCACACTGGGGACTGAGCCTGCAACCCAGGCATGCGCCCTTCACCGGAACCGAACCCGAGACCCCTCAGTCCACAGGCTGATGCTCTATCCACTGAGCCAAACGGGCCAGGGCCACAGTTTGTTTAACCATTCACTTGTTGATGGTCGTCTGGGTTGCTTCCAGTTTGGGGTTATTAGGAATAAACATGATAAAAACATTCATGTAAAGATTTTCGTGTAAACCTAAGTCATTCTTCTGGGATAATTGACCAGTAGTGCATTTTCTGGGTCATGTAGTAGTTTCATGTTTAGACTTTTTATAAGTTGCCAAATTGTTTTCCAGAATAGCTACACTATTTAATATTCCCATCAGTAATGCATGAGTAATCCAGTTTTTCCACATTCTTGTCAGCACTTGGTATGATCAGTATTTTTTAATTTAGCATAGGTGTGTAATGATACCTCATTATGGTTTTAATTTGCATTTCCCTAATGGTTGATGATGTTGAACATTTTTTCATGTGCTTTTTAAAAAATATCTTTTTTGTTGTTGTTGATTTCAGAGAGGAAGGGAGAAGGAGAGAGATACAAAAACATCAGTGATGAGAGAGAATCATTGATCGGCTGCCTCCTGCATGCCCCACACTGGAGATCAAGACCACAACCCAGGCATGTGCCCTGATCGGTAATTGAACCGTGATCTGGTTCATAGGTCGACGCTCAACCACTGAGCCACGCCAGCCGGACTCAGGTGCTTTTTTCTTATCCTCACCTCAGGATATGTTTATTGACTTTAGAAAGAGAGAGAGGAAGAGTGGGAGGGAGAAATAGGGAGAGAGAAACATTGATGTAAGAGAGAAACATTGATTGGTTGCCTCCTATATGTGCCCCAACTGAGAATAGAACCAGCAACCTTTTGGTGCACAGGACGACACTCCAACCAGCTGAGCAACCCAGCCAGGGCTTCATGTGCTATTTGTATATCTTTGTTGAAATATCTTTTCATGCCCCCTTTTGATTGGATTATTTTTGTTCTGTTTTTACTATTGGGTTTTTAGACTTTTAAAAAATATATTTTAGATACTAGCCCTTTGTTTTTGTCCATATGTAGTTTGCAAATATTTTCTTCCAGTCTGTAATGTGTCCTTTTTTTCTCCTAAAGTCTTTTGCAGAATAAATGTTTTTAATTTTCAAGAAGCCCAATTGAGCCCAGCTTGTGTGGCTCAGATGGTTAAGTGTCTCCCACACACCAGGAGGTCACTGGTTCAATTCCCGGTCAGGGCATATGCCCAGGTTGTGTGTTGGATTCCCAGTAGGAGTATGTAGGAGGCAGCCCATCGATGTTTCTATCATTCTCTCCTTTTCCTTTCTCTCTCTGAAGTAAATTTAAAAAATAAAATTAGTCCAATTGATCAATGGCTCTTTTTATGGAGAAATGCTTTTGGTGTCAAGTCTTAGAACTCTTTACCTCACCAGAGGTTTCTCATATCTTTTTTCTGAAAGTTTTATAGTTTGATATTTTACATTTAAGTTCAAGATACATTTTGAGTAAATGTTTATTAAAGTTATGAGACTTAGGTCAAGGTTTATTTTTATTGATGGATATCTCTTTGCTCCAGTACTATTTGTTGTAAAAGCTGTGTTGCCTCCTTTGGATTACTTTTGCCAACTACTGATCTTCTTACTATCTCCATAGTTTTTCCTTATCCAGAATATCATATAGTACATAGCCTTTTTAGATTGGCTTCTTTTACTTAGTATTATCCATTTCCGTTTCTTTTCATGGCTTAATAACTCATTTTTTAGGGCTGAATAATATTCCATTGTCTAGATATACCACGGTTTATTTATTCACTTACATGAAGACTTTTTGGTTGCTTCCAGATTTTGGCAGTTGTAGATAAGGCTTTTATAAACATCTGTGTTCAGCTTTTTAAAAACTCATTTGGGTAAATACCAAGGAGTATGATTTCTGGACTATATGGTAAAAGTATATTTAGTATTGTAAGAAACTACCAAACTGTCTTCCCAAGTGGCTGTACCATTTTGCATTCTCATCAACAATGAATGAGAACTCCTCTTGGTCCATATCCTCACCAGCATTTGTTGTCAGTGTTTTAGATTTTGGCCATTCTAGTAGGTATGTAGTAGTATCTCATTGCTGTTTTAATTTGCATTTCCCTAATGACATATAATGTGGAGCAACTTGTCATATGCTTATTTGCCATCTACATATCTTCTTTGGTGAGGTGTCCTGATATTTTGCCCATTTTTAAAATCAGATTGTTCATTTCTTTTTTTAATATATTTTTACTGATTTCAGAGAGGAAGTTAGAGGGAGAGAGAGAGACAGAAACATCAATGATGAGAGAGAATCACCGATTGATTCTCCTGTACACCCCACACTGGGGATGGAGCCTACAACCTGGGCATGTGCCCTGCGGGGAATTGACCCGTGACCTCCTGGTTCCTAGGTCGACGCTCAACTCCTAAGCCACACCGGCCAGGCGATTGTTCATTTTCTATTGTTGAGTTTGAGTTCTTTATATACTTTGGATAATAATCCTTTATCAGGAATATTTTTTACAAATATTTTCTCTTAGTATATGGTTTCTCATTTTCTTGATGGATTCAGTTTTTAAAATAGATACAAAGCTACTCAGATTTTCTATTTCTTCTTGTATCCATTTTGGTAACTTTTGTGTTTCAAAGAATTTCTCTGTTTCATGTAAGTTGTCAGGTTTACTGTCATAAAGTTACCTCTTTAATGCCTGTGATGTCCCCTTATTCATTTCTGATGTTACAATATGTGTTTTATCTTTATTTCTTGATTAGTCTAATAATAGTTAAAGATTTATAAACTTCATTGTTTTCAAATAACTGATATTTGGTTTTGTTTATTTTTCTGAATTGTTTCCTGTTTCAGTGATTTATATTCTTTATTTTCTTTCTAATTATTTTGGATTAATTTGCTCTTTTTTTCCTAGCTTCTTAAGATGGAGTCTTCAATCTTTGGTTTTGAACTTTTTTCCTTTTCTAATATAAGTACTTAAAGCTCTAATTTTCCCTTTAAGCACTGTTTTTATTTTTTTAATATGTCTTTATTGATTTTAGAGAGAGGAAGGGAGAGGGAAGAGAGAGAGAAACATCGATGAGAGAGAACATTCATCTGTTGCCTCCTACATGCCCCCACCAGGGATCGAGCCTGTGTCCTGGGTATGTGCCCTGACCAGGAATTGAACTGTGACCTCCTGGTTCATAGGTCGATGCTCAACCACTGAGCCACACTGGCTGGGCTTTAAGCACTGTTTTCAGTATGTTCCACAAATGTTGCATTTTCATTATCACTGAGTTTGAACTATTTTCTAACTTCTCTTTTGATTTCTTCCTCGACCCATAGGTTATTTAGAAATGTCTTGCTTAATTTCCAAATATTTGAGATCTATTGTTATCAATTTCAAATTGAGTTTTATTGTGGACTGATATCAGTCCTTTGAAATGAATTGATACTAGTTTAAGGCCCAGCATACATTGGTGAGCATTCCGTGTAGACTTAAAAATAATGTATATTCTGTAATTGTCAGGTGTAGTGTTCTGTAATGCCTTCAGCCAGCTTTTAAAGAAAAGTTTTGTCCAGAATTTATTATTTCAGGAGGGTTATTCTGATATGAGCTACTCTGCATTACCAATATTTTTTATATATTATTTCCTCATATTCTTTTTGAAAGCATTCTAATGGCAGATATATTAAAATATAGGTTATAAACAAGTTATAGTTTGTGTAATTTGATATCTGGGTAAATATGTATCTTTATCTAGTACATGTGCTTTAAAGCAATTGTAAGATCTTTATATATACGTATTATATGATACTGCTTTTTCATTAATATGCATACTCCTTCTGGAAAAAGTTATTTTTTATGTTTTATTACATCAATTAAGGATGTGACAGAATATTAGTATGTATTATTAAGCAACACATGATACAGAGCCTGACATAATTCTTTACTGAATTTAATTAAAGATTTGTCTATTTCTTAAGGTATACCACCTGGTTTCTTCTCTCCACAGTGGTCTCACATCTGAAACATGGCTACCGATTGGCTGGGCAGTATTGTGTCCATCAACTGTGGAGATAGCTTGGGTGTCTATCAGGGAAGAGTGTCAGCAGTTGATCAGGTCAGCCAGACCATTTCTCTCACTCGGCCTTTCCACAATGGAGTGAAGTGCCTTGTGCCAGAAGTCACCTTCAGGTGAGTATCCTGACTGATTCTTTCGAATCTAATCTGGTGATCTGGTGGTCTGAACCTAGGCCAGATTGCCAATATTATCTTGTGTAGCACTGCTTTTGAATACAGTCTTCTTGTCAGAGGGAGATTTTGCAGTCCTGCTGCTGTTTCAGTAGACTATCATAATTGGCTTTCAGCTAATGGTTCAGGGTTTGTGAAATGTTTTTCTTATCTCTATCAAGCACGCAGTGTTATATTCTTTAAATGGATGGGTCAAATTCAGAATCTTTCTGTTTCCTTTTATGGCTTCAGATTTTACTTCTCAGTTTTGTATCACTGTGCTTTCTTACTCTGAGGTTGTTAGTGGTTTTCCCTTGTATAACTGCAGCTCTCTGTAGATCTGTATCATAATTTATCGCCAGAAGCACAATGTAGCCAGTAGTTAAAGTTCTTAGCTACAGGGATGTATTTTTCTTCGTGTTTTCCAGCATATCTGAAGTTCAGTTGTCTTCACATCCTTCTTTTTACCAGTGTGGCAAACTTATGTTCATTAAAAAAAAAAACCTGTCAGACAAGAGCTTCCTTAACTTTCTGAATAATTCCCACTCATAACCTTTTCTGTAGGTGTATCCAGTCTTACTTCTTACCTCCTGAAGTCACAACAGAAATAGCTCCTTTGTGTTCAGGACTCACCTTATCATGTACTAGAGGCCCAGCACATGAAATTCGTGCGGGGGGGGGGGTTGTCCCTCAGACCGGCCTGCACCCTCTCTAATCTGGGACCCTTCTCGTAATCCGGAACCACTGGCTCCTAACCACTCACCTGCCTGCCTGACAGATCGCCCCTAACCACTTTGCCTGCCGGCCTGCTCGCCCCCAACTGCTCCCCCTTGCCAGCCTGCTTGCCCCCAACTGTCCCCCCTGCCGGCCTGATCGCCCCAACTGTTCCCCCTGCTGCCTGCCTGACAGATCGCCCCTAACCACTTTGCCCGCCGGCCTGCTCGCCCCCAACTGCTCCCCCTTGCCAGCCTGCTTGCCCCCAACTGTCCCCCCTGCCGGCCTGATCGCCCCAACTGTTCCCCCTGCTGGCCTGATCGCCCCCAACTGCCCCCCCTCCTGGCCTGCTCACCCCCAACTGCCCCCACCCTGCTGGCCTGCTAGCCCCCAACTGGCCTCCCCTCCTGGCCTGATCGCCCCTAACTGCCTCTGCCTCAGCCCCCCCACCATGGCTTTGTCCAGAAGGTCTCCCAGAAGGTCTCCTGATCTAATTAGCATATTACCCTTTTATTAGTATAGATGCTTTATATGCTATCCTTTTCTATCATCTTTGAGACCCTGTCCATCTTTTGTGTGTCTTTAGTTTCAACTGTTATACTATCTCTTTCCTCTCTGCATTCTAACATTCCCAGGCTTCCGCTGTAGTACACATTCCGCCCCCATCCCACATACAACTTGCGTTTGCAACTATCATTTCCTTCTCTTTACACTCATAGTTCTTTTCAGAGCTAAGTAGTCTGTCTTCATTCCTTTTGTGGCCTCATTCTCTAGTCCAGTGGTTCCCAACATGGGGCACATGCCCCACAGGGGGGCAATTTGATTTTTAAGGGGGGCAATTCGAGAATGAGTTATTAACAGTCAATTTTTTGTATTTCTTATAGTTCTAGGGGCCTAATATACAATATATAAATATACTAGAGGCCCAGTGCACGAAATTCGTGCACAGAGGGGGATTCCCCTCAGCCCAGCCTGCACCCTCTCTAATCTGGGACCCCTTGAGGGATGTCCAGCTGCCAGTTTAGGCTACCGGCAGTGAGACATCCCTCTCACAACCCTGGACCGCTGGCTCCTAATCACTCACCTGCCTGGTCACCCCTAACTGCCGCCCCCGCCGGCCTGATTGCCCCTCACTGCCTCTGTGTGCTGGCCTGATCGCCCCTAATTGATTCCCCGCCAGCCTGGTCACCCCCAATTGCACATCACCACCACCACCACCCCCCGCTGACCTGGTTGCCCCTCCCGGCCCCCCCCGCCAGCCTGGTCACCCCACACAGCCTGCTGTTCAGTCGTTTGGTCATCCCTCACTAACTCCCCTGCTGCCCTGGTAGCCCCACGCAGCCTGCTGTTCAGTCATTGGGTTGTCCCTCACTAACCTCCCTGACGGCCTGGTTGTAGGCAGCCATCTTGTGAGGGTGTGAGAGTTAATTTGCATATTACCTCTTTATTATATAGGATGAGACCCCAGATCTTTTTTAGTAATAATAATAAACATTTAATTTTTAATAACTAAGCACTAGACTTAAATATTTGCATATATCATGTCATTTATCCCCATGAGAATATTTATAAACTGGCCATTGTTACTGGTGACTTCTCTGTTTGCCTATATCAAATCTTTAATTTAGATCCATTTTCTGAACTTCAGACATTTTGTCTTCTGGTCATTTTGAGGTGGATATCCTTAATTCTTCAATTTAAGATTTTCAAAGCTGTCCTGACTGGTGTGGCTCAGTTGGTTGAGCATTGTCCCATGCACCAAAGGATCACCTGTTTGAATCCTGGTCAGGGCATATACCCGGGATTCAGGTTTGATCCCCAGTTAGGGTATGTGAGGGAGGCAACTGATTGATGTTTCTCACATTGATGTTCCTCTCTCTATTTCTCTCTCTCTCTCTCAAATTAATAAAAATATTTTTTAGAAAAGATTTTCAAAGCTGGATTTGTTACTGCAGATTTCCGCTCTCCCCCCACCAAAGATCTACCCTTAATAGGTGACTAATGACACCTTCCACCCAAGTTAGAAACTTCAGAACCATAATAAATTATTGTTTCTCTTTGATGTTCCTGTCACCAAATCCTGTGAATTTCAAATGTCTCATGGTTCTATTTTTCCTTCTTGCTTTTCATTGTCACTTGCCCTATTTATCCCCTCCTACTTCTTGCCTGGTTTCCTAACTCTAGTTTCTTCACCTACAGCAACCAGAAAAATCCAATGTGATTGTGACTGGCCTCTGATTGATTACCTTCACAGGCCTTACCTCCTAATGGCCCTCTACAAACATCCTTCCTTTTAGTCACACCATAACATTTGCAGTTCATCAAATGGGCCACATTTTCTTAGTCTCTGAGCCTTGGCTTGAAATGCCTCTCTTGCTTGGACAACTCTTATTTTCCATACCCACCCAGACTTAGCATACGTGTTTCATCGATCTCTGCCAAACTAACGTCTGTATTTTCCTTTTGGGTTCTCTAGTCTCTTACGCACACTTATGTCATAGTATTTAACACTTTTGATTATCTACTTGTCTTTTCTGCTGACCAGACTGTGAGTTCTTTGTAGGCATGTATTGCTTTTCATCTCTATATACCCCATTTCCAGTGCAGGGCTTACCACATATTAAGTACTATGTATATGCCTACTGAATGAGCAAGTGAGTGAATGAATGAAAAAAAGCTATTAAACATTCTGGAAATCTAAGATACTAATGATAGTTTTGTGATTAACAATAGGGTTCTTTAAAGGTCAGTGCTGTGTCTGTTGAATGTTGGTGGCTATCTTGTCTTTAAGTGATCTACCATCTTTCCTAGTTTTTGCCTTTGATAACTCATTGAAATGCAGCCTTGCAAAGGTATAGCTCAAGCATGTCAAACTTGCGGCCCACCGGCCACAAGTTTGATATGCTTGGTTGCTATTGATTTCAGTTTCATCACTGTTACCACTATTGTAGTTTTAAGAGTTGGATTCTTTTGTGCATTTCAGGGCAGGTGACATTATGGAGTTAAAAATTCTGGAGATACCAGGTCCTGGAGAAAACCAACATTTTGGAGACCTTCATCAGACAGAATTAGGCCCTTCTGGTATTGGGTACCAAGTGGGTATCAATCAGAATGGCACGGGCAGGTTGGTCAAGAAGCCAACCTCTTCCAGCAGTGCCCCTCAAAACATCCCTAAGAGGACAGATGGGAAGAGCCAGGATGCTGCCGTTTCCCCGCAGCAGCAGTGTTCCAGGAGCTCTGTGGACAGGCACATGGAGCCTTTGAGTCAGTCCAAAAGTTTCCGTCGCCGGCACAACTCTTGTAAGTTGGAGCAAGTTGATATTTCTTCTTAACCTGATATTTGAGGGCAGTGAGTTCTTTTCTACTGCTATTCTTTAAACAAATCTTTTATTACCCTAATACAAAAGGATGCTGGCAGAGCTTCACAAAAATATAGCACAGTTCTCTTATTCCAGAGCTATAAGATATTAAGGAAAAAGAAATAAGCTGTTAGATGACCTGCCAGTGTTGCTTAGTGATTGAGTGTCGACCCAAGAACCAGGTCAGGGTTTGATTCCCAGTCAGGGCACATGCCCGGGTTGCAGGCTTAATTCCCAGTAGGGGGCGTGCAGGAGGCAACCAAACAATGATTCTCTTCATTAATGTTTCTATCCCTTCCCCTTTCTCTGAATCATTTTTTTTTAAAAAAAGAAAAGAAGTATACTGTTAGAGACTCATACCAGTTTCTTTTCTTCAAGAAAAAAATCTGCCTGGAGTTCATATAGACAGAAGTGATATTGTTTTTAATCTGGTAACTGATGGTCATAGTGATGTCTGAGTTGGATCTGCACGGGCTATTCCAGGGGATTCTTAAATAACTTTTCTTCTTGTGATTTGGTTCTGATCCTCAATTAGAGGAGAGGAAGGCACTTGCCTAGAAACCTCTGTGAAATTAGTTTCTGACAGACTGACAATTTAAAATTTGCTGTACTCACTGTCCCTACTGGCACATCCAGAGAGTATGCACTGGTGTGTACTGATGTCGAGTTTTGTTTAGTACTAACAAATTGTTGAATGTTATTTGCTCATTATACAACCATAGTTAATTCACTGATTTGCTCTGAAATAATGCAAATCTTTTATATAATAGTAAATTATAACAGATTCACTAGAATCTGTGGGCATTGATGTCAGGGGTCATCATTTTTAAGTTTTGAAAATACCTGATTCTGTGAATAAAGTCCTGAAATTTTCAAAATTAAAAAAAATACGTATTTCAAGGTACTTTTCTTCAGTGCTTCTTTTTTTGTTTTTGTTTTTTTATTACTCCTCATTGGGGATATTTTTCCATTGACTTTAGATAGAGTGGAAGGGAGGCAGGGAGGGGGAATGACAGAGAAGGAGAGAGAAACATCAAATGGTTGCCTCCCACACATGCCTCGATCAGAGCCAGGGCTCAAACCCGCAATCCAGGTATGTGCCCTTGACTGGAAATTGAACCCAAGACCTTTCGGAGCTGGGGCTGATGCTCTAACCACTTAGAACCACTGGTCAGGGCTCTTGAGTGCTTCTTATGTAATTATCTGGATTGACAATGATTGAAAACCTGAGACTAAAATTGAATTGTTATTTTTGTATCCTTTCAAAAACTGTACAATGCTTGAAAAGAAAATGAGTCTTTTCTCTTTTTTATGTACATTTTTTATTTTTGATAGTATTACGAATGTCTCCCGTTTATCCCCTCTTCTTTATCTGCCTGTGCCCAGTCCCCACCCCCTCACCCCCAGGTCTTCCTTCACCACCCTATTGCCTGTGTCCATGGGCTGTGCATATCTATATCTATCTATCTATCTATCTATGTACATATATACATATATATATATATATATATATATATATATATATATATACACACACACACACACACACACACACACACACACACACACACACACACACACACATATATATATATACATACGCACACATACATATAAAGAGGTAATATGCAAATTAGGCCGGGACTCTGTAACGGGTCACGACCAGACAGGAGGAGGTTGCGTGGGCAGGTGAGGCCGAGCAGAGACAGAGACAGAGGCAGGGGGGCCTGCTCGAGCTGGCGTGGCAGCTCAGGTGGCCCCGGAGCAGACACAGGCAGTAGGGCCGGGGTACGTTGTGAGTCAGGCACAGGTCCCAGCCCCCTGCTGGGTGCCTCCTCGCACGGCGAGAGGCGGGTGCCTCCTCACGCGATTTCAATAGCACACTGGGCCTCTAGTAAGTATATAAAGTTCTTTGGTTTATATCTTCTTGTCCCCTTGACCCCACATCAAGGTATGTCCATCTCTTCCATGCCTCCATCTTCAGGTCTTATTTTATCGGTCAGTTCATTTTGTTCATTAGATTCCACAAATAAGTGAAATCATGTGATACTTGTCTTTCTCAGACTGGCTTCAGTTAGCATAATATGCTCCAGATCCATCTATGCTTTCCCAAAGGTAAGAGAGCCTCTTTTTTATAGCTGCACTAGAGGCCTGGTGCATGGATTCATGCGTCGGTGGGGTCCCTCAGCCTGGCCTGCGCCTTCTTGCAATCCGGGATCCCTTGGGGGATGTCAGACTGCTGGTTTCGGCCAGGCCTGCGGGGATCAGGCCGAAACTGGCAGTCCGACATCCCCCGAGGGATGTAGTAGTGTGTGAAGCAGCAGGTGGCCAGGGAAGAACCTGACCCCGGGCCGGGCACCACGCCACTCCTGCTCATCCTGGCCCCACTGTGCTTGCTGCCACCGCCACCACCACTTGGTAGTGCTGCTGCAGAGGTGGGAGAGGCTCGCGCCGCCATAGCTACACTTGCAGCCATGAGCCCAGCGTCTGGTGCCCGGCAGCCAGCTGAGCGGCGCTCCCACTGCAGGAGCGCACTGACCACCAGGGGCAACTCCTGCATTGAGCATCTGCCCCCTGGTGTTCAGTGTGTGTCATAGCAACTGATCAACCAGTCATTCGGTCACTTAGGCTTTTATATATAAAGGTAGTATTCCATAGTGTAAATGTCCCACAGCTTTTTTGTCCATTCATCTACTGATGGGTACTTGGGCTCTTTCCAAATCTTAGCTATCTATATATATAAAAGCCTAAGCAACCCATCGACTGGTTGACTGGTCGCTGTGACGCGCCCTGACCACCAGGGGGCAGACACTCAACACAGGAGCTGCCCCCTGGTGGTCAGTGTGCTCCCACAGGGGGAGTGCCGCTCAGCTGACCAACGCATCCTGGTGGCCCACCAGCCCAGCGGCAGCCACTCACACCCTCAGTAGTCCTGCAGGTCCAATCTCCAGAGAATGGGCCAGGCACTGACAGACCAGCACCGCCGGCATGATTCCAACAACGCTGCCGGCCTCCTGGAAGTTGGCCTCGGACACTGTGGCTGCTTTCCCTCCCTAGATGTTCTGCAAGGAAGAAATGATATAAAAGCGGCCTCCAGGTGGCTCCCGACAACTGGCACGAACGTCAGTGGGACGGATCCGGATCCTGGGCCAGCAAGGGCATCTCACTGCCCACCCAGAGGGCTCATTGTGTCCTAGCCCCCGCTCCCATGCCACTCAGGACAGGCGCCAGACTGGGTGCAGTGGGGCCAGGATGAGCGGGAGCGGCAGGCAGTGTTGGACTGTCCGTTTCGGCCCAATTCCCACAGGACATGCTGAGTGACCCCACCCATGCACAAATTCGTGCACTGGGCCTCTAGTTGTAAGTAACATTGCTCTGAACATAGAGGTGCGTATATTCTTTCTGATTGATGTTCCGAGATTTTTAGGATATATTCCCAGAAGTGGGATCACTGGATCAAACGGACATTTCCATTTTTAATTTTTTCAGGAAACTACATACTGTTTTCCATGGTGGCTGCACCAATCTCCATTCCCACCAGCAGTGCACTAGAGTTGCCTTCCCCCCACCCCCACCCCACATCCTTGACAGCAAGGATGCTTGTTGATTTTTTGATGATAGCCATTCTGACTGATGTGAGGTGTTATCTCATTGTGGTTTTAATTTGCATTTCTCTTATGATTAGTGACTTTGAGTATTTTTTCATATGTTTCCTGGTCATTTATATGTCGTTCCTCTTTGAGAAAATGTCTATTCAGATCTTCTGCACAATTTTTATTTTTTTAATCCTCACCCAAGGTTATTTTTCCATTGAGTTTTAGAGAGAGGGGAGAGAGGAAAAGACAGAGAGAAATATTGATGTGAGAGAAACACATCAATTGGTTGCCTCCTGCACACGTCCCAACCAGAGCCCGGGCCTGGGAAGAGCCTGCAACCAAGGTACGTGCTCTTGACTGGAATCGAACCCCGGACCCTTCAGTTCACAGACTGACGTTCTGTCCACTGAGCCAAACCAGCTAGGGCTCTTCTACCCATTTTGTAATTGGATTGTTTGTCTTCCTTGTTGAGTTGTATAAGTGCTTTTTATATTTTGGATATTAACCCTTATCAGATGTATCATTGGCAAAAATGTTCTCCCATACAGTGGGTTCCTTTTTCATTCTGATGGTGGTTTCTTTTGCTGTGCAGAAGCTTTTGTTTTGATGTAATCCCATTTATTTTCTCCCTTATTTCCTTTACCCTAGGAGATGTATCGGCAAAAATTCTGCTATGTGAGATACCTGAGATTTTACTGCCTATGTTTTCTTCTAAGATTTTTATAGTTTCTTGGCTTACATTTAAATTTTTTATCCATTTTGAGTTTATTCTTGTGTATGGTATAAGTTGGTGGTCTAGTTTCATCTTTTTGCATGTGTCTGTCCAGTTTTCCCAACACCATTTGTTGAAGAAGCTTTACTCCATTGTATGTTCTTGCCTCTTTTGTCAAATATTAATGGACCATAATGGTCTGGGTCAATTTCTGGGGTTTCTGTTCTGATCCATTGGTCTATATGCCTGTTCTTGTGTCAGTACCAGGCTGTTTTGGTTATAATGGCTTCATAGTAGTTTGATAATCTGGTATTCTGATCCTTCCAACTTCGTTCTTTCTCATGATTGCTTTTAGGGTTCCATATAAATTTTTGGAATAGTCTAATTCTGTGAAGTATGCCATAGGTATTTTAATAGGGAGGGGGTTGAATCTATAGATTACTTCGGGTAGTATAGGCATTTTAATGATTTTAATTCTTCCAATTCATGAACATGGTATACATTTCCATTTTTTTATATCTTCCTCTATTTCTTTTTTCAATGTACTATACTTTTCCCAGTAGAGGTCTTTTACCTCCTTGGTTAAGTTTATTCCTAGGTATTTTATTTCTTGTTATTGCAATGGTAAATGGGATTGTTTGTTTAGTTTCTCCTTTGGAGAGTTCATTATTGGTGTGTAAAAATTCCATCGATTTCTAGATGTTGATTTTGTATCCTGATAACATGCCGAATTCATTTATTAAGTCTAGTAGTTCCCTGGTGGAGTCTTTAGGGTTTTCTTTGTGCAATATCATGTCATCTGCAAATAATGAGAGTTTTACTTCCTCCTTTCTAATTTGGATGCCTTTTATCTCTTCTTGTCTGATTGCTGTGGCTATGACATTTAGACTTTAACCTTCATTACTTTGCTTTATTCTCTCTTTAAAAATAGACTTTTCTTTCTTTACCAAAAATGTTTACTTTTTTTGGTGTGGTTTTTTTTTTCAAATAAGCCTTTATTGTTGAAAATATTACGTATGTTCCCCTTTTTCCCCCCTTGACTCCCTCCAGCCCGCCCCCATACTTTTTTTGTTAAATGTTTAAATACTGAAGCAATTTATAATCTCTTATACTTGGAGATTATCTTTATTAACCATTTATATATTTATTTTTCTCCATATTTTCTCCCTGTCATTAACATCTTAAATTAACATGGTACATTTGTTATAATTAATGAACCAGTGTTGATACATTATTATTAATTAAAGTCTATATTATTCAAACTGCCTTAGTTTTTGTTGTTGTTGTAGTTGTTAGTATTATTTTGTTAATCCTCACCTGAGGATACTTTTTCCATTGATTTTTTTTTTTTTTTTAGAGAGAGTGGAAGGGAGGAAGGAACACAGAGAAAGGGAGAGACATCGATGTGAGAGAGACACATTGATTGGTTGCCTCCCACACACACCCCCAGTGGTGCTCTAACCATTGAGTACATTGGCCAGGTTGCCTTAGTTTTGTCTTAATGTCCTTGTTACATGTCCCTATCCAGCATGCCACGTTACACTTAGTTCTGTCTTAATGTCCTTGTTACATGTCCCTATCCAGCATGCCACGTTACACTTAGTTCTGTCTTAATGTCCTTGTTACATGTCCCTATCCAGCATGCCACGTCACACTTAGTTCTGTCTTAATGTCCTTGTTACATGTCCCTATCCAGCATGCCACGTCACACTTAGTTCTGTCTTAATGTCCTTGTTACATGTCCCTATCCAGCATGCCACGTCACACTTAGTTCTGTCTTAATGTCCTTGTTACATGTCCCTATCCAGCATGCCACGTCACACTTAGTTCTGTCTTAATGTCCTTGTTACATGTCCCTATCCAGCATGCCACGTCACACTTAGTTCTGTCTTAATGTCCTTGTTACATGTCCCTATCCAGCATGCCACGTCACACTTAGTTCTGTCTTAATGTCCTTGTTACATGTCCCTATCCAGCATGCCACGTCACACTTAGTTCTGTCTTAATGTCCTTGTTACATGTCCCTATCCAGCATGCCACGTCACACTTAGTTCTGTCTTAATGTCCTTGTTACATGTCCCTATCCAGCATGCCACGTCACACTTAGTTCTGTCTTAATGTCCTTGTTACATGTCCCTATCCAGCATGCCACGTCACACTTAGTTCTGTCTTAATGTCCTTGTTACATGTCCCTATCCAGCATGCCACGTCACACTTAGTTCTGTCTTAATGTCCTTGTTACATGTCCCTATCCAGCATGCCACGTTACACTTAGTTCTGTCTTAATGTCCTTGTTACATGTCCCTATCCAGCATGCCACGTCACACTTAGTTCTGTCTTAATGTCCTTGTTACATGTCCCTATCCAGCATGCCACGTCACACTTAGTTCTGTCTTAATGTCCTTGTTACATGTCCCTATCCAGCATGCCACGTCACACTTAGTTCTGTCTTAATGTCCTTGTTACATGTCCCTATCCAGCATGCCACGTCACACTTAGTTCTGTCTTAATGTCCTTGTTACATGTCCCTATCCAGCATGCCACGTTACACTTAGTAGCCACGCCCCCTCTTGGCTCCGATGGTTTCTCAGACTTTCGTTGTTCTGATGGCCTAGTTTTGATAAGTGCTGGTCAGATATTTTGTAGAATATCCCTCAATTGGTATTTGATGTTTTTCTCATTATTTGACTGGTGTTTTGGGGAGGAAGACCACAGAGATAATGGCATTTTCATTAACATCACTTCAAGGGTATCTACTATCAAAATGGTTTATGACTTTTGATGTTGGCCTTGATTGCCTGGCTGAGGTAGTGTGTGTCAGGTTTTTTCTATAAAGTGACTTCTTTTTCCCCCTTCACAACCTGTGCTCTCCGTAAGGAAGCCACTCTGTGCAGCCCACACCCAAGGAACAGGGAGTTATGCAGAGTATCTACATAAATTTTTTTGAATTCTTCTGCACCAGAGATTTCTCCCCTATGTATTTATTCAGTCACCTATTTTTATCAGTATGTACTACATTCAATACTGCTTTATTTTAGTGCTCATCGTTTTAGCTTTGGCTACTGGGAAACAAATAACAACAACAAACGAACTGGTTTTTTACCAGTAGTTCTTTACTTTCTGGCACTACAAGAGGCTCCAGGTTTATCTTGTGTATTTCCTGTCCCAGCCCTAGAATCAACCATGTCTCTAAGGAGCCCTATTTTATTTTATTGGACAATGTACTGCAAACCATGATCTGGGTCCTAGGCATGTGCACCGCTACTGGGTGTTGCCCTTTAAGCTGACAGAGCAGGGAAATATATATGCATACTTAACCAGTGCATATACACATACCTATAAGTATTTATATATATAACTTCTCTATTATATGAAGCTAAATATGAGTATATAGATATCTGCAATTTTTTTTTAAATAAAATTTTTTTAATATATTTTACTGATTTTTTACAGAGAGGAAGGAAGAGGGATAGAGAGCTAGAAACATCGATGAGAGAGAAACATCGACCAGCTGCCTCCTGCACACCCCCCACCGGGGATGCGCCCGCAACCAATGTACATGCCCTTGACCGGAATCGAACCTGGGACCCTTCAGTCCGCAGACCGATGCTCTATCCACTGAGCCAAACCGGTTTTGGCAAGATATCTGCAATTTTAATCTATTAGCATGTGGATCATTCTAGCCTCCTTTTCTAATGTGTAACTCCAACAGTGAGACACCTGTCTCTTATCTTCTGCCATCCATTGACTTAAATTATTCCTAAAAAAAGAAAAAATATATATTCAATCCCAATATACATGTATAGCAGTATCAGAATTATTAATCCATACCTCCATTGACTTGTCTCATATGTTTGTAACAGATTCTGTCACATTCTGCATTCCATCCTTAGATCCTCCAATCTCTGTAGTTTTGCCTTTTCCACAGTATCACATAATATTTTTTAATTTTTATTTTTCAATTACAGTTTACAATCAATATTATTTTAGTTTCAGGTGTACAGCATAGTGGTTAGACAATCATATACTTTACAAAGTGTTCAACACACATGGTTATTGCAATATTATCAACTATATTCCCAATGCTGTACTTTACATCCCTGTGACTATTTTGTAACTATTAATTTGTACTTCTTAATCGCTTCATCTTTTTCACCCAGTCTGCCCCCAGCCCAGATTATAACATAATTAAAATCATACAGTATGTAGCTTTTTTTAGACTGTCTTTTTTTGTTGTTGTTAATCCTTACCCAAGGATATTTTTCCATTGATTTTTAGAGAGAGTGGAAGGGCGGGGGAGAGACAGAGAGAGATAAACATCGATGTGAAAGAGACACATTGATTAGTTGCGTCCCACACGTGCTCTGACCAGGGCCTTGGATCGAGCCTGCAACCAAGGCACGTGTCCTTGACCAGAATTGAACCCGAGACCCTTCAGTTTGTGGGCCGACGCTCTATCCACTGAGCCAAACCAGTTAGGGCCAGACTGTCTTCTTTCACTTAACAGTTTGTATTTAAGAGTCTTCCATTTGCCGAAACCGGTTTGGCTCAGTGGATAGAGCGTTGGTCTGCGGACTGGAAGGTCCCAGGTTCGATTCCGGTTAAGGGCATGTACATTGGTTGCGGGCACAGCCCCTGGTAGGGGGTGTGCGGGAGGCAGCTGGTCGATGTCTCTCTCTCATCGATGTTTCTAGCTCTCTATCCCTCTCCCTTCCTCTCTGTGAAAAATCAATAAAAATACATTTAAAAAAAAAAAAAAGAGTCTTCCATTTCTTTTTGTGCCATGATAGCTCATTTTCTTTTATTGCTCAACATTTTATTGTATAGATGTTCGTTTACCCATTTACCTATTAAAGGATATCTTGGTTGCTTTCAGCTTTTGGTGATTATGAATACAGCTGCCATAAACATTTGTGTGCAGGTTTTATGTGGATATAAGTTTTCAGATAAGTTACGTAAATACCTAGAAGAGTGTTTGCTGGATGTTGGTAAGATTCATTTTTTTCTATTTTTGTTATATACTAACCATCATAGCAATTCTCTTTGAAGACTGCAGTTTACTTGAAAACAAGTAATTTATTTGATCTTTAACAATTTACTTTGGTATGTTAAAAAGTGTTGCAGCTTCTGCTTTTGCTGTTGGGTCCATTCCCTTTTCCTAGATTAACTACATGTAAATGAAGAGATCATGGACAAAAAAATGTTATTCTCACCCTAGCCGGTTTGGCTCAGTGAATAGAGCATCGGCCTGCGGACCATAGGGTCCCAGGTTCAATTCTGGTCAAGGGCACATGCCTGGGTTGTGGGCTCGGTCCAACGTGCAGGAGGCATCCAGTCAATGATGAAACATCATTGATGTTTCTATCTCTCTTCCTCTCCCTTCCTCTCTGAAATAAAGAAAAAAAGAAAAACGTTATTCTCTTTCAGAGGACTTTTTTTGAATTCAGATTGTGTGGGAAATGTCTGTGGCCTGGGAATTTGATCGTGAAATGTGGCTCAGGATTGGTTTGTGATAGAAGATAGAATTGCATCTATTTATCTGTTCAGTGGCCCTGTAAGATGAGTAGAAAGGTATACCAGAGATTGACTGACTTGGCATTTATTTAGCATGATAAGGATTCCAAGGAAGTAGATTGGTTTCTTCCCACCACAGTTGTAATGTAGATTATCAGTATTTTCTTCATTTAGATTTAGGTTTTTATTATAGAAATCTATAAATAGAATTCCTTCTGATATATGAACATTGATGTTGAGACTAGTAGATTGATAAAACTATTGGAATATAGTAACTTCAATTCTGGCTTGTAAGTGTTCTTTCAAGGTTAGTAATGAATTGTTGAGGGATTTGTTGGTTCTAGTTGCCTAATCCAACATTGATGAGAGATTTAGTATAAACATATTTTAATCTCTTTGGGTGGGGGACAGTTATAAAGAACTAGTGGCCCAGTGCACAGATTCATGCACATTGAAAGGAAATTAATTAGAAGAAAGATTCATGTGGTAATTACGTTACTGCAAAAAATTACATGTCAAAATAGTATATATAATATAGTATTATAAAATTAAAATACAAAATATTTTAATATCACTATTCACCATTTATAATAGAAGTGTCAGAGATTAAAGAAAATTAGTAAAATGTATATGAAAATAATATATAAATTGATTAAAAAATAAACAATAACATGATATAAAAACAACAGATGATATAAAAATAACAAAAACGATATAAAAACAACATTGACAAAAACAATGATTGATAAAGTGATTAATAAATCAACAACATAATATAACAACAAAGACGTGATATAAAAACAACAGAAACATGATATAAAAAGAATAAAAACATGATCTATACTACTAATAGCTGAGGTGGTCGTCGCGCCCTCATGCACACAGTGGAGGGCAATTGTGGGCGATCAGGCAGGCAG
Source organism: Ia io (assembly GCA_025583905.1). Taxonomy (NCBI): domain Eukaryota; kingdom Metazoa; phylum Chordata; class Mammalia; order Chiroptera; family Vespertilionidae; genus Ia; species Ia io. Next base: position 110,929,480 of record JAJQQW010000008.1, read on the forward strand.
GGGAGGGCAGTTGGGGGCAATCAGGCCGGCAGGGGAGGGCAGTTGGGGGCAATCAGGCCGGCAGGGGAGGGCAGTTGGGGGCAATCAGGCCAGTAGGGGAGCAGTTAGGCGTCGATCAGGCTGGCAGGGGAGTGATTAAGGGGCGATCAGGCTGGCAGGCAGAAGTGGTTAGGGACAGTTAGGCAGGCAGGCAGGTGAGTGGTTAGGAACCAGCGGCCCCGGATTGTGAGAGGGATGTCCGAATGCCAGTTTAGCCCTGATCTCACAGGGATTCGGGCCTAAACCGGCCGTCGGACATCCCTCAAGGGGTCTCAGATTGGAGAGGGTGCAGGCCGGGCTGAGGGACACACACACACACACACACACACACCATGCACGAATTTCATGCACCGGGCCTCTAGTATAAAAATAACAAAAACATACAAAAACAACATTGATAAAAACAATGACTGATAAATTGATCAAACTTATTCTAATATCTCCCTGTACACCACATTAAGAGTAAAAAACACTTTCAGAGTGCTTGACTAATTTCCCTTGTGATGAAGTATTTACAACTTTAACATCATACACTCTTCGAACCCGAGAGAAAGCAACATATAATTGACCATGTTGGAAAATGGGTTCAAGTAGTAATATTTCTACTCTGTCTAGAGTTTGTCATTGTGATTTATTAATAGTCTCACAAATGCTGGCATCACGGGAAACTGTCTTCAAATTAATTTAAATGGGAGGCCAGTGTCAGACGGGGACAAATCAATTCTTGGAATCAGAACAACCTTTCCTTCTGCAGATCCTGTTAATACATCAGCTTCGATTATGTTAGGTCGCAATCTTTTGATAATAAATCTAGTACCATTACAAAGACCCCATTTACTATTATGATTTCTCAGTAGCATGATGATTGCACCTACTTTCAATTTTAATTTATGACATAACATTCCCAAAGGAGTAATACTATTAAGAAAATCAATGGGAGCCCTAACGGGTTTGGCTCAGAGGATAGAGCGTCAGCCTGCGGACTCAAGGGTCCCAGGTTTGATTCTTGTCAAGGGCATGTACCTTGGTTGCGGGAACATCCCCAGTGGGAGGTGTGCAGGAGGCAGTTGATGGATGTTTCTCTCTCATCGATGTTTCTAATTCTCTATCCCTCTCCCTTCCTCTCTGTAAAAAAATCAATAAAATATATATATATTTTAAAAATTCAAAGGGATGGAAAAAGGTTTTCCAGGTGAATGGAAATGAAAAAAAAGCTGGGGTAGCAATACTTATGTCTGACAAATTAGATCTCAAAGTGAAGGACATAACGAGTTAATGAAGGCCACTTCATGATACTAAAGGAAGCAATCCAACAAGAAGAAATAACTCTGTTAAACATATACGCACCCAGTACAGGAGCACCCAAATACATAAAAAAAAAACTCCTGGAAGATATCAAAGGAGAGATTGACAGCAATACAATCATAGTAGGAGACTTTAATACCCCACTATCACCATTGGACAAATCCTCTAAACAAAAAATCAGCAAAGAAACATCAATCCTAAATGACTCACTAGACCAGATGGAATTAATCGACATCTTCAGAACATTTCACCCCAAAGCCACAGAATATACATTCTTCTCAAGTGCACATGGGTCATTTTCAAAGATAGACCATATGTTAGGACATAGGCAAAGTCTCTCCAAATTCAAGAAGATAGAGATCATATCAAGTATCTTCTCAGATCACAGCGGCATAAAACTGGAAATCAACTACAATAAAAACAATCCAAAGAAATCAAACACATGGAGACTAAACAGCATGCTATTAAACAAGGACTGGGTTACCAAAGACATCAAGGAAGAAATAAAAAACATCATGGCAACAAATGACAATGAAAACACAACAATCCAAAATCTATGGGACACAGCGAAAGCAGTCCTGAGAGGGAAGTTCATAGCTCTGCAAGCCTACTGCAAAAAACAAGAAACAATGGTAATAAATTACCTAACCCTACAACTCAGAGTTAGAAAGAGAGCAACAAGAAAAGCCCAGTGTAAGCAGAAGGAAGGAAATAATAAAGATCAGAGCAGAGATAAACGACATAGAGACCAAAGAAACAATACAAAAGATCAACAAAACCAAGAGTTGGTTCTTTGAAAGGATAAACAAGATTGATGAACCTCTAGCCAGGCTCATCAAGAAGCAAAGAGAGAGGACCCAAATAAACAAAATCAGAAATGAAAGTGGTGAAATAACAACAGACCCCGCTGAAATACAAAGGATTGTTACAAAATACTACGAACAACTCTATTCCAACAAACTGGACAACCTGGAGGAAATGGACATATTCCTAGAAAAATATAACCTTCCAAAACTCAATCAGGAAGAATCTAAACAGCTCAACAGGCCAGTAACTATGGAAGAAATTGAAGCAGTCATCAAAAAGCTTCCGGCAAACAAAAGCCCGGGGCCAGACGGCTTCACAGGAGAGTTTTACCAAACATTCAAGGAAGAACTAAAACCTATCCTCCTCAGACTATTCCAAAAAATTCAAGAGGAAGGAACACTTCCAGGCTCCTGCTATGAAGCCAGCGTCACCCTAATACCAAAACCAGATAAAGACAACACATTGAAAGAGAATTACAGACCAATATCCCTCATGAACATAGATGCCAAAATCCTCAACAAAATTCTAGCAAATCGGCTCCAGCAGTACATCAGAAAGATCATACACCATGACCAAGTAGGATTTATCCCAGGAATGCAAGGATGGTACAATATCGGCAAATCAATAAACGTGATACATCACAAAAACAAATTGAGAGATAGAAATCACATAGTCATATCAATTGATGCAGAAAAAGCATTTGACAAAATCCAACACCCTTTCTTGATAAAAACTCTCAACAAGGTCGGAATAGAAGGCTCATACCTCAACATAATAAAAGCTATATATGATAAACCCACAGCCACCATCATACTCAATGGGCAAAAACTAAAACCATTTCCCCTAAGAACAGGAACAAGACAGGGATGCCCTCTCTCACCACTCCTGTTTGACATAGTACTGGAAGTATTAGCCATTGCATTTAGACAAGAAGAAGAAATAAGAGGCATCCAAATTGGAAAAGAAGAAGTAAAGCTGTCCTTATTTGCAGATGACATGATATTGTACATAAAAAAACCCAAAAGACTCCATCAAAAAACTAATAGACTTAATAAATGAATTCGGCAGTGTAGCAGGATACAAAATTAACGCCAAGAAATCTATGGCATTTCTATACACCAATAGTGAACTTACAGAAAGAGAGACTAAAAAAGCAATCCCATTTACCATCACACCAAAAAAACTAAGATACCTAGGAATAAACTTAACTAAGGAGGTAAAAGACCTATACACGGAAAACTACAGGACACTGAATAAAGAGATAGAGGAAGACGTAAACAGATGGAAGAACATACCATGTTCATGGATTGGTAGAATCAACATCACTAAAATGTCCATACTACCCAAAGCAATCTACACATTCAATGCACTCCCCATCAAAATACTAACAGCATATTTCACAGACCTAGAAAGAACTCTCCAAAAATTCATCTGGAATAAAAAAAGACCCCGAATAGCCACAGCAATCCTGAGAAAGAAGAATAAAGTAGGAGGGATCTCAATACCAGACCTCAAGATGTATTACAAAGCCACAGTTCTCAAAACAGCCTGGTACTGGCACAAGAACAGACATATAGATCAATGGAACAGAATAGAGAATCCAGATATCGACCCAAACCACTATGCTCAATTAATATTTGACAAAGGAGGCATGAACATACAATGGAGTCAAGGACAGTCTTTTCAATAAATGGTGTTGGGAAAATTGGACAGATACATGCAAAAAAATGAAACTAGATCACCAACTTACACCATACACAAAAATCAACTCAAAATGGATATAGGACTTAAACATAAGATGGGAAACCATAAAAATACTAGAGGAATCCACAGGCATCAAAATCTCAGACATATGTCAAAAGAACTTCTTCACTGACACTGCCCCTAGGGCAATGGAAACTAAAGAGAAAATTAACAAATGGGACTACATCAAAATAAAAAGCTTTTTTACAGCAAAAGAAACCATCAACAAAACAACAAGAAAGCCCACTGTATGGGAGAACATATTTGCAAATGCTATCACTGATAAAGGTTTAATCTCCAACATCTGCAGGCAGCTTATGCAACTTAATAAAAGGAAGATAAATGATCCAATAAAAAAATGGGCAACAGACCTAAATAGAATCTTTTCAAAAGAAGACAGAAAGAAGGCCAAGAGACACATGAAAACATGCTCAAAGTCACTAATTATCCGAGAGATGCAAATCAAAACGACAATGCGGTACCATCTCACACCTGTCAGAATGGCTATCATCAACAAACGACAAGTGTTGGTGAGGATGCGGAGAAAAAGGAACCCTCGTGCACTGCTGGTGGGAATGCAGACTGGTGCAGCCACTGTGGAGAACAGTATGGAGTTTCCTCAAAAAACTGAAAATGGAACTCCCATTTGACCCAGTAATCCCACTCCTGGGAATATATCCGAAGAAACTACAAGCACCAATCAGAAAGGATATATGCACTCCTATGTTCATAGCAGCACAATTTACAATAGCTAAGATTTGGAAACAACCTAGGTGCCCGTCAGCAGATGACTGGATCAGAAAACTGTCGTACATCTACACAATGGAATACTATGCTGCCATAAAAAAGAAGGAATTCTCATCATTTGCAGCAACCTGGATGGAATTGGAGAACATTATGCTAAGTGAAATAAGCCAGTCAATGAAAGAAAAATACCACATGATCTCACTCATTTATGGATAATAAAGAACATTATAAACTGATGAACAAAAATATAGATACAGAGACAGTAAAACATCAAACAGACTGTCAAATTACAGGGGAAAGGTTAGGGAGAGGTCGGGGAGATAAGAGATCAACTGAAGGACATATATGCATGCATATAAGCATAACCAATGGACACAAAACTCTGGGGGGTGAGGGCATGCATGGGTGTGGGGTGCGGGGAACAATGGTAAGATATGTACACATATAATACCTAAATTTAAAAAAAAATGTGGAAAAAAATAAATAAAAAATAAAATAAAATATTAAACCAGAAAAAAAATAAAAATAAAAATTCAATGGGAAATTTTTTCTTTTTAGCATCATCCATTGAATCAATGGAATCATCACTCAATTGGGTGTGAAAATCTGCATCGAGTATATCCAAAATTTCTTCATTTAATTTATGAATGTGCTCATTTTTGGGACAAAGAATCACAGATATATTTTTAATATTATTTATAGATATACTATTTCCAAAGGTAGCTTCAATAATAGATCTGTTACAAATCATTTCATGGGGGATTTCAGTAATATCCATTCCTAAATGAAAACTGCTGTCAAGTTTGCCATCTCCAAGTTTTACTAGCCATTCACTATAAGCAGAATCCTCTGATCTCAGATTTGTTTTCAGAGATAACTGTCTGAAACATCCGCAGACACTAAGTACTTTAAACTTGTTTGTACTATGGCCAATCACAACACTGAGACATTGTTGAAAATCCCCTCTGAGAAGGAGAACTTTCCCACCAAATGCAACATTCAAATTCATAATTTCTCTTAGTAATCTGTCTATGGCATTTATAGCATGACTGAATGTCATGGTGCATTCATCAATTATGAGAAGTTGGGCCTTTTTAATGGGTTTAGCAACTTCACTCTTTATGTGAAGTCTAGAAATTGAAGTTTCATTTAACCTTTTGCACTCGGATGTCGAGTGTGACTCGACACGGTTAGCATTAGAATAAAGGAATCGAGAAAAAAGCAAGCGAGTGCAAAGGGTTAATGGAATTGATAATTTATATTGGGAATGAAAGATTCTTCCACTGAGAAGTAAATTTGCAGAAATTTCTATAGATGCTGTGAGTAAAACAGTACCACCATGACCTCTAATATAATGTATTAAAACTTTATAAAGATGTTTTTCCACTATTGCCTGGACCATCCAAAAAAATGCATTTGAGGTGTACAGTTTGGTCTTCGATGGCTGAAATTATAGTCTATAAGGCTGCCAACTATTTATCGTTCAGAAAATTGATCAATGTTTATTTTTAAACTAGAGGCCTGGTGCACGAAATTCGTGCACGGGGGCGAGGTGGTTCCCTCAGCCCAGCCTGCATCCTCTCCAATCCGGGACCCCTCAGGGGATGTCCTACTGCCAGTTTAGGCCCAATCCGGGGATGAGGCCTAAACTGGCAGTCGGACATCCCTCTCACAATCCAGGACCACTGGCTTCTAACTGCTCACCTGCTTGCCTGCTTGATTGCCCCTAACTGCCCCCCCTGCTGGCCTAGTCACTCCCAACTGCCCCCCTACCCTGCTGGCCTGGTCACCCCCATCTGCCCCTCCCTGCCGGCCTGGTCGGCCCCAGTTGCCCCTCCCCCCCCTGCCAGCCTGGTTGCCCCCAATCACCCCCCCTCTGCCAGCCTGGTCACCCCTCACTGCCCCTCCCACCAGCCTGGTTGCCCCCAACTGCCCCTCCCCCCGCCGTGGGCCTGGTTGCCCGACACAGCCTGCTGCTCGGTCGTTTGGTCGCCCCTCACTAACCCCCCTGCCAGCCTAGTCACCCCACGCAGCCTGTTTGGTTGTCCACTCGGATGCAATGGTCGCTTAGGCTTTTATTATTGTAGATTGCCGGTGCACATCATATATACCGGCTGGTCTGAAGATCAGATGGACGGACAGTCGGTCACTTAGCCTTTTATATATATAGAATATATAGATGGTTTCTATAACCTTGGTCATTGAACTGATCAATAAAATATTTTCAAGTAGATAAATGAAATTTCATTCTCAGGGAGCAGAGACATACCACTTGAGGCCTGCTAAGGGAACAGGTTTGTGTATCGTCTATTCAGTGTGACAGTGAGCTCTCTATCTGAGGTCAGAGAGTTATTTTTTGTCAAGTTTTCATGGTCCCACTATAACTTCGTAACCTCCTTGAATGTGCTTTATTTTCCAATAGACTTGAAAATTTTGGTGGTGCTGCTGCTCTAGCCCAAGAAGTTGACTGATGCCAGGGCCTAGAATTTGAGAGTTGAATAGAAGGTCCCAGATATTTTCAGGCACCTCCTCATGAAACCCTTTTGAGTTTGGCTTTTGTAATTTGATGTTCAGGTGCCCTTTAGCCTGCTAAGTGCAGGACAGAGGTTCCCTTTATGATATGTATGTGACAAAAACCAATAAAGAAGTGACACTTCAAGAAAAAAGGTGACACTGAGGATTATACAACAACTAGAGGTCTGGTGCACGAATTCGTACACAGGTGGGTCCAGCCGGCCTGCACTGATTGGGGCCAATCGGCCAGGCCAGCCCGGGGGAGGGGTTTCAGGAGGTTGGCCGGCTGGTCCTGCCCCTGATCGGAATGGGGGGCCTATCGGGTGTGAGGCTGGCCAGGGGGAGGGGCCGTGGGCCTTGGCGGGGCAGGGCCGGTTGGGTGGAGGGGCCCCTGGGCTGTTGGCGGACCACCCCCATCCCCTGGTCAAACTCCCAGTCGAGTCCTTTTATATAAGATTAGAGGCCCGGTGCATAAATTCATGCATGGGTGGGGTCCAGCCGGCCTGCCCCAATGGAGGCCCATTAGGCCGGGCCAGCAGGGCGAAGGGGCTGTGGGCGGTTGGCCAGCCGGCCCTGCCCCTGATCAGGGTGTTTGGGGCTGATTAGGGGTGGGGTCATCTGGGGGGTCCACGGGTAGTTGGCTAGCCAGCCCTGCCCCCGATCGGGGTGTTGGGGGCTGATTGGGGGCTGGATCAGGCTGGTTGGCTACCACAGTGCACATCATAACCACTGGTCATTCTGGTCGTTCTGGTCATTCCGCCGTTCTGGTCACTGGGTTTTATATATATAGAAGCGTTTGTTATGTTATCCTGGCCAAGGGGTTGGCAACAAAATGGCAAAGGGAAGACTGCTAGCTTCCTGTCTTAATACATATTTGGAAGGTAAAGAAATCTGGGAAGTACTGTTTATCTTTTCCAAGGGAAATGCTTTTCTCTCCCAATGACCAAAGGCCCGTTTAATACAGAGCCAGGCCCTTTAGTCAAAGTCAAGTATTGAGGTAGCTTATTCATCTAGGATTTTTCAATATTTGTATTAAAATATGAGGAAACAAAAGAATAAGACACAGTTGCCCACCTTTCATTTATTTTGCATTCTCTTATCTTTCTCTTGCTGACTTTTGATGTCAGTAATTCCTCTTAAAATTTTTGTTCTCTCTCTGCTTCCCTGACAGTATTTAGAACATAGTTGGTCTGTAGTGTATATTTGTCAAATGAATGAATGGAAGATCTTTATGCAGAGAGCACAAGAAAATACCTGACACCTTCTAAAAACATAGCTCTGGGGTTGGTTGCAAGTTGTTTGTGGAGTCCTTAGGGCTGAGCCAAAAATGGTTTCCCATTTTGCTATTTGACCCTGTCTTCTCTCCATTGATTAATTGCTTGTCTTCATTTGTCATTGTGATAAGTCCAGGATAGCTCATTATCAGTTGGTTGGGCCATACTAGACATGACTGAATTCCTTTTCTCTAAGGCCTTGCCACGTACCCCTTCTTATATTATTACTAGAGGCCCGATGCATGAAGATTGATGCAAGAATGGGCCTTCCTTCCCCTGCCTTTGCTCCAGCCCCGAGCTGCCTTTCCGCCTTCCCACGCTGCCCAGAGGCCCAGAGCGGCTGGGGTGGTGCAGAATGCCTGCATCGTCACCATGGTGATGACGCAAGCGTCCCGCCATCTTAGTTGGGTTAATTTGCATACTCACTCCTGATTGGCTGGTGGGCGTCATGAAGGTACGGTCAATTGTATCTTTCTCTTTTATTAGTGTAGACTAGAGGCCCGATGCACGAAATTCATGCATGGGGGAGGGAGGTTTCCCCTCAGCCTGGCCTGCACCCTCTCGCAATTCTGGGACCCCTCAGGGGTTGTCCAATTGCCAGTTTAGGCCCGATCCCACAGGGATCCCTGCGGGATTGGGCCTAAACTGACAGTTAGGCATCCTTCTCACCATCTGGGACTGCTGGCTCCTAAACACTCACCTGCCTGCCTGTCTGCCTGATAGCCCCTAACCACTCGCCTGCCTGTCTGATCGCCCCTAACAGCTTGCCTGCCTGCCTGATTGCCTCTAACCACTTGCCTGCCTGCCTCATCACCCCTAACCACTCTCCTGCCTGCCTCATTGTCCCTAACCACTCTGCCTGGCTGCCTCATCGCCCCTAACCACTCGCCTGCCTGCCTCATCGCCCCTAACCACCTCTGCCTCAGCCCCCGCCACTGCGCTTCGTCCAGAAGGATGTCCGGAATAACGTCTGGAAGGTCATTCAGCTGTCCGGTCTAATTAGCATATTACTCTTTTATTATTATAGATGGACAACTTCATCTTCCTGTCCTTTTCAGTCACACAACACACTTGTTATCATTTTTGATGGTTCCCTTTCTTTCTCATAGTTAATCTCAAGTTGCCTTTTCTTTATAACCTTTTAGACTTTGAACTTTTATTGTTTGTTTTGATGTGGCTCTTTTCATTCCTTAATTCAGTAGAGATTTGTATACTTAGGATATACCAATAGTATTGGGTGACAGGTTCTGTCCACTGTTAGCTTACATGCTGCTTGGAAAGTTAGCATAAGAACACAGATAACTACAGAACAAAGTAAGTAGTGTAGGGTAAATGCTAGATGAACGGTACCCACACCTGCTACAAGTGGTCAAATATGCGTGATTTTTCAGCTGGAGTTATCAGAGATCTTATGTTTGGGCTGAGTCTATAACAATAAAAATGAGAAATAGCTTAAAAGTTCATCAGTACATATGATGTATATACAGCAGTGGGCAAAAGTAGGTTTACAGTTGCATGTGAAATGTATTATTGTTTATTAATTATTGTATTACCGTATTTTCCAGCATATAAGACAACTTTTTAACCCAGGAAAATCTCCTCAAAAGTCGGGGGTCTTATACGCCAGAAAATACGGTACTCACTCTCAGCTCCAGCACTGGGACAGCTGCTTGTGGGGGATACAGGTACCGTATTTTCCGGCGTATAAGACCCCCGACTTTTGAGAAGATTTTCCTGGGTTAAAAAGTCGTCTTGCCAAAACCGGTTTGGCTCAGTGGATAGAGCGTCGGCCTGCGGACTGAAGGGTCCCAGGTTCGATTCCGGTCAAGGGCATGTACCTTGGTTGCGGGCACATCCCCGGTAGGGGGTGTGCAGGAGGCAGCTGGTCGATGTTTCTAGCTTTCTATCCCTCTCCCTTCCTCTCTGTGGAAAATCAATAAAATATATTTAAAAAAAAAAAAAAAAGTTGTCTTATACGCCAGAAAATACGGTAATACGGTACTTTCCATATGAACAACTGTAATCCCACTTTTGCCTCACCCTATATCAATATGGTATCTATAATTTATGCAGCCACAAAAAAATATTTGGAGAAATCTTTTATGAAACAGTAAGATGCTCTACTACCTAAGAAGGCAGGATACAAAACTTCATAAGATTAATGCATAGCCCTAACGGGTTTGGCTCAGTGGATAGAGCATCGGCCTGCGGACACAAGGGTCCCAGGTTCGATTCCAGTCAAGGGCAGGTACCTTGGTTGCGGGCACATCCCCAGTAGGGGGTGTGCAGGAGGCAGCTGATCAATGTTTCTCTCTCATCGATGTTTCTAACTCTCTCTCCCTCTCCCTTCCTCTCTGTAAAAAATCAATAAAATATATTTTTTAAAAGAAAAAGATTAATGCATATTTTTAACTAAATGGAAATACATCAAAATGTAATTTTCTATATATTTTATGCATTATCCACTATGAACATTAACAAAATGTTATTTTTTAGAAAGGAGTACTTGTTTGCTGTTGCTTTCTAATTTCATTTTTTACCATTGTGCTGTGTTGAATAGGTTTTTTGCTTTTGCTTTATATGCTCTTTTTATAGATATAACTAGAGGCCCAGTGCACGAAATTCATTCACTGGGGGGGGCATTCCTTCAGCCCAGCTTGTGCCCTCTCACAGTCTGGGAGCCCCGCAATTGATCACCTCAAAGAGGTAGGCCCCACCCACCCAGCCAGGGCTCTGTGATGGATTGCCCCCCCGCAGAGGGAGGCCCCGCCTTCCTGCCGCAACACCACCTCTGGTAGCCTGGGCCTCCCTGTTTGGGGCAATCGATCGCGGGGCTCCACCGTCAATCTCCCTAATGATGTAGGCCCTGCCCAGCCAGCCAGGGCTCCATGATGGATCAGCCCCGCAGAGGGAGGTCCTGCCCACTCACCACAGCACCACCGTGGCATAGCCTGGGCCTCCCTTTTTAGGGCAATCGTGGAGCCCCTTGATTGATTGATCACCCCACCAGCTGGTGGCCTGGGCCTCCCTCTGCAGGGCGATTGATCGCACCCCCACAGAGGGAGGCACTGCCCACCCACCACAGCCTGCCGGTGGCCTGGGTCTCCCTCTTTGGGGTGATAGTGGAGCCCCCTGATTGATCAGTCGCCCCACTGGCTGGTGGCCTGAGCCTCCCTCTACAGGGCGATCATGGGGTGATGGCCGGCTCCCAACCAATCGCATCACACCCACCTTGGCTGGCCTGGTTCCAGTGGGTGTCATAGCATGGTTGCCTGGAAGGTCATCCAGAAACTCATTCGGCTATCCGGTCTAATTAGCATATTATGCTTTTATTATTATAGACTAGAGGCCTGGTGCATGGATTCATGCACTGGTGGGGTCTCTTGGCCTGGCCTGCGGGGTTTGGGCCAAAACTGGCTCTCCGACATCCCCTGTGGGGTCTGTGATTGTGAGAGGGCGGTTCTCAGGTGACGCACCCCGAAATGGGCTCCTCCTCTCTGATTCCGGGTGCATCACCTGAAAACCACAGCTGCCAAGTCACCGCAGCTCAGCACCTCCTGCATTGAGCGTCTGCCCCCTGGTGGTCAGTGCATGTCACAGCTACCGGTCAGAGTGTCTGCCCCCTGGTGGTATTGTGCGTCATAGCTACTGGCCGGTTGGCCAGTCAGCCAGTTGCTTATATATAGGTTTTTTCTACTAGGTCTATCAGAGTTACATGGTATCCCTACCCTTGTTTCCACATTTTTATATGTGGAAATAGTGCAGAATTGGGAATCTGACAGATTAAAGTTCAAATCCCAACTCAGACATTATTAACTATGTAAATTTAAGGTACCCTTAGTTTCCTCATTTGTAGAATGGTAAGTTTAATCAGGTTATTTTAAAGACAAACTGAAATAATGTGTATATCAAAGCCTAAGATGATGCCAGGTACACACACTCTGCAAGATAACAAGGGGACCCTGGCCTGGTTTCTGAGTTGGTAGGAGCATTGTCCCGTAAACCGAAAGTTTTCAGTTTCGATACCTGGTTGGGGTGTGTATAGGTGAGACAACCGATGGATGTTTCTCTCACATTGATGGGGTCTCTCTTTCTCTCTCTCCCTCCCTCCCCCTCTTCCCTCCTTCCCTCCCCCCCCTTTCTCCCTCTTTCCTTCCCTCCTCTTTCTATCTCTCTCCTTCCCTCCCTCCTTCCCTCCCTCCTTCTTTCTGTCTCTCTCCCTCCCTCCCTCTCACTCTCTTCCCCTTCCTATAAAAATCAATAGAAACATATCCTCAGGTAAAGTTAAAAAAAAAATAAAGATAACAAGTGGGGAGTCCTTAGTGTTTTTCTTCCTTTACTCTCAGCTAGTAAATGACTGTAGACAATAATAATCATCTTAAAGTATTTCCATGTTTCTTAAGAGTATTATAAGAATTAATGAAGTAATCGTTGTGAAAAAGTTCACGGTAAATGTTAAAGTACTAGACAGTATATCAGTTAGGATGTTCTAGATGTAATAGGAAACCCTACTCAGTAGTTCAAATAGTAAAGAAATGTCACAGTAGAGGTTTGACATTTTCTGATATCCTATATAATAAAAGCCTAATATGCTAAGTGTCTGGTCATCTGGTCGTCCATTCAACCAAAGCATAATATGCTAATGATATGCTAAGGTCACTCAACCGCTAGCTGTGACATGCACTGACCCCCAGGGGGCAGATGCTTCAACTGGTAGGTTAGCTTGTTGCTGGGGTCCGGCCAATCAGGACTGAGTGAGATGGGCCAGACATGCCCTGGAGCCCTCCCACAGTCCCTCCCTGGGTGGCCAACCTCCTGCGTCCCTCTCCGGCCCCGATAGTGCACTGGTGGGGTCCCTCAGCCTGGCCTGTGCTCTCTCTCAATCCAGGACCCCACGGGGGATGTCGGAGAGCTGGTTTCGGCCCAATCCTGCAGGCCAGGCTGAGGGACCCCACTGGTGCACGAATTCGTGCACTGGGCCTCTAGTAGTGCAATAAGGGCTTCAGCCTTGTTTCTCTGAAGCTCTTCTTTGTGTGTTAGCTTTGTCCTCAAATTGATACTGGCTGGCTTCAGTAGTTCCAGATTTAACGTTCTTCAAAAGAGAAAAAGACACCATCTCTTCCAGTGTATCATCTTTAGCATCATTTCTCAACCTCAATACTCTTGATATTTTGGGCCAGATCATTTTTTAAAATATATTTTTATTGATTTCAGAGAGGAAGGGAGAGGGAAAGAGAGGTAGAAACATCAATGATGAGAGAGAATCACCAATCGGCTGCATCCTGCATGCCCCCTACCGGGGATCAAGCCCGCAACCCGGACAAGTGCCCTTGGCTGGAATCGAACCTGGGACCCTTCTATCCACTGAGCCAAACCAGCCAGGGCCCAGAAAAAAAATTTTTATAAGTAGGAGACTGTCCTGTGCATTGTAGGATGTTTAGCAGCATTGTCTTGACTCTACCTACTAGAGGCCAGTAGTACACCCAAACAGCACCAGTTTCAGACATTATCAAATGTCCCATGGGAGGCAAAATTGCCCAATTGAGAACCAGAAGTTCCTCAGGAGTGAGAAAACCTTTATCAGAAACTGCTCCAATATCTTTTTCCTCTTAGCTCCTGCCCCATCATGTCTGCTTAGCCATACCCATATTGCTTTGCATACCCATACTTAAATCAGTTATTGACATGACCACCACCATGATTGATTCCGGTCAGTGGGACATGCCTGGGTTGCGGGCTCAATCCCCAGTAGGGGGTGTGCAAAAGGCATCCGATTAATGATTCTCTCTCATTATTAATGTTTCTATCTTTCCCTCTCCCTTCCTCTCTGAAATCAATAAAAATATAAAATAAATAAATGCAGTTGGCTGGAAATCAGAGACTCGAATAGACCACCCCCACTCCTTTCTTCAAAATAAACTATATTCAGCTTTAGAGGAATTATGATTTGGCCTAAATAGTGCCTTAAAATAAGCTTGAAGTATTTGACTCATAATATTGATAGTATTTCATTTGGTTTCTTGTATTTCCTTTCCTCCTTCATCCTGGCTGGTGTTGCTCAGTGGTTAGAGTGTTGGCCTGTGCACTGAAGGGTCCTGTGTTTGATTCCTGGTTAAGGGCACATATCTCGGTTACAGGTTTGATAGGTCAGGGCATGTGCAGGAGGCAATCTCTCTCTCTCTCTCTCTCTCTCTCTTTCTCTCTCATTTGCCCCCTACCTTCCACTAAAAATCAGTGGAAAAAATATCCTCAGGTGAGGATTAACAGCCACAACAACAAAATAGAATTAACAATTTCTATGACATTGATAACAACTCTTGATTGGATCATCGGTTTATTTATTTAACATACCTGCATATTATATACACTAGTGACCCGGTGCACGGAATTCGTGCACGGAGGGGGTTCCCCTCAGCCCAGCTTGCCCCTTCTCACAGACTGGGAGCCCTCAAGGGATGTCCTACTGATGGCTGGGTTTTCCTCAGCCCAGCCTGCCCCTTCTCACAGACTGGGAGCCCTCAGGGGATGTCCTACTGATGACCCCATGGGGAGCGGGTCTAAGCTGCAGTCTGGCCACCCTGTACGGGAGGTGACCGGGCTGATCACGGGATGGCGCCAGCCCCATCACCCTGCTGCTGTAGCCACTGCCAGCCACCGCAGCCACCAAGGTGTTTTCATCAACACGGACTCTAGTCCCTTCTACTGGGAAAAAATGACAACTTACTTTAGGCATTTTCAAGATGTGTCTTTCATAGGATATGACATTTCTTTCTTTCTTTCTTTTTTTATCCTCACCTGAGGATATGTTTCCATTGATTTTAAGAGAGTGGGAGAGACAGAGAGAAACATCAGTGTGAGAGGGACACTTTGATTGGCTGTCTCCTGCATGAGCCCTGACCTGGGCCCCAGCCAGGGAGGAGCCTGTAACCTAGGTACATGCCCTTGATCAGAATCAAACCTGGACCCTGTGGTCTGCAGGCCTAGGCTCTATCCACTGAGTCAAACCGGCTAGGGTAGGATATGACATTTCTTAGCCCCTCCAGCAGCGGACTTTCATTTTTTCTCCAGGAGTGTGGTGGAAAAACCCTAGATCACCTTCTTGGATTCTTATAACCCAAGTTACCACAAACACTGCAAGTGGCGGCATACAGGGAGCTTAGCCAATGAGCAGTCAGAAAAGGTATTTACGCTCGAACTGGTTTGGCTCAGTGGATAGACCGTGGGCCTGCAGACTGAAGGATCACAGGTTTGAATCCTGTTAAGGGCATGTACCTTGGTTGGAGGCACATCCCCAGTGGGGAGTGTGCAGGAGGCAGCTAATAGATGTTTCTCTCTCGATGTTTCCAACTGTCTGTCCCTCTACCTTCTTCTCTGTAAAATATCAATAAAATATATTTTTTTAAAAAAGAAAACGTGTTTCCTCTGCAGCTCATGAGGCAGAGGACCCCCGGGTTGTGTCCACTGGGCCAGGGGTGTGTCCCTGCCACCTGGGCGGGGGGGGGCATGCTTCCGAGGCTGGCAGCCAGCCCCGTGTCTTGGGCACCGGGCTGGGGGGCATGCAGGGACCCCCGGGCAGTGCGCGGCAGCAGCCGCCAGGGTCTCCGCACGCCCCCGGGTCCGGCAGCCAGCCCCACGTCATGGGCGCTGGGCTGGGGCATGGACCTGGACCACCGCTTAGCGCCTGCGTTTGTAGGCCCGGAGTGGCGGGGGTCGTTCTGGGACCCCTGCCATTCAGGGCCTAAGTGTGGACCTACAGGCTAGGAGCGGCCTGGGTTCCGAGGATGTTCCCGAGACCCAGACTGCTCGGTGCCTGCATATGCAAATTAACCGCCATCTTTGTTTGGTTAATTTGCATGCTTGCTCTGATTGGCTGTTGGATGTAGCGGAGGGACAGTCAATTTGCATGTTTCTCTTTCATTAGTGTAGATTAGATGTGAGACAAAAGTTTAAAAGGATTAGATAAACATGAAAGTTAACTATATTAAAGTAATATTTTACAGGCTCAGGTATGGTTTAATGGCTCAAAATATTTTTTGCTTTATAAAAAACTAACATTTGATTAGAACAGAGTGATTAATTGTGAGTCATTGACTTTTTTGAGGGGTGGAGGAGAGTTATGGACATGTTCATTATCTTGATTGTGGTGATGGTATCACAGTGTATGCATATGTTTGAATTAATCAAATTGAATACATTAAGTATGTGCAGGTTATTATATATGAGTTATACCTCAGTAAATCTGTTAAAAAAATAACCAGTAATGCAACTCATGAGCACATGGACCACAGGTGCATCTTTTCTTAGCTCCCAGGGGTGAGTCCAAAGCAGCAGTAGAACTTGGCTGACTTTCTGTTTCTTTAGTATTTTCCCTTTCTATTAATATTGTGTTTTTCTGTTGATTTTTAGAGAGAGTGGAAGGGAGAGAGGGAGGGGGAAAGAGACAGAGAGAGAGAGAGAGAAAAACATCGATGTGAGAGAGACACATTGATTAGTTGTCTCCTGCATGCGCCCTGACCAGGGTTGGGGATCAAGCCTGCAACTGAGGTACATTCCCTTGACCGGAATTGAACCCGGGACCCTTTAGTCCAAGGACTGATGCTCTATCCACTGAGCCAAATCAGCTAGGGCTCCTGTCTGAGATTTTAAAATTGAAAATATATGCTCTATTTCTCTGTATGTATAGGTGTCTGTAAATCAGAAATGTCTACCTGTACAAATTAAAAAGGATTAGATAAGCATGAACTATTCTTACAGTAATATTCAAATATCTCAAAATAATTTTCTAAAACATTATTTGGTTAGAACAGAGTGATTCTCTGTGAGTCATTTTTATTTTTTTTAGATATATTTTATTGATTTTTTACAGAGAGGAAGGGGAAGGGAAAGAGAGTTAGAAACATCGATGAGAGAGAAACATCAATCATCTACCTCCTGCACACCCCCTACTGGGGATGTGCCCGCAACCAAGGTACATGCCCTTGACCAGAATCGAACCTGGGACCCTTCAGTCCACAGGCAGACGCTCTATCCACTGAGCCAAACCAGTTAGGGCTCTGTGAGTCATTTTTAAAATTTTGGTGTAACCCTACGGAAAATAGTAACTGCTAGTTTTTAGAGAAAAAATTTAATGTAAGGAAATGGTTGAGTAAGTGTTGGAAGATTAAAAAAAGCAAAAAGGGAAGAGGTTGGAGTTATCAGAACCTCAAATTTCAGAGAAGGGGCTTCACAGAGCTGATGCCAGTACTTGTGAGGGGAGCAATGAAGCTGGTTGTGTCTACACATGTCAGAAAGTAAAGCTGGAGACTAGAACCAACTGCTAGGGCAGTGCTGGTACAAGTAGCAAGCAAAGGAAGAAATAGTCCCTTCCTTCCAGCCTTTTCAGGTACCTACTGCTGGTGGTAGAACCTGACAGGAAGCCAGCTAAGGAAAGAAAAAGGTAGTTTGCAGAGTTCCAGTCTTGATTCACAAAGGGTAAGGGTGGAGTTCAAAGATGATAGTTTAAAAAGTGACACACTTAACACTTTGAATGAAACTGATAATCAAAGAACTGGTCCCAGGTTCAGTTAATCAAATTTTTATTTTATTTTCATGCAATCATAGCTAGAAAGAATACCTGAGAGGCATGATATAGAGCAGGGTGAGCAAATTTCCTATAAGCGTCAGATTTTAAATATTTGAGGCTTTGCAGGCCATAAGGTCTCTGTCTCTAATACTTAGCTTTGCCTTTGTAGCCCAAAAGCAGCCTTAGACAATATGTAAACAAATAAACAATAAAACTTTATTTATAGAAATGGGCAGTGGGCTAGATTTGGCCCTGGGGCTATAATCTGTAGACTCCCCATGGGGTGTATTTACACTTAGGGTGAAGTTAACACTTAGTGATAGTCCATATGGATTTATATTTGGAATAACCTTGATACTTTTTAATTTGAAAGTTTCATCTCTATAAATCTGATTAGACTAATATTTAAAGATCTCATGCTGGCTGAAGGCCTATAAGAGTACTAGGGGAAGTGTTAGCTCTGCCATTCTTTTGTTCACTTAGGATTGCATTATTAGTATTATCTTTAATACATTTTTTAAAATATGTTTTTATTGATTGTAGAGAGAAAGGAAAGGAGAAGGAAAGAGAGATAGATAGAAACATCAATGATGAGAGAGAATCATTCATCGTCTGCCTCCTGCACACCCCCTACTGGGGATTGAGCCCACAAACCAGGCATGTGCCCTGACCTGGAATTAAACCCATGACCTCCTGGTTCATAGGTTGACACTCAACCACTGAGCCACTCTGGCTGGGCCTTTAATGCATTTTTTAATAGGAGTGTTTTTAAGCCACTTACTCATTTTTTAATACTTTAGTTAAAAATTTGTGTAGTTGTACAATGATATAAATGTACTTAATGCAGTGAATTTACACTTAAGAATGGCTAAAATAGTAAATTTTATGTTACATATATTTTACCACACACAAAAAAATGATGTAACTTGTGATGCTCTATAACGCATCACTCTTTGCTCAGATATCTCAAATACTGACATGAAACCTCATAAGAGTGTCAATTACCATCCATACATTAAATTCATAAAGATTGATTTCTTGTTGGTTTTAGTAAAAAGAATGTAAATAGAATATTTAGTACAGTCTCGCTACTCCCAGTAGACCACCCTGTGCACATCTGGGTATGCACACACCCACTGGGCTAGAGCCCTGTTTCCTAACAGAGTAGTTTTACTTAATACTGAGGCAGCATGTTGGTAATTTTGCAAACTGGACTTTTTCTCTAGTTCTTCCCTTGCCAACATACATTGTTAATGGTGTTATCCTGACTTTGTATTTTCATGCCTACTCTCCCATTCCTATTCCAGCTCTGCTTTTTCATCCATATTTCTCTAACACTTTATATAAGCTTCTATTATAACTCTCATCACATCATATTTTATTTATTTGCTTATATCTCTCTCCTCTTCCCTTTTTGAATAGCATGTCTTGGTTATGTACTATAGTCCCAGCACCTAGCTGTGGCACACAACATGCTCTCACTAAATTATTGGAATGAGAACTTACCCAGCCATTGACAAGCTTCTTACTGGTTCATAATTAATCTGAGCTATTTTTGGTGGCTCAGCCAGTTCTTCCTTCCATTTGTAATTTTGGTCAGCTTTAGTTTTTTTCCAGAGGCCTAAATCTCATTTTTACTGCCAGCCACAGCCCTCTTCCATACCAGTATTTGGCAGTTAGGAAGATTAGAACACCAGTTAGATTTGCATAGTACAGTGATGGCGAACCTATGACACGCGTGTCAGCACTGACACGCGTAGCCATTTCTGATGACACGCGGCTGCTGAGGCGGCCGCATGCCGAGGATGAAACATCTGCTGCTCCTGAGGATGAAACATTTGCGACTAGAGTCTTGGAGTTAGACTCTAACTCCAAGACTCTAGTCGCTAATGTTTCATCCTCCCCTATTAGACACCCTGTGCCGGAGGTCTGTAGGCCAAAACAACAGAAGTCCAGCACAGAGCATCTAGTTCTGGGACTTCCGGTTAAGCCGGGATCTTTGCCCTCACTTCCACTGGCAGAGCAGGGAGCAGCGGAACGCAGCAGGGGATGCATCTCTGCGGGCCCTGCCATTACCAGTAACCAAATAACAGTTAACCACAGCAAACATTATCTGCTGTTCTGGGGTGTCATGGATTTCTAATCCATCATTACTGAGATAAGTGAGGGGGAGGCTGGGAGAGGCGAGGGTTTGTGGCGTGCTATGGGTGCCGTTTCCCGCCATTAGCAATAGCGGCAGTCATTTTAATTCACATAAGGAACACCATCTTGCTCCATAGTGCAGACTCCATTTCACCACTATTACTGTCGTGCATCCTTATTAACCCCTATTTCTGCTTATTAACCCTGACCTTTCCTAAAAGACAGTTATATGCACCATTTTGTGGTTAGTTAGGCTAGTTAACCCCTAATTGCCTGCAGGCCTAACAAGCTATCTATAATTCTGTCTTCTGTCACTGCCCCCCTGATGGAGAACCCAAAAATAAAAAACTAAGGTTAAGTAAAGGAAGTGGTAGTAGCAGTGGCCGACTCTTTCAAGAGACATGGACCGAGATGTATGGCTTTATAGAAAAAAATGGCAGATCATTTTGCGTTCTATGTACTGAAACGGTAGTAAGCAGGACGTGGAATATAAATAGACATTTTGAAACTAATCATTCCCAGCTCTTGGAAAAAAGTTAGGATGAAAGGAAGGAATACATTTCCAGGCAGCTACACCTTTATAAGAGCCAATCTAACTCCATCCTTAAATTTATGAAAGGCTCTACAAATTTAACATCTGCAAGTGTGAGCATTGCTCACTCTATAGCTCAGCATGGAAAAGCGCTCAGTGAGGGAGAATTTATTAAAGAAACTCTCCTAAGATGTGCACCAGTTCTATTTCACGATATGCAGAATAAAGATGCAATTATTAAGAGAATATCTGAGTTACCACTCAGTAGAAATATCATAAAAGACCGAATAATAAAACTGAACACAAACGTACAACATCAATTAAAGAGAGACATAAGGAAGTGTAAATATTTTTCGATCTCTCTCGATGAAACTACTGATGTCACATCGCATGCTCAGTTGGCCATTATTGGTCGATATTCTGATGGTCTCACAATGAGAGAAGAGTTGATAAAGTTAGTATCAGTGTTAGCAAGTAAATCAGGAAGTGAAATATGTAAGGTTGTTATACAAACATTTTGTGACCTAAGCATTGATATCTCTAAAGTTGTGTCAGTGACGACAGATGGGGCACCAAATATGGTGGGAAAAAAGTCGGATTTGTCAAATTGTTTACAGAAGCTATTGGACATCCGATTGTGCCTTTTCATTGTATTATCCATCAGGAGGCTTTATGTGCCAAGGCAGGATTCACCGACTTAAATGACTTAATGTCAGTTGTTACAAAAAGAGTTAATTTAATAGCTGCTCGCCCCCTTCACAAGCGAGAATTTTCGGCACTTTTACTGGAGGTTGATTCCACCTACAGTGGACTGCTGATGTACAATAATGTAAGATGGCTGAGCCGAGGCAAAGTTCTTGAGCGCTTTGTGGAGTGCTTTGAAGAAATTAAGGTATTTCTTGATGATAAGGATCTGGGAAACTTTCCTCAGCTTAATGATGATAAGCGGGTCAACACCCTGATGTTTTTTTACAGATCTCTCTGTTCATATTAATGAACTGAACTTAAAGTTACAAGGTTTTGGCAAAAGAATTGATGTTATGTTTGGATACATAAAAGCTTTTGAAAGTAAAGTTAACATTTTCAAGCGAGATGTAGAAACTAAAACTTATAAGTATTTTCCTCGAGTAACAAAGTATTTTGAGAAGGCCAGTGCAGCTGTACAAAATGAAATGGAACTCTTGCATATGAAGTACCAGCATGTTTTAGACTCGTTACTTGACCAGTTAGTTTAGTGATAGATTTAGTCAATTTAGAAGTCTAGAACAGACCATGAAAATAATTAAGTATTGTGATGTAGTAGTCTACAGTAGTTTGGAATTAAATGGTTTCCAATGGATGCAAATTGATGATTTGGAGATGCAACTTGCAGAATTTCAAGACAGTATCTGGGCTCAGGTGTTTGTCGACTTGAGGTCAAAGCCTGAGAATCTGGAAAGGTACCGCTTGGAGAATCAAGAGGAGTGCCACTACGAACAGGAAATTTGGAGTGCCTGCAACTGACTACCAGACACTTTTAGCACCCTGAAAAATATAGCAATGGCTTTACTCACAATTTTTCCCTCTACATACTTTTGTGAGGCCTTATTCTCAGCGTTAAATAATATCAAAACCAACAAAAGAAACAGATAGACAGATGAAGTTAGTAGCGCTGGCTTGGGCCTGAAGTATACAAAATACCAACCTTCAATTGAAGATTTAGCCAATGAAATTCAGCAACAAAAAAGTCACTAATAGGCAGGTTAGTTAAAGAATTCCCCTCCCCTTCACTTATCTTAGTTCACAGCACCCCACACAAGCTAAATAATATCAAGACCAACAAAAGAAACCGACTGACGGATGAACAAAGAAGTCACTAAGCAGGTAAGTTAAATATTTAGTTTTTGGTTTATTAAATACAATTATATATAGCAATTATACATTTATGTTATTTAAACTATAAATACCGCGAAATAATGTTTTTTCCTCAAAGTGACACACTACCCGAGTTATGCTCAGTTTTTTGGCGAAGTTTGGCACACCAAGCTCAAAAGGTTGCCCATCACTGGCATAGAACATAGCTTTCAGAATAATTATTGTAAGTAATCTTGCTGGTGTTGGTTAATTCACTAAATACCTACTGACTGTGTGCTATGTGCTAGAAACCCTGCTGGGGATACACAGTGAGCATTTTACATACAAGGGAACTGAGAAGTTGGATGACAGGTATAAGATTATATATCAAGTTACTGACAGAACTGTGACTAGATCCTAGGTCTCCTGACTCACTGCCCCTTGGAAGGGAGTTGCTCTGAGAAGAGTTAGAACAGGATAGTTGGGATGGTACTTGTGAGAGGGTTTGCTTATGATCATCCTAACCTCTATTTGTGTATTTTCAGTAATTGAGGAGCCTAGTGTCTTCAAGGGAGTACCTTACATTTATTTAGACCATGTTGGAAGTTCCGTTTGGCATACCGGGCACCTGGTTCCCCTTTCAGGTGGTCAGATGAGGATCAGAGTACAAACTCAATTCAGGATTCTCTTGGAACGAATGGTTTGGAGAATTCTGTAGGGTCTTATGCCTTCGCTGCTAGGGGAGTAATTGACTGATGTGTGCCAGCCAAACAGAGTCTTAGAGACAAAGGGTGGCTGGCTGCCCTATTGCTGATGTGTATCTTGGGGTGGCCTCTGCAGGATCAGGTCGATATGGTCCTTGTCATTATTTGATGGTTCAGGAATTGTTGACCCAGAAGTGATAAATTTTTGAGAAAAGAGATCACATTAACCCAAAGATCTAAGGACAGGTTTATAAGTCAAAATACCGACTTAGCCCAGCCGGTGTGGCTCATTGGTTGAAAGTTAACCTATGAACCAAGGAGGTCACAGGTTCGATTCCCCGTCAGAGTATGTGCCCAGGTTGCAGGCCCCTCCCCAGGGAGAGGCGTGCAGGAGGGAGCTGATGGATGATTCTCTCTTATCGTTGATGTTTCTATATCTCCCTTTCCCTTCCTCTTTGAAATCAATAAAAATATATTTAAAAATAACAATGTATAGTGGGAGATGTATATCTGGCTTAGAATCTGAAATCTGTCTAAACCAGGGATTCCAACTCACTGGGCTCTAGCCTGGTGCCAAATTAAAAATCAGAAGGTTGCTTGCGTGGTAAGATAGAATTAAGAGCTGGTTGAATAGTATCTTCCTGTGAGCGTCTGTCACATTGGAGTATTCTTTCTTTTTATTTATTTATTTATTTTAATTTCTTTATTGATTAAGGTGTCACATATTTGTCCTCATCCCCCCATTCCCATCCCACACCCCTTCCCACGGATGCCCCAACCCCCTGTTGAACTTAACCATTGGTTAGGCTCATATGCATGCACACAAGTCCTTTGGTTGATCTCCCCACCCTCCCCTATCTTCCCTCTGAGGCCCGACAGTCCAATCGATGCCTCCTTGTTTCTGGTTCTGTTCTTGTTCATCAGTCTATGTTGTTCATCGTTTCCCCTAGATGAGCAAGATCACGTGTCACTAGAGATATACTTATAAGAACTGAATGTGAGACGAGCAATAATAGTTACGCTGACAGGCAAATGAATCAGTCTGTAGTGAGTTTCTTTCTGGACCAACAGTTCTTTCGAGACCCAATATCAATGTCCACCAGTTCCTTATGTGTACATGTCAGTACTGACCCCTCAGCTCTGGATGGTGGACAAATGGTGGTAATGCAGGTCCGACACCCTCTGTTTTGGTCTTGGCCGGACCCAGGGGCACGGCTTCACCCGGACCCAGGGGGTGGCCTCACCCGGACCCAGGGGGTGCGTGGCCTCACCTGGACCCAGGGGGCGCGTGGCCTCACCTGGACCCAGGTGCGTGCGGCCTCACCCGGACCCGGGACCCAGCCTCACCCGGACCCGTTCTTTCTTTTTTTTTTTAAATATATTTTATTGATTTTTTACAGAGAGGAAGAGAGAGGGATAGAGAGTTAGAAACATCGATGAGAGAGAAACATCGATCAGCTGCCTCTTGCACACCCCCTACTGGGGATGTGCCTGCAACCAAGGTACATGCCCTTGACCGGAATTGAACCTGGGACCCTTGAGTCCGCAGGCCGACGCTCTATCCACTGAGCCAAACCGGTTTTGGCTGGAGTATTCTTTCTTAATTACTTAACATTCAGAATCAACCCACCCAGACTTGTGGGAGGAGACTACTGTATTTTTGCCCTTTCACTTTTTGATATTCAGTTGTCAAAAAAGCCTCTCTCAGCCCTGGCCTGTGTGGCTCAGTTGGTTGGAGCATTGTCCTGTACACAGAAGGGTGGCAGGTTCACTTTCCAGCCAGGGCACATACCCATGTTGTGGGTTTGATCCCTAGTCAGGGTACAGGGTATGTTCAGGAGGCAACTGACCGAGTTTCTCTCACATTGATGTTTTTTACTCTCTCTCTCTCTCTCAAATGAATTTTTAAAAAATTAAGCCCTGGCCATTATTGCTCAGTAGTTGGAGTGTCATCCTGCATACCGAAGGGTGGTGGATTTGATTCCCCGTCAAGGGCACGTACCTGGATTGCAGGTTCAATCCCCTGCCCGGTTGGGGCGCTTGCAGAAGACAACCAATCAATGTGTCTTTCTCACATCAATGTTTCTCTCTCTCTCTCTCTCTCTCCCCCCCCCCCCCCATTCCTCCCTCCTTTCCACTCTCTAAAAATCAATGGGGTGTCGGGGGTGGGGGAAGTATCCTCAGGTGAGGATTGCAACAACAACAACAATTTTTATTTTTTTTTAAAGTCTCTGTCATTACCAGTTTCTTTCTGAAGAGAGAACTGGTTTAAACTTCCAGGAGTACTGCTTATTTTCTTTTGTTGTTGTTGTTGTTGTTGCTTATTTTCTTTTGTTGTTGTTGTTGCTTATTTTCTTTTGTTGTTGTTGTTGTTGTTGTTGTTATTATATTATTATTATTACTTAATCCTCACCCACAGATATGTTTTTTATTGATTCTAGAGGGAGAGAGAGAAACACTGATTGGCTGCCTTTCATTCACACCCCGGCCAGGGATTGAACCCGTAACCTGGGCGTGTGTCCTGACCAGGAATTCGGTATTATGCTCGAATCAACTGAGCCACACCAGCCAGGGCAGTACTGCTTATTTTATGTTCACTATTACTTGGGTAATATATGAAATCTATTATTTCATGAAATTTGTGGTAGTTTGTGCTACTTAATATGATTGAAGAATAGCTTACCATCTTCACTTTGATTCCTGTAACACTCTCCACAAAGAACTAATGCATTTTCTACTTCCACTGAGCACTTTTCTGTGGGCACACTGAATTTAGTTCCTATTTTTTCTCCAGGGTCATCTAGTAGCAGGCACCCAAATCAGGCAACTCCAAAGAAAAGTGGCTTAAAGAATGGCCAAATGAAGAATAAAGATGACGAGTGCTTTGGGGATGATATTGAAGAGATCCCAGACACAGATTTTGATTTTGAAGGGAACCTAGCCCTATTTGACAAGGCAGCTGTGTTTGAGGAGATTGATACATATGAGAGGAGGAGTGGTACCCGTTCCAGGGGCATCCCAAATGAAAGGCCTACTCGGTACCGCCACGATGAGAACATCCTGGAGTCAGAGCCCATAGTCTACCGACGGATCACAGTGCCCCACGGTGTGAGCAGGGAGTTCTGCACAGGTGAGTTGCACCAGATCCCACACCCTTCTGGCTGCCCTCCCCTTCCCATTATGCTTGAAGCAGAATGACCCAGATTCTGACTCAGAGTCTTAGAGTAGGCATTAACTAAAGAGACTTGGTGGTTGGCCATCATTTTCTCTTGGGGATTATGTCCAGTACAACATAATTACCTACCATTGTAGAGGAGTTGATTTCTCTACATGTCCATTTATATCCTGCATCTGGCAGAATCTGTTCTGCAGTTAATTTAGTACTAGAGGCCCAGTGCACGAAATTCATGCACGGGTAGGGTCCCTAGGCCTAGCTGGCAATCAGGGCCAATCTATGGGGTGATCGGCAGGGCAATCAGGGCCCCTCTTGCACCCACCTGGGCTGGCCTGGCGCCGCCAGTCACCTCCCTCTGCCGGGTGACGGGAAGGGTGATCTGGGGGGTCCCCACTGGCACCTGCCTTGGCTGGCGGCCTGGCGCTGCCCGCTCACTGGCCCCACCCCCCGCTGCCATTGCTGGTCGGGGCCTACGGGCTGGGGGCAGCTCCTGCGTTGCGCGTCTGCCCCCTGGTGGTCAGTGCGCATCATAACGACCAGTCGTTCTGCCGTTCAGTTGATTTGCATATTAGGGCTTTATTATATAGGATGTTACAATTAATAACTAAAGGCATAGGGGCCAACTATCTAGAGTCACATAATCCAATCTATGTGAATTTCACTTTGGCTTCCCTGTTACTGCCTGAACATTTGAGCAGAAGTTCAACTCTTCTTCACTAATTATTTGCTGTGGTAAAAAACAGTTGGAGATGGATGTTTGAAACCACTGGTTAAAATTAGGGTTTCAGTAAATTACATTTGTTTACTACACTGTCTTCATCTCCTGCTAGCCCTGGTCATTGAGAGTTGACTAGTCATAATTGTCATATAACAAAACAGTACCTTGGTAATTATGTATGTCACTGTAGTTAGTATATGATAGTCTAGTCTGTTACCCCAGTGTTTTTTAAGTTTCTTTCTTTTTTTTTAGCAGTAGAGTCTTCAAACATGTAAAAGCAGCTGTGGGAGAGGTGGTCTACCTCATCCTTGTCCCTTCCTCCCAAATCACATTCTTAACTGGGCTTCTTGGAATACAGTTTGAAAACCATTGTTATTGAATGATCTTAAGCTAAAGGGGGAATCATAATCATTTTAATAGGTAGAGAAGGAACTGAGTAATTGGTTTGAAGTTTTGAATGTAAATTTTGAATGCTAGTAGTGCTTATAGAAAGAATTATGGAGCCACCTTAATTACATGGAGAAGAATCAGATCTGGCATGGCTTTTTTTTTTTTTTTAATATGTTTTTATTGATTTCAGAGAGAGGAAGGGATAGGGAGAGAGAGAAACATCAATGATGAAAATCATCAGTCGGCTGCCTCCTGCACAGCCCCTACTGGGGATCGAGCCCACACCCCAGACATGTGCCCTGACCAGAAACTGAAATGTTCATGGTGGGCGCTCAGCCACTGAGCAACACCAGCCAGGCTGGCATGGCTTTTTGTAGGCAGCTATAGAGCTCTGTTGTATTTGGTTTTGCTGAGTGTAGCAGTTTGTACTTACTTTTCATGTGAAAGAAAAAAAAAAAGCAGACTATCAAGCTAAGAAAGACTCCTAATTGTTTCCATCTTTCACTAGCACACTCGGGCAGAGGTGCCTCTAAACTACTTAAGGTAGTTTCCTTAAGTGGCATGGAGTGTATCTTGCTGAACTCCTTTGATTTTTACCACCTATGTAAAGGCAAACACTGTAGTTCAGAATCAGGCTTAATTTAACTGGCCAGGTTTTAAGTTTTTCGAAGGCAGCTATCATCCAGCAGTTCAGGTAGTACCTCAGATCCTGCCATCCATCTACCTCTGACTGCTCCCCTTTTACTGCCTCTACTGGTAGCTCTCTGGACTGAGGTGGTTGGTCATTCAGTATGTGATTTCCCTGGAATTCCTGAGCTCAGGGAGATGGTAGCCTGCCTTGGAGTAAAGTAACTAACAGGGAGAGAATAACAGAATCAGTAAAGTGTCAACAGTGCTAAGGAGTTGGAAATGAAGCCCTTTTGCCTAGCAGGGTCTATGTCGGAAAAGGAGTCAGCAAACAGTTACCTTGCTGAGCGGTTTCTACAGGTGATTTTTAAAAATATATATTTTATTGATTTTTTACAGAGAGGAAGGGAGAGGGATAGAGAGTCAGAAACATTGATGAAAGAGAAACTTTGATCAGCTGCCTCTTGCACACCTACTGGGGATGTGCCCGCAACCAAGGTACATGTCCTTGACCGGAATCGAACCTGGGACCTTTCAGTTCTCAGGCCGATGCTCTATCCACTGAGCCAAACCGGTTAGGGCTCTACAGGTGATTTTATCTCAGCTTCAGATCCAAGGCATAAATAAGCCTCAAAGCAGGTTTTACTGAATGTTATTCAGATAGTGCTGGGGACACTTGCCCAGTTGGATCCACTATCTAAATGTTAGGATCAGAATAAGGCAAACTATCTGCAATATGTGGGGAAACAACCTAGGTTCACACAATGTTAGTGTTAGGTTACTTGCTTACCTAGTATAATTCTTTCATTTTACAGATGAGGACATTGAAGCCCAGAGAGGTAAAGGCTCTTAAAAACTTGATCCTATTTGCTTTCCTCTTCTGAATGCAGTTAAGTTAACAAGGAAGGAGAATATAGTATGAGAAGGGCAGTTTAATGGCAAAATAGACTATGTCTTCTCTCTTTAGTATGCCCTCAGAAATTGGCCAACTTAGCTCAGCCATTACATGAAAGGTGGCTTGGATAACTCCTCAGTCTAGCCTTGTGGCATTCATGTTCTAGAACCTCAGATACCTTGTTTTCTACTAATCCCCAGACCCAGAGAGGCAACAGAAGAACAAGTAACTACCCACTTGGTGATGGCGGGGTTTTAGGTTCTGAGAGCTCGCTGCTGGTATTCCATATACTACTGCCAAGTGGTGGTAACAGTTTCTAAGCCATTACTAATTGCTTTTACTTCTTCTCTTGGCAATACTCGTCACCAACTGTGGGGGCTAGAGGGGAACAATGGTATAAAAGTTCTGTTGATTGGGAAAACACATTCAGGAAGCAACTAAATTTAGCTCTTTGTTTAAAACAAGTCTTTTTTCTCTGGAAAGCCCTCTTGAGTCTTTTGACAGCACTGCTGTCTCCAGCAGTCACAGATTATCAGATACTCCTCCAGCTTGGACCTACCCTGCTAAATAACATCAGAGGCCACATCCGTGTGTGTTAGCTTTGGCTGTAAAATGCTAGATGCACGTGAGCACTCCTTGTTCACTAGTGAGAGGTCCCCAAAGAACACTGGTCAGGAGAGTGGCAAAGCTTCAGAGAACCTTTGCTCAACATTCGTAATATTCTAAACGAAATGCTTAAGACACTTTGGATCAGTCAAAATGCTGTGCTTATTGTAAGTCATTCAAAGACAGTCCTGGTGTTCAGGTTGTTAAAATGTACTGGGAAGTGGCAATATACTGTATATGCCTGGAGTCCAGTAAGAGTGCACTGCACGTTGAGAAGCAGGAGAGGTCTGGGAGACTGGGCTGATCAGGGCAGGCTTTCCAAAGGGAACAGAACAAAGGCCCTGAAGCATGGGCAGGATTTCATCAGACAGGCGTGAAGAGGATATTCGTGAGTAGGCTGGGCAGGTGCTAGTGAGGAAAGAGCCTCTGCGAGATCAGCCATTGGCTGGTTTGGCCAGGTCAGAAAGTTTATGTTGTGCGGGAATTAAAAATAGATTTGGACAAAAGCACAGAGAGCCCTGTGTGCCATTGCTGTCCTTGTCCTATGGCCATGGGGAGCATCTGAAAGATTCTGAAAATGACATAATCCAAAATTTCTTTTTGGAAGACTGAGTCTATTTAGACGGGTCTCATGATAGAATTCAGGGTAGAATGAGAAAAGACACCAGAATAGGCTCTAATCATTTCTGCTCATGACATATTAGGGATTTGGACTTCTGAATGGAAAAGAAGTGAGAGAAGTGACAAAGGGGAATTTGATAGGATTTGATTATTGAAAACAAGTGGGAAAAGATACGGTGATCAAGAAGATTGAAAGGCATTAAACCTGTGAGGCAGGAAAAACATCAGTGAGAGTCTAATTGCAGTCAGATTGCATGGATTTATAGTGGGTTAAGTCTACTGTCCTCCTGTAGTGCTTTGTGGCTGAACCCAGAGAAAGCAGATACTGTAGTTACTACACTGAGGAATAGAGGTGAAGGAGTTACTATTAAAGGTTTCAACAAGGAGGCTTCTGTAGAGTCAGAGAATTGAGTTCCATAGCTGGAAGGGGGCTGCTGAGCCTGTTCCCTTATCTGTAAAGTGGGATAATACTTGTAAAATGAGATCATGTAGAAAAGCAGCTAGTACATTGCCCTGTTTATAATTGTTATTTATCAATATGTGACTTCAAATGTGAATTTCAAAGGCTATCTCAGTAGTGTAATTTCAAAGCGTCAACTTTTAAATTGAGCATAGTGGTTTGGGTCGATTTCTGGGTTCTCTGTTCTGATCCATTGGTCTATATGCCTCCTCTTGTGCCAGTACCAGGCTGTTGTGATCAGGGTGGCTTTGTAGTATATAGTTTGATGTCTGGTATTGTGATTCCTCCTACTTCGTTCTTCTTTCTCAAGATTGCTGCAGCTGTTCGGAGTCTTTTGGTTCCATATACATTTTTGGAGTATTTGTTCTACAACTGTGAGATATGCTGTTGGTATTTTAATAGGGATTGAAGTGAATCTGTAGGTTGCTTTGGGTTAGTGTGGTCATTTTAAATATATTAATTCTACCAATCCATGAACATGGTATATGCCACTTGTTTATATCTCTTCTATCTCTTTTTACAACATTCTGTAGTTTTCTGAGTACAAGACTTTTACCTCCTTGGTTAAGTTTATTCCTAAGTATCTTAATTTTGTCGTGTTCCTGTACTGAAGAAACTGCAAGGAGGCTAGTCGCTAGGAAGAGGAAGCGGGTGTTGCTACGTGACATCATTACCTGGCGCCCACAGCCACCATTTCTGGGCTGGGCTGGGCTGTGGGCCGCATTTTGTGCCATGGGGTCTCGGCAGCGTTGGCTGCAATTTGGTGGGCTATCGCTCCCCGGGGTGGTTGCTTTGTGGGCACCAGGTCTGTAGTGCCCTTTATTGTAAGGTGACCAGATTTTAACATTGGTAAAGTGGGACACCATTGACGGGGGTGGGGTGGGGGAGGGTGTTCTTTTTTTTTTTTTTTTTTAACGTATTGATTTTTTACAGAGAGGAGGAGAGAGGGATAGAGAGTTAGAAACATCGATGAGAGAGAAACATCGATCAGCTGCCTGTTGCACACCCCCCACTGGGTATGTGCCCGCAACCAAGGTACATGCCCTTGACCGGAATCAAACGTGGGACCCTTGAGTCCGCAGGCCAACGCTCTATCCACTGAGCCAAACCGGTTTCGGCCCGGGGGGGGCGGTTCTTGATTAAAAATTTGGTCTATATTGTAATCGCTTTTGGTTTTTTTAATAAAAGGAAATTCACTTCTTAGATCATCGTTGAATTTGCATCCTCTTTTCTTACTCATCATGTTAAAAATCTAAAAAAAATAATTTAAAATTATATTATAAATTATTATATACATATTGCTTAAAAACACAGTAAGTAGGTACATAATTACATGAACATATTTTATTGTTTATAAATTAAATTAATTTGATTGTTATAAAGTAACTATATTTTAAAAATTATTTTAATCCTATATTTCTTTCTAAATAATAACAATACTAACTTGTATTATTTTTCCTCTGAATTTGCCGTAAGGTAAGTCGTAAGTGTCACTTTCAAGGCCGGCGCTAGACTTTTTGCCGCCACTATAAAATATAAATAATACGAGTACTGTCTGCTAAATTCAAGAAAATTTATGTATTTATGAAATAAATAAATAAATTACTTACCTAAATTATCTGAATAGCTGATTTGTAATGACATCACTTGTTTAACTAGCTTACTAGCACGCAGTACGATGTGTATCGTCTGAGAGACAGTTACAAAATGTTTTCGTCGTTGCCAATCCCAAAAAATGCCATTGTTCATTAAGTCCAAACAATGGTGGTCGAATTCTAACAACTGATCAACAATGCGAACTTGGATAAGCAGTTCTCGATAATCAGTTCTCAACAATTATTTGTTATTATTAAAGTTGAACATTATAAAATTAACAAAAATAATATAAAACTCATATCCTGGCTAAATAGCCACATGGTCACTGAAAACCGTATATTCCCTTCCCGTTCTCCCGCCGTTCCCTAGCTTGTCGTGCATTCTTTCCAAAAATCTGGACTTTTTTAAAACGCCGTGGGACGCGGGACAAATTGTTAAAAATCGGGACTGTCCCGCCAAAAACGGGACGTCTGGTCACCTTATTTTATTGTTAAATTAGGAGCCTGCGGGGATCGGGCTGAAACCGGCTCTCCAACATCCCCCAAGGGATCCCATATTGCAAGAGGGCACACAGGCCAGGCCCATGGACCCCAGCGGTGCACAGTCAGGGCCGGGGAGGGACTGTGGGAGGACTCCAGGGCATGTCCGGTCCGTCTAGCCTATTCCCGATCGGCTGGACCCCAGCAGCAAGCTAACCTACCCATTAGAGAGTCTGCCCCCTGGTGGTCAGTGCACATCATAGCAACTGGTTGAACGGTTGGAGGGACAATTTGCATATTAGGCTTTTATATATATATAGATGGCCTGGCGCTGGGGAAGAGGAAGTTGAGCGTTGCTACATGACATCATTACCCAGCGCTCACAGCCACCATTTCCGGGCTGGGCTATGGGCCGCATTTTGCACCATGGGTCTCGGCAGCATCGGCTGCGATTTGGTGGGCTGTTGCTCCGGGGTGGTGGCGGGGCCTGTGTCCCACCTGGGGGAAGCCAAGTGTTGCTTTGTCAACGCCAGGTCCGTGCTGCCGTTTTTCTATAAATGGCCAGTGCACATCACGGCAGCTTCTGCATTGAGCGTCTGCCCCCTGGTGGTCAGTGCGCGTCATAGCGGCCAGTTGGACGGTGGGAGGGACACTTAGCATATTAGCCTTTTAGATAGATAGATAGATAGATAGATTAGAGGCCTGATGCACGAAATTCATGCAAGGGGTTCGGCCCTTACAGCTGCAGCCGCTTGCCTCGGCCCTTACAGCTGCAGCGGCTTGCCTTGGTCCTCACAGCCCTGGCTTCGTCTGGAAGGACATCCGGTAGGTCGTCTGGCTGTTCCGTCTAATGAGCATATTACTCTTTTATTATTATAGATAGACTTCAAGAGTATCAGCTGCTGCAGACTTTGGCCTTTTATTTTAATTTTAATTTTTTATTTTTTTTAATATATTTTATTTATTTTTTACAGAGAGGAAGAGAGAGGGATAGAGAGTTAGAAACATCGATGAGAGAGAAACATCGATCAGCTGCCTGTTGCACACCCCCTACTGGGGATGTGCCCGCAACCAAGGTACATGCCCTTGACCGGAATCGAACCTGGGACCCTTGAGTCCGCAGGCCAACGCTCTATCCACTGAGCCAAACCGGTTTCGGCATGACTTTGGCCTTTTTATAGAGTCCTCTTTATTTATGGTGAATAAAATGTTCAAGATTCTTCTGAGTAGTTTAAGGCAAGCCATAGGTTACTTTCCATATACTCTTTCCCTGTGGTATGATTATTGGGTCACATTCACCCCAAATAGGCAGAAAATGACAAATTCTTTGAGAAAACAAGTTGCTAGTTGAAATTTTTTACAAAGAGGAAGGGTAAGTAGAGGAGAGGAGGAGGAAGAGGTGGGGAGTAGATGGGGTGAACAAGTCATCCTGCCTTGAAATTGAATAGTGGGACCAGAGGGTCAGGAGGGTTAGGTCATGTTTGTTCCACTTCTGGGGAAGGATAAGGGGTTTGCTTGTAAGAAAAACCTCATTGCCAGGACAGCTTTTCTCCCACTTTGGGACAAGCATGTTCTCTTCTGATGTGGTTCATAGGTTGCTATTACGTGCTCTTTGCCCGCCTTTTCTTGGTAGTACCTGTTTAATATATCTTGGTAGATTTGGTCTTCGTGGTCAAAGCTTCACAAACCCTGCTCTGTGGAAACCTGAAAAAGCTGTTTCTCTGTTTCCCATCCACTGCCTGAGCCTCGGGGGCTGCATAGCATGTCTCAGTCCCAGGTGAGGCAGATGGGTCGGGGAGGGTCAGTCTAAAAGACCTGGCTTTCACAGAATTCTGGATTCAGTACACGCATTTGTGAACCTGATTTCCTGTAATCACTGCCCCTTTCTCTCCACACCTCCTTTTGTACTGCAGACTCTGGCTTGGTTGTCCCAAGTGTTTCCTATGAGCTACATAAAAAGCTGTTGTCTGTGGCTGAAAAGCATGGGTTGACTCTGGAGCGGAGACTGGAGATGACAGGCGTGTGTGCCAGTCAGATGGCACTGACTCTACTCGGAGGACCCAACAGGTAAATGCCTCCAGATTGGCGGGGGATGAGTGCGGGTTGATGCTGCTCTGCTTGGGCCCCACCCAGAGCTCACAAGAGGCACTCCTAGACAGTTCCTGCTTGTCTAAGGGGAACGCCTTTATGAAGTAACTTTCTTGGATGCTGGAGGTTTTTGTTTGCTTCTCTAATCCATCTCTTGTGAGTCCTCATTCTTCTCCCAGCAAGCCACCCTTTGACTCTTTCTTTCCTGATAAGAGCTGGCTTTGAGACTGCTGCTGACTACCAGAGGCCTGCCTTCTAAGAACCTTCAGAGATCCAGCCTTTGGCACTTGTCATTCAAAGGGGCTGGGGTACAAATCGATCCTGAGTTCCATACCTGAGAACTTCCAAAACCACCCTCAGTTGGGTGGGAGAGCTGGAGTTTGGTATCTTCGCACCTACCATTTCGGTTTATATGTCAGAGCAGTGCTTCATTTTATTTGTGGACATTTACTGATACAGTGTACCAGCCTTGTGCTAGGACTAGGGATACAGAGGAGAAAACACTGCTTCCGCCCTCTAGTAGCCTAATGGGGCCTCCAAAAAGTACGATGCTGTGGTAGAGGAAAAAGAAGATTCTCCAGCAAGCCACATTTTTTCCTACTCCAGGAAGAAGCCAGTCAACCTTCCTAGAGCAGGGGCATCCCAGCTGAGTCCTGCAGAGGAAAGGCCATTGAACACGGACAGCAGGAATGGAGAAAAGTAGTCTAGATCTATGGAGTAGCGTGTGCCAAGAGCAGAGAGGACTGAGAGACGGTGGAAAGTGAGGGGGGCTGTAAGTCATTAAGTATGGCTGGAAAATAGGGCTTGGTGCAACTGAGCAGTAGGGAGCTGCTGAAGGGATTTCAGTTGGGTTGTGACATGATTAGTCTTGGGTTTTACAAAGATGACTTTGGCAGAGTAGATTGAGTGGAGGCAAGACTGGAGACATTGAGACCAGTTAGCAAACTGTAACAGAAAACTGAGCCAAGGGCTAAATGATGGTGGCCTCAACCAGGGAGGTAGAGATCAGAGAAGGGGAAATAGGTGAAGGGTTTTGTTTTGTTTTTTAAGGATAAAATCAGGGCAGGGCCATTGAATGGATGTTGGAGGTGATGAAAAGTGGAGAGTCTGTAGTCACTGAACTTCAAGCTTTCCAACATGGATATCTTGTTGGATGGTGATAACATTCACTGTGATAGGGAATGTGAGAAGAGGAGCACGTTTGGAGGAGATGGTGGATCTTGTTTTGGATAGGTTAGGTTTGAGAGGCCTGTGAAATAGCCAAACAGACTATTAGCCATCTTGATCTGTGGTTTAAAAGACAGCCTGAGCAGAAGATAGAGATATGGAAGTCATCAGCTCATAAATGATATAGAATAGATGAGGTTCTATAAAGAAAGGATGGGCCTAGGGTGGAATTCTGGGAAACATCAGCACTAAAGGCATAGTTAGGTGATCAGGAGTCTTCCAAAATGGCTGAAAGAAAGCTAGAGAGTTAAGAAAACTAAGAGGATAGTGCTTCAGAACCCAAGAAATAGTGTTTGAAGAATAAAGGAATGGTCAGCATTGGTACTGCTGAGATATCAAGCAAAATTAAGAGTTGACAAGTGTCTGCTGGATTTGTCAATAAAGAGGACAGTGGCAACCTTGTGGGAGAGAGGTGTCTAAAGTGAACCAATCTGGACGTGAGGTTTCCCCTTCTTGCTCTTCCACTCACCTTGCCCTATAGAGTTGTAGGTGTGTTTATTCCTCCTTGCCCTTGATTTAGGCTTGCTTCTCAACCGTGCTGGATTCCTGGCCTCTCCTGTGCCAGCAAAGAGGCAACAGAGACCCTGTTCCTCGCCCCCACCTCCACACACACACACACACACACCTGTCCCCAAAGAAGGAAATAGTGCAAACTGCCCTCGGATGGAGTACCAGGCCCTTGGTTCTGGTGACTGCCGCACCTCCCCAAATTGGCCATTGGGGCAGCTCCTTGAGTAAGTTCTTCTTAGGAGTGTTTGAGGCCATTAAGTGGCTTCCCAGAAAGAGTAGTTATACTCCTCTCAAGCCAGCTTCTTGGAGCTGGCTGTCCTTGTGCCTGCATGAACTCTCAGAAGACTGTCCCATCCTTTGCAGCATTTGCTGGTTTTCCTTTGAGAAAGATTACCACTTAATAAGCAGTTTCATGTATATCAAGGACCATGTACTTTTTGTTGTTGTTAATCCTCATCCAAGGATATTTTTTCATTGATTTTTAGAGAGAGTGGAAGGGGTTGGGGGAGAGACAGAGAAACATTGATGTGAGAGAGACACATCAATTGGTTGTCTCCTGCACGTACCCAGCCATGGCCAGGATGGAGCCCTACAACTGAGGTACGTGCCCTTGACCACAATTGAACCCGGGACTCTTCAGTCCATGGGCCGATGTTCTACCCACTGAGCCAAACTGGCTAAAGCGACCATGCACTTTTCCACTGTGCTTCCACATAACTTCACCTCAAAGGTAAGCAGTAGTCTAGAGTTCTAAGATGAGCCAGCCAGGGCTCAGAGAGCTAGAGCCTAAAGACTTGCCCATGTGACCCTGCTCACACATGGAGCCAGGTGTCCGACAGATGGATGTTTCCAGTGCCTGTGCTCTGCTCCCGACTCTAGTGTGTGTCGCTACCGTGGTCTGCTTTGAGTCCTCTGATGGGGGATGCCTCCGTGAGAGGGGGAGTCCATTTAGGAAAAAGACATAGGTGAGTCATATGCCAGAACTGTGCAGTGTCTTTCTGAAGGGAGTACTCATATTTCCTTAAGATGCAAATATAGAAGAAATGAATGGTATACCCCAAATTTATTGGGAGGGAGGGGATTTCCTCTTTGGTTTGACAGCACTGTCATCTTTCTCCCTTAGGGAGACCAGTAAGTAACCGTCACTGCTCCACCCCAAGCAGGGACCTAAGTCTGTTTCTGTACATTTCCCCTATCTTCCTGCCCCGGGGGCAGACTGTACTGCCTTTGGGTTGGGCACAGCTCCAGGGCTAATCCTTCTACCTTAACGTGTGGCTTCTCTGAGACCTGAGAGGAAACTAAAAGTGATGTCATCAGGAAGTGGGTGTCCAAGTCAATTGCCAGCCTAGGAGGCTGGGACACCCCTAGCTTGCTGCCTCCTCTATGACTAGTACTATGATAGTGCCAACATCTATGAGCACCTTTTGTGTGTTGGGCTCTGTTCTCAGAACTGATCCACACAGCATCCTATGAAGTTGGTCCTATTAGTACCTACAAAGTTGCCCTTATTAAAGCTTACTGGCAGCTCAGTAAAGAGAACGTGGACTGGTAACCAGTGGAGGACGATTTAGAACTATCCCGTCTGGTGCTTACTGTGAGTTTCTTAGACGCTGAGCCAGAGTAATCCTGGAAAAGGTGAGCCTTGAGCTGGAGCTCAAAGAAAAGGTGGGCTTTCTGGGCAGGGAACACAGTTTGAGCAGAATCGAGAAAGAGCTTTACAAGTGCAGGAGAGAGTGATGAGACCAGACCTAACTGCAGTGGGGCAGGCACGTTGGGGAAGAAAAGTAAAGAAGGGTGCTGAGGTTAAGCAGAGTTTGGACCTAATAGGTTCACGCTGTAAGAACAGTAAATGTTCTTGGTAAGAAGACAGTGTTCTGTGGAACAAGATCTGGGTGAACTACCTAGTGAGAAGATCCAGCGTATGAAGTGACACTGGGATATGGGACACGCTGTAGACCTCTGCAACCTGGGACCATCAGGAACTCTGAGAGCAACAGGTGCCGAGGCACTCTCTTGGTTTAGGGTGCAAGGGATTGCCAGGTCTGCAATTGAGAATG
This sequence comes from Ia io, assembly GCA_025583905.1. Taxonomy (NCBI): domain Eukaryota; kingdom Metazoa; phylum Chordata; class Mammalia; order Chiroptera; family Vespertilionidae; genus Ia; species Ia io. The sequence continues at coordinate 110,968,131 of JAJQQW010000008.1, forward strand.
CGTCTTTACCTCTGTTCCAGGTTGAATCCCAAAAATGTTCACCAGAGGCCTACAGTGGCTTTGCTATGTGGGCCCCATGTGAAGGGGGCTCAGGGTATCAGCTGTGGAAGGCACCTAGCCAACCATGATGTCCAGGTGATCCTCTTCCTGCCCAACTTTGTCAAGATGCTCGAGTCCATCACCAATGAGCTGTCTCTCTTCAGCAAGACCCAAGGCCAACAAGTGTCTAGTCTCAAAGGTGAGCACTTGCACAAGGCTGGGCTGAGGCTGCCTCCCTCCTCAGTAGTTTGATGGTCTGATTGTACTGCCCAGTGGCAACAGGTGGAAAAACACCTCGTGTATAAGGCATGCTTTGCCTGTTGTAAGGAGTCATAGTACAAATGGGAACTACTTTGGTGTTGACTTGCCTACTTCCCATCCCTTCATCCTCCTTGTCCCATACTCAGATAGAGAGCTGTTGACCCATTTATTCATTTCACAAATATTAATGGAACAGGCACTGTTCCTGACACAAGGGATAAAGCAATAGTTTTTGTTTTTTGTTTTTCTTAAATCCATGCTTCCATGGAGCTTAACATTCTAGTTAGGACAGATGAATAAGTAACATTTTTTGTAGTATTTTGGAAACAAAGCAGAGAAGAGAGTGTTGGAGGGTTGGGTGAGGAGTAGCAGACTTAGATATTTCCACGTCAGGTCATTAAGAGCCTATGGATGGATCACTGTAAGGGTTTGAACTTTTACCAGGGTGAGATATAAAGTCACCGGAGGTATAAGTAGAAGAAAAGTATAATCCAGCTCAGGGTCCACATCAAAATTAACTAAACCACAGAACAACCGTCATTCAGAATCACCTGAAATCTGGCTGAATGGAAGTCCTACAACTAGGGAATTAAAGCAAGTACATTGAGACTGGTAGGAGGGGTGGAGGCATGGAATAGTCTAGTCCAGTGGTCGGCAAACTGCAGCTCGCGAGCCACATGCGGCTCTTTGGCCCCTTGAGTTTTTAGCAAAGGCCAGCTTAGGAGTACCCTAATTAAGTTAATAACAATGTACTTACCTATATAGTTTAAGTTTAAAAAATTTGGCTCTCAAAAGAAATTTCAATAGTTGTACTGTTGATATTTGGCTCTGTTGACTAATGAATTTGCCTACCACTGGTCTAGTCTGACACCCACGTGTGGCATGTTTTTAACCAGGAGGGATATGTTGGCCACAGAGACCCTCCCGTGAGGAGCAAGGGGTCCCAGACAGGAGGGGTCCCAGGATACCAGTACTGGGAAGAGAAGTCTCAATAACTTCAGGCTGTAAAAACCAGCAGGAATTGTGGCTGAGTGACACGGAGGCTACTGGGATCCCAGGCAGTTCCTCTTAAAGGGCTGGCGCACAAACTTAGACTCATTCCCTCTTGAGCTCCAATGCTGGGGCAGCAGCTTGAAAGAATCCAGGGACATACGGAGAGGAACTAAATTGTCTGGCATCACAAGAACTGGGGGTCAGCTTTCTTCCAGACAGAAGTGCTGGCAGAGGCCATTGTTCCTTTGCTGAGACCTACCTCCCCACCACAGTGCCAAGAGGCATCACCATATCTGAGTCTCCGTCAACCTGGACTGTACTGTTCATCCCACCCTGGTGATTCTCTGTGACCCTGCCCCACCCAATTTGCAGCCCTCACCCAAACTGTTTGCAGTGGTTTTTCCATATGAACGGCTTGTCCTGGCTCAGGCTTCAGACTTCTCTAAAATTTAACAAGCAGCAGCTGGCCTCAGTGTACCCCATACCTCTCAATCAGTGGCTCCAGGCCTGGCACTAGCAGCAGCCTGCCTTGCTTCACAGCTAGGCCTCCCCTGTGCACTTCCCAGCCCAATACAAAATAGCAGCCATCTGCAGATCTCTGTAGCTGGGTGGCCCCAGGCAGAGGCTGACTTTGCACCTCCCTGGAGGCCCTAGAGCTAGTGCACCCAGTGGACAGCTTCAGACCATAGCAGATTACAACCCTACACATGTACAAGCAGCACACTCAGGGGGCAGACTCAGTGAGCATCAAAGCCCCACTGAAGCAAGTCCTGCTCCATAGGGGTGTCTCCTTCACAGCAGCTCTCCCACTGTAGTTGCAGCTGGTCCTCACAGCTGATTGGCCTGGTGGTCAATTCCTCCCAGTGACCCCAATAGCAATCAAGGCTCAACTACAACAAGACTGTGCACACAGCCACACAGGGGTGGACCTAGAGGGCCCAGCTGAGGTGACTGGGGAGGCTGAGCCACTGGGCCCTACAGGACGCCTACTACACAAGGCCACTCTACCAATTCCAGGAGACAGAGCAGCTCTACCCAATACATAGAAACAAACATATAGAAGCTGCCAAAATTTGGAGACAAACATGTTACAAATGAAAGAAATGGAAGCAAACAAACTACTAGATACAGAGTTCAAAACCATGGTTATAAGGTTACTCAAGGATCCTAATGAGATCTTCAGGGACTCAAAGAGCTTCGAGGAACTTAGTGAGACAGTCAAGGATCTTAATGAGAATATCAAAGACAAAAAAAAGTCCAGTCAGAAATCAAGAATAATTTACAGGGCTTCAACAGTAGAGGATTTTAAGAATCAAATCAATGATTTGGAATATGAGGAAGCAAAAACACCCAATCAGAAGAGCAAAAAGAAAAAATAATCCTAAAATATGAAGATAGTGTAAGGAGACTCTGGGACAACTTCAAGCATACCAACATTCGCATTATGGGGGTGCCAGAGAAAAAGAGAACAAGATAGTGAAAACCCATTTAAAGAAATAATGACAGAAAACTTCCCCTACCTGGTAAAAGAAATAGACTTACAAGTCCAGGAAGCTCATAGAGTTCCAAACAAGAGGAACCCAAAGAGGCCCACACCAAGACACATCAGAATTAAAATGCCAAGGGTTAAAGACAGTTTTAAAAGCAGCAAGAGAAAAGCAGTCAGTTACCTACAAGGGAGCACCCATACGACTGTCAGCTGATTTCTCAACAGAAACTATGCAGGCCAGACGGGAGTGGCAAGAAATATTCAAAGTGATGAATAGCAAGAACCTACAACCAAGATTACTCTACCCAGCAAAGCTATCATTCAGAATTGAAGGTCAGATAAAGAGCTTCACAGATAAGAAAAAGCTAAAGGAGGTCATCACCGCCAAACCAGGATTATATGAAATGTTAAAGTATCTTCTTGAAGAAGAAGGGAAAAAAGGATTAAAAAAAATACAAACAATAAAATGGCAATAAATATATATCAACAATTGAATCTAAAAATCAGAACAAATGAACAGGGAATTTAATGAACAAAATAAACTAGTGAATAAAATAGAACCAGAGGCATGGAAACATAGAGCACACTGATGAATCTCTGAGGAAGGGGAGAGGGGAGGAAGAGATTAACCAAAGAACTCATATTGCATACATGCATTACCCAGGGACACAGATGATAAACAGGGTGGTGAGGGCCTGGGGTGGGACCGGATCCTATTGGAGGGGGACGATAGGGAGGGAAAGGGAAACATCTGTAATACTCTCAACAATGAAGAGTTTTTTTTTTTTAAAAAATGAGTGACTCCAAGGTCTTTGGCCTAAGTAACTGAAAGGATGGAGGTGCCATCACTGAAATAGTAAGATTTGAGGGACGAGGTTTTTGGGGGAAGAGCAGAAGCTCAGAGGTACCGCTGGATAAACAGGTGGAAATTTATATATGTAAATATGAGTCTGGAGTTTAGTGAAGGGATCCACTCTGGAGTTATAAGTGTATATGTGGTATTTAAAGCCATTATGAGTCTGGATAAGGTATCTCCTAGGAAGAGAGAGTAGATAGAGAAGTTGTTAGACTGTTTTCTTTGTTTACAAGTCAGGGAGTCAGAGACCAGCTAAGGAGACAGAGAAGGAGTGATCAGTGAAGGAGAAGGAAAATTAGGAGAGTCTGGTACCTGAAAGACAAGTGAACAGAGGTGGGTATGATGAACTGTGTCAGCAAGATATTCTAGGTTGTCTAAATTAAGAATGAGAATTGACCACTGGATTTAGCAGTGTGGAAGAGCGGTTTCAAGTGGAGTAGGGTGGCGGTAAAATCTGATTAGAGTGAGTTTAAGTGGGAGAAGTGGAGAGAATAAATGTGGCCCACAGAAAGGGCTTTGCCAGGGGTCAGATGGCAAGTTGGAGCCAGAGCTTGAGCCAGTTTCTTAACTTTCAGGCCTATGGGCACTCAGACAGACCTATGGTGCCCTGTCCTAAGTAAGGAAGCCAAAGGTCTCTGAGAAAAGTCATTACTTTAGGCTGAGAGTTGGGAAGGGGGCTTGGTATGAGTTCCCCTTCTTGTAATCTATACCATGATGCCATTCCAGGCAGTTCTTTCTCTTGTTGCCCTAAAGGCTTCCTGTCCCAATTGTGCAAGCCTGAGGATGCCTTGAGTTTGGTCTGACTTCTGCTATTCTCAGTTTAACCTCTTACCGTGGTCAAGAGTTACATGCTTACTAAAACATCTGTTCTTACTAGTATCCTGTCCCAGAGGCCTGGTTAGAGCAGAGAACCCTTTTTAAATGCCTGGGAGAAGTGATAGGTTCCCTCCCCGTTCTTAAGGTGCGCTGCAAGGAAGACCCATTTCCATGAGACTGGTGAGGAGACCAGCTAGGTCAGGTGAGGAGACCAGCTAGGTCAGGTGAGGAGACCAGCTAGGTCAGGTGAGGAGACCAGCTAGGTCAGGTGAGGAGACCAGCTAGATCAGGTGAGGAGACCAGCTAGATCAGGTGAGGAGACCAGCTAGGTCAGGTGAGGAGACCAGCTAGGTCAGGTGAGGAGACCAGCTAGGTCAGGTGAAGAGACCAGCTAGGTCAGGTGAAGAGACCAGCTAGGTCAGGTGAGGAGACCAGCTAGGTCAGGTGAAGAGACCAGCTAGATCAGGTGAGGAGACCAGCTAGGTCAGGTGAAGAGACCAGCTAGGTCAGGTGAGGAGACCAGCTAGGTCAGGTGAGGAGACCAGCTAGGTCAGGTGAGGAGACCAGCTAGGTCAGGTGAGGAGACCAGCTAGGTCAGGTGAGGAGACCAGCTAGGTCAGGTGAAGAGACCAGCTAGGTCAGGTGACGAGACCAGCTAGGTCAGGTGAGGAGACCAGCTAGGTCAGGTGAAGAGACCAGCTAGGTCAGGTGACGAGACCAGCTAGGTCAGGTGAGGAGACCAGCTAGGTCAGGTGAGGAGACCAGCTAGGTCAGGTGAAGAGACCAGCTAGGTCAGGTGAAGAGACCAGCTAGATCAGGTGAAGAGACCAGCTAGAACAGGTGAAGAGACCAGCTAGATCAGGTGAAGAGACCAGCTAGATCAGGTGAGGAGACCAGCTAGGTCAGGTGAAGAGACCAGCTAGATCAGGTGAAGAGACCAGCTAGGTCAGGTGAAGAGACCAGCTAGGTCAGGTGAAGAGACCAGCTAGATCAGGTGAAGAGACCAGCTAGGTCAGGTGAAGAGACCAGCTAGGTCAGGTGAAGAGACCAGCTAGATCAGGTGAAGAGACCAGCTAGATCAGGTGAGGAGACCAGCTAGGTCAGGTGAAGAGACCAGCTAGGTCAGGTGAAGAGACCAGCTAGATCAGGTGAGGAGACCAGCTAGATCAGGTGAAGAGACCAGCTAGATCAGGTGGCTCTAGCAGGGTGAGTAGCTAGCCCAGAGCAGAGTACGTGAGCATGCTCTTGCCTGATCACTTCTAGGGCCAGTCAGCAAATGGCAGTCAGTGCCTCCCTGTGAGTGCTGACTTGGCAGTAGACCCCACCTTCCTGGAGCTCATAATAGTCCCAGGAAGTTAGTCAGATTGTGCTGTGAGAAGGTCTGCACACCCAGCAGGACAGTGCTTCAGCCTCTGAGCTCCATGGGGACAGGGGTCCATCTGGCTGACATGCTGTTGGTCTCTAGCATCCCTGCCACCAAGCCTTGGAACTCCCGGTACCTCAGCCTGGCCCAGCCTTAGGAGGCTGGCCTATGGAGAAGCACTGAAGTAGTGTCTGAACAAGACACTTGAAGGGCCACCTGGATTCTACTCCCAACCTAGGTTCTCTGCTTAGAGGGATTTTCAGATGATATTCTTTTCCACTTGCAGATCTGCCCACTAGTCCCGTGGACCTGGTGATCAACTGTCTGGATTGTCCCGAGAACGCCTTCTTGCGGGATCAGCCCTGGTACAAGGCAGCTGTGGCTTGGGCCAACCAGAACCGGGCACCAGTACTCAGCATAGATCCTCCAGTGCATGAAGTCGAACAGGGCATTGATGCCAAGTGGTCACTGGCTCTGGGCCTGCCTCTCCCACTGGGAGAGCATGCGGGCCGCGTCTATTTGTGCGACATTGGCATTCCCCAGCAGGTATTCCAGGAGGTGGGGATCAACTACCATTCACCCTTTGGCTGCAAGTTTGTAATCCCACTACACTCTGCCTAGAGGGACCCTGGACAGGCTGGACCTGGGAGTCCCCTGCTGCTCCTGACACTGAACTTGACAACGAATGCCTTAAGAGGATGTGAAGCTTCATGGACTTTTATTGTTAAATTTTTTTCTCTTTTGGGTTTGTTCCTTCTGTGAGAGGACAGATCATTTATATTTTTTCTTTTGCTAACATGTACTTAAAGCTGACCTGTCACCTGCCCTTCGCCAGGAAAGGCTTTCCCACTGGGTGTGTGAGGCAGGTGGCAGGCTGAGTGTGCAGTGGCTCCAGGCATTTCTACACTCGGTCCCCTGCATGGCCAGGTCGGGCTTTGTTTACAGACCATAGGCAGCTCACAAACTGTGTTTCAGGTTTACAGCCACTGGGCCTGGGTTGGGTAGGTCCTGCTTGGGGGCCTGTACCTCCTCTGTTTCAGAGCTGGTGGCTTTGTCTCCCCTGATCATGGACAGCTGACTGCACTGCAGCTGTCCACTGAAGGACAGAGTTGCACTCCCGTTCGTGGTGAGGGCTGTGAACCCTCCCCTAAATCCCACCTCAAGTAGGTTTGAAGGCTTTTTACCCTTTCTCCTTAGCTGATAAAGTTTTATGCTGGGATTTTTCCCCAAGGGTCCTTCCTCCTTTCTAAACCACTCTGAGGCAAGGAAAGGGGTGGCATCATCACAGGTAATAGAAGGTTATGTTACTGTAGAACCAAAATGCCCATCTTGCCAGCACTGCTCCCTAACCCTGTACCCTCTCTAGCTGGGGGGCCCCTGGTGCTTCTGTCCTAGGCCACTTCTTTGCCAGCACATACATCGCCCTACTGCTTCTTCCCGCTGTAGCTGTCATCCAAGAGCAGGGCACATGTCCCCCCCTGTTGGAACCCTTGTTGGTTGTCCACTCTGAAGAGGCCTGGGGCCAGCACCTTATCTCAGATGCCAGAATGAGGCCAGTTCTGGGTAAGCTCGCTGGTGGAGCTCAGCCACAGAAGCACTGTTGCTCAGATCCTAAGGCACTAAGCCCCTACCAAGCGTGTCAAACTCGTGGCTGACTTCAATGAGGCATGTGGCCTGCCGACCTCAAGTGTGACATGCTTGTCCAGACCTTCACAGGCCTAGGCCCTGGGAGGCTGACAGAACAGGCGCCATGCCCTGGAGCTCCGGCACCTGCCCTAGCAAAAGACTTGTGGTTTAAAGCTTTCCTCAGGGCTTCGGGCTGCCTTCTGCTTTGTGCCTTCCCAATCTGGTTAAAGGGGTGAGTGGGAAGGCTCACCACGGGGCACAGACACAGGTAGGCAGGCACTGGTTTCAGGCTGCTTATTCCTTCCCACAGGAGCATAGCCAGGAGCAAATGAGGCAGGGCAGAGGGCTGGCCCCTCTCCCTCCCACCCTTCCTCAAATGTTAAGTTGTTTCCAGCCGTGGGAGGACACACTGTCAGCCCTGTGCTGTGTGTCCTCCCTTGGCCTCTGCTCACTCTCAGGACCAAGCAGCTCCCAAGACTTTTAGTCACATCACAGGCCATAATCTGAGCAGTGCTAGGTTACAGGCATTTTAGTGAGCAACCACTAAGCAGTTCTGGCTGTCTATTAATGTGGTTAGGTCCCTTGATTGGGTACAGTAGAAAATGAGCTAGGACAACCCTGGTCCAAAAGAGCTTGCTCTAGTCAATTGCTGTGGCCTGGGGATAATGGCCTTGAGGGGCCACTGGGAATTCATGCTCAAGCCTTTTTTTTTTCTCCCCTGGTGGCACTGTGCCCTCAGCCTGGGCATTTCACAGTGGTACTCAAGATAAGCACGATTCCTCTGTCTTTGGCTCTTTTCAGAGGCATCCTGCCCGCAGTGCCCAGTCCCCAAGGGGCCCCAGTCAGGTAGTCAAGATTCATTGAAACAGCTCTTGGGGGACTAAAAACCAGCACTAAAATAAAGCTGAATGACACAGTCCTGTGCTCTGCTAAGTTCTACTCTGTAGACTGCAGTAAGATACTGCCGTAGCCCTAGGAGCCCACCTTGTCCCATGCTTGACAGCCTTCATAAGCTACAGTTTTGGGGTACATACAGCCAGTAAAACTAGATGCCCCCTGGTGAAGTACAGTGGGTCTTTCCCCTTAGTCCTTGGAGCTGAGGTATATAAAGGCCAGTGGGGAACAGGTACAAGACGGGTCTGTCAGCAGGCCAAAGGCTAAAACTGCCCTTCTGGGGTGGCCCAAAGGAACACCCCAGCTTCTGGTCTTTTCACTGGTTGGCCCTTCTGTGCCTGGCCCAGTTCATACTTAGCTCTCCACAAGCTGAACTGCTAAGAAAGACTTTATTAATAAGACAGGGAGCCTGGAGACGACGCACTGGTACCAGGGGTTACAAACAGTAAGAAACACTTTATTATAACTTTACAACATATAAATAGCTTGGGTCAAATCTGTGCTTTCTGGCAGCTGGGCATGTCTCTGCCCTTGCAGGCACCTGCCTTCCTTCACATTGCACTGTTCACTGGGTGGCTCTGGCCCTGGGGCCCGGTGGTTAGAGGTTGGAGAAAGAGGGCCAGGCAGCCCAGTTCCATCTCCTCATGTAGTGGCCTGTGCCTGTCATCTGCTGGGGTTGCGGCTGGTGTGGAAGGACCGCTCCTCAGGGGTCAGGCCAGCAAAGAAGGGGTGCAGCAGGGCCTCCGCCAGTGTGATGCGCTGGGCAGGGTCAAACTCTAACATCCTCCTCATCAGGTCAAACAGCTGCACGTGCTCCAGGGAGTCTTGGAGCATGTAACTCTGCTCAGGGACACAAGGTATCTCAGTGTGATGGCAGGGGTGTGGGAAGCCTTGTTGCATGGGCTGAGGAGGCAATGATGCCTCCCGGAAGACTGCCCTCTTGGACAATGAGTGGCTCCTTTCTTTTATGCCTGTTAAAGCCTTTGGCTCTGAACTTGTCAGGCTACTGGATGTTTGCTGGTTTGGTGCCTCTGCCCCCACATGCTAAGTTCTGACAGGTAGGTAGAAATCACCTCTCTGAAATTTACTGTCCATGCACCAAATGCAGTCGACAGAGGCTTCCTGGTCATGGCTACTTCCCTCCCCCTCACCTCAGTCCTGCCTAGTTCTTCCCAAAATTGAGAGAAGGGGGGGCTGGAAGTAGTACGGTCTCTGATACCTGGCTGTTCTGGTGTTCCCGTTACATTCATAGCCACCCTGTTGGGAAGGGGTAGGGCGAAGAACCCCGCTGGAGCCGTCTGAAAGGAGCCCATTACCAGCACCCAGCAGCCTCCCACAGAACCAGGCAAAGGGCAGCCTTTAGCTCTGCTATATGTATGCCCGGTGCCTTGGCATGAGTTGAGCTGGGGGAAGCCAGAAACTGACCTTCAGAGGTTTGCAGTTCTCCTTCACATACCGGCCATCAGAGCTGTTCTCATCCCAAACCAGGCCGCCTTTGTAGAAATATTTCTGCTTCCTGAAAATGAAGGAACAGAGGAGATCATTTGTGGGTGGGGTGGGGAAGATAGCAGGAGCCTGGGGAATGGCAGCAAAGCCAGGCAGGGAACCCAAGACTGACCCAGCAGGGCAGCAGTTTGTCAGGTCACTCAGAGGGGCACACAGGGAGAGCTATGAGGCTGGATGAGCCACAGCATCTTCTGCAAAGACTGCAGTAGCTTGTTGACCCACAAGCAAGATGGGAAAGGTCTATGGGCCAGGGCTCCTTACCTAGTTCGGTGGATCATGTGTGATGGGATGGGCCCTAGGATCTTCTCCATCATCACCAAATGCTCTCGGTTTTCGTGGGTCTATGGAAGGTCAAGGATAGAGCAAGCAGGGTTCAGTACAAGCCTCAGCCCCTCAGGGAGGTTAAGAGACAAAGTGCCTTCCCAGTTTCTGTGACCTTGCGGCAGCCTGCTACCCTTTGCCGAGGATAAGGCCATGTTTCTCGCGCTCTCCCAAGAACGCAAACTGCCCCAGCCCACCTCCACACCCTCACTTACGCTGTGCCTCATGCCTCGAATATTCACTCTTTGAGCCCCAACCCTTCATCCTTGATGGCTGAGCTTAAGACTCCCTGAGTGCTTCAGCTATCCTAACCTCTTCCTTTCTCTGAGCTTCTACCACTCTCAACCTCACAATATGCTGACTGATGGGTCTTGGATGGTCTTCCCACGCCAGGCCCCTGTGGCTGCCAGAGTGTGAGCACGCAGGGGAGCGGGGCAGTGTGGGAGGGCCTTACCTGGAAGAGTGTGAAGCCCCGGTAGTACTCAAAGAGAATGCAGCCGATGCTCCAGACGTCACAGGGCTGTGCCCAGCCCAACTCTGAAAGCCAACATGGAGAGGCGGTGAGGCCCTGCTCTCACCCTAGAGGTCACAAGGCAGCAGCCACACTGGCTGACAGGACTCTCGCCCAAACCCCAGTACAGGTCCCCTTCTCTGCCAGGCCAAGTTGACAACCACAGTGACTGGCAAGCAATCACAGTGGGCGGCAGGCAGGAACACCGTTGCCTCTGTTCATTCCCTCCCAGCAGTAGCCCACTTTAGCTGGGTTGGGGGCTGTAGAGCCACTCACCAAGGATCACCTCAGGTGGGCGGTAATGACGAGTGGCCACAATGGTGGTGTGATGCTCATGGTCAAAGGTAGCACTGCCGAAGTCAGCAACTCGGATGCTGGTGTTCTTCACCGACTTCTCCTCACAGCTCTGAGAGGCAAGAAGGAGAGCCAGATCAGAACTTTGTCCCAATGGGTAACCTCGCTCTGGCGTGGGGCCTCACCCTCTTCCCATCAATACCTTATGCTCATTGTAGAGCGTTTCAAACTCAGAATTCACAAACAGGATGTTCTCTGGCTTCAAGTCTGTGTGGGTCAGTTGGTTCTCATGTAGAACTGGAGAGGCAGGAGAGAGGGGGAAGTGGGCTCTGAGAACCTGGGCTTCTCTGGCTCCGGCCAGCTCTAGGCCAGATCCATCCTCCAAAGCCAGTCTGCCAGAGACCCTCACAGTGGGCTGAAGGAACAGACACAGTTCTGCCTTTACACTGGCTTCCCTCTCAAAGATTCTCTGTGCTTGGGGCCTTGGAGGGTTTGAATGCCTGAGAAGAGGCCGGAGGGGGCGGTGAGGGGGGGGCTTTCAATTCAAAACACCTCCCTCCACCTCTCCCTGCAGGGGCCAGGCCTCCTCAGCCTGGTCTCTCACCAAAGCTACAGCATCAGCCTTGGGGTGGTTCCATCTCCCCAGCACTAGCTACATCGTTTGCAGGGGCTGTTGAGTGAAAATGCAGGTCCCCTTATTAATAAATTAAGTGTCAAGCTGGTGGCAACAGAGTATTAAACCAAATACAGTAACATCCATGAAGCCAGGCTTGCCTCTTCCCATCCCTAGCCCTAAGCAGGGAATCTTCCTTTTTCCTCCAATCCTTATCCCACCCATCCCTATCCCAGCATTTTCAGACTCAGGCTCCCGTCTGGCACTCCAGACCCTCACAGCAGTGTGGCCCATCTCTCCCCAACATGGGCCCTTTTCCACGAGTGTCAGCATGTGCTAGATCCAGGCCATCACTGAGCTATTTGCCTTGCTTGGAGTGCTCTTCACCATCCCCTCCATCTACACAGTCCCTGCTCTAGGTCTATCTACCTCCTGTCCTGCTCCAACCACCACAAATTCTGCAATGCTGGGTGCGGTCAACCAAGTAGGCAGATGGGAAGTAGTAGTCAGTGTCCGTGTAGGCAGGAGCTGTGGGTGGATCTCCCAGGTCACTTGGACCTTTGCATCCTTTGCAGGAAGGTGGGAACAGGATTGATAGCTAGGAAAATTCTAGAGCAGCTCGCTCTTTCTTCCTGAGTGCTTGTGGGCAGAGGCTGGCTCAAAAGGCCCCTAGAGAAGACTAGCCTCTCCATCTGCACAGACTCATACCTAAGTGCCTTTCAGCCCAAGGGGCCCTGATATGTCCCAGGCTCAGCAGAATGGTTAGCAGTGTGCCAGAGTGAATAGGGAAGAGCCAGGTGACTTTCCCGCCAGGTATGTAGCCTCCCCATGCTCCATTTGAGTGTGGACACTTACATCTAAGGGCGTGGCAGAGCTGGTAGGCCATGTGCCGGACATGTGGTAGGGGGTAAGGCTGGAAATTATTCTCCTTCAGGAACTCAAAGGTGTTCTTGCCCAGGAGCTCAAAGGCGATGCACATGTGACCGTGGAAGTTAAACCAGTCAGACATCAAGACACACAAGCTAGGGGAGAAAGATGGATGGGGGCTCAGGCTGTGCTGAGGGGGCTGGCTGCCCCACCCCTTCCCTCAAATGAAGCCAGTCCCCACTCCCTCCCAGGCCACTGGGTCACACACAATGCAGATACACACAAAGAGGATCAGTTAATAGCAAGAGTACATCTCCCACCAGCCATCATCCAGATCAGCTCTGAGCAAGAACTAAACTTAAACCTTTCGCACTCGGATGTCAAGTGTGACTCGACACGGTTAGCATTAGAATAAAGGAATCGAGAAAAAAGCAAGCGAGTGCAAAGGGTTAATGCTATGAGGGGGGTGGGCTAGGGGGGTATTTGATTTGAGGTCTCCTGTCTTACCTACATAAGATATTGGGCATAATCCCTGCATCTCCAAGAAAGAGAATGCTGCCAGGGTACTCCACGGACTAGCAGTGCCTTTTTCCACTATCTCAATGGGAACTCCTGAGTCCATATGCCAAAGGTGGCTCTCCTGTGGGTGTCTGAGGGTGCGAGCCCCAGCTTCCAGTTTATATCTTGTCTAGTGCCCACCACACTCAGGAAGGCCCACAAGCACAGGGCTGGGAGGCCTGCTTCAGAACTCAGAGCTGGCTGTGGTAAAACCTGAGCTGGAATCCAAAGCCTCCTTCCAACAAGAATCACTTACCCAACTCCCCTAGTTCTGAGTGCACAGAGAAGGCATGATGCCAACCAAGTGAGAGGATACTACTGCTCAGCCCCAGAAAGGTCCAGGGAATTAGGGTTAGAGAGGATGTCCCCAGTGAAAGCTTTCATCACTCCTTGCTGACACTCACAACTTGTTCTCTTTGTCCTTTTCCTTGATTTTTTTGAGAACGTTGATTTCTAGTCGGGCAGCCTCCCGGTACTTGCCCACGTTGCGAATGATCTTCAGGGCAACTTGAGACTTCCCTCTGGCACCAGGGAAGGAAGTAGAGGTTCTCATGAAAAGCTGCCCAGTTCTTCCCCCACCTTCCACCCCAACCCAGCAACTCTTGGCAGACACCACCCAGGACTCAAGGGACAGGGCCTACCCTGAGAACAGATACTTGACGCCCAGCCTGTCCCATGCAACCTCAGACCTCTACTCTCCAAACAGCAAGCTCCTCCAGCACCTTAGGCTCTTATGGTCTCAGCTACCTCCCAGCTCCCAGGAAAGAGCAGGCCGAGGTGTAGAAGCCTCTCCCACTGACCAAAACCAGCCCCAGAGCTCACTCAGTAATAACCAACCTGTAGGCGAGTCAGCCCTGATCCCTGTCAGGCTGTCTCCTGACCTTCCTAATGACGTCTGCAAAAATGGACAAATGGTTCCCCCTGGGATGGGGGTTCCAGGATGAAGTGAAGGCCTGGCAAGAGGTAAGGGTGCCCAGAGTAGGGGCCTCTCACTAGGAGGCCAAGGGCTGTTCCCTTTACCACATTCCCTCCAGTCCCGCCTGCCTGCCTACCAGCCACAGCATTTATCAGAGATCATTGAGTGTCCAGTAATGATTTTAACAATTCCTATTCTGCATCCCCCAAGCCCCACCCCTACCCCCGGAGGTGACTTGTAGGATGACCTACTGAGGCTGGAACAGCCAGAATTCAGATGCTGGGTTGGGAATGAACAAGCAGCTCTGTCCTGCAAGGGTGTAGCCTCTGAGACCTCTGGGAGGCTTACCTTGGTGCCCTAGGAAAAGCTCACAGGCCCCAGCGAAGAGGTATCTTCTAGTGCAAGGGTGGGGAACCATTTTTCTGCTAAGGGCCATTTGGATATTTATAACATCACTGGCAGGCCACACAAAATTGTCAACTTAAACATTAGCCTGCTATATTTGGTCGAACATTTAATTAACTTACCCCTAACGTCTTGGGAGGGCCAGACCAAATGATTTCACGGGCCTCATACAGCCCGAGGGTCAGATATTCCCCACCCTGCTTTTCTCTCCCAAGAGAAAATCTCATTTTCTCAGATTTTCAAGACAGGAAAGGACCTCATAGGAATGGCCACCAGCCTCCTCCTAGAACAGGATCCCCTGATGGCATTCCAACCTTCAACACAGGGAGGCTGCCTGTGGAAGCCTGATGAGGGTTGAAAGGCCCTTTTCCTGAGCTGAATTCTACCTCTTCACAACCCTACTGGCTGATTCCCTTTGAGTCCCTTGAAGGACCCTGAGCCGTCCTGCCCCATAATGACCCCAGAAGTTAATTTTTCCTCTAGCTACTCAGAGTGGCACAGCCCAGAGAGCTTAGCTGCCACCATGTGTCACATCTCTCAGATCTGCCAGTTCTCTCTCTGGTCGTGTATAGTTCACATGACCCTGTGCTCACTAATCCCAACCCCAGCCGCTTGGGTCCAAGGTGGTTAAGCACTCTGCAGCCACAGCTCACCTGGCATGGTCCAAGCACTCCACCACCTTGCCAAAGGTGCCTTCGCCCAGGTTCCCCACAATCTCATCTAGGAGAGAAAAGAAGCAGAGCGTGAGGGACTGGAGGGCAGAGGGTCGGCAGCTCCTGCAAGTTCACAGCATTCAAATTCTCAAAAACAAAAAAGGTTTCTCTCTCACTGCTACACTCTTAAAAACAGAAGTTGCTAGTGTTTGTGTCATTCAGGCAATTACTGGTGGCCCCACTAAGGCACCACGCGCACTAGAGGCCCCTCCGGGCAGGAGAGGTCTGGTCTAACAAGGGGGTAGAAAGTAGAGAGGTAAAGTTTTACGAAAGGTGGCTGTACATCGCTCTTGGAGCCAATCGCCGATCCGGCACACCAGGTGGCCCTCCTTGTCATCTTCCACACTCCGGCTGCTGCGCTTACTGCTCTGTTGGCTTCTCTGCATGCACCGCCCCCCGAAACGCCATCCGACCAATCGCATGGTAGGCGGTTCCGATTGACAGATTGAGGTGTCAGTCAAAGGCAGAGGTGGAGACGGTGAGGAGCCGGTGGGTTGGTTGGTTGGATTTTCCAGATCCCAGCATTTCATAAGGCACACAGCATATATAACGATAGGGATATTGCAAGGGACACGTCAAGACACAAACTGACTTCAAAAACAGAAAAGTAAAAACAGCTACAGGTATGTAAAGACAACTTGGACGCTCAGAAAGACGACCAGCCTCTGCTGCTGAGGGGCCGGGCCATGCGGAGAGCCACAGCCTTGACACCCTTCTCTGTTAAGTGTTCCCCTCCCAGACCTCCCGGTGCGCTTCGGCCAGGGTGAAGACGCCGTGAAAACGGCGCAAGAATGTGGCTGCCCCAAGCCTCGGTCCGTCATCCAGAAGGGTCAGAGCCACGCTGGCCTCAGTGCAGAATGCCTGCCTGTCTTTGCCTGCCTGTCTTGCCCACACAGCCCTGCACATACTCGACAGCTGCCACTCAGAGCCAAGCTACTACAGGCCTCCAGACAGCATCCATGGCCAGACTTAACATCATCACCAGAAACGCCTTCATCAGCAACCTTTTTGCCACCAACCTCAAACAGGGAAGGAACCAGGGATTCTCTTGGCTGGTCAACCTCCAGGCATCCTACCATGATGGCCCACACAGGCCCCAAGCCAGCTCCTGCCATGGCACCCATGCTACTCATAGGCCAGGCACATCCCGAGCCTCATGACAACAGAGGGCACCAAAAGAGACACAGAGCCAGAGGCCTGCACTGCCCTCCTGTGGCAGTGTGTGGCAGTGTGCAGAGAGACCACCAGGCCATGATGGGTGCACACAGTCAACCTGAAAACCATGGCCACTCAAAGCAGTCACTGGAGAGCTCGGCAGAGAAGATGCCTGGCCCCTCCATTGGTCCCACCACTACTCCTCAGGGGCCTCATGGCTGGCAAAAGGGAGGGCGAGAGGGAGGGAGGGAGGGAGGGAGGTGGGGGAGAAGACAGCACATAACCTCGGAGACACACAACAGGCTTTCCTTCCCAGAGGTGTGACTACAGTGTGGGCTCCAGGTCTCAGCAGAGATCCATACAACCTTGCACAATAGAAACACCACCAGGCCCTGTTCCTGGCAAGTGACCTGCAACTGGACAAGGCCTAGGGCTGTAGGCCTTTCTGTCATTTCTTTTTACATGTCCCACCCCACAGGCAGCTCATCTCTCGTCTTGACTGCCTCTCAAGCGAAGAGGCTAGGCTGAAGAAGGCCTGGCTGGAGGTCAGAAGGGAAGCTCCCAGCCTGAGCTGATAAGAAGACCCTCCCCTACCCGTAGGCACTCCAGCCTCCGGGCTTTTGGGGAGGGGCGTGGAAGTGAGACTGCAGATGTGGGTACAATCCACACCAGTCAGAGCACTGAGCTATGTGTGGAGGCAATCTCTCAGTGGGAAGGACCAGGCTTACATACAGCTCCAGACCACACACCAGCAATCCTGTTAGGGTCCCTAAGAGGTATCCCTGGCCACTTGCACCCAAGCAGCCTGAACCTGGGGCAATGTGGAGACAAGACAGGCCAGGAGCCTGCCAGCGCCGCAACCAGAGCCCCTACAGCTGACACTGCCAATGGGCCAGAAGCCAGAGAAGCCAGGCCCTTTGCTCAGCCCTGTGCCTAAACCAGACGACACACACAAACACACGCACGCACACACACACACCAAATGCACGTGTGCAGGGCTAGCGGTACTCACCCAGACCAGCCAACCTGAGAAAAGGCTACGAAGAGATGAGGCCTTAAAGCCCCAGCAAGCACACTCTGGCCACCACTCACCGAGGAGGCACTGCTACAAGACCTGGTGCGGCGTTTGTGGCAATGGTGGGCATGTTTGCGAGTCCGGTACGGCTCTCTATCCCGGGACCGTCGACGATGATGGGAACGTGAAGATCCATAGTAGTCCTCTCCAAAAGATGGACTCCGCTCTTCACATCGGTATGTGTCGCTATCACGGCGCTCCCGGTACCGCCTCTGGTAGGGTAAGCGGTCATGGCTGCCAAGAGAGTCATGGGGACATTGGTCAGATAGGGCCCTTGCTCCCACCAGCCAGGTTCCTGCTGTAAGGCAAGAGGTATGTGGTGAGGCCTCTGCAAAAGATTCCTCAGAGCAGCCCGCTGGAGCAGAGGCAGTGAGGCGGAGGGAAGTGGGGGAGGGGAGGTACAGGTACACAAAGTCCAGCCTCCAGAGCCTCAGCTACCGATGGTCCCTTCAGTGGCACAGGAGGCAGCGCGGAGTGGTCCTAGCGGAGGGCCTCCAAGGGCTCCAATGCCTCCAACTCCCTGTGGCCTGCTGAGGCTATCATTTTGGTCTGGGAGTGAGACAGGACTAGGGGCCAACCTCTAGAAAGAACTAAAGTTGTTTCTAATCCCCATTGAGGAAGGCTCAGAGGTTAGCAGGGGAAATGCTGGCCTAGCCTAGAAAATGGAGTGTGTGCCAGGAAAAGAAGACTCAAGGACAGAGAAAGAAGGGGCAGCAAGAATGGAAGCAAACACTGAGGCCAGGGAATGCAGCTGAAATCAGGGGAGGAATCCAAAGGGGACAGGGCAGTGATCTAGGTGCAGCCAAGCAGAGGCACCAGTCACTTGAAGGAGCCCAGGGCTGCCACAGGCCTCCACTGTCTCCCAGGCCCAGATGAGGGAAGGAGCCTTTCCTTTTGACCCAGTTCCCTCTCACCTTCTGGACCGAGATCTCCGGGGTGGAGGCTCCCTTCGAGATGGGTATCGCAGTCTCCCTTCGTGCTCCCGACTGTAAGACCTCCTTCTCTTCCATCGGTAGCTCAGGTATGGGTCTGGCTCAGGGGAGCGGTATCGCTTACAGTGATGCATCTAGGCCACAAGAAATGGACAGCCCTGCTAAACATGCAGCCAGCCACCTGGTTGGTTGCCTGAGCGGCCTAGGCACTCCTGGAGAAGAGGTCCATTGTTCCATTTGAGGCAGCCCCTCCAGGGGTTTATGAAGTGAAAAAGAACTCTGAGGTCACAGTGGTCAAAGAGCCGACAACAGGTAACACCCTTCTCTGCCAATGGACAAACACAAAGCTGCCTCCCCAGCACAGCAGCACTGACTGGCCTGATGGCCGGAGCACCTGGGAACGAGGTGAGCCAGGACAGGTGCTGAGATGGAACACAGGGAGGGGCTGGTGAGCGCCATCACAGCGATGGGAGGAAGGGAAGCCTCCTCTGCTCAGTGCCCTCTTGCCTGCCTGTGGGTCCTATGAAGCACCTGCTCTGTCAAGCCAGAGGCAGACGGCTGTTGGCAGGGTGCCAACACACAGGAGCCAAGGATGCAAGTGCTCAGGTTGAACAGCCCAGTTGCCTGTGGAGGCCCTGAACTGGACCCCACTCAAAGAAGCAAGTTGTATAAGGAGCTACAGGCAGAAACAGGAGCAGCTCTTGGAGAAAAAGGTGTACAAGGGTCTCACAAACATTCCCTAGCCCACCTGCGGGTCTGGCCCAGCAGATACAGTGGTCTGGCCAGCCCTTGCTGGTCCATACTCGGGGTCAGCACCAGTCAAGATGCTAGGACAGAGCACCCAAGTGTTTTGCCCAACACCCATTCAGCACCACCCAGACACCTTCAGTGCCATACTGGGCAGTGCTTCACCTCTAGCCAACAGTACTGTCCCCTCTTCTAGATCCTCTGCTCTAGAACTTTTCTCCTGTGCCCATATCAGGCTGATGTGCTCAGAGAGGCATGCCAAAAGGGCCCACGTCACTATCCTTGATCAGCAAGGACCAATATCCGCTACAGGAAATTGCCAGGCTGTATCAGCCACCGGCTGAGAAAGAGAGCTATGTGAGGCCAGCTCCTTGTTCCACCCACCCCAAAAACCCTGACATCGCTTGCCTCCATGGGAAGGCTGGGCCAGAGACCATGGCCACCCTTACGCCCAACCCTTCACTTGGACATAGCCAACCTCCAATGGTGGTCAGTCTTGGGTTTGCCTGACCAAGCACATTTTGGACAAACTCACTGAGACTGCCCCATCTCATGAGAAGTCTGTCAGGAAAAGAGCAAAATGGAATGCACAGAGCAGTGAGGCATATCTCACAAAACTCCTGGGAGCTTCTCTGTGATCCTAAGAAAGCCTCTGCCCTCAGTCACCCATGAGCAGGTTTCTTCCCCTGTCTACCTGGAAGTCCAGGTCCCAGCAATCCTTGGAGGTAAATACTACGTAAAATTACCCACAGCTCCTCAAGTGCTTAGAATGTTGTTCTGTTTTGACGATCAGCTGACTAATGTTTCAGTTTTCCTGCAATTACCCTGGGTCAGGTGCCCAAGCTATGAAATGAAGGTGTAGGTATCTCACAGGTCCCTAAGTGACGCAGATGCTCCTCCAGTGGCAAGGGCAGATGCCCTGCCCATCCTCACTGGGCAGACAAAGCACCAGAGCTGAAGGACACGGTCTAGTCCACACCAGGCCAAAGACTCCCTGCTGGGATCTAGAAGATTCTTAAGTCAACACATGTTCATGTCAGAAGAAAGAGCACAGCTTCAGTGTCAGATGTCAATGTGAATCTTGGCAATGCCACTTTTAGATGTGTGCCTTTAAGGCAAGTTATTAAGCTACTGACCTCCCGCTTCCTCTGACAGCTAGGGCAGCGGTCGGCAAACTCATTAGGCAACAGAGCCAAATATCAACAGTACAAGGATTGAAATTTATTTCGAGAGCCAAATTTTTTAAACTTCTTCTAACGCCACTTCTTCAAAATAGACTCGCCCAGGCCGTGGTATTTTGTGGCAGAGCCACACTCAAGGGGCCAAAGAGCCGCATGTGGCTCGCGAGCCGCAGTTTGCCGACCACGGAGCTAGGGTACTCCCTTACAGGGTTCTGTGAGGATTACAGTATGTCATCCCTTTACTAAGATGCCTATCTTTTCAGGTCAAATGCCTAACCCAAGTCTGTGCCCACAAGAGGTACTGAAGGTAGTTCTTCATTAATGTTAAAAAGGTTCCAGGTAGCCCAGCTGGCATGGTTCAGTGGCTGAGCTTCAACCTACCAGGTCAGAGCTCAATTCCCAGTCAGGGCACTTGCCTGGGTTGCGGGCTGAATCCCCAGTGGAGGGAGGGGGGGTGTGCAGGAGGCAGCCGATCAATGATTCTCTCTCATCATTGATGTTTCTCTCTCTCTCTCTCTCTCTCTCTCTCTCTCTCTCCCCCCTTCTTCCTTCCTCTCTGAAATAAAAATATATTTTAAAAAAGATTCCAGGTAACACCTAAGTCTGTGTTAAATGCCTTAAGGGCATTTTCAAAGTATCTTCCAAGGGACCATTGGGGGCGGGGAGCGGGGGAGCTCTGGGTAGAAAACCCTACAGTGCTGGCCTCCTGTCCAAGCCACTCTAGCTCTTGGTTACCATTTACTGTACCTGGAAAATACAGGTAACACCTCCCAGCCAACTTGGCAAAGAGATGACAAGCTATAGAGTACTTCACCCAAGGCAATCACAGGGGAAACAACCTCCCCTTCAATCCATTCTAGGCAGGTAAGTACTAGGTCTATCCAGCGCCCCTCATTATATTCCCAGCCAGGGCTCTAGGGCCCATTTCTCTTCAATTATCACTCTCTGAAACCCCAGCAAACAGATTATTTAAAGAGGCTAAGGGCCACAATCATACTCGAGAAGACTCTGCTCTACACAATAAGGAAGCCAGGCAGAGCGTGCCAGCTTTTCTCTGAGCACAGACCTAGTAGGCTTCTCATTTGCTCCTCCTGGCCAGTGAACTGGGCAGACGGGAGCTGCCCTCCGGCTCCCAGCCACCCCAGTGCCCCATGGCTATTTTTGGCTGACGCTGCTCCACCGCTGCAATTTCAAACCTGCCACCTTGCAAGCCGCCACCACCGAGTGAACACGCCTTTTCAAGGGCACGGAGAAGGGAAGCTGGAAGGCCGCCAACTCCACCACGTCAAGGGGCCTGGCTCAGGCAATTCCCACGCAGCTCCACACCGGAGCACCCGCACCCGGAACCACAGCAGAGCCTCCGGCCGGAGCAGCCCGGGCACCAGCACTGCCCGAGGGCCTAGCCCCTCCCCCGGCTGGAGCGGCTCCATCAGCACAACAAAACACGCGGGAGCCTGTGGCCCTCGCTCGCGGCCCGTCCTGCCGCCCCGGGTCCCAGAGATCTCAAAGCTTCGTCCCCCGTAACCGCCGCCCACGGCGGCGAGGCTAAGACCGGGGCGGGGCGGGGCGGGCGGAGGAACGCCGGCCTGGGTCGGAACCAGACTCCAGGCCGCGAGGGGAGGAGAGTGCGGACCCCGCCTCGAGCCGGGGGTAGGGGAGGGACCTGGGAGCCCCTCCAGGTGAGTCTGGGTGGCACCCGACCCCATTCCGCAGACAGTTGCAGGGCCGGAACGGAACCGCTCCGGGGCCTCAGAGGCCGCTCAGGCTCGGACTCCGACACCGCGGAATCGAGAGGTCGGGGTCGACGGTGACCGCCCCTCGGGGGAAAAGCGGCGGGTCAGGGGTGAGAGGTCGGGGACCCGGGGCGTCAGGACCCGGGGCCTGCGGTGGCCAAGGAGAAGACGGAGCAGGCCGACACCAGCTCCGGAACCCAGGACCCGCATCCGGCGAGCCCATTGGGCCGCGATGGCTCTGGGACCACACTTACCGTCTCCTGGGCTCCGGCGGCGACTAGGCCCCACTTCCCGCTCCCAGCACCTCTTCCGCTTCCGGCCGCAGCCTCCGCCCGCGGCGGCCCCGCCCCCCGCCTGACGCAGCTGCCGCCAGCCCCGGGTCGCGGGCCTGGCTGCTCTAGCTCCCGACTCGAAGGCTCTGGAGGACCCGCCTTCTCCGCCCAGGTCCGTGCCGAGTCGCTGGAGACCGGTTCCGGGAAAGCCCGAGGGCATCCCCGGCCCGCCCCCTGCCGCGTCGCGACGCACGTAGGCTTCCGGGCCCGCGGGCGCTCGGAGCCGACCGGGGGAGCCACGGCTCGGCCCCAGGGCTCGGCCCGCTCGGCCGCCCCGGCGCCGGAACCGGAAGGCATTGTCACGCCGTCGCCTCGGTGAGACCTGGCGGGCCCCGAGGCTCGGGAGGCCGGCGCAGCTCGCGCTTAATGAAGGAAGGAGCGAGACCACGTTCTCCGGGGGTGCGGGCAGCGGCAGCGCGCCCAGCCCGTGGCCGCCGGGCCAGCACGGGACCGCCGGCGAAGGAGCTGCCCGGAGCAGCGCTCCAGGTCCGAGCGTCGTCCCCAGGCACGGACCCCGCACCCGCCGCGGTCAGGCCTCTCTGGCCACTTCTCTTCCGAGTCCCCGACGACCCCGGGGCGGCAACGCGCTCGCACCCACTGTCCCGCGCTTGGTCGGGGCGGGATCCCGAGGCCCTGTTCCCAGAACAGAAAACCCCAGGTCCAGCCCTGTGGGAGGCCCCGGTTTGGGAGCGCGCACTCCCCCAGCGCCGCCGGCGCGGCTCCCCGCCGAGCGGGCCGGAGGGCCTCCTGAGGGCTCCCACGCCCGGCCGGGGCGCCTGCGGGAGGGCAGAGCTCCCCCCCGGCCGCCGCTCGGCGAGGGTGGGCGCGTCCCGGCCCAAGGGTTTCCCCAGCCCCGCAGGCGCCGTCCGAGCGCAGCCACCCCCTCCCGAGTTGCGGAGGTCCCGCAAGTCCTAGGTCTCTGGCTCCCGCTGAACAGCCCTGACGGCGTGCCCAGTTCTCAGCTAGCTCCACCATTTTCAGCCGGGGATGCGCTAAGGCATCCTCAAGATCCGTTCCTAGTCCCCTGCCAACCAAATGCACCCCCCGCCCCCATATAGAGATTCTGGGGCCTTTTCAGGTGTCAGAGACGACCGAGCCCGAGTGTCCCCGCCCCTGGATCCCACGGTCCGTCCAAGCCACCCGAGTTTCATCGTTCTACCGCGGAGACGAGGTTGGGAGGACTGGGGGGTCCCCTCCTCCCACCGCTTAGTGTTGCCGCGGTTTCCAGGGCTCCTGGAAACCAGGGCCGGGTAGGTAGCTGAGAGCAGAGGCTCCTATCCTGGGTGCTAGGTTCTAAGGGGTAAGTCGGTCCACCTTCCTGCCAGCTCTCCCACCATCCACCATCGAGGACCCAGAAGTCCCTGACTCGTACTAACAAAACAGCTCTCTTTTTCTTAAGTAGAATAGGAGCCATCTCCCTCGCCAAAGCCTGCAGTCCAGCTGCTGTTACGCCTGAGATTCTACCATTTAGGATTTTTCATTCCTAAAAGAAAGCCTGAGAAGAGACCTGGTATCCTGGATTGAGTGTACCTGCAGGCGACGCTGGTGCCAGGCCTGCAGGGCCAGGTGCAGAGCTGGGATGGAAAGGGGCGTCTCCATGGGGCCAGCTGAGACCCCTGCCCAGGCTCACTACATAACCTTACTGCAGGAGCGGCTGCTGAAGCTCACCAGGAGTGGGCCAAGCAGCTGTCAGGGTCAGCCCCATGGGAAACGCAGGGCACCAACTGAGCCGGCTGTGCCCACCTGTGCCAGGGGCAGAGATGCAGGGGAGCCTTGGCACTGGCCTTTGGGGGATTCCAAAGTTGGGTGAGGGACTCTAGGGGCACCATAGTAAAGAGAATGACCAAGAGGGACAGATTAGAGCAGGGCCTCCACATAGCACATTCACATTGTAGTCTGGGTGGGCGCCCTGCTTTCACATTGGGTGAGGTGGCCCTGTGGACGTGTGGTAAGCCAGCCTCTGCCACCAAACCCTGAAACACATGCCCAAAGCCAGACAGACCCCTTTCCCCAAGTATTAGCACTCCTGTTTGTCACAGTCTGGCTTTTTATCGGAGCATGTGAGAAATCTTTCAGCTTGAAGAAGCCCGGTCTCCACTACACATGGCTTGAGCCCCTCCTGCTGGCCCAGGGCCAGTCTGGGGGGACTTGAATAACCTTATCTACCAGGCTCCTGTCAAGATGCTGAGGAGTGGAAGTGCCCAGGGCAGAGAGTTCTGTGTGTACAGGGAGCTGTGAAAGAGGCATTTCTGCCCCAGTCCCCATCCCAACCAACAAGACATAGTGTGACATCCATGCAACTTGGAAGGAAATCATTGAAAATGGAGTAAGGCGATGTAGGGTCCACACTGTCCAGACTACTCCATTTCTACTAGCATACTTCAGGTCCAGGAGGTACAGTGCCCCTTAGTGAAGAGTTCAGAAGGTGGCTGAGTATTGGAAAGCAGATGGGGGAGGTGGTAGTTGCATTGAAATTTAAAGAGGAGGAACTGCAGAGACTCCAGAAACAAGTGAGGCCTGGCTTCCCCAGGTGTATGCTCCCCCTTCCTCTCTCTCCCCTCAACCCCTTCCTCCCCATGCTCTTCCCCACTGCCCTGTCTTTTCTACTGCAAGCCAATTAGTCTCCCTCCTTCTTACAATGCCTTATCCTACACTTCCTCCCCTTCTGCCCCTTTCTCATTATGTTCCATCATCCATTCATTTATTCACTGAGCATCTCTATGCCTGGCCCCCTTCTGTGCAGGGGAGAACAAAATTCAGGCCAGAACACGCCCTATCCCAGAGCTTATGGTTTGGGGCCACACAGTCATCAAGCTGGCAATTACAATTTATTGTGCCTAGTGAGGAAAGGCACAAGGGGGCAGCAGATAGGAAGGTCCTCCCCACATTCAGGGTTTCTGGGCCTCTGAACCTTAATGAAAGATGAACAGGAGCATTTTCCAGGAGTGAAGGAACAAAGCTTTACCAAGGCCCAGAGAGGAGACACATGGAGGTGGGGATGTACATAGTCCCTGAACCAAATGAGAAGTAGAGTAGGTGAGGGGGTTACTGTAAAATGTAGGACAGGGGCCAGAGCAAGGGCTTAAGTGTCCCAGGCCCTGTCCACCTGACTTGAACTCCAGCTTAGTGACTGCTACTCCTGGCCAATAACCTCTCCTAGTCTCCTGGGCAAATATATACGTGCACAGGCAGACAGACATACGGACACACACACCAAGGTGCACATCTGACACCCAGAGACAGAGAAACACATCAAGGAGATGGCTTGGAGTCACAGGAATGTTAGAGTTGTAAGGACCCAGGATGGAATCCTGCTCTGCTGCAGGAACCCCTACTGGAGCAAATCTTTTGATCTGGCTGGAAAGCAGGGGGTCGGGGGGTGGGGAGTGTCTCAGCAGCAGTACCTTGCTGGCCGTGAGCCTTACAAAAGGTGGAATTGGTCTAAATCAATTTATCTCAAACTGGGGTCTCTGAGAAGGCTGTTAGCTCCTCAAGAAAGCCTGCAACTACATATTTGTAAGAAATAAAATCTCAGTTTTTGTGTTTCTCAACCCAGACCCTTGAGGATTGTAGATTGTCTTCTTGGGGTCTGGATGGACTATTTTTATGGGGTGTGCATGCTGGTCAAGTTGGGGGCCTACGGTGGGCAATGTCAGCGAGAAGGCAGGGCAGGGCACACAGTGACCTTGGGCTTGGCCCTCTGACCATTCAGACTCCTGGAAGCAAGTGGCACCAAGTGAGTCCTATACAAACAACACCCCGAACCAATGCCAACAGGCCCCAACTCTAGGGCCTTCCAGCCTATTGTCCCTTAGGGACTGCCCAGGTAATTTCTCCCCTCTCCCTAGCCCTGGGGAGGCCCTTCCAGGGCTCACCTTCTGTGAGCAAGTGGGTACTTATAGGCCCTGGGCCTGTTGTCCAGGGAGAGTGACCTAGAATTTGACTCTGGGTCATGGGCAGGGGTCCTATGGAGAGTGGCTGCTGGGCAGAGGTTCTCAGAGAGATGGGACAGCAGCTGGATAGGATCTGGATGCTGCTTCATTGGATTGGTGGGAGGGGCTCCCAGGGCCTCCAACATGCTCCACCTCCAGTCCCATCCCCAACCTCCAGCTCCTTCCACCCTGACACTTTTTGGGTCTCTACCTCAGTCTGTCTTCCTCATCATTCCCAGGATTCTATGGTCTTCACTGTCCCCAAATTAGTGGTTGAGACTGGGTTCAAGGAGGGAGTTGGGAGGCTGAGTGAAAAAGGTAAAGGGATTAAGATGTACAAATTGCCATTTATATAAATGGTCACAGGGATGTAAAGCACAGCATATGGAATATAGTCAATACTATTATAATAACTACTAATGGCCCAGTGCACGGATTTGTGCACATTGAAAGGAAATTAATTAGAAGAAATATTTTAATATTGTTATTTGCCCTTTCTCTATAGTAGAAGTGTCAACCAAATTCACGATTGACAATGACAGGTCAAAACACACGCATGCAATTGGCGCCAGTGAGAGCTTTATATGTATCGCGCATGCACAAGTCAATTTGGCCTTTTATATAGAGAGAATAAACTTGCTTAATTAGACCCACTTTCTGATTTAGCTAAACTTTTTCCAGCCCAGTGAAGCACCCCAACTTCTCTTTCAGGTAATTGTCAGCAACACAGCAGTAAATATCAACGTGAACCAGATTATTATTGATCACACAGAGAGCAAAGGGTAAAATATTTAACTGCACAGTGTTTGACTATATTCTGCGCAGTGAGAAACCTGAAGTCATTTTCTTTTTTCTTAAATATATTTTTATTGATTTCAGAGAGGAAGGGAGAGGGAGAGAGAGGTAGGAACATCAATGATGAGAGAGAATCATTGATTGGCTGCCTTCTGCATTCCTCCTAGTGGGGGTCAAGCCTGCAACCCAGGCATATGCCTTTGACTGGTATCGAACCCAAGTCATTTTCAAGGTCCACAATTTCTTACTTCTTTATAGTCTGGTCAAGTTTCTAAGCTTTCTAAATCTCCATTTTCTGGCTAATTTAATAGGATTCCACCGAGTCTCTTATCTACCTACTCCAGGACTTCTGTGAGGATCAAATGAGATGAGGCACGGGAAAACACTTCACAGACATTTGGTTAAAGTGTACAATGTTTGCACCTGGCTATAAAGCAAGTTGTAGTCGTAGGCTAAAGAAACTGTAAGGAGGCTAGTTGCTAGGGAGAAGCCAGGCATTGCTATGTGACGTCATTACCCGGCACCCACAGTGACCATTTCCAGGCTGGGCTGGGCTGTGGGCCACATTTTGTGCCATGGGGTCTCAGTAGCGTTGGCTGCAATTTGGTGGGCTGTCGCTCTAGAGTGGTGGCGGGGCCTCTGTCCCACTTGGGGGAAACCAAGTGTTGCTTGGTCAGCACCAGGTCCACAGTGCCATTTCTTTTTAAATGGCTAGTGCACATCACAGCAGCTCCTGCGTTGAGAATCTGCCCCCTGGTGGTCATTGTGCATCATTGTGAGTGGTTGGACGGTTGGAGGGACACTTAGAATATTAGCCTTTTATATATATAGATATGTGGTGCCAGGTGGGATTACTTTATAAGGTAAATGTCTAATTTCTGTGCTGTACGCCTGAAACTAATAATTGAAAAATAAATTTTAAGGTAAGAAATGACTGTGGACTCAGGCACCTAAAATATGGGCTTAAATCCTGGCCCCACGTTATACTAGCTGGTGACCTTGGGAAAGTTATTCTACCTCTGTGGGCATCATCTGTAAAAACAAACGAAAGAAGCAAGAACAGTAACAGTTTTCCTTCCCCATCAGCTGGCTGAAAGGGTGAAATTCAGTAGCCCTGTAACAGGCTCAGTGCTGTGTTGGGTACATGGCATGCAGTCATGAAACATTAATTACTATTACCACACACCTCACGCTGCTATAGGCATGACTGCGCTGAGGTGAAAGTCCCCTTCTAAATCAGGGTCCCTTTGGAGTCAGAGAGTTGCCAATGGGGTTTGATCCAGTTCACCTATTCACCTTTTGTTTTAGTTTGCTAGGGCTGCCATAACCAAGTACCACATAGTGGGTGGCTTAAACAGGAACAGTTCTGAAGTCTGAGATCAAGGTGTTGGCAACGCTGGTTACTTCTGCGGGCTGTGAGGGACAATCTGTTCCCGACTCTCCCCCAGCTTCTGGTGGTCACTGGCAGTCTTTTAACGTTCTTTGGCTCATAGATGCATCACTCCAATCTCTGCCTTCATGTTCACAAGGTGCTTCCCCCTTGCCTGGCTGGTGTGACTCTGTTAACCATCTGGTTTAATTCCCAGTCAGGGCACATGATTGGGTTGCAGGCTCGATCCCCATGTAGGAGACTGTGCAGAAGGCATCTGATTGATGTTTGGCTCTCACAGCAATGCTTCTCTTTGTCACCCTCTCCCTTCTCTCTCTAAAAACCAAAACCTAAAAAATAAAAGAGCTCCCACTGTGTGCATGTTTTTTGTGGCCCAATTTCCCCTTTTCATAAGGACACCAGTTATAATGGATTAGGGGTCACTCTAATTCTCTCATTTTAACTTGATCACCTCTGTGAAGACCCCATCTCCAAATAAGGTGACATTCTAAGATACTAGGGGTTAGAACTCAAATCTTTTTTTGTGGGGAACATAGTTCAACCTATAACAGCTCCTAGTTGATTACCTTCCTGCTGAGTGTGTTGGGTGTGACTTGGGATCTTGTTTTCCCTCATTTTATCTCAGGACCCTGACAGCTGCAGAGAGGCTGGAGTGACACAGTGAGTAGGGGGGTGCCGCTCACTGAGCCTCAGGCACCTCCTCCACATCAAGTGAGGGAGGCAGGCCATGGTCTACTCAGACCCAAGATTCTGTGAGGGAAGCAACTGTGGAATCCTTCCTGGGTGACAGTCAGCAGGGTTTCCAAGATGAGTAGATGGGGTTGTGGCCTGTGGCCCTGGTGAGGCCCCTTGCTGTTTCTGGGTTCTGGTCCTGTCTATATACTGGGAGCAGTATTGACAGGACCCAGGGGTCCTAACCCTCAGTGATCTTATCACCCTTAGTTTACCTAGCTGGTCACTGTCCATGGGGCACACTCGCTCCAGCCCTTTAGAATTGTGCCATGGTCCCAGCTGAGTAGCCCACGGGCCTTGGTTGGGCTAATGATGCTCAGAATGGGACCGTCCCCAGGAGTGGCTAAAGCCAAAGCCCAAAGTGGAGTCTCTGGGCCCCACCAGAGGCAGAGGGGAGAACTCAGGGACAGGCTGGGGCCAAGCTGCTGCACCCCCACAGAAGTGAGAGCTGGCTTAGGTGATCCTGGCTGTCCCCCAACCCAGATCAAGCTGGGGGTGGGGTTGGAGGAGGGGGGTCTTCCTTTGCTGTGTGGACCAGGCCCTGTGACTAGGAACCAGAGGAGCCGATACTGAGGCCACCTGGAGAGGTAAAGGTAGAGCTAAACCTGAGAGGTTGGCGGGGCGGGGGGCGGGGGGGGGGGGGGGGGGCGGGTGTTGCTGGCTTGATAGAATCAGTGAGTCAGGATCAGGTTGTCTCTACCAAGGGCCAAGAGCAGAGCCTAGACCTACCCCAGGCCGCCTTGCCCATGTACCATATCTACGTGGCCCTGGGAGGGGAACAGACTGGCACATGACAAAGCGGCACACCTGTCAATGAAAAACTTTTGAGTTCCAAACTTTTTTTTTTTAATCTTTATTCAGATTATTACAGATGTCCCTCTTTTTGCCCCCCATAGCTCCCCTCCACTTGGTTCCTACCCCACGCCAGGCCCTCACCACCCCACTGTCTGCATCCATAGGTACTGCATACATGCATATAAGATCTTTATTCAATCTCTTCCCGCACCCCCCACACCGCCTCCCCACCAAGAATTGTCCGCTCCATTTCCATGCCCCTGATTCTATTACATTCACCAGTTTATTCTGTTCATCAGATTTTTTATTCATTTGATTTTTAGATTCACTTGTGGATATGTATTTGTTGTCACTTTGTTGTTCATACTTTTTTATCTTTACCTTTTTCTTCTTCTTAAAGAATACCTTTCAGTATTTCATATAATCCTGGTTTGGCGGTGATGAACTCCTTTAGCTTTTTCTTATCTGTGAAGCTCTTTATCTGACCTTCAGTTC
Organism: Ia io; assembly: GCA_025583905.1. Taxonomy (NCBI): domain Eukaryota; kingdom Metazoa; phylum Chordata; class Mammalia; order Chiroptera; family Vespertilionidae; genus Ia; species Ia io. The sequence goes on from JAJQQW010000008.1 coordinate 110,998,466, forward strand.
TGAATGATAGCTTTGCTGGGTAGAGTAATCTTGGTTGTAGGTTCTTGCTATTCATCACTTTGAATATTTCTAGCCACTCCCTTCTGGCCTGCATAGTTTCTGTTGAGAAATCAGCTGACAGTTGTATGGGTGCTCCCTTGTAGGTAACCAACTGTTTTTCTCTTGGTGCCTTTAATATTCTCTCTTTGTCTTTTGCTCTTGGCATTTTAATTATGATGTGTCTTGGTGTGGTCCTCTTTGGGTTCCTCTTGTTTGGGGTTCTCTGTGCTTCGTGGACTTGTAAGTCTATTTCTTTCACCAGGTGGGGGAAGTTTTCTGTCATTATTTCTTCAAATAGGTTTTCAATATTTTGCTCTCTCTCTTCTTCCAACACCCCCATAATTCGGATATTGGTACGCTTGAAGTTGTCCCAGAGGTTCCTTACACTATCTTCATATTTTTGGATTCTTTTTTCTTTTTGCTCTTCTGGTTGGGTGTTTTTGCTTCCTCATATTTCAAATCTTTGACTTGATTCTTGGGATCCTCTAGTCAGTCTACTGTTGAATCTCTGTATATTATTTTTTATTTCAGTAAGTGTATGCTTAATTTCTGATTGGTCTGGTCCTTTTCCCATTTTTTTTTTTTTTTTTTTGGCATTCTAAGATCCTTGAAGGTCTCACTAAGTTCTTTGGAGGTTTCTAGATTTTAAAAAATATATATTTTATTGATTTTTTACAGAGAGGAAGGGAGAGGGAGAGAGTGTTAGAAACACAGATGAGAGAGAAACATCAATCAGCCGCCTCCTGCACACCTCCCACTGGGGATGTGCTCATAACCAAGGTACATGCCCCTGACTGGAATCGAACCTGGGACCCTTGAGTCCACAGGCTGACGCTCTACCCACTGAGCCAAACCAGCCAGGGCTATAAGATTCTTGAGTAACCTTATAACCGTGGTTTTGAACTCTATATTCAGTATTTTGTTTTCATCCATTTCTTTCATTGTGACATGTTTGTCTCCGCATTTTGGCTGCTTCCCTCTATTTGTTTCTATGTATTGGGTAGAGCTGCTATGTCTCCTTGAGTTGATAGAGTGGCCTTTGTGTAGTAGGTGTCCAATAGGGCCCAGTGGCTCAGCCTCCTCAGTCACCTGAGGTGGACGCTCTTGGTGCATTCCTTTGTGGGCTGTGTGCACAGTCTTGTAGTGGAGCCTTGATTGCTATTGGTATCACTGGGAGGAATTGACCACCAGGCCAATTGGCTGTGGGGACCAGCTGTGACTACAGTGGGAGAGCTGCTGTGCTGGAGACACCCTTATGGGGCAGGACTTGCTTCAGTGGGGCTTTGGTGCTCACTGAGTCTGCCCCCTGAGTGTGTCCCTTATGGATCTAAGGAGTTGTAATCTGGATGGTCTCACACTGACCCCTGGGTACACTGGCTCTTGGATCTCCAAGGAGGTGCAAAGTCAGCCACTGCCTGGGGCCACCCAGCAGGAGCTACAGAGAGATCTGCAGATTTCTCTTCTTTGTTTGGGGTTTGGAGGTGCCCAGATGAGGCCCAGCTGTGAAGCAACGCAGGCTGCTGCTGGTGCCGGCCTCGGGCCTTCTTTTGATAGTGTTGGGGCTTCCTGACCCAGCTGCAGCTTGTTTGACAGGTTTTAGGCTAAGAAAGGCCAGGCCATTCATAAGCAAAAGCCACTACGCACAGCTTGGGCAGGGTTTTAAATTGGATAGGGCGGGGTCTCAGGGAATCTCTAGGGCGGGACAAACAGCAATGGCTGCCAGTCGGCCCTGCACCAGGGAGGTCCCAGCATAGGAACAATGACCATTGCGAGCACCTCCGTCTGGAAGAAATCCATCCCTGAGTTCCTGCCCCAATGCCAGAAAGCCGTTTCTCCCCATATGTGTCTGGGTTCCCCAGAGGCTAGCTTGGCACTGGAGGTCAGAGCAAGCGGGAGCTTTTATCTCCCTCCCGATTGAAAAAGCTGCACACTTGGGTGCCAGCCTGTTACACACCTCTGCACCTCCTACCAGTCTCAATGTGCTTTCTTCTTTACCTCTCTAGTTGTAGTACTTTCACTCAGCCAGCTTTCCTGTGGTTCTGGATGGTAGTTACATATTTTAGTTGTAATTTTAATGTGGTTGTGGGAGGCAGCAAATACAGATGTTTACCTATGCCGCCATCTTGGTTCTCTCCAAGTTCCAAACTCTTACCATGTCCATCTTTCTGGAGCTCAGCCCGCATCTGGGCCAGCTCAGAGCCCACCTCCTGCAGGGATGTCTGGAAAAGGAGTGGGGGTGGTTGGTTCCTATCTTGGTCTAGTGTTTCCCTCAGGACATCACCCCACCCTGGTCTCAGAGCTCCATACCCACAGGGGCCTGCCTGGGACTATACCTTGACTCAAACAATGGGCATAATGGCTGGGAGATGCTGATGGAACAGCACTGGGGAAGGGAGCAAGATGCCTCATTGTTCCCCTCCAGACTGTACAGGTGACCAAACATTTCCTGAATCAAAAAATGTTGCTGGGTCATACTCAGTGCTCTCTGTATGATGAGTACTGCCTAGTCTGAGGGCAAGCCCAGGTCTGCAACCCCCTCCATCTGTAGACCCTCCCCTCTGGCTGTGACCACAGGGCCTTGGCCCCTACCAGTGTTTGGTAATTAGTGGTTTCACAGCCAAGTAACTACCATCAGTGCTGTGGGTCTCCTGGGGCACACATTCAGAATTAGCAGAATTGCTGGGTCCTAGGGGAGGTGCATGTTCTACTTGAATGCCTAAGTGTTTTCCAAACTAGTTTGACTAATTTACATTCTCCAAGCAGTTCGAGTTCCCATTGCTGCTCATCCTTATCAAGAGCTGGAATGTTAGCACTAAAGTTTGTGTTGATCCAATGATGTGGAATGGTTTTCTGTGTATTTACCTGATCACTAGTGAGGTCCAGCCATTTGTATTTCCTCTTCTGCACACACCTATTCATAACTTTGCCCCTTTCCCCCTTCTATTTGCTTTTATCTTAATAAGCATTAAAAAGAATTCATTCTGGCTACGATGCCTTTGTTTGTTGCAAATATCTCTTCCCAGTTTGTCTTTTTAATTTATGGTATCTTTTGATGAACTTTTTGGGAGGGTCTAGTTGGAGAAATTTTTCCTTTTCTCAGTCTTTGAGATAATCTCCTATATTTTGAGAGTTGAAATGGGATGAAGTTGTCATGGCCTGGTGCCTTATTCTCCCTATTCTCTCACTAACCTGCCACTTATCTCTCAGCAATGCCTCCTGGTTCATAGGTTGATTCTCAACCACTGAGCCACACTGGCCGGGCCAAAAGATTTTTAAAAACCAGTGAGACGTTCAAGACTGTCCCACTGTCACCCTCCTTTTCTAGCACTTCAAAATAGCAGAGAAAGTGATCCCCACTTTGCAACCAGAGGGTTGAGATAAATGAGGTGCATGGTGTGGGATGGAGGAGGGCAATTACAAATCTACCAATCCTTTACCTCTGCTCATTTCTTTTGGTTTTGCCAAAACCAGGTTGGGACCATAAAATGTTCATCATGGTAGCCCGGCTGGTATGACTCAGTAATTGAACATCAACCCATGCACCAAGAGGTTGCAGGTTCCATTTCTGGTCAGGGCACATGCCCCAGTTGCTGGCTCGATCCCCAGCAGGGGGCAAGCAGGAGGCAGCAAATCAATGTATTTCTCTATCCCTCAATCTCTAAAAATCAATAAAAACGTATTTAAAAAAGGAACATGGAAAAGAGCTCTACAAAAAAAGTGTGCATTGGGGGAGGTGGGTAAGAGATCAACCAAAGGACTTGTATGCATGCATATAAGCATAAGCAATGGACACAAGACACTGGGAGGGGGGTGAGGGCATGTGCCGGGGGGTAGGGGAGGCCGGGGTAAGGTCAATGGGGAAAAAAAAAAGGAGACATATGTACTACTATTTGTAATATTTTAAACAATAAAATAAAATTAAAAACAAAACAAAAAAAGTGAGCATCATGGCAGAGGAAAGGACTAAGCACTGACTGAGTTTCAGGGGGAATTCCAGGTATTCACACTCAAATGTCTCCCTGCTCCAGATCAACCTTCTAGAAAAGTGGGTTTCCTAAAAAACACATTGGCTGTGACCTCCTCATGCTATGAGAATGGAGCCCAAATCCATTAGCTTGGGATACTCTATGGCCCCAGCTACACTTCTACCCACTTATCCTCCACTCCACCCACCAACCCCAGGACTGGCCAGGGCCACAATACCAGATCTTTGGAAGCCGCCACGTTTCCATATAGACATAGATATACATATACATCAGTTCCTCTGCTGAGACTTCCTCATGTCTTCAGGTGGCAAATCTTATCTTTCCGGCTTAAACGTCACCACCTCTGAGACTCCCTAGTGAGCTGCCCCAGCATCTACCGGGCAGCTCGTCTACTTGAATTGTCTACTGTCTCAGCCATGCTGTATTTTAAATAATTGGTTGTGTATGCCTCCCAGATAAGATTGTGAGCTCCACGTGCATGGGGACCACTTATTCAGCAGGAGCTCAAAAGAGCTTTCCAGGTCCTGGAAGGGTAGTTCAGTTGGTTACTGCATCAGCCCAACACACCAATGTTGCGGGTTCAATCTCAGGGGACATACAAGAAAAAAACCAATGAATGCATAAATAAGTGGAACAACAAATCAATGCTTCTCTCTGTCTTTCTAAAGTCAGTCAATAAAAAAAATTGTTTTAAAAGGGGGGCTTGTTATATGGAGGCTACCCCCCAGACCTGTGCCTGCCAAGACACTGATGTGACACCATTGGAGTCAGTTTTGGTGATCTGGCATCGCCAGAGGTCCCTGCTGATACAGAAGGCAGGTGAGTGAGTGCTTAGAGGAAAGGATGGGTGAGCAGTGAAGGGGTAAGAGCTCAGGAAAAATCAGTGGATCAGAGGGGCAGTTCCCTCAGTCCCTTTTTACTCTGAAGGCTTTGGCCTCTCCCCTAGTACTGTCCATGGAAGAGTCACTGAAAACATCCACCTGCTTGTGTGAAGAGGTAGAGGTTTATTGAAATATAAACATTCAACATGTAAGATAGAAAATAATCACAACATACACAGACACTTGCTGCAAGAAGACGTCTGAGGTATTTATCCACTGCCTGGGCTACCCATGTGCTATCACGTTTTTCCTGGCTAGAATACACACAAGATGGGGAGGGCATGGGACAGAGCTGCGCGGGCTGCCTGCCTGTGGGGCCTTCAGGACGGCACCTTCAGGGCTCCTCGTGGCCCAGGCCGTTCCTAGAGATACCTACTGGTGCCCCTACTCCCAGGCTTTCAGGCTGAGACCCTGCTGTTGTCCTGAGGACAGCAAGGGTTCCCTGAGGGGAGACTGGGCCAGCTGCCTAAGGAATCGAATCCAATGACCAGAAAGACAGTGTGCTGTCCCTGTGTCCTCTGGGTGGGAAGAGTCCATCCTTCATGACCAAACCCCTGAGAAACACACTGGCAGATGTCTAACACCTTCAGGTGGGCCCAGTGCCAGCCAACTGGGCTCCTCCCGGGCACCAGGTCCCAGATGTCCTCCTCTGCCCACACCCTGCACTTGCCCGGTAAGGGGGTCAGCTCTGGTGGAAGGCCAGGGAGGGTGAGAGAAGACACAGTCCAGCAGAGCTGCGGCCCATTTTGTGCTCAAGCTCTGGAATTCTCTCTCCTTTCCCAGACAGGACTGAACGTGAGCCGGGGGGGCGGCTCGTACAGCCAGCAACGTCAGTGTGTGTTGTCTACGGCACACCACAGGGCTTATCCATCTCCAGGAGAGCCTTGTGTGAGAACCGCCTTCCTTACAGCACTGGAGCAGCCCGCTCCACTCCAGGGTTCAAGAGAAGATAAAGCTCTCTCATCTTCTAAGGGCCATGGCCTGCCTGTCCTGAGGTGGGAGTGTGAAGTGAAGGGGAGACATCCCACCCCAATGGAGAGTAGGGGTTAGGGGCTGGGACTAGCCCTGCTATGGCAGGAATTGATTGGAGGACCACCTTCAGAACTGGTATGGTTTCAGGACCCAGCCCGCTTCCACTCCACCTCCTCCCTGCCGCTCTGATCCCTGAGTCATCTCTCCTGCTTGCCTTCTGCTTCCTCACCAAGGTTGCACGGAAGGGCCAGAGGGACTGGGGTACCAAATCATTTGTTTGGCTTTGGGGTGATCTGCTCTCATATCTTTGGTGCTATAACAATAAAAAAATTTTAAATAAAAAATCAGGTCAGCAAAACACATATAAAAAGACTTCAGAGATGCAAATACTTCTGAAGGATCAAACCAACAATTACAAATCTGAGGTATTTCAATGAACCTGACGTTAGCAGGCTTGGGGATGTTAGGGCTAAGATGGCCCCAAGAGAAGACTGGCCAAGGGGCAAGTGGGCTATTCTTGGCATAGCTGACCAACAAGGCAAGTGGGAAGCGTAGGGTCCAAGAGGGTCAGAAAAGGGTCAGTTTGAAGTGGGTGCTAGAGCCCGCCTGGGCAGCCCTCCAAGACTCTGCCTCTCCCTTAGCAGATGTCCAATGGGCCTTCGGACCTGAGGACTGCTTCAAGACTTGAATTGGAGGGACCCTTGCCCCAGGAACCAATATGTTAGGTAAGGAAAGCCCCATCTCATGCTCAGCAGATAGGGATAGGAAGGCATGCGCTTGGCTCCTAGCAGACCCACATGAGAGTTAAAGATTGGGGCACTGAGCAGGGGAAGGGACCAGTGACCCTGGGGTCACGGCAGAAGGCAGGGGAAGGAAAATAAATTAAAGGAGAAAGGATATGGAGGGCCTCCAGCCTTGTGTTGGCTTACAGATTGTCAATACACTGTGCCCAGGATGGGAGGTGGCCTGGGAATCCCAGGAAGCTGGCTGCCCAGACCCCACCCACTTCTCCAGGACAATCCCTGATTGGACAACGCTGCCCTGTCCTGCCCCTCCAGCCTCTCTCTGTCCCCCGAGTACAGCAGGACATGAATGGAGCCTGGACAAGTGAGTATGTCCAAACTCGCAACATCTGGTATTTGACATGGGATCCATGAGATGAGGTAAATTTTGTGCATCGACTTCCTTCCCTCTCGACAGAGAAGAGTGGGGAGTGGAAGCTGGGTCCTGCCCCTCAGAGGGACCAACTGGTGGAGGGCTCTGCACTGGGGGTACCCCGTGATGAGGTAGGACTTGGTGAGCAGTGAGAACTGCTGCTGCTGCTGCTGCTGCTGATGCTCTGGGGAGCAGACCCTGCGATGAGGTGGACCACAGGCTTCTGGGCAAACAGCACACCTGGGGTGAGGAGGAGAAGCAAGTGTGAGCAGACCAAGAGAGAAGGGTGGTTCCGTTGATTCCACTGATTTAACTGGGTGAGGCCCCACTCTGGACACCGTGCCATGTGCTAACAGAAGTCGCAAACACTGTCCTGCTTCCAGATGCTTACAGGCTGGTGGCAGAGACATAGGTGGGCAGAGTAATTTTGCTGAAATGTCACAAATGCTCCGAGGAAAGTGTCCCCGGGGTGCTGTGGGAACAAAAAGGTTTTGGACAGCAGGGGAAAATTGGTCAGGAAAATTGGCTCCAGGGGAAGGCTATGCCTGCACTATTAGAAAAAGTGGCCAAATGAAGAAGGGAAGAGGAGATCTGAGAGAATAGAACAGAGAGAGGTGGCAATCGTGCTGGAGGCCACGCCGTCGTGTGGTCTGGAGGCAGTGTGGAGGCAGATGAGGCTAGAGAGATGGGAAGACAAAGCAGTGAGGTCTGTACACCCTAAGGAAGCCAGTTCCTACCCTGTAGGTGTCATGAAGCCCCTCAAAGTTTTAAGAAGGGAGGGGTCTCATGATATGTACGTTTTAGAATGCTCTCTGTGGGGTTGGGAGGAATATGGGTGATGGAGGTCTGCAAGAGAGCTGAGAAGCTTGACTCAGGGCACTGGCAGTGAGGAGAGCAGGGGAGGAGGAGGAGAGCACAGAGTAGTGAGGTCTGCTCCACTCTAGGGGACCAAGATGAGCATGAGGGGCTCTCGGGAACGACTTTCAGGTTCCTGGTCTGGGCGACTGCAAACCCACTGAGAAAGGGCACTGGTGAAACAGAAACTGAGGCAGGGGAGGTTTGAGGAACTTTCAACTCTCTTCTGAGTGCTCCCCATTTTGAGAGAAAAGCGTTACTTCTCCTTTCTTCCGAAAGAGGACAAAAAGATGTGGGGATCAGGCCCCAACATCCTCCTTCCCTGCTTTTTCCGTGAATCGTCTCTCCCAACGCCCAAACCTCCTAGAGCAGCAGTCACCAACTTTCGGACCTCACGGACCACCATTGGTTGGCGACCGCTGTCCTAGACCATCACAGCACCACCAGAATGCAAAGAGCACCCCAGCCCTACCCACTGGCTCGCCCGGTCTCCTCGAGGGCCCCCGGTATCAGGCAGAGCCCTCGGAAGGCCTCTGAAACACTATGCGGTGATGGGGAGACAGCCTGTCATGGCTACCTCTCTGCAGGCTGCTCCCAGGAACTCTGTCCCTTTCCGGCGGGCCCCGACCCCCCCAGCAGGTAGCCCAGTAGACACCCAGAGCATGAGGCCTGCAGGGTGGTGCCCTGAGGGGGGTTGTCCCTAGCATAGGAGAACTCTAAGGACTAAAAGCATCCCCGAGGAAATCCCCCCTTGGATGTTAAGGACACCTCTCACGCCCTCTCTAAACCAGGTGGCTGATGCTGGGGTTCTGGCAGAAGGCCACTGGCCAGACTGTCTGCACTCTAGCCCCTGCTCATCAGGCTGTGCTGAACAAGCCGGCTGGGTCTGCTCCCGAACTCAGCCGCAAACCAACCAAACAGGAGTGGAAGGGGTTTGCTGCTATGAAAACTAAGTTGACGGCCTTGGGAAGACGGGTTAAACCAGTGGTCGGCAAACTGCGGCTCGCGAGTTTGTCGTTTGCCGCTCTGTTGACTGATGAGTTTGCCGACCACTGTGTAAGGCATTACCCTTACCCAGAAGTTTTGACTTCAGGTTAAAGACATTAGTACATTATTAAAATGTTTTTTAAGTGTTTTTCCCTAAGGCAGTGGTCGGCAAACTCATTAGTCAACAGAGCCGCAGTTTGCCGACCACTGGGTTAAACCAACCACTACTGCCAAATTAGACTAAGGGAGAGAAAACTGTAAGTGACAGGAAAAATCACAAACATATATAGGTCAATTCTGCACACTCAGATCCCTTTGCCTGTGTCTGTCCTTGACCCATTTTATTTATTTTTTATTTATTATTATTTTTTAAAAATATATTTTATTGATTTTTTTACAGAGAGGAAGAGAGAGGGATAGAGAGTTAGAAACATCGATGAGAGGGAAACATCGACCAGCTGCCTCCTGCACACCCCCCACTGGGGATGTGCCCGCAACCAAGGTACCTGCCCTTGACCGGAATCGAACCTGGGACCCTTCAGTCCGCAGGCCGACGCTCTATCCACTGAGCCAAACCGGTTTTGGCATCCTTGACCCATTTTAAAGGAAAGGAATGACAGAGGTTTTGAAAGAGAACAGTTGAAGCACAAAGAAAGGAGGCCCGAATATTAGAAGACCATAATGGTGGATTTAGAATATAATGTTTAAGGCATGGATATAGAATTGAGTATGATTCTTCACATTAGGTGATTTCTTGTTCAATTAGCAAGCCAACCATTGTCCAAAAAGGTTCAGTGTAGGGTTTCTCTCGTCTGTCAAAGGTGGAGGGGGTCTGTCATCATGTTAGCAATCCTCAGCCTCTGCTAGTCCAGAACCACTGTACCTGCGGAACCCCGAGGAAGCCAGCCCCGGGAAGGTGTGCGACAGGAGGGTAACAAGGGGGCCCTTCGGGCAGCTGCACTGACGCTGGCCACCACACGGCGCCTCCCTGGAGCTCCGTGGGCCTCACCTGCATAGGTGGTGCCATCGATATCCACAGACATGTTAATGCTCCCAACGCTGCCCGAGGTCAGGTTCAGTGCTGTAGCCGAGGCCTCTGATCTGTCTTCTGCTGGGGACAAGGGAGAGAGGGCCTGGTCAAGCCTTCTGGCACTTCTGTTGTCCTTTCTGTGGCGCTCCCATGCCCCCGGTCTGGCCACAGCAGGCCAAGGCCCACTGTTAGAAAGCATTTACATAATCTTCTCCAAGGACTCAGACTTGCTAATGTCCTGTTGCTGCTTTCTCCACTGAGCCATTTCACCTCCCCAACTCTCTCTGATTGAAGAAAAAAGGGATCACCATCAGCAAGGATGTTTCTCTTGGCTCACAGCTATGTGTGGCGCTTTCAAAGAAATCTGGCAAACTTCCCTGAGCACACTATCCATCAGCTGGGGAGATCAGGAAGATGCAGTCTCTGCCTGAGGCCTCACTTGCCGCCACCGCTGCCCCCTTCACTGGGATGGGAGGTCCTCAAGGAGAGGGTCTACATACCCAGTACTTGGTGTTTCATCTCAGCCTGGGCATCGGGGCTTGCGGAAGGCCTCTGCCCAGCTCACTCTGCCCGCTCACCACACACAGGGCCAAGAGTTCCTCCAGGTAAGTTGCCTGTTCTGTTAGCCTCTGGCATGTGCAGGACCAGGGCACCTGGCCTTGAATGGGTAACAGCAGAGCCCTGCTGTCTGGGTTGTCACCCCAGCCTCCTTCTGCTCCTCAACCAGGGGAAGGTGGAAGAGGGACAGGCTACCTGGGAATATGCACAGCTCCCTCCCTCCACACCTGGTTTCTTCCACACACACACTTATTTCATGTTTGTTCTGAGACAGCATCAAGGGAAATAAATGGCAAAGAAAATGTGTGTGAGGAGAGAAGGGTGGGGAGAGGAACAAGGGACATGGAGTATGTGGTTCAGGGGATATGAAAGTGGGGCACCTGAAAAATGCAATGAGGAAGGGAAAGGTTGTCAATTATGCTGCCAAACTTGTGCTTCCTCCTTCCCACTTGTTCTGAGGGACACTGGCAGCTTGGCCTGAGGCAGCAGAGCCCCTCTAGAGTCTCAGGAACAGAGGTGCTGACTTTCTCCCAGATCGGCCTTGCATACAATCCCTACATCCGGTGAGGTGCTGGAGTGAAGGCTGACCCCTCTAATTTAGACAGATCAAAAGGCTGGGGGTGGGGTGGGGGGGGGCCCACACACAGCTACTGCCCTAAAGTTCTCTGGTTCCTCCTCTAGAAAGCACTGCTTCTTCTTACTGCTAGAGAATAGGGCACTGCCTGAGGCAATTTCTGCTCCTCTAGAAAATGACCTTGGCTTGGTGAACTGAGATCTATCTGGAGGAGCGCCACTCCAGTCCTATGGGATGTGATGGGCTCCTGAACGGGTCCAGGCCACACTCACCCCTGCCGGTGACCCGGATCTTCATGGGCAGCTGCCGGGCCATGCTGAAAAAGTTGCGCTGGAAGGCCTGCTGCACTAGGCGCTGCTCCTCCTCGGACAGCCTGGAAGCCTTCTTCTCAGGGGGCTCTCCTGACTCCAGCCGTTCCCGCAGCTGCTCCAGCGTGGCCATCCGGGTGCTAGCCTGCTGGCCTGTCAAGGTCATGGGCACAGCCAGACGATTTGGCACAGGTACTGTTGTCACCGGGACTCCATCACCTGGCAAAGGCACCAGAGCTAGACGGACCCACAATCCACCCTCCCACCCAGGTCCTACACACAGAAACTTGGCTCCATTTCTCCCTCCTTCCCCCTCCTTCAGAGCCCTGCAAACCTTTCCTGAGAGTAGTTGCTGGGGATATCCGAGGGCTGCTGCCACTGGTACCACTGCTGGAGCCCAGCCCAAGGACGGGGAAGCGGATCTTGGGTGTGGAGAGAAGGGCAGGGGCCCTGGTGGCAGCAGCTGTGGCAGTGGGTGAGTAGCCAAAGAGGGAGGAGCTGTAGCTGGGCCGGCGGCCCTCCCGCCGGTTGCCATCAATGGCTGCCTGGAGCTCAGCTGGGGAGCTCAAGGCTTTCTTCTCACACTCGTAAGCATAGAGGTACTTCATGTACCTGGAAGGAAGGAAGGAAGGAAGGAAGCAAGCAAGGGCAGTCAAAACATGGCCCCAGAGACCGTCCATCTGAGCTGTTTGGTCTGTGGGAGCAGCCTCTAGGACAGAGGACCACCACCTGGAGCACCCAGTGGAAGAGAAAGCCGGGGACTGCTGACCGCCCTCGTCCAGGCCCCTCTAACTGCTACTCAGTTCGGAACACTGCTCAAAGTGGAGGCATCATTCACGAAGAGAAATAAAGGAAAACTCTGCCGATGGTCATTTTGGCACCTTTTTAGAGCCCTGGTAGAAACCAAGCCCGTGCTGTGACATGACTGTCTTGCTTCTTATCTCCTAACCATCCCAAGTCAGGCTGGTTAGAAAGGGGCAATTCTGCCCATTGTGTGTCAGATGTCCCAGGAGGCAATTCTCTACCCAAGAACCTTGAAAGAAGGCCTGCTATACTGGTTTAGCGCTAATCCCCACTTCTGCTGGAACAGTTCCAATAGATAAACCCTTTCACCTTTTCAACAAGGACAAGACATGCTACCTAACTGGTATGTCAGTTACATATTCTTCACAGAGCAACTTCCAGAGTGTTACGAAAGCAACAGAATGCTGAAGTAGCAGCACGCAAGCCACTCAGGAAATGACGGCTCTCATCATTACTTTGGTCTAGTGAGGGACTGACCTCAGAAAGCTCCTGGCTGTCTCAGGAATCCCACACATCTTGTTCACTGTACAGTGGAATTTTCTTCCTGTCTCTCCTCTAAGTTAAAACATCCCCTTTCTCTCATCTCAGCCTCCTTCCCCCAAGGCCCTGGCCACTCACTGGGTCCTCAGGGTAAAGGCAGCACTGGTGATGGATGTGGGCAGGTTCAGGCCTTTGGTGATCTCCCTCCATATCTTCTTGTTGATGATCTCCACCAGGCCACCCTTCTCTGTCACCAGCTTGTACAGCATATACAGGTCTAGGATCTGCTTGGCCATGATAGGAATTCGGTTGATAGGGGTCCCTGTGATTGTCCAAAGAGAGAAACAGACGGGTGCATCATCAAGCAGAGAAAAAAAGACACCTGTGGAGAGAACCAAGATGGCGGCATAGGTAATCACCTATACTTGCTGCCTCTCACAACCACATCAAAACCACAACTAAACAGCAGAACAACTACCACCCGGAACCACGGGTAAGCTGGCTGAATGGAAGTTCCACAAGAGAGGTGAAGAAAGCGCACTGAGACTGGTAAGAGGTGCAGCGGAAAAGTACTGGCACCTGGATGTGCTGCTCTTTTAACCGGAAGAGAGATACAAGCTCCCACTTGCTCAGAACTCTAGTTCCTGGCGAGACTCTGGGGGACCCAGGCACATACGGGAGAAACTGGACTGTCTGGCATCGGGACAGGAATGCAAGGGCGGCTTTCTCTCAGAGGTGCTTGCAGCGATCACTGTTCCTGCATGGAGACATGGGATGCGGAGAACCGGGGACTTCTCCGGTTCAGGGAAGCCATTGCTGTTTGCTCCACCTGGTGATTCCCAAAGACCCCGCCCCACCCAATTTACAACCCCACCCAAGCTGTGCCCACCAGCTTTTGCATATGAATGGCCTGTCCTTTTTCCACCTAAAACCTGTTAAACTGCAGCTGGGTCAGAGAGCCCCAGAGCTTCCAAAAGAAGGCCCAACGCCTGCCCGGCGGCAGCAGCAGCAGCAGCAGCGGCCTTGCTTCACAGCTGGGCCTCGTCTGGGCACTTCCAAACTCCATACAAAGAGGAGGAATCTGCAGATCTCTCTGTAGCTCCTGCTGGGTGGCCCCAGGCAGTGGCTGACCTAGCACCTCCTTGGAGATCCAAGAGCCAGTGTGCCCAGTGGTCAGAGTGAGAACATAGTGGATTACAACTCTTCACATCCATAAGCGACACACTCAAGGGGCAGACTCAGTGAGTGCCAAAGCCCCACTGAAGCAAGTCCTGCCCCATAAGGGTGTCTCCTGCGCAACAGATCTTCCAGTGTAGACACAGCTGGTCCTCACAGCCAACTGGCCTGGAGGGCAATTCCTCCCAGTGATACCAAGAGCAATCAAGGGTTAACTACAACAAGACTGTGCAAACAGCCCACAAAGGGGTGCACCAAGAGCGTCCACCTCAGGTGACTGGGGAGGCTGAGCTACTGGGCCCTATGGGACACCTACCACACAAGGCCACTCTATCAACTCAAGGAGACTTAGCAGCTACCCAATACATAGAAACAAACACAGGGAAGCAGCCAAAATGCGGAGACAAAGAAACATGTCACAAATGAAAGAAATAGATGAAAACAAAATACTGGACATAAGAGTTCAAAACCACAGTTGTAAGGTTACTCAAGAATCTTCTAGAAACCTCTGAGAAATTTAGTGAGACCCTCAAATATATGAAAAAGGACCAATCAGAAATTAAGGTTACAATGACTGAAATAAAGAATAATATACAGAGGTTCAACAGCAGACTAGAGGATCCCAAGAATCAAGTCAAAGATTTGAAATACGAAGAAGCAAAAAACACCCAACCGGAAAAGCAAAAAGAAAAAACGAATCCAAAAATATGAAGATAGTGTAAGGAGCCTCTGGGACAACTTCAAGCGTACCAACATCCGAATTATGGGGGTGCCAGAAAAGAGAGAGCAAGATATTAAAAATATATTTGAAGAAATAATGACAGAACACTTCCCCTACCTGGTGAAAGAAATAGACTTACAAGTCCACGAAGCACAGAGAACCCCAAACAAGAGGAATCTAAAGAGGACCACACCAAGACACATCATAATTAAAATGTCAAGGTCAAAAGACAAAGAGGGAATCTTAAAAACAGCAAGAGAAAAACAGTTAGTTACCTACAAGGGAGCACCCATATGATTGTCAGCTGATTACTCAACAGAAACTATGCAGGCCAGAAGGGAGTGGCAAGAAATATACAAAGTGATGAATAGCAAGAACCTACAACCAAGATTACTCTACCCAGCAAAGCTATCATTCAGAATTGAAGGTCATATCAAGAGCTTCACAGATAAGAAAATGCTAAAGGAGTTCATCACCACCAAACCAGTACTATATGAAATGCTGAAGTGTATTCTCTAAGAAGAAGAAGAAAAAGGTAAAGATAAAAATTATGAACAACAAAGTGACAACAAATACATATCAACAAGGGAATCTAAAAATCAAGTGAATAAAAAATCTGATGAACAGAATAAACTGGTGAATATAATAGAATCAGGGGCACAGAAAGGGAGTGGACTGACAATTCTCGGGGGGAAGGGAGTGTGGGGGTTGTGGGAAGAGATTGGACAAAAATCATACACCTATGGACGAGGACAGTGGGGGCGGGGGAGAGTAAGGGCATGGGGTGGGGTAGGAACTGGGTGGAGGGGAGCTATGGGGGGGAAAAAGAGGGACATCTGTAATAATATGAACAATAAAGATTTATTTAAAAAAAAAAAGATACTACACAAAACATCCACAAGGGAAAAAAAAGACACCTGTGTATGCCCACTTTTTGTTCAGTTGGAAATATGTTCATGAATCTGCTTAGAAGTATAATTTAACTCAAACTCCCAAAACCTGGAAGCTATTAAGACTAGCTGCCACTTATCTTGTGATGAACAGAAAGACAGGTCCTACTCACAAGCTGTGTGGCCTTGGGTAAAACATGGGACCTCTCTGGATCTGTTTTCCATCTATACTAATAATAGGGTAATATGCTAATTAGACCAGGAGACCTTCCAGATGTCCTTCTGGACAAAGCCATGGTGGCGGGGCTGAGGCAGAGGCAGTTAGGGGCAATCAGGCCAGGAGGCAGTTGGGCGTGATCAGGCCGGCAGTGTGGGGGAGTGGGCAGTTGGGGGCAAGCAGGCCGGCAGGGGGGGCAGTTGGGGGCGAGCAGGCTGGCATGGGGGGGCAGTCAGGGGCAATCAGGCCAGCAGGGGGGGGCAGCTGGGGGCAAGAAGGCTGACAGGGGGGGGTATTTGGGGGCGAGCAGGCAGGTAGGTGAGCAGTTAGGAGCCAGCGGTCCTGGATTGTGAGAGGGATGTCCGACTGCCGGTTTAGCCCCTATCCCACAGGGATGGGGCCTAAACAGGCAGTCCGACATCCCCTGAGGGGTCCCAGATTGGAGAGGGTGCAGGCTGGGCTGAGGGAACCCCCCCCCCCATGCATGAGTTTTGTGCACTAGGCCACTAGTCTACAAATAAGAGGTTGGACTGGATTTTTTAATTTTCCTAGCAGTACTGAGTCCAGATTCTGTCTTAATGATGTGGCAGCTCACTCCTCTGCCTTCATGTGCCCAATGGCAGCCTTCACATGCCAATCAGCTCCTTCTCAATTTGGATGTTGGTATGCTTGACAGGAGCTCCTGCCTGGTTCATCCCCCTGGATAACTGCTTCCTTCTTCCTCTCCTGTTGCCCCAGAGAGAAATGGGCTTTTCTCTCCTATGGCCCCACCATATCAAAGGAGCTGCAGGAAACACAAGTTTCCAGGGCAGTGAAAAGCCACTCAACAATCTCTCTTCACTAATCACTCCAGCCCCTTTCTGGTCTTTGAAAGGGAGGGGCAGCTTCCACCCCTGGCCTCCAAGGGAAGTAAGAGGAGCCAGAGCTATGACTAGGAAACCTGGCACTGAGCAGGAAGGCCCACTAATGAGCACCAGGGGATGCAGGGAGGGCGGAGCCAAGTGCCTTTCACAGGTACTAGTCAGGAGGCATGATAGATGACTGTCACTTGGCAGCCTTCAGATTAATGATCTGGAGGTCAGAGGGGAGAATTCCAAAGGGAAGGGTCACGGTCCAGGGCAGGGTATGAGACTTGTTGCCTATTAATGGCAAATTCCTTGTACTGTACAGGCTGCTCCTCCTCTGGCCCCTCCCATTGTCCCAACCTCACTGACTGCCTGGTAGATGTTAGGCCAGCCTGACTAGAGAAGGGCTGTTTGTTTCGGCTCCTCCTGTTTCTTATCCCTCAAGGAATGACATTCTCTTTTCAGCCCTGGAATGTTGGCCTCACCAACTCTTTTATAGGCTAACTCAAGTCAGAGAACGGAGTGAATACTCCCACATTTGTGAAGAAGCAGCGTGAGCATGAACAAGTGGAACTGTTATGGCAAGACCAGGCCTCTTTCTCAGTGTGGGGAGGGAGTGAGAGGACTCCAAGGCCTTTGTCTTGACCAAGCGGTCTTTGGAGGGTCAAGGACAAAGAGGTCATAGAATTAGATTCAAAGTCTCATAGGTAAACTCTCAAGAATTGCTCCTAAGACACAGTTTATATGTTAGTTAACTTTTTCTCTCTGTGCTGTTCTGGACAGTCAACCTTACTCCCGTCATAAGACAAGAGCCTGATGGTGCATCAGAACTAGTCTCCTGGCAGCATAGGACCAAGGTCCATCTCCTTCTCGATGCCTGTCTGCCTGAGTTCACTAAAGGCCTTGGCGAATTCACACACCGCCATGGCACTGCCTGGAGACCCAATGAAAACCACTCCCAAGGTCCCCTCACATAGGCCCCCTAAGCTCATATTTCTAGAAGCTTCCAGGACATCTTCACGTGTGACCTACTCACTCCAAGTCAGAGTGTTCACCATGAGCTCACCTTTATCCCCTAAGCTGGTTCCCTTTTCCAATTGCTTCCTTTTTCCAACAACACATCTTTCTTTGAGGTTTTAGGCAGGAAGGTCAGAGGCTGCACTGACTCCTCTTCTCTCCTATATCACCAACCTTTAGGTTGTTAGGAAGCTCCACTGATTCTGCCGTTGAGGTACCTTGCAAAGATGTCTTCCTTTCCACCCTGCAGCCGCCACGCTGGACCAGGCCCTCACTGGCTCACAATTAGATGTCTGCAGCAGTCTCTTATCCATGCACTCAACTTGCACACTTTCACCATATTACTCAACTCCTTGTTTCAAAACCTATAAAGACTCTTACTGCCTAACCATCCCACCCCACATGTTCAATCTCATGACCAAGTTCCCCGACACTTGGTAAAAGATCATGTAGGCAGTATTTCCAGCATATCCCAACTACTCACTCCCCAATTAGTTGGGTCTCCTCACTATTACCTCCAAAACCAAGTTCATTTCTCCTCTACCTTTTGTTTTGTGCTCTCCCTCTTCATCAAGGTTAAAGTGACCTGCCTTTGCTCAAAACCTTTCCACCCTGGCCTTCAATGTTCACTGCATCCAGGAATAATTTTCTAACTACCCCAGTTTATGTGGATGCCTTCCCTTTCAGAATTTCTATTATTAAAAATTTCAGCAAATAATTACTTTCTCATTGTTTTGTGTGTATTCATCAGGTATCCCAGGAGGACTGTAGCTCTCTGAAGACAGAGATTGTTTTTCCTTCACCATGGCTTGAATATTATAATGTTTACTAAACTAAACCACCATGCAGATTAAATAATTTAAAAAGCTGCTCCATGGTAACCCAATTGGGAATCTCCACCAGCTTTAAGTGCTTAATGCTGATAGCCCTGAAAGATGTCACCTTTCCCACTCAGGCCCTAGAGGGTTCATTATTAAACAGACTAGGGAACTAAGGCCCACAGTGGTCAAGCTATTTGCATCCAAGTTCCATAACAAGATGACGAGCAGCAGAAGAAATGGCTCGAGAGTTGGAGATTTTGAGAAGGTAAAGGAAGCATAATAACTTCACTCAGTGGGGCCAAAGAGAAGGGGAAACAGCTGTTAAAGAGGGGAAAGTGGCCAGGTATGTGATGTGTGCAGAACAGACGTGGTCACCAAGCAGGGCTTGTCCAGTTGACAGAGTGCCAGCTTGGAGAGCCAGCTACCACGAGATTTTGGAGCTCCATTTGCGAATAGCTTTTAGAGTCTGCACTATTTTCATCTGAGTCTCTCCAGTGGTGGTAAGTCAAATGTAAAGAGTGTAGAAGGGGTCATGCATGGAGGCAGCCCAGCAGAATAGGATGAAGTGATTTTTATACTGATTTTGTTTGGCCATAAATCAAGAGATTTTCTAGTGTGGCTCCACTGATTCTGCCGTTGAGGTACCTCACAAAGGTGTCTTCCTTTCCAGCCTGCAGCCACCACACTGGACCAGGCCCTCACTTGGCTCCCAATTAGATGTCTGCAGCAGCCTCTTATCCATGCACTCAACTGCCTCTGAAGGCCAACTCCCAGAGAGGAATTGTAAATTCACTCTGAATAGTAACTGCACTAAAGGTTTAGCCATCTGAGATGGCTTTTTTGAAAGACAACAATGTTATATATGTAGAAATTTCATTAAAAATTCACCTTTTTATAGTCACATAGAGTGTAACTGCATTCGGCTGAGAACTGTTTGGGAGCAAAGAAAACAAAAGGAAGGCAAGGAAGGGGCAAAGTGTCGTTTGAAGTCAAGGCTGTAAACCTAACCAAAGTGACCTCTTCCCAGCACCTTCAGAGAAACCACAGGCCAGGGCTGCACTGGAACCCTGGTGGAGGTCCTTGCAAACCTGCGCTGGCCCAGCCTTACTCTGGGCATACGAGGATCTTGTGTTTCCTCACACAGGCCCGTGTGTGGCTCCAGAGATTAGTGGATGAGGGGAAGAAGTGCATTCTTCATTGTGGTTGGCCCTCTGCAAAACAACTAAAAGTAGCTCCCAGTGCAGGTGGATACCCTGGAACTGTGAGAAACAAAGCTGAGCCTACTCTAAGCACAAGCTCTGGACGATGGTCTGGTTTTCTCACATTATCCAGATAACCCAGACACAAATCCTGTCCTGGCCTCATTCTCCTGACAATTAAGAGAGAAGCAAGATATTCAGGATAGTCTGTCTCTGCAATCTGCTCTGTCCCTAATGGACCTGATAGCCATTTCCTTTGTCCCAAGGAGACTCAACTATAACAAGAGAGCGAGAGAGGCCTTTTAGCTGAGTTTACCCTGCCTGAATAAAAAAGAGAACAATACATCATACTGGTGTGGGGGTGGGAGAGTGACATATTCATGCCTAATTTTCTCCATCTGTGAAATAAGGATTTTGGATTAGATGACTTTCAGCTCTAAAGTCCTATGAGACCATGAATAATTTTGTTTACTTAAAACAAAAATTGATAGTTGTGATTATTACCAAAGGGAGGGTGACCTGATTTTAGGAGTTTGCCTGAATTATGAAATAATGTTGCCAAGTGACCTTGAGATACAGGGTTTGGGATCTTCTGTGCAGAGCTTTGGGTGGCTTAGGACCATCTGTGAAGTTCAAGGCCACAAGCAATGGTTCTTTCCCCAGCCTTGAAGGGAAGGGGCAGTCTTAGGACTGCTCTCTGGGCTGGATTATAACTAAGGAGGCTCTTCACCTGAGAGGGGACAGGCCTCTTCCCATGACAAATACAAGAGCATCCTACCTAGAACCACGAAAGAAGCAAACCACCACTGCAAAGAGCTTCTTGCAGGTCACTAGTATCGGCCTAGCAGGAGGCTGAATCTCAGCCCCATCTAGCCTCTCAGAAGGGGCATGAGCACCGGATGGGGAAGCCTGTGAACTGTCAGTAACTGGTATCAAAGCAAGAGCCAAGATTCAGAGTAATTAATCATCCTCCTTCTGACAGGAATCCAGGGCCTTATCAGTATCCCAATCCCAAGAAATGTTGCTGTTCTCCAGTTTCCTCCTCAATAAAGGAGACTGACAGTCCCAACAAAGAGGACCCTTATCAAATTTCTGCCAGGGAGCCTGAGGTAGCCCAGGGGCTGTGTAAAAAGGCTTTTATGAAGCCCTGGATGCAGGGAAGCTTCAGGGCTCCTGGGCTTTAACCCTTTGCACTCGCTTGCTTTTTTCTCGATTCCTTTATTCTACTCGGGATTTAATTTTTTAAATACCCCAGATTTTACAAAGCGCGGCAGTAGAATAAAAAACTGGAGTTTCTTTTCATACAAACTTATTTATTTGGATTTTTTTTTATATTTCAAATTATTGATACATTCAAAGAGTAATTTTAATCTCGACATCCGAGTGCAAAAGGTTAACGCTTGGTGGTGGGAATGCTGCTGGGCATTGCACCAGCAGACCAAAGCCATGATCGGGAGTTTCCTGTGCAGATGAGCCAAACACTGTCCCCTGGCACTTGGCACTCCTTCCAACCACTCAGACTATGAAGACAGAGCTGGGGAAAGAGGTGGGAAGAGACAGAAAACAGCCTCCTCTGGCTCTAGAGATAAAGATGGGGATGGTGGGAGTGCTGAGGGAGGGCCACTTCCTCCCCAGGAGAGAATGGGTACTTTCCAATGAAGACAGAGAAGCAATCAGGGAGCGGGCCCAGGACCTAGGGTGTAGCCCTGCCAGGGACCCTCACTGCTTCTTCCTGGCTTTGTCATTTCCATAGCCCCATCAAGAGAGGCCAACTAGGAAGCCTGGAGAGTTAAGACCCATGTTAAGCAGGGAAAGTGAGCAGGCAGAGAAGCAGGCAGGCTTTCTACTGGTTCCTCTGCATATTAATTCTCACCATGCTCCAGTCCAGGAACAAGTAGAGAAATGACTGGTGATATCCGATTTGTTTATGTGTAGAAAATACCTGCCTCTGGGAAACTGAGCAGCAATGTCTGGCATGCACTTCAGTGAGAAGCTGACCATTCAGCAAGACAGAGCAGAGGCCAGGGTGCACAAATATCCTAGAAATGGAGTGATGCATACCCTAAACCTTCCACCTCTGATTTCCGGTGAATAGGTCTAACTGACATACAGTATAGTGAGTGCACTTATCTTAAGTATACAGCTCACTTGTACTCTGTGTACACCCCGCAACCATTTTTCAGATAAAACACAGAACATTTCCAGCACCCTAAACATCTCTTATTCCCAATCAATACACACTACCCCCACTAGCCCACCCAGGAGGTAACCACAGCTGATTTTCTAGAACTTTAAATAAATGAAATCATGTAGAAAATACACATCCTATGTAATAAAAACCTAATATGCTAAGTGTCTGGTTGTCCATTCAACCAATCAAAGCATAATATGCTAATGATATATTAAGGCCACTCAACTGCTCGCTATGGCATGCACTGACCACCAGGGGCAGACAGTCGACCAGTAGACCAGTCTCTATAACGTGCACTGACCACCAGAAAGCAGATGCTTTGACCAGTAGGTTAGCTTTCTGCTGGGGTCCAGCTGATTGGGACTGAGTGAGATGGGCTGGATGTACCCTGGAGCCCTCCCGCAGTCTCTTCTCAGCCCCGATCATGCACCAGTGGGGTCCCTCGGCCTGGCCTGCGCCCTCTCGCAATCCGGGACCCCTTGGGGGATGTCAGAGAGCTGATTTCAGCCCGATCCTGCAAGCCAGGCTGAGGGACCCCATTGGTACACGAATTCGTGTACCAGGCCACTAGTAGTATATAATCTTGTGTCTATGAGCGTCATCCCCGATGGGTAAAAAGTTCATTTTTTTTTAATATACTTATATTAATTATATTATATTATATTATATTATATTATATTATATTATATTATATTATATTATATTATATTATATTATTTATTTATTTATTTTACATTTTATTTTTTTTTTTAAAAATAATTTTTATTTTTTTTATTACGGTTATCACATAATTGTCCTCATCTCCCATTCCCACCCCAAACCCCTCCCCATGTATGCCCCCACCCCCCTGTTGTCCGAGACCCCAAAAGTTCATTCTTTTTTACTGCTGTGTGGCTGATGCACCATTTATTTAACCACTCTATACTGGTGCACATCTGAGTTCTCTCCAGTGCTTGGCTATAATGACTATTCTTACATGTGCCTTTCAGTGAACATAAGCACTCATTTCTGTTGGGGGTACACTTAGGAGCAGAATTGCTGGGAAATGGGAATGACATATGTTTAGCTTGTGTAAATACTACCAAACAGATTTCCAAAGTTATTATGCCCATTTATATTCCCACCAGCAATATGTGGAAATTCTGGAGGCATCACAACCCAAGAGGCTAATTTGAAATTCATCACCTTTTTTGATACTCTGGCTTAAATTGCCTTAGGTGAAGTTCAACAGTATGTGCAATGCTGTATTCTACTATGGCTGATAATAAGATTAGGGTTATGACTGTGCTATCTCCTTTAAAAACTGTGTTCAGACAAGTTGGCCAAGGAGTTAGAAGGACTACCAAGTCTTCTCTGTTTTGTTTGCTGCTGAACCACAGACCTAGCTGGTGCCTCTAGGAGAGAGTGGAAGGCTGGCAGGGGAGAGACACAACTCCAGGGCCTTCTGGCCTGGGTACTGCATAGCTTCCATTGCCAATCCACGGCACTAGCCTCTCAAAACCCAACAGATTTTCTCAAAGTGTAAGTGAGCCAAATCCTCACTTCCAACTTTCCCCTACACCAACCCTTGGACGATTTCTACTGAATATAAGCTCATCTTGGAACAAAGGAGACAAAACTATCAACCCAATTTTACCAAGTGCTAGAAGTATCAACAAAAGATATTGAAGGAGAAGATGCTGAATTTAATTATAAAAGTAGGCCTTTCACCAAAACTGGTTTGGCTCAGTGGATAGAGCATCGGCCTGCGGACTGAAGGGTCCCGGGTTCAATTCCGGTTGAGGGCATGTACCTTGGTTGCGGGCACATCCCCAGTGCGGGATGTGTAGGAGGCAGCTGATCGATGTTTCTCTCTCATCGATGTTTCTGGCTCTCTATCCCTCTCCCTTCCTCTCTGTAAAAAATCAATAAAATATATATTTTTTAAAAATGTGGGCCTTTCAAAAACCAGGATCCCTTCCCAACTATCATAAATAACTGGGTAGTTATAGAGTATTAAATAACTATTGGAAAAGAGAGTCTATTTCCTTCTCTCTCTCTCTCTCTCCCTCTCTCTCTCTCCCCGCACCTATCCCTTTACCCTTCTCTCTCCCAAGCTCCAAGGGCCCCTTTTACTGTAACTTCTACAGAGCCCATTTCTTCTACAGTTCACTTCTTCTACCTCTGTGACTTTCTAAATAAACTTTCTCTTATTAAAAAAAATAAATGTGGAAAAAAGATAAACAGCATATTAACAGTACTTGGATCACCAGGGGAGAGAAAAAGATCAGGCCTCAGACAAAGGGCTAATCCTATGACAAAGATTTGCATTTTAGCCTGGCCAGCATGGCTCAGTGGTTAAATGTCTACCTATAAACCAGGTCACGGTTTGATTCCCCATCAGGGCACATGCCCAGGTTGTGGGCTCGATCCCCAGTGTGGGGTGTGCAGGAGAGAGCCGATCAATGATTCTCTCTCATCACTGATGTTTCTATCTCTCTTTCCCTCTCTTTCTCTCTGAAAGCAATAAAAAAATACCTTTAAAGATCTGCATTTCAGACTTCCATTTGGGGATAAAGTTAGGAAATGACGCCCCAAAGCCTGGTTCATCTGGCAAAAACAACACGTTAGTCTACCAGGGTAGGGTGTCCACGGCACAGACCACTTACTGCAAGATACAAGGAACGAAAAAACCAGAACAACCTGCCTCCACCAAAAGGCAAAGCAATATATGTCACCAACATTTCCTTGCCTAAGATGGATAGATAAGTGTACAACAGAAGGAAAAACACTCAAATTGCACTTTGAGATAGACCAAGCCCTTTTCCCACAGTAAATTCTTTGTATGTACACATCAAAAACAGATCCAACAATCCATTGGGAAAAGCAAGGTCAGTTTGCAGCCTTGAACGGAACTGGTGGAGGAGGGATGGAGGTCTTGACAAAACTTTTCTACATAACCAAGCAGTGCCTTAGCCTGTTGTACCCAGCTGGGGCCGTGTCTGGAGAGGATCCTGCTTGTGGGTGCTCTACGTGAGTGCAAGATCTTGCTGTTGGGGGTTCTGTCTCCTGTGCGAACCCTAACTCATCCCATCTTGCCTTGACAGATGGCAGCCTCTGTGCCACTGGGAATCTGCCCTTCCCTGAGAGAGGCCTTGCACAAAGAGTTCCACCCTATGTTAATCAGCCAGATGTTATTAGATCCTACCGGATAGTGGCCTGTGGAGACAGACCAGCATTCTCTGTAGGAAGGCTGGAGAAACAAGGCTTATCCACTGCCCCAACAGAAGTGATGGAACTGCTGGTGCTAGGGCCCAGTTTCACAAAGGCAGTGCTGAGAAGAGCACAGGCCTGGTAGTTAGGAAACCAAGTGCTAAATCTGCTCTGTGGCCTCAGGTAAGTTACTTAAGCCAATGATTCTTCACTGGATAAGTGATAACCTTTGGTCTCTCTACCCCAGAGCTGGAGCTATGGGGAGCAGCAAGTGAGATAATGGGTTGAAAGGGTTCTGTAAAGTGCATGGGATGATGATAATAAAAACAACATCAAAACCATTGTCCTCCTCCTCTTCAAATGACCACTGCCTAGGGAACAAGAGAACAAACCTTTCTTCCTCACTGATGAAGGAAGAGTGGAATTGTTTATAAATGTTTGCTTATCAGACTTCCAAATTAGCACTCCCCACCCCCATTTCCTCCTGGAAAATCTACCAGGGAATGCCATCTCAGACACCACACACAGTGAGTTCAATTAACCACAGAATTTTATCTACAACTGTTTCACTTTATTTTTGGCAGAGAAACGTGTGTACACATGCATGTGCACGTGGCAAAAGGTGAGCAAAAAGGAGTACCAGAGTTCTGAAATCTAACAAATCAGTCTAGAAACAACATTTGGGGGAACAGAATCAGGGCAAATTGTTTTTTGTTTTTTTTTTAAATTTCTTTATTGATTAAGGTATTACATATGTGTCCTCATCCCTCCATTAACCCCCCAACTGCCCCCCCCCCCACACACGGCAAATTGTTTAATTCAATTTGGCTTCAGTCAGCAAAAGAAGAAATACAGTCAGCAAGAAAAGGGGAAAAGCATTTGGTCTTGGGGATCCTTGGTCTAGTTTTTACTAGGTGTACAGGTTAAAAATGCAGATTTTTTTCAATAGACAGAGTTACACATATGTTGATATATATGTGATTTGATATGTATGCTATTTTGTTGTATTGACAAGCTTCAAAACTTCGTTTGTCAAATTTGCTGAAGGTGTTAACATCATAGATATTTTTACACTTAAAAATGTCGAATTTCTTACCCAAAAAAAAGAGCATTTGCGGGAAGTTTTAATTCATTACTTTATTTTGAAGAAAACTGCTGCCGAATACTTCGGGAAGCTTATGGTGAACATGCTCCATCTCAAGATACTTGTGAACGCTGGTTTAAACGCTTTAAAAGTGATGATTTCAATGTGAAAGACAAAGAACGTCCAGGTCAACCGAAAAAGTTTGAAGACCAACAATTTACAAGCATTATTGGATGAAGATGCGTGTCAAACTCAAAAACTACTTGCAGAAAGATTAAACGTTGCTCAGCAAACAATTTCTCATGGTTTACAAGCAATGGGAAAGATTTTAAAGGAAGGAAAATGGGTGTCACATCAACTGAACGCAAGACCGAAATGGAAAACCGAAAAGTCATCAGTAAAATGTTGCTTCAACGGCATGAAAGAAAGTATTCTTTGCATTGAATGTGACTGGAGATGGAAAGTGGATTTATTTTGAGAATCCCAAATGCACAAAATCATGGGCTGATCCAGGTCAACCATCAACATCGACTGCAAGGCCAAATCGCTTCGGAAAGAAGACAATGCTCTGCGTTTGGTGGGATCAGGAAGGTGTGGTGTATTATGCGCTTCTAAAACCAGGTGAAACCGTTAATACTGACCGCTATCGACAACAAATAATCAATTTGAACCACTCTTTGATCGTGAAATGATCAGAATGTGCCAGAAGACACGGCAAAGTAATTTTGCTTCATGATGACGCACCATCACACACTTCAAAACCAGTTAAAGACATGTTAAAAGATCTTGCCTGGGAAGTGTTAACCCACCCGCTGTATTCACCAGACCTTGCTCCTTCAGATTACCACTTGTTCCGATCGATGGCACATGCACTTTCTGAGCAGCACTTCAAAACGTACAAAGAAGTGGAAAATTGGGTCTCTGAATGGTTTGCCTCAAAACAAGAAAAGTTCTATTGGGACGGTATCCACAAATTACCTGAAAGGTGGGGGAAATGTGTAGCTAGTGATGGACATTACTTTGAATAAAGCACTTTTGATATCTCTCTTGAAATCATCGTGTTTTCTTTGATTACAAAATCCGCCATTATTAACCAGTACACCTAGTACAAAACTATTTTAACAGAAATTGCTTTTAAAGGATACTAAAGAACATAGAACTTGGAAGAAACTTCCAGATTAAATCTAACTGAAACCTCTCATTTTATAGATCAACAAACCATGGCCCCAGAAAAGAAAGGATTTGCTCAAGATCATGGGGAAGAGTGGGATGACAGCCCTGACTTTAAGTAGAGCCCTTTCCAGAGGCAGGCAGGAGACAGCCCGCCTTGGCACAGCCTGAGCCTCTTCTCAGGCTCCTCCTAGGACAGTTTGCTCTGTTGGTGGGGGAGGGTCACTAGGACGCAAGTCACCCAAGTCTGGCCTAGAAACCAAGGTGCCTGACAGGCCCATCTGTTATAGTCAATTTCCCCAAATGCATTAACAAGCAAAAGAGGCAGCACAAAGCAGCAGTTACAGCTGTCTACCTCCTACTGAACAGCAGGTTCATCACCTGCAGTTGTTTGGGGAAGTCTGCTATGTGCTGCCTCCCAGGGAGCCCTGTCCACTTCCTCTGAGGTGCAGCCTGTCAAAGCTGCCCAGCCTCACTCACAGCCTAGGTGGGCGTCACCAGGCTTTTCAAACTCAGGCAGTTTTCAGTGGCTCCTGTGAAATCTACCACTTATCCTTCATATTAGCTCTGGAGGATGATCTGCTGCCAAGGTCTACGTAAGGCTTTTCCTTGGACCCAGCTAACAAGATCTGGCTCCTGAGTGCGTCACACACTCCAATTTGGGAGTGACAAATGAATCACAAATGTCTAGGAGCCCTTGTTTTCACCACTGCATGAAGAGCAAATGACAGGAAGCTTCACATTAAAAGTGCAATTTGCTCCCAACCCTCTTGAACCACCCACTCTAATTCAATGATCAGACACGAGTGTGCCAAGGAGATCACTGAATTTAAGGGAACAACCCACACTGACCCCCTGCCTCAATCTCCCCCCTCCATCCCAACTATACACTGCTCACCACAGCAAGTGAACTAAAGGCACAGCTTTGGTCCGACCACCCCTCCCACCCCCGTGTTTTAACTTCAGTAACTCCACTTTGTACATAGACAGGAGTGCTAACTTCTTGGCCAAATATGGTTCTTCACAGTTTGGTAACATGACATCCAAGACACAGACAAGGATTGTTCCAGCTGTGCCTGGGCCTGTACACCCTTGTATTTCTGCCTCCACTCCCATGACCCTGGAGCTCAGTTCCTCTCCGAGGCCTGCCTTGCACCCCAGACCAGGATCGGGGGCCCAGCACCCTTGCCTTTGGCATTCAGCCACAGAAGGGGCAATCGCAATATGACTTGATACAGGCCTTGCCGCCCGAAGTGGAAGTAAGAAGGTTTCCTAACAGTTTCTCTGCAGAGGAAATTTTAGATCTTTACCCTCTTTCCCATCTGGTCTCATCAGGTGGGGGCAATTTTGTCCCACAGGGAAATTTACAATATCTGGAGACATTTTTGGTAACCACAACTGGGAGAGGGTAGCCCCACAACAAAAGATTATCCAGTACTGAAAGTTATATGCTAAGGCTGAGAAATCTTGTATTAGAATAATTAACAAATAGCAAAACAGACTCAACCAGTTCCCTTCTATTGGTGATGCCAGCAAATAGTGAAATATCTAATATAAGTGCTGAAGACAGGAAAAAGGTTTACTGAGGGCCTGAATAACCATAAATTGACACAATTAAGGGGAGTCACTTACTCCTACTTTGGATTCATCCAGAAGTACACCAGATGGCAGTCTGGCAGCCCCCAGTGCTGCAGAGTAGCAGGAGACTTGACACTCACTGTTCTCTACTGATGACCTCCAACTATGGCCTGAGCACCTCCCTGTCTAGCCCTGAGCTAGCAGTGGGGGCCCAAAGAAATGACAAACTGGCTGTCCTCAACACGGATGTGAGAGAGAAACATCAGTGGGTTACCTCCATACACATCCTAGTCTAGTGGTGACATACAGTACTAAAGAAGCAATTATGAAATTTCATTCTTGGCTAGGCTAATATAACTTCCACTGTACTTCAAAATTCATTCACCCTGGCCTGTGTGGATCAGTTGGTTGGAGCACTGTCCGTGCACCAGACGGTGGACAGTTCAATTTCCAGTCAGAGCACATACCTGGATTGTGGGCTCCATCCCCAGTCAGGGTGTGTATGGAGGTAACCCACTGATGTTTCTCTCTCACATCGATGTTCTCTCTCCTCCCCCTTCCTTTTTCTAAAATCAATTTTTAAAAAACCTCCTGGGAAGGGAGAAAACAATAAAATGGAAAATAAAGCAGTGGTAGCTACGGTGCCAATTATAATCTATATTACGCCCAGCCAGTGTGATCCAGTGGTTGAGCGTTGATCTATGAACCTGGAGGTCATGGTTTGATTTGTGGTTGGGGCATGTGCCCGGATTGCCGGCTTGATCCCCGGTGGGGGAACGGGGGGCAGCCAATCAATGATTCCCTTTCATCATTGATGTTTCTATCTCTCGCTCCCTCTCCCTTCCTCTCTGAAATCAATAAAAATACATTTTTAAAACTCTATATTGCTATAGCAGCCCCTGAGATCAGCTCCTGGGTTTGCACCAGCTGGGCTTATGGAGCTTGTAAATAATTAAAAGGCAACTGAAAGGGAAGATCAAAGTATTAAGTGGATTTCTCCCTCTCAGGGCAACCAGGGTGTTTCACTGCTGCTAGTCACGTTATCTTTTAGGACTATTCTTGTTTTTCACTGACACAGGCAGCTCCAGACAACAGTTGGAGGAGTAAACTATGAGGGCTGCTTCGACTGTTTTGATATGCATGGAGATGGGGGACACACACCAAACCTCAAACTTTTGATTGTCTTTTGTGAACAAAGAAATGACAAAGTAAGTAATAGGCATGCTACTAAGAAGGTAATTCGGATTTGGAAGGTAAAGGAAGGGGAAGGAGAAGAAAAGACAGGGAGACTGGAGATGGAAGGAGGGAGAGTTCACTTAGAATATTTAGCAGCTGGGGCTGCCATTACAGCTCACCCTTGGATAAGAGGAGCATTTCATTGCCAGATCTCAATGAAGGAGCTGACACAAAAATCAAGGGATGCATAATCATAGGGAAGAGGCTAGTAGGAGTAGCATTCCTCCCATGGCTTTGTCCTGGGGAGCTACACAGGTTGCTGAGGACCTTCTCCTAGAGAGGCTGGGGTTCTTCTGGCCATGTTTCCTGAGGGCTGGCCTAGCTGGTGAACCCATTGCTATGAAAGGCTATATAGACAGGAGGTTGAGTCACTGGGCTCAAGACTCAGTCATGCCATGGTCCATAGTGAGATGGATGGGGGTAGGTGAGGGAAAGTGAAAGGAGAGAAATGAGAAGGTGTAATCAAGCAGACACTTATGTACCTACAGTTAAACTGCAGGAATGCCCCCACCAAGCCAGTGGATGCAAAAATCAAAGAGCTAATGGGTTAGAAAAAGAGTTAGCTTGTCCTTTTCACGGGTCATTTCCGACCCTCCCAACAAATCCTGAGGGGCCTCTATTCTCTCATTGGCCTTTTTCAGTCTCTCTAAGGCTACATGTATCAGCAGGAAGCCTCACATACTAGTTTAAGTGATGTCCAAGGAAGCTATAAGGATAAGAAAAAAGTATATTTAAATTTGAAATGACTCCAGAGACCAGTTAGTCAGAAGAGTGACAAAAACAAGACAGGATCAAGCCTGAATGATCAGTCCCTTCATTTTCTGCAAGGCCCTCTCTGTCCTCTTCAATCAATTGTCAATTGTTCAGCTAAGTTCGTAACCAATCAGCAGTAAATGCCTTGTCTTCCTGAGCTGACTCTGGCACTCTGTGGGGAGGAGTTAAGCCAAAGTGTGAATTGCACACAGTAGGCACTCAATAAATATTAACAGAATTGAAATAATGCGCACTCACCCCTCTTCTGCATAAAGATGAAGAGGTCATCCAGGAATTCTTTCCTTTCCGGATCACCGTCCAGTTCATACAGCTGCAATCCCAGTCCCCCCACCCCCCAAAAAAAAAACACAATGAAAAAAATTCGTCTTATGCAGGAAGCCTTACACCAGAGATACACAACCATCTGAATGACTACAAATATGACTCATAGGCCACTCCTGTCCTATTCTTTGGGGATCAGATACAACAACCCACTGCAGAACTGCCCTTTTGTTATCACAAAGGAAACATTACAGACCTTGGCAAAATCTCGAGAGATCTCTCTTCCTCGGCCTCCATCTGCATCATCACTCCAAGCCAAACCACCATTCTAAAGGGAACAAAGCACAGAATTCAGAATGAGTAGGAAGAGAGCATTAGAAAACAAGGCAATCGTTTAGGAGGGAGATGAAGAGCATTAGCAATTGTGCTATCCTGGCTTACACTGCTCAGGTCCCTATCTCTGCCACCTTTATAGGGAGAGCTTGTTGTTGCTTTTATTTCCAATTATGGTTCCAAAATGAGTGGAAATCAGGTGGCAGAATCATCTCCATTTGTTGAAGGAGAGTGGGCCTTACTTATACCTAAGAATTCTGGAAGAGGAGGACACAAAGGCCCAATTTCCTGAGAACCTGCTCCTCCTTAGCTATCTTCCGAAAGAAGCCACCACGCTGAGATGTACCACTTTTCTGCAGGTTCTTTATGGTATACTAGTGGCCCAGTGCATGGATTCATGCACATTGAAAGGAAGTTAATTAGAAGAAATATTTTAATGTTGCTATTTGCCCTTTCTCTATAATAGAAGTGTCAACCAAATTCACGATTGACAATGACAGATGAAACACACGAGTGCAACAGGTGCCAGTGAGAGCTTTATATGTATCGTACATGCACAAGTCAACTTAGCCTTTTATATATATACTAGAGGCCTGGTGCATGAAATTCGTGTATGGGGGGGCCCTCAGACTGGCCTGTGCCCTCTTATAGTCCAGGACCCCCCAGGGATCGGGCCTAAGCTGGAACTCAGACAACCCTCTGCGAGAGGCCGTCTGCCTACCTGATCATCCCTAACCACTCTGCCTGCTTGCCTGATTGCCCCTAACCACTTGCTTGGGGGTGGGGCAAGCCCTGCGACGGGCCGTCTGCCTACCTGATCACCCCTAACCGCTGGTCTGCCTACCTGATCACCCCTAAACCCTCTGCCTGCCTGCCTGATTGCCCCTTACCACTTGCTTGGGGGCGGGGCCAGCACTGACTTCTGGTTGGTCAGCCTCCGATTGTTACTGGTCATTACGACCCAGGGTTTTTATATATGAGGATGTGTTTGTACATTTTATATAATGTTGTAAAGATAGCTAGCCTGTCTTTCCATACAACACTCTAAGTGGGGGTTAAAGGGTCAAAGGCAGCAGGCCACAGATACCACAGTTGTGGTATCTCAGCCAAGCCTCACTACTAGAAACCCTAAGTCTAGTAATGAGAACTCCCTAGTGATGTAAGGATCCCCAGGACCTGAAATTATTCCCAAGGTACAGAGACCCTATGCCACTTGGTTGATGTTCATTTTCTTTTTAAAATATATTTTTTGTTGATTTCCAGAGAGGAAGGGAGAGGGAGAGAGAGATAAAAACATCAATGATAAGAGAGAATCATTGATTGGCTGCCTCCTGCATGCCCCCTACCAGGGATCAAGCCCGCAACCCAGGTATGTGCCCTTGACCGGAAATGAACCCAGGACCCTTCAGTCCGCAGGCCAATGCTCTATCTATTGAGCCAAACCAGCTTGGGTGGTTGATGTTCATTTTCATTAGAGAAATAGCAAAAACCTAATTATGATTCAATTGATTAGGTTAAATACCACTCAACGGAAGGAAGGAAACTGCAAATATAAATATGCCTTTGTTTATGTTCTTGAAATCTGCTTCTTAGCCTTATTCAGTTGGGTAACACTTATTCCTCAAATCAGGCATTGTTTTCTATGGGCAGCCTCCTCTTCACCCCAAGCTGTTCTAAGTACTCTGGAAACAATCTCTATACATTTTGAGCTCAGAAATTAACATTACAATTTTGAAACTATCCTATCTAATAAAGAGTAATATGCAAATTAACCACCACTCTTGCTATACCCACAAGCCACGCCCACCAGCCAATCAGGAGCGAGTATGCAAATTAACCCAACCAAGAGGGCTGAGGCCACGGAGAGAGCAGGAGGCTTGGGTTTCCCCGGCAATGGAGGAAGCCAAGCTTTCTGCACACCCTGGCCAGCCTAGGCCTCCACTCAAGGCTACAAAGTTTCAATTATAGAAGATAAATAAATCCCAACAAAATGGCGGCAGCCAGAGCTGGAGAGAGCAGGAGGCTTGAGTTGCCCCCGGCGATGGAGGAAGCCAAGCTTTCCGCAGCCCTGGCCTGCCTTGGCCTCCGCTTAAGACTACAAAGTTTCAATTATAGAAGATAAATAAATCCCAACAAAAATGGCTGTGGCCACGGAGCAAGCAGGAGGCTTGGCTCTGCTCAAGGCTACAAAGTTTCAATTAGAAGATAAATAAATCCCAGATCCCAGGGCCTCCGCTTGGGTCGCCGGGGGGCGTGGCCGGCCTGCAAACCACCACAGGCCCCTCGCCCAGGCCGCCCCATGCCCCAAGGGAACCCCCACCCTGATCTGGGACACCCTTCAGGGCAAACCAGCTGGCCCCCACCTGTGCACCAGGCCTCTAGCCTATTAATAAAAGAATAATATGCAAATTGACCATCACTCCAACACACAAGATGGCTGCCACAAGATGGCCAGCAGGGGAGAGCAGTTGGGAGGGACCAGGTCTGCAAGGGAGGGCAGTTGGGGGCGATCAAGTCTGCAGAGGAGGGCAGTTAGGGGTGACCAGGCCAGGCAGAGGACGGAAGTTGGGGGTGACCGGGCCTGCAGGGAAGGGCAGTTTGGGAGGACCAGCCCTGCAAAGGAGGGAAGTTGGGGGCAAACAGGCTGGCAGGGGAGCAGTTAGGCATCAATTAGGCTGGCAGGGTAGTGGTTAGGGGGTGATCAGGCTGGCAGGCAGAAGCGGTAAGGGGCAATCAGGAAGGCAGGCATCGGGATCGGGCCTAAACGGGCAGTTGGACATCCCTCGAGGGGTCCCAGATTGGAGAGGGTGCAGGCTGGGCTGAGGGACAACCCCCCCCCCCGTGCACGAATTTCGTGCACCGTGCCTCTAGTCCTATATAATAAAAGGATAATATGCAAATTGACCGAACAGCAGAAAGACCGGTCGCTATGGCGCGCACTGACCACCAGGGGGCAGATGCTCAATGCAGGAGCTTCCCCCTGGTGGTCAGTGCGCTCCCACAGGGGGCGTGCCGCTCAGCCACAAGATGGGCTGATGGCTGGCAAGCACAGCAGTGGTGGCGGGAGCCTCTCCCGCCTCCATGGCAGCTCTAAGGATGTCTGACTGCAGCTTAAAGCCATCAGTCAGACACCCCGAGGGCTCCCGGACTGCTAAAGGGTGCAGGCCAGGCTGAGGGACACCTCCCTCCATACTGCACGAATGTCGTGCACTGAGCCTCTAGTCTGTAGTATAAGCTCCTTGAGAGCAAAGGTGTCTTATTTATCTTTATATTGCAAGCACATAGCACATTGCCTGGCACTTCTTAGGCCCTAGTGAACGCTTGATGAACCACAATCATTGTTAAAAGGCTATTTGAGCCAATTGAGCATCTTTTAAAAATATACAAACAAAACACATATACCATACAGGAGAGTAAAAACCACCCTCTGCTAGGGGATATATAAAATGTCATATTAGCCCTAGCTGGTTTGGCTCAGTGGATAGGGTATTGGCCTGTGGACTGAAAGGTCCCCCGTTCCATTCTAGTCAAGGGCATGTATCTTGGTTGCAGGCTCCTCCCCGGCCCAGGCCCTGGTCGGGGCACATGCAGAAGGCAACCAATCGATGTGTTTCTCTCACATCAATATTTCTCTCTCTTCCCCTCTCTCTTCTACTCTCTCTAAAAAATTCAATGGAAAAATATCCTTGGGTGAGGATTTAAAAGGGGGGGAAAAAAAGATTAAAAGACTGAATTAAAAAAAAAATTAAAAAGTCATTTTAGAAGCCTGCTGTTCACCCCTGACCCAGTGGATGGGATTGGACACAGTGAGTCCATCACATTCTCTCATTTCTTCCCCAGGACCACAGGTGCATGCACTCACACAATGTGCACACTTAGGCAAATGCCACCCAGCTGGCTGGGGTGTTTAAGAGGTTGGGGAGGGGCATATGGGAACAGAGAGCAGAGCTTTCTTGGAGGATAGTCTTTGGACTGCATAAGGATCTTGCTGTGAAGCTATGCCAATAAAACTGAAGCCTGGTCAAATTCCATTCTCTCTCTCCTCTCCCTTTAACAAAGCTTGCCTGAAAGCAGGAGATCTTATCGGTTATATTTGGAGGCCATCCTTTTCTTCTCTTACTCCAAGTGGGATCTGAGGTGTAGACCTGCTTTCTGACAGCAACAATCTAGCACAAAGAGAGGTAAGCATAATCAAGAAGTAACACTCTGTCAGCTGAAATGAATAGGCTACACCGAATTGTTTCTCTGCTGGAAGTGCTCAGTAAATGCTATCTGACTATGCACTCCTCATGTCCCCAGCAGATGCGGTGGAAATCTGCCTACCGCACCTTCAGCTCAGGGAGTCAGATAACCAAGTTGGTGGAACACTATAAATAAAAAAATTTCAAAAACCAAAACTTACCCCCACATTGTAATTACAGTCAACAGAAATCTGGCAGCAACTAGGATAATGAATAATCAAGATGAATGATGTCTGTCAGGTCAGCAAAACCAGACACAGTCCTCCTTTCAAAGGATGTAGCAGCTTCTCTAACGCCCAGTGATTTCGTTTGAGCCAGAAATTCCTGCTGGAAAGTCAATTATCCTGGGAGCTCCTATAGGCTGAAAGACATTTACTTAACCCGTGATCACTGCTGCTTCTGTTATGTCAGCTGTTTACTGTGGCAGCTGAATTCCCAACTCTCCCCCTAGCTGGAGATCTGAAGCCGTTCTTCACAGGATTCTTTATCAGGAGAGATGAAAACACGGGGTTGTTTTTTTTGCTAATTACAGTAACTTCCAGCACTGTGAATACTCACTCAGAAACTATTTAACACTCAGTTAGATGGAGAGGATGGAATCCACAACCCAGAATCTCAGACAGGGTTTTCCAAAGCAGGAGAGGAGTGTAAAAGCAGGCAGGCCAGTCCAACCACCGTGTGCCTAGTATAAGGTGACCAGATCGTCCCGCTTTTGGCGGGACAAAACCGATTTTTAACAATTTCTTTCCAAAAATAGGGACTTTTTTAAAACGCCGCGGGACACGGGACAAATTGTTAAAAATCGGGACTGTTCAGCCAAAAGCAGGACGATCTGGTCACCTTAGCCTAGTATGACTATAAACACCTAAGCGTGAGAGATCTCTGTTCTAGGAACAGAAGAGAATGCCTTGTAGGATGGGAGTTGGGGGTCACTTGCTTCAGTTCTGCCTACTAAGTGTGAACCACTTAGTTTAAAAACCTTAGTGATGGGATTTTAGTCTGAAATGCCCCTACCTCTATGACCAGAAAGGACAAGGAGACCTGCCCAAACAGGAGAGAAATGGCACACTAAACTTTCAGCAATCCACTGTTTGACCCATTCTACAGACAGGACAGTTAATATTTAAAGAAATGCAGGGAAAACAGTTGGCCATGAGAGAGGTGTTCCCTGTTGTCCAGTTCCAAAGCCAGGACAGTCCATTACTTAATTTAAAATATTCAGTTGGGCCCATGGCCAGAGTGTTGAGTGGTTAGAATATCGGCCCACACATTGAAGAGTATCAGGTTGGATTCCTGGCCCCGGTCGGGACATTGTTGGGGAGGCAACCAATCAATGTCTCTCTTTCTCTCTCTCCACCCCCCGCCCCCCTAAAAATCAATGGGGAAAAAATTCAGTTGGGGCTGATGGGGAAATGTTTACTCTCTTCCAATTACTCTCTTTGTATTGGAGCAGTTAAACTTCCACCCTCCTTCACATGATTTTCTGGCTGAGGTGAGAGTAATTCCTAAACCCTGCTCACCCTTTACAGTCCAGCTGAAATGCTCTAAGAAGCCTCCACCTCTGCCCACCAGGCAGAATTAACACCGTTCTCCTCTGGGCTATGTCACTTGGGTTCTGGTTACCTGTGCCCCTGTCTATGTCCCCAGTCTGTAAGTTGTCCTGTCCCAGGCCCCAGCATATAGAAAGCATTGACACAGCTGCTGAAAGACCAGGATGGGCTCCCCCATGAGGGCTCAAGCGCCACAGTTCTGCTCTCCCTCCTCCTTTCATTGGGAGAATTACAGGCTTCAGCAATTATTTTCTTGGTTCTTAACTGGCCAACTGCTTGTGGGCAGCAGGTTTCTTGGCCTATCAACAGGGTATGAGTGTGACTGCTGGAAAGTTATCAGCCCAGAAATGATTTTTTTCTTGAATGCCGAGTGTGGCTGACTGAGACCCTAGAGCGGAGAAAAGCAGGGGGCGATAGGGGCGAGTATGGAGAAAAGCAGCCCAAAAGAGCCAGCTCAACAGTTCAGGGTCAAGGGGGTGTCCCTGAGAAAGCCTTCCAGTTGAAAGTCTGCGTGCAAGTCTAACGGCCAGAGGACCAGCCTCTGTCAGCCAATGGGCAGCAGGCAGCGTTCAAGAGCCTAGCAGCCAGAATGGCACTTCATTTTACAACCTTCTCAGCTTCTCCTATTTGAGAAATCTCTTAACAGCTTTGATCTCACTAGGAGCTCACAAGAAAATGACAATTTGTTTCCAAATACCTGACCAAGTCAAGCTCTGGCTACTATACACACATTCAGCTCATCTTCCCTAGGAAGCCACAAAGCATTTTGCCTTTAAATCCCTCAAAAATGGTGGTGAAAGAAGGTTGGGGAAGGAGAAAAGGGAGCAGGGAACTAGTGTTTATGCATCTTCTACATAGCAAGCACTGGGACAAAAGCTTACAAAGTATTTTCTTACTTAATTCTATAATGTAGAGGTGGTGGTTTTAGAGATAAAAAAACAACAGCTCAAAGAGCTCAAGTAACTTGCCCCGAGCCTCAGAGCATTTAAACCCAGGCCTATCTGGCTCTCTTTATTACACCATGCTGCCTTGTGGCTTAAAAGAACAGTAGAAAGTGTCCTGGGTTGGGATACCAGGAAAGGGAGGAAAAGAAGAGCCAAATTCTCTGTCCATAGAATGCCTACAATGCCCAGTCATGGCCCTGGGCGGCTCCTATCAATGGGAGGTCTTTTATTCTGTAATTCATCTCATGGGCTTAAAAGTCAGTCCTAATACAACACTTGTCCAGGAGACTTCCCTGGGGTACTGGAATAATAACTGCTAACCTCCAAAACACAACATCCTGGGTAGGATGGGCCCTCATTGTCCCCCTGGAGGATTAGAAGGTAGAGAGACAAGTGGTTACATCTCTGAGGGGACTGGAAGAATATGGCACCTAGCACTGTGACATGCACATAAAAGGCCTTCAAAAATAATGAATTAGAGTTTAAGCTGACTGCTACTCAAAATTAAAATACCTCCACACCGCCACGTGGAAGATGGAGAACACCGAGGGGAAGCGATCACTGTCTGAAAGCATACAAGGCTGCCTTGTGGAAGAGGAAGCAGGGAGTTTCTTGTTGTTTTTTGTTTTCTCTAAGCCCCGGAGGGCAGAACTACAATCGCTGGGCAGAGTAACCAGGAAGAAGATTCCAGGTCAAAGAAGGACTTTTCTAGCAATCAGAACTGCCCAGTAATGGAGGTGGGCAGCTTCATGTCCCTAGATGACCATCTGTCTGGGATGTCATGGTGTTGAATCCAACACGAGAAAGGGCTGGACAAGAGGGCCTCGAGGGGTCATTGCTGTCCTGAGAAGGGAAGATCCTTTGACAAATTCATTCAACACTGTTTTCCTGAGAACCCATCCCAGATAGAGAGCACTGTGCAAGCTGCTGAGGAGAAAAGAAAAAAGCTGCCCTGTGTAGATGGAAAAACAAGCTGAGCAGACACAGCATTTACTAGAGCAAGGCAACAAGAACCAAAACACAAAGTGCACCGGAAGGGGGCGGGGAGGTGGGGAAGGATCAGAGGTGGAAACAAAGCTGGCCTGGAAGAAAGGGACGGGGAAGTTTACAGTTTAAATGACCGTGGAGTGAAGGATAAACAAGGTATGTTTTGGCAGGGAGGATACAAGTCTGAATAGTTACGGTGAAAACAGGTTGTGAGATGCCTTGAATACCAGAAGGAAATTTAAATTCTGAACTGTGAACAACAAAACAAATGCTTAAACTAGCATTTCAGATGATTTTTGTTGGAAAAAATATAATATACACATACAAATGTATGTAGACACCTAATTGGATTGAGATTATGGGGAACTTCCACTTTTCCTTTTTTTTTTTCATTATATTCATTCATGTCCAAACATTTGATCCCTTAGGACAGTGGTCGGCAAACTCATTAGTCAACAGAGCCAAATATCAACAGTACAACGATTGAAATTTCTTTTGAGAGCCAAATTTTTTAACTTAAACTTCTTCTAACACCACTTCTTCAAAATAGACTCGCCCAGGCTGTGGTATTTTGTGGAAGAGCCACACTCAAGGGGCCAAAGAGCCACATGTGGCTCGCGAGCCGCAGTTTGCTGACCACGGCCTTAGGATATACTAGATACTGTGAAAGGTTCTGAGGGAAAAAGAACACAGACAAGAGCCTCTGACCTCATGGAGCTTACAATTTAATGGAAAGAGACAATTTAAAAAATTGTTTATTTTTTCTAGACTTACTTTTGAATCTTTTGTCAAGACACATCACATGCTCTCACCCCCAACAAAGAAAATTTGGATTGCACTGAAATTATAGAATAATTTTAACCAACTGATGACATCTCCACAATATTTAGTCTTCTCTCTCTCTTTTTAAATACTTTTATTGATTTCAGAGAGGAAGGGAGAGGGAGAGAGAGACAGAAACATCAGTGATGAGACAGAATCATTGATCAGCTGCCTCCTGCACTCCCCACACTGGGGATGGAGCCCGTAAATCAGGCATGTGCCCTGATCAGGAATCGAACCTCAACTGACCACCTGGTTCATAGGTCAATGCTCAACCACTGAGCCATGGCGGCTGGGCTTAGTCTTTCAAATAACAGAGCAGTATGACTCTTCATTTAAAAATATTTTTAGTGCTCCTCAGTAATGATTTACAATGTCAATATATTTCTTATGCAAACAGTATTGAAAATCTGAGAGGGAAAGCTGGCACAGGGGCTGGCCAGCACTGGTCAGCAGCCCACACAGAATCTGGGTGAGCAATGGGGGATGGGAGCAGAACCAGGGAGAAATGACTGTCTTAAGATGCAGCCAAGTCAGAGAAATCAAGCGGATGGACTGAGGGCATGAGAGAGAAAGAGAAGGATGAATCTGAATCTTTTCGTGAGAAAGGTATGTTCTGATGGAAATGGAGAGACACAGAGTAGGGGATCAAGCAAGAAGAAAGCCTTTGGCACTAGTGAAAACAGACCACTGCTGGATATTTGTGTGTGGGTGGGGTGGGGGAGGGGGTGGGGGAACGGTGAGACCAATCCCACAGCCCTGGAGGAAGCCAGGTTATGGCAACTGGCAGCAGCAGGAGCCAAAGGCTTACTGGCAACCTTTCAATGAGGAGAGATTTAACCAGTGCCTCCTGACCGAGAAGGCTGCCATGGGCCTGTCTTTTTTGCTGGGACTTGGGAAAAGGCCAACTAGACCATGCCTCTAGGGTCTTAGGGGCCAGCACTGCATTCCTTGGAATGTACCTCCCCAGAGGCAGGATTGCCTGACTTTAAAAGCAATTAAGTATCCAGGTTATTTTAGGATTACTTCTTAGCCACCTGGAATATTTTATTAAAGCACAGTTCAGACATCCAAAGCAATTTTAGTTCCTATTCCTCACTCCTCCTCAGGGTAAGAGTGAACCCTTTCCTCAGGTATAAAGTACAGAGGCTAATGGACCAATGGACCACTTGGGCTCCGGTATTCTGAAATATTGAAGAAACTGTCCTGTCCTTCGAACACCATCATACACTCACAACTTTTATAGAGATTCTTGAGTGTTCTCTGAAGACACAGAACAGTAATGTTTTTCCTTCCTGTCTATTCTCTATAATCCAATAGATTCTGAACCCCCCAAAGTCAAGGATTTGGGCAAAGTCCTAGAACCTGCCTCAAAGTAGTCTTTAGCAAAATCACTCAACTTCTAAGGGGCAGATCCCAAGCCCACAGATACCAATTACTTTGACATACAAAATGTAACTAAAATATCTGGACTAACTATTGTTGTTGTTGTTATGATTGTGTTTTTT
Source organism: Ia io (assembly GCA_025583905.1). Taxonomy (NCBI): domain Eukaryota; kingdom Metazoa; phylum Chordata; class Mammalia; order Chiroptera; family Vespertilionidae; genus Ia; species Ia io. The sequence goes on from JAJQQW010000008.1 coordinate 111,039,852, forward strand.
AAATAAGAAATGCACAAACTATCTTCCCTTTGGCTAGACCAAGCATATCAAACTCAAAGGCTAACACAGGCCAAATAAACAAGGTTTAAGTTTCTGTGGGCCGCAAAAAAAGCTTCAATTTTCATAGAAACGTAGGTTTATTTCAATACAGACATGCTGAATACAAAGGACTGAAATAAATGAGTAATCATTAACATAAAATAATGTAACATTTTAATAAAAATTAAACACTGAATATCTGCACAAATTAATAAGCATAACACAAATAAACCTATTTTTCTTGTTCTCCGAAAGCAAAATATTTCCTGCTGCACACACCACACAAGTCAGTACAAGACTAATGACGTGGCCATCGGCTGCTGAAATATTCGCTGCTAGTATTAGTGGAGAAATGGTGCACCTTCACATAAGGCGCGTAAGGGAAATGAATGCAACACGATTATAGTAATCAGTCATTAGCAAACGTTGTAGTTAATTATTAATAATTATGTGTAACATGATATTTGATAGATCCTCCCTTCCCCCAACTGATGGACCGAGTATGACGTAAACTCCACCTGCAGCCGGACATTCCTGAACACCTTATATGGACTGTACATTGAACCACCAATCAGCACCTGCCATATACCCTAAGCCCCCAATTCCTAAATCCCTAGGCCCCTAACCATGTAGCTTACATGAAACCACCAATCAGCGTGTGCTGAGTGCCCTAAGCCCGTCCCCTCTTTTCCTCCCCTTAAAAGGCACTCTCACCCCGGCATGCGCTCTCTCTCTCTCTCTCTCTCTCTCTCTCTCTCTCTCTCTCTCCCTCCCCCCCCTGGAAGGCGCTGGCAGGGTGATCGCCAATAAAGCCTGTGTCCTGGTATCCCACGGTCTCCGGCCCTCTGTTTCATCTTTCATCATGGTGCCGAAACTGGGTGAGCATGGACTATCCTCGAACCTAGCCCCGAGCTTCTGACTCCTGCTCTGGCTCTGCTCGGCGGCATGGTTCTGAGTCGATTGGCCTGCTCAGAACACTTCTCGAACCCTGCCGTGCCAGGACACGTGGGAATCTCGTCGCTTCCTTCTAACCGGTAGGCTTCAGGGGTTTTCCCAACCTCCTCCCCCCACCCCGGTTCCCTTGACCTGGAAGGGCCTCAGAGTTTCCCGACTACGCGCTACACGTTCCGCGTTCTACGTTCTACGAAAGCCCAGGTGCCTGGCCGGGAAAACCCTGCTCTACTCCACGGGAAAGGTTCCGGGTGACAACCTTGCCACCTTCTCTCGTCCTTTTCTCTACAGGCTGGCAGAGGGAAAAGAAGGACGCTTCTTATTCCTTCCCCAACTTCTCGGTGGCCCTTTCCCTCCGGTCAAGGGAACCCCTCAATCCAAACCCTCTCGTAACCTCAAAGAAGCTCTACCTGGCCACAATATAAACTCGAAGATGTCTCTCTGTGGCCTGAAAATTCCAATATCCTCCGAGATCTAGATAATTTTGCCACCGGATTGGGAAGCATTCGAGATTCCTACGAACAGGCTCCCCGCCCCCCTGCCCTGCCCCCTCCCGCTCTCGCCCCTCGCCCCTCATCAGACCCTCCTCACAAAGTCCTCTTTGTCCTCTCAAACCCCTTTCTCTTTCTTCTGACTCTTTCAACCCAGCAGATTGTTTCTCTCCACGTGTCTCAATCTCGCCACCTCCTTACAATCCTAAACCTGTCCCTCTCTGACTAAGCACTCTTTTTCCCAGGTCAATGCTGGAGTGCAGGAGTCCTTGGAGGACTCCGGGAGTAGTTTTGACCATTTTTTTTCCCTTTACACACACTGGTCCCGCTCACTGACCGGCAGCGGCTGCTGCATTTACAGGCCCTTCCTCTCCCTCAGGGTGTTCGCTTCCTGAGTCCTCAGTCTCCCTGCAAAACCCCTCCTGGTCCCGCCCTCATTATGGGAGGTAGGGTGGGGCATTTCTACCTCTGAGAATTCTAACACACCCCCACCCCCACCCCCCGCCTCCCCCTGTGCTCTCCGCCTAATCTCCGCTCCTGTGGCCTCCAGCAAACGAATTCACAGGTGGCTGGCCATTTCCCTTCTCACTCTCTGACCTTTCTCAAATTGAAAAACGTCTAGACTCTTTCTCTTCAGACCCTCTTAACCAGCAGCCGCCTTCTCCCCAGTCCCTGAGCCCAAATCCTGAGAAGCTGAGCTCTAAAACAGCCTTTCCATCTAACACTCATTCTCAGGCCCAAAGACTGCCTTCCTCAACAGCCTCTTCTACTCTCGTGTCCACTCTACCCCTGAGGGAGGCAGCAGGAACTGAGGGCACACTCTTTGAGTCCATGTCCCATTCTCTATGTCCAGCCTCACAGATTGAGAGGCATCTCAGGTTTCTTTTTCCACTGACCTGACCACCTTTACTCCCCGACATATGCCGCAACTGCAGGTCCACAAACCCCTCAAAAAGACCTCGTTAACCTAACCTTTAAGGTCTTTAATAATAGAGACAAGGAGACCCAAATCCAAAATCAAAGACGAGATCAGGCCAAGGCGGAGGCCCATTAGGAGGCCTTCCAGCTCCTAGCCACCGCTCTCACGAACCCCAAACGAAGTGCCGGTCCTCTAACTGCGGGTAAGTCAGGGGCTAAGCCTCCTCCGGGCCCATGCTTCAAATGCAACAAGGAAGGATACTGGGCCAAGTCCTGCTCAAACCCGAGACCGCCGCCTGGGCCCTGCCCAAGGTGCGGAAGGAAGGCCACTGGAACTCAGACTGTAGTCTGGCTCCTCCGGGTCTGGCCTCAGCCAGTCCAGCATGGCCGCCCTCTGGATCCGGTTTGGAGCTCCCAGACCTCCTGGGACTGGCCACCGAAGAAGCTGCCCAGGCCCTGACAGGGCCCCACAGACTTACATCACCAGGACAGAGCCTCGGGTAACGACTGTGGTGGCAGGTAAGCCGATCTCCTTCTTAACTGACACTAGGGCCACTTATTCTGCCCTCTCTGAATTCGCTGGGATCCTTGTCCACTCCTCAGTCTCTATTATGGGGGTTGATGGATTAGTCTCACAGCCATTAGCCACCTCACCTCTACACAGCATCTTACTAAATTCCCCCATTCACTCTTTTCTCATTCTACCTCGGTGCCCAGCCAGGGCTACCATGCATCCCCTCATAAAGCCCAGTTGTCCCAAACCACAGTCACCTACCTCAGTTTCATTCTCTTACCCCACAAGGCCGAGCCATTCCTTGGACAGTAAATGCCTTATCACTTTATCTCCTCTATGATCATTATCTCTAGGAAGAATGTGCCCGTTTGGGACTGAAGTGGTTAGAGGCCTGGCTAACCTGGGAACGGGCTGCAGAGCCTGCTCCCTCCCCCGCTGCCTTTTCTAGCACACAATACTGAAACATTGATTGCTAGACATGTTTAGAAATACTTAATAGAAGGTCTGAGGCATGGTTATGCATTTTTGAAGGACACAGAAAGAAGGTTTGAAGGCTAATTTGAAATTGTGAAGGTTTTTGTGAAGGTTGTGCATGTGATGAGATGGAGAAGAGAAAAAAAGATAAAAAGAAAGAAGTTACTCTGAGCAAGAAAGTGAGGCTTCAGCCTCCAATCCTGGCAGGACAAGGTTGCTGGATACTTCTTAAGCTAAATCAGAATATTCAGTGTCTAACCTCTTATCCAACCATCCAGGTCCCTGGCTTCCACTACTCCTTTCCTTCCCTTTCCCTCCCACTTTCACTGCAATACAATCTCAATCACTCATTTGTCACCCCTTATTGGTAGCGCCATGGTGACCACCCTCTCAGCTTGTCGTGCGGAACTAGAAACTTCTCCTTACACCTTTCAACTTGTCTCCATGATAGGGATTTTTCTTCCTCTGTTGGGAAAAACAAATACATCTGTCACCCCATCAGCTGGACAGGAACCTGTACTCTCATCTATCTCTATGAAGCCCCCAATAATCAGTCTTTACCTGTCCCCATAACCCAACATATCTGACACAAAAGGGCAGTCCAAATCACCCCTATCCTAACCCTCAGCATCACAGCAGGAGTCGGAACTGCCACAGGGAGCTTAACCACTGCTCTACCCATACTTTGAAACCCTGTCTCAGGACCTACAAGAAACATGTGGATGCCCAGCAAGGGACAAAACTGGGAAAGCAAGAACCTCACCCCCAGGGTAACCTATTCTCCCCTTTCATATCACTAGTGAGGCAACTGAAACCCTACTCTTTTCCCCCCTAAAAATAACATCTAGGTCTCAGTTGTCTTTCAGCTCCAGGCCCAGAAAAGCAGCAGAACCAGACAAGTGACGCTGTGGCAGCCTCAGGACCAGCTTTTACCTCCCAAGTGACTCAACAGGATCGCTCTGGAGACTTCACCAACCAGTCTCCTGGGGAAATCATGCTGCTGCCCCCCTCGTCCAGCACAGAAAACACTCCCTGTTTTTCGCTCACCTACCCCATGGCTCCTCCCACTATTAGGCCCACCGGTGTCTATTCCTTTAATTTTGCTCTTTAGCCCCCTTTCTCATGCGCTGTTTCCTAGTCTTTTGCAGAACAGAATGCAGGCGTTCGCCAACCAGAAGGTGGGAGAGATCTATCTGGCACTGAATTCAGAACCTAACACCAGAATCCTTGAGACCCCGGGTAGATGCCCCAAACGACGCCCCCTCTCAGCTGGAAGCAGTTACGGAAGATAGACCTTCACCCCCTGACCTTGCCCGGACTCCCCATTTTTTTTTAATATTAACAAAAGCCTGGAATGATAGATCCTCCCTTCCCCCAACTGATGGACGGAGTATGACGTAAACTCCACCTGCAGCCGGACATTCCTGAACACCTTATATGGACTGTACATTGAACCACCAATCAGCACCTGCCATATATCCTAAGCCCCCAATTCCTAAATCCCTAGGCCCCTAACCATGTACCTTACATGAAACCACCAATCAGCGTGTGCTGAGTGCCCTAAGCCCCATCCCCTCTTTTCCTCCCCTTAAAAGGCACCCCGGCAAGCTGTCTCTCTCTCTCTCTCTCTCTCTCTCTCTCTCTCTCTCTCTCTCTCTCTCTCTCTCCCCCCTCTCTCTCCCCTTTCCCCCTCTGGAAGGCAGCCAGCAGGGTGATCGCCAATAAAGCCTGTGTCCTGGTATCCCATGGTCTCCGGCCCTCTGTTTCATCTTTCAATATTGTAAAAATTAAGTCACAAAATTTTTATTAAAACGTTTCTTACATATCGTTATATTGGCTGGAGCACAAAAATATTCGCTGTGGGCCGTGCTAGGGCTAGACCCAAGGCTTTGCAGGTATTACCTGTACCACACTTGTAACTGTTCCACTGCTGGTCAGGTTGATAATGTAATGTTCAAGTCCAATTCCTAGATCTTGATAGGAAGAAAAGAAAAATATATTTTCCCTTCCTTCCTCCCAGTTTTAACTGATTCCAAGAGGTAATGAGACATGCACAAGAGGATAATGGGCAAGATTATAGGAGAATCCTAAAAGTAGAAAGGAGTCCCAGGAAGTAAAGCAGATACTGTTATAAGCAACACCACTGGACTATAAAACCCTCCTGATAAGATCAGGGTTACTGCTCTTAACTAAATGGCTCAGGCCATGAAGGCACCAGCGTTATAATTATCAGATGCACACCTTCCGCAGTCAGGTAGCCTTGGCAGGAATCAGAAAGCACCTCCCTGCCTCTCACAGCAACAAAGATCAATTCAAACTCGGTGGCTTGGAAAAGAACTATGGGACACTTTTCTGATGAAGCTGTAGAAAGGAGAATGGTTGGGGGAAGGGGGAGAGGGTGCAGTTCTACCTTCCCACCTAGGCACACACTCACTCCATGCAATAAGCAAGAAGACCGCCCAGAAATGGGGTAGTCCTACAGAAGGAGGAAGAAAAACCAAAATGCAGTGTTGGAGATGAAGCCACCTCTGCCAGAGTGAATGAACTGGCCCAGTCAAGCCTGAGAGCGAGAGCCAAAGAGGAAAGCCCGGTGCCCTTTTTTTGCAGAGTATGAGGTGGCAGCACTGCTCATTTAACCCCAGGAGCTACCTACCACCTCACACTTCACAATGGTTGCTGACAGACAGTCACACCACAGGGCTCAGGAAGCCACAACTGGAGAGGCACGTGGCACAGCCAAGTGGGAAAATGAGACCTCAAGAGGTCAGGAAACTTGCCAATGTCAATACTTCAGAAAAGTTTCATAAGACTTCTTTTTTTCAGTTCTGGCTGGGTATTCATCTGATTGGAGTATCATCCGGATGTGCCAAGATTGCAGGTTCAATTCCCAGTCAGGGTCCATGCAATAATCAACCAATGAATGCATAAGTAAGTGGAATAACAGATCAATGTTTCTCCCTCACTCTTTTCCTTCCTCTCTCTAAAATCATTAAGTAAATAAAAAAAGTTTTAAAGACCTTCTTTTTTTCAAACTACATATTTTAAATGTATAGGAAGAACACATTTATTTATTTGTTTGTTTGTTTGTTTCTTAATCCTCACCCCAGGATATTTTTTCCATTGATTTTTAGAGAGAGTGGAAGGAAGGGAGGGGGGAGAGAGAGACATATCGATGTGAGAGACATGTCAATTGGTTGCCTTCCGCACGTGCCGAATTGGACCTGTGGGTTGAACCTTGGCTGGGAATGGAACCTGTGACCCTTTGCAGTGTGGGCCGGCACTCTAACCACTGAGCACATCAGCTAGGGTACAACACATTTTTTAAAAAATGCTGTGATGAATTATTATATAAAGTAAAAAAATCCCTCTTTTATGTTTAAGTTCAGGATTACACAGAGCAGGTTTTTTTGGGTAGAACAACAGCTGCATGCCGTGTTTCAGTCAGCCTCATTTGAGATTCTAAGAGCTCCTTCTAGGGCTTCTCCCAAGCCCACGCCCCATTCGGGGGTTGGTACAATAGTATACACATTCCAACTCTGATGCCAGCTGCCCCTGTGCTTCCTGCCTCCTCTCCCCAGATATGAGTTTCTCTCTTATAGGAAGGGTTACTTACTCCTCTGCGAGGCTTGTGCACCTGGCAGAGGGGCTCAAATAAATGCCAGGACTTGAGGAATAAACCACAGGAGTAAACTTAGTAGAATCACCACAGGCAGGCTAAATGATGAATTTGGGGAAAATCACATAATTAAAAAAAGGTGGGTTTCATGTTCTAAAATACAAATCCATAAAAGGGAACTATTTCCTAAAGATAGCAGTTTAATTTTAAGGTTCAAGAAGATAAGAGGAGTATGCATTAAAAAAAAAAAAAAAAAAAAAAAAAATGAAGTCCATCCCTGGCTGGTGCGGCTCAGTTGGTTGGAGCACCGATTCCCCATCAGGGCACCTACCCTGGTTGGGATGTGTACTGGAGGCAATCGATCGATCTTTCTCTCTCCCCCCTCCCCCTCTAAAATCAATTAAAAGATACATATAAAAAAAGTGTCCATTATTCAGATGAAAAATTAGCAAAGCTTTAAAAAATGATAATACTCGAGGGATTACAAGGGTTGGGACAATGGAGCCATCTATATTTCTATACTGGAAATTTAAAAATGGCATAACCTTCCCAGAACATCACAATAAAAACAGCAGCAACAACTAATAATGATTGAGTACTATGTGCCAGGCCCTATTCCAGGTTTTATGTGTATTAAACACTTAAATTTCAGCACAATGCTCTGAGGTAGGTACTATTATTACCCCCACTTTTCAGATGACAAAACCAAGGCACAAGGAAGTTGAGTGACTTGCAGAAGGTTGCAAAGCAACCAAAACAGTGCAGCTGAAAATCAAAAGTAGGCACTGCAGCCCTAACTGGTTTGGCTCAGTGGATAGAGCGCCAGCCTGCGGACTTAAGGGTCCCAGGTTCGATTCTAGTCAAGGGCATGTACCTTGGTTGCAGCCACATTCCCAGTAGGGGGTGTGCAGGAGACAGCTGATCCATGTTTCTCTCTCATTGATGTTTCTAACTCTCTATCCCTCTCCCTTCCTCTCTGTAAAAAATCAATAAAATATTTTTTTTTTAAAAAGTAAGCACTGCAGCTTTAAGTCTCTGTTGGTAACTGTCTCACTTTCTTAGTCTTCTCCAGGTCTCATAATTCTGGTCTATGAATCTATCCTAAGGAAATAACTAGAAATACAGTACAATTTTACTTATAACAGTAAAAAAAAAATCAGAACTAGCCTAAATTTCTGACATTAAGGGAACAGGCAAAATACAAAACTGCTGTCCATTTGCTAGAAAATAACACTGCTTTTTAAAAACGTTCACTCGCACTAGCCGGTTTTGCTCAGTAGATAGACCATCAGCCTGCGGACTGAAGGATCCCACGTTCGATTATGGTGAAGGGCACATGCCCAAGTTGCAGGCTTGATCCCCAGTAGGCAGTCGATCAATGATTCTCTCTCATCACTGATGTTTCTCTCTATATATCTCTCTCCCTCCCTTCTACTCTCTCTAAAAATCAATGAAAAAATATCCTTGGCTGAGAATTAACAACAACAACAACAACAAAATGTTCAGTCCCTACTTCTCATCCTTCCCATTAATTCAAGATGGAGTAAAGATCTACATATAAAAACACAACTACAAAATAATATGAATTTTTAAAAAATCCTAGAGAGGGAAGTATGACAGAAGCCATAAAGGGTAAGATCAGTTTTTAGCTACATCAAAATTGTAAATTCCTACCTGATGAAAGAAACTACAAATCAAGCTGAAAGACCAACAACTGTAAAAAATAGCAGAAACAATGACAAGAGACAATGCACAAGAGCAATAAAAAATCAGATCAATGTGAAAAAGAAAAACAGCATAGAAAAATGAGATAGAAAAAGAAAAACAGCATAGCAAAAAAAATACAACATACCAGAGCTCACAGAATGCATCAAAAGAGTTATTAAAAGGGAAATGATAAACACCTACATTACAAACAAATATCTCAAATAAACTGGGAGGCGGGGGGGTAAAAAACAAACAAAAAACTAAGCCCAAGGTTTGGCAGAAGGAAGAAAATAAAGATTAGAGCAGAAATAAAACAGAATAGAAAAACATCAACAAAACTAATAGTGGAGTTTTTTTTTTTTTTTTAAATATATTTTATTGATTTTTTCACAGAGAGGAAGAGAGAGGGATAGAGAGCCAGAAACATCGATGAGAGAGAAACATCAATCAGCCGCCTCCTGCACACCTCCCACTGGGGATGTGCCTGCAACCAAGGCACACGCCCCCGACCGGAATCGAACCTGGGACCCTTGAGTCCGCAGGCCTACGCTCTATCCACTGAGCCAAACCGGTTTCAGCGTTTTTCTTTTTTTTAAAGATCAACAAAATTGACACACCTTTAGCTAAACCAGTGGTCGGCAAACCCCGGCTTGCGAGCCACATGCGGCTCTTTGGCTCCTTGAGTGTTCTAACGCCACTTCTTCAAAATAGACTCGCCCAGGCCGAAAACCGACTTCTGCGCATGGGCCACGAAGTTTCAATCGCACTGTATGTGCGCACCCGCACGTGGTATTTTGTGGAAGAGCCACACAAGGGGCCAAAGAGCCGCATGTGGCTCACAAGCCACGGTTTGCCAACCACTGAGCTAAACTAAGGAAAAAAAGGTCTCAAAATCAGAAATGAAAGAGGAGACATTATAACAATTGCCACAGAAATAAAAAGAACCTAAGAGATTACTATCAACAATTAGATGCCAACAATCTGGATAACCTAGAATAGCAATTTCACCCTTTCTCATCTCCATGGCTCACATAAACTACTAAAATTCTGCAGCTGAAATGTATATATATTTTGCTGATCTGACCAAAAAAAAAAAAGGTATAATTCTGATTTATTCACACCAAATGCCTATTGTTGTATCTAAGGAAAAAGAGGTCAGTGCCCCTGACTAGTCAGATAGTATTGCATGTTTTAAAAATTCTTGCAGCACATCGGTTGAAAATCACTGACCTTTAAGAAAAGGATAAATTCCTAGAACCTGACAACTTACCAAGACTGAGTCACGAAGAAATAGAAAATCTGAACAGACCAATATACTGGTAAGGAGACTGAATCAGTAATCAACTGATTCAACCTTCCAACAAAAGAAAAGCCCAGAGCCAGATGGCTTCACGGGTGAATTCTACTAATATTTAAAGAATTAACACCAATCCTTCCCAAACTCTTCCAAAAAACTAAAGAGGACGGAATACTGCAAAACTCATTTTATGAGGCCAGCATTACCCTGGTACCAAAAACAGAAAAAGATACTATAAGAAACTACCTGATGAATATAGATGCAAAATCCTTAATAAACTATTAGCAAACCACAGTCAACAGCAAATTAAGCCTTGGCCAGTGTGGCTCAGTTGGTTGAATGTCATCCCATGCACCAAAAGGTCGCTGGTTTGATTCCTGGTCAGGGAACATACTTACATTGCAGGTTGATCCCTGGTTGGGGTGTGAGTCAATCCCTGGTCAGGGTGTATAGGAGGCAACCAATCAATGTTTCTCTTCCTCTCCCCTGTCCTTCCTCTCTCTCTAAAATCAATAAAAACGTGTTTCTTAAAAGGTTCATACACCATGATCAAGCAGGATTTATCCCGGGGATGCAAGAATGGTTCAACATACAAAATCAATTAATGTGATACAATGTACATTAAAATGAAGGAAAAATCCTATGATTATGTCAATAGATGAAGAAACAGTATTTGACATAATTTAATACCTTTTCATGAGAAAAAACAAACAAACAAACTAGGAAAATAAGGAAAAAACCCTCAACATTATAAAGGCAATATATGGAAAACCCCACAGCTAACATCATACTCAATATTGAAAGACTAAAAGCTTCTCCTCTATGATCAGGAACAAGGCAAGGATGCCTACTCTTACCACTTCTACTGACATAGTATGGAAGTCCAAACTAGAGCAATTGGGCAAGAAAAAGAAACAAAAGCCTCTAAATTGGAAAGAAGTAAAATTATCTGTTGCAGGTGACATGATCTTACATGTAGCAAACTCCAAACATTCCACAAAAAAGTTAGTTAGAATTAATAAATGAATTCTGGAAAGTTGCAGGATACAAAATCAACATATAAAAGTCAGCTGTTTGTAGTAAATAACAATAGCATCAAATAGAATAAAATACTTAGGAATAAACCTAGCCAAAGTGGCAAAAGACTTATAACACTGAAAACTACAAAACATTGCTGAAAGAAATTAAAGACACAGATAAATGGAAAGACATCCATGTTTATGGATTGGAAGAGTTAATATTGTTAGAATGTCCATGCTACCCAAAGCAATCTACAGATTCAATGTAATCCCTAGCAAAATCCCAATAGCATTTATTTCTACGGAAATAGAAAAAGCAATTGTAAAATTCATACGGAACCACAAAGATACCCCAAACAGCCAAAACCATCTAGAGAAAGATGAACAAAGCTGGGGCTGCGCTACCCAGTGTGACTCAGTGGGTTGCACATCATCCTATGCACCAATAGGCTGCCAGTTTAGTTCCCAGTCAGGGCACATGCCTGGTTGTGGCTCAATCCCCAGTATGCGGCATGCAGGAGGCAGCCGACTGATGTTTCACTCACGTTAATGTTTCTGTTTCTTCCTCTCCCTCTGTCACTTCCTCTTCCTCTAAAAATCAATAAAAAATCTTTTTTTTTAAAAAAGAAGCTGAGGCCTCACTTTCTTATTTTAAAATATTACAAAGCTACAGTAATAAAAAAGTATGGTACTGGCTATGAACATAGGGGTGCATACACTCTTTCTGATTGGTGTTTCAGGTTTCTCAGAATATATTCCTAGAAGTGGGATCAACTGGGTCAAACTGGGGAGCGGCAGTTGCTGGGTTAAGGGGGTGGGGGGGTCAATGGGAAAAAAACAAAGGGGACATCTATAATACTACCAACAATAAAAGATTTTTAAAATTAAAAATAAAAAAATATATATGGTGCTGGCACCCTTTCTGGGTGGCTCAGTTGGCTGGAGCATTGTCCTGATGCGCCACGGTTGTGGGTTCCATCCCCAGTACCATCCTATCTAATAAAAGAGTAACATGCAAATTAACCATCACTCCGCTACACCCACAAGCCACGCCCACAAGCCAATCAGGAGCAAATATGCAAATTAACCCAATCAAGATGGCTGCGGCCACAGAGAGAGCAGGAGGCTTGGGTTTCCCCGGCAATGGAGGAAGCCAAGCTTTCCACACACCGTGGCAGGCCCAGGCCTCCACTCAAGGCTACAAAGTTTCAATTATTGAAGATAAATAAATCCCAACAAAAATGGCTGTGCCGCGGAGCAAGCAGGAGGCTTGGCTCCGCTCAGGGATACAAAGTTTCAATTATAGAAGATAAATAAATCCCAGATCCCAGGGCCTCTGCTTGGGTTGCTGGGGGCGGGGCATGGCCGGCCTGCAAACCAGCACAGGCCTCTCGCCGAGGCCGCCCCACGTCCCAAGGGAACCCCCACCCTGATCCGGGTCACCCTTCAGGGCAAACCAGCTGGCCCCCATCTGTGCACCAGGCCTCTATTCTATCAAAATGGAATATTCTAATAAAAGAGTAATATGCAAATTGACCATCACTCCAACACACAAGATGGCTGCCACAAGATGGCCAGCAGGGGAAGGCAGTTGGGAGGGACCAGGCCTGCAAGGGAGGGCAGTTGGGTATGGTGATCAAACCTGCAGGAGACGGCAGTTAGGGGTGACCAGGCTGGCAGAGGAGGGAAGTTGGGGGCAACCGGGCCTGCAGGGAATGACAGTTGAGGAGGAACCCAGGCCTGCAGGGGAGAACAGTTGGGGGGGACTAGGCCTACAGGAGAGGGCAGTTAGGGGTGACCAGGCCTACAGGGGAGGGCAGTTAGGGCAAACAGGCTGGCAGGGGAGCAGTTGGGAGCCAGCATTCCTGGATTGTGAGAGGGATGTCTGACTGCCCGTTTAGGCCTGATCTTACCGGGATCGGGCCTAAACGGGCAGTCGGACATCCCTCGAGGGGTCCCAGATTGGAGAGGGTGCAGGCTGGGCTGAGGGATACCCCCCCTCCGTGAACAAATTTCATGCACCGGGCCTCTAGTCCTATATAATAAAGGGCAATATGCAAATTGACCCTAATGGTGGAATGACCAGTCGCTATGATACTTACTGACCACCAGGGTCAGATGCTCAATGCAAGAGCTGCCGCCTGGTGGTCAGTGTGCTCCCACAGGGGGAGCTCTGCTCAGCCACAAGCTGAGCTGACGGCTGCAAGTGCAGCGGCAGTGGCAGAAGCCTCTCCTGCCTCCTCCTGGGCTGCCAGAGGGATGTCTGACAGCCAGCGTAGGCCCGATCCCCCGGGGAGTGGCTTAAGCCGGCAGGTGGACATCCCCTGAGGGGTCCCAGATTGCAAGAGGGCATAGGCCAGGCTGAGGAACCCCCCTGATTGCACGAATTTTCGTGCACTGGGCCTCTAGTACTTAATATCCTATATAATAAATAGCTAATATGCAAATGGTCATCACACTCTCGTGCCCTCACGCCGGGGCCGAGGGACCTGAGGCCGGGCTGGGGGACCTGAAGCTGCACCCTCCCTGCCGGGCGGGGTTTGACGGGGGACCTGAGGCTGCGCGCCCCCCCCGGCCTTGTGGGGCTTGACGGAGGTTGGGCCGGCCAGGTCTAGGATCTTGCACGATTTTGAGGCACAAGCAGGTGGGCGGGGCCTTGACTCTGGGTCCCGTGACGTGCCCCAGACTCTGACAGGAGGGAGATTTTCATATACATTTTACTAATTTTCTTTCATCTCTGACACTTCTATTATAGAGAAAGGGCAAATGGCAATCCTATCTAATAAAAGAGTAATATGCAGATTGACCATCACTCCAACACACAAGATGGCTGCCCCCAGGTGGTCAAAGATCCTGCCCCCATGTGGACACAAGATGGCCACCACAAGATGGCCAGCAGGGGAGGGCAGTTGGGAGGGACCAGGCCTGCAAGGGAGGGCATTTGGGGGTGATCAAGCCTGTAGGGGAGGGCATTTAGGGGTGACCAAGCCAGCAGAGGAGGGAAGTTGGGGGCGACCAGGCCTGCAGGGAAGGGCAGTTGGGAGGGACAGAGGCCTTCGGGGGAGAGCAGTTGAGGGGGGGGGTACCCAGGCCTGCAGGGGAGGGCAGTTGGGGGCAAACAGGCTGGCAGGGGAGCAGTTAGGCATCAATCAGGCTGGCAGGGGAGTGGTTAGGGGGTGATCAGGCTGGCAGGCAGAAGCGGATGGGGCAATCAGGAAGGCAGGCAGGCAAGCAGTTGGGAGCCAACAGTCCTGGATTATGAGAGGGATGTCTGACTGCCCGGTGGGATCGGGCCTAAATGGGCAGTCGGACATCCCTCAAGGGGTCCCAGATTGGAGAGGGTGCAGGCTGGGCTGAGGGACATCCCCCCCATCCCGTGCACGAATTTCATGCACCCGGCCTCTAGTATTAAAATATTTCCTCTAATTAATGCCCTTTTAATGTCACCAATTTTGTGCACCAGGCCACTAGTGTATATATATTAAGTATGGTACTGGCCTAAAGACAGACATATAGTACAATGGAACAGAATACAGAGCCCAGAAATAAATCCACACAGATACAGTTAACTGATCTTTGGTAGAGTGCCAAGAATACACAATGAAGAGAGGATAATCTCTTTGACAAATGGAGTTGGTAAAACTGGATATCCACGTGCAAAAGAATGAAATTGGATTATCTTACACCATACATAAAAATCAACTCCAAAGAGAATTAAGAACTGAAACTGTAAAGCTCCTGGAAGCAAACATAGGGTGAAAGCTTTGTGAAGTTAGTCTTGGCAATGATTTCTTGGATATGACACCAAAATCATAGGCAACAAAAGCAAAAATAGACCAATGGGACAAACTAAAAACCTTCTGCACAACAAAGGAAATAATCCCAACAAAGTGAAGGTAAAATATTTGCAAACTATATATCTGACAAGGGACTAATATCCAAAAGATATAAGGAATTCCTACAACTTAACAGCAAAAATATATATAATCCAATTTAAAAATGAGCAAAAGACGTGAATAGACATTTCTTAAAAGAAGACATACAGATGGCCAACAAGTACTAGTATATGAAAAGATGCTCAAAATCACTAATCATCAGGGAAATGCAAATCAAAATCACACTGAGATATCATTTTACTTTTATTACAATGACCATTATAAAAACAAACAAAAACAGAAAATAAGTGTTGTAGAGATTGTGGAATCTTTGTGCACTATTGGTAGGAATATAAAATGGTGCAGCTGATATGGAGAACAGAATGCAGGTTTCTGAAAAAATAAAAAGTAGATCTACCATCTGATCCAGCAATCCCACTTCTAGATATTTAACCAAAAGAAGTGAAATTAGGATCTTGAAGAGATATCTGCACTCCCACCCATGTTCACTGTAGCATTGCTCTCAATAACCAAGATATGGAATCAATCTAAGTGTCCATTTACAAATGAATAGAGAAAGTATCCTATATATCCTATATAATAAAAGGCTAATATGCAAATAGACTGAACGGCAGAACAACTGGAACAACTGAATAACTGGTCGCTATGATGTGCGCTCACCATCAGGGGGCATGTGTGGAACATGGTGGGCGTTGGCCGAGGCGGGATGGTGGAGCAAGTGAGTGGGCCGGACCAAGGTGGGCGCCGGTCACTGTCACTGGGGCGAGCCTCTGGTGGTTACTGAAAATTCTTTGCTCCTATGTGCTGTGGTCCGGCCCAGCACTTGCACCTGCTGCCAGCACCAGCCCCGCTCGCACCCGCTGCCAGTGCCAGAGCCACCACTCGCACCCACTGCAAGTGCCGGCCCCGCTTGCACCCGCAGCCGGCACTGCCACTCGCACCCACTGCCGGTGCCAAATGGCAAAACTAGAACATCCAAACAACCAGTCGCTATGATGTGCACTGACCACTGGGGTGTGTGTGCAGAACATGGTGGGCGTTGGTCAAGGTGGGATGGTAGAGCAGGTGAGTGGGGGCGCCAGACCAAAGTGGGCGCTGGTCGCTGTCATGTGGTGGTTACTGAAAATTCTTTGCTCCCGCGCGCCACGGTCCTGCCCAGCGCTCGCACCTGCTGCCAGTGCCAGAGCCACCGCTTGCACCCGCTGCCGGTGCCCGGCCCTGGTCTCGATCACTTGGCACCAGCACCGGGTGCAAGCAGCAGCTGCCGGCCTTGATCACCGCTGAGGGCTTCTCCACCTCCCCCGGGTCCTGAGGAGTTATGGGGGCAGCAGCTGCCACTTGCACCTGCTGCTGGCACCAGCCCCAATCGCTCCATGCCGTCAGCAGGATCGAGTGGGGCCGGCGCCATCAGCATGTGGAAGCGGTGGCAGCAGGAGCTGGGCTGCTGGCAGACAGGGGACCAGAGGCCGTAGCCGGAGGGACCAGGCAGGGGTGCGGAGGATGGGCGCCCCTGTGCCTACCACAGCCTCTAGGCCCACAGTTCCTTTCAAAGTGCACAAATTCATGCACTGGATCCTTGGTATATACATTAAATGGAATATTATTTAGTCATTAAAAGTAAGAAATCCTACAATGTGTGATAACATTCATGAACCTGGAGGACATTATATTAAAAATGTAAATATTTAAACAAAAACTTAAATAAATGTAAATAAAGTGAACTAAGCCATGATTCCATTTATATGAGGTATCTACAGTAGCCAAATTCACTGAAGCAGAAGGTAGTTGCCAGAGGCTGAGGAGAGGGAGCTATGAGGAGTTACTGTTCAATGGGTAGAAGTTTCAGTCATGCAAGATCAGAAAGTTCTAGAGAGCTGCTGCACAACATTGTGCTTATAGTTAACAACGTGTACCATGCATTTAAAAATCTGTTAAATGTGTTTTCTACAATAAAAAAAAAGAAAAATTGACAAAGGCTACACAAGCAGATAACTCACACAACAAATACAAAAGGTAAACCTATGAAAAGATAGTAATATGATGATACAGAAAATTCAACCTTCAGAATAATCTATTCTACCACAGAAATAGAGACACAAAGGCATAGATAGGGTTACACAGCATATACAAAGATAGTCTGTATTTATGTCACACACACACACAAAAAACAAACACACACACACACACACACACACACACACACACACCCCACACGCTGTGACTGCACACTTACAGGGGTAAATATACAGAAATAGCCCTAGAAAACTGATTAATGGTTAACTGTGGCCTCCTTCGGGAAGGAAGGGGGGAGGGGGGAAGAAAGCACTGCAATATATTTTTTAAGTATACATTTATTACCTTTTTTTTTAATTGATTTTTTACAGAGAGGAAGAGAGAGGGATAGAGAGTCAGAAACATCGATGAGAGAGAAACATCGACCAGCTGCCTCTTGCACACCCCCCAATGGGGATGTGCCCGCAACCAACGTACATGCCCCAAACCGGAATCGAACCCGGGACCCTTGAGTCCGCAGGCCGACGCTCTATCTGCTGAGCCAAACCGGTTTCGGCACATATATTACTTTTAATTTTTCATGATCATCTATTCATCTTCTATAATTGAGATAAATGGTTATAAAAATATTAACACAGAGATCTTTATGAACACACATGGAAGAATAGCCGTTATCATTGAATAAAAAAACTACTTGTAGAATAATACATAGAGTTTCAATATATGTTTGTGAAGAAAAAAAGCTCTGAAAAGGTTTAGACCAAATTGTTAACAACAATGACTCATGGTTGACTTTTACCTTATACGTTTCTACATTTTTAAAATTATTTGAGTCAATATAACTTCTATAATATATATTTTTTTAATTAAGCTACTTCAAAATAATACTTTAAAATAAATTTTAATGATAAAAATTGCTTATGGTCTCCTAGGTGATAAAAGTTAGACACAAAAGTAAAAAATATGCCTGTAATGGGCATTTTTAAAAAAACACAAAGGGAAGTACTGGCTGGTGTGGCTCAATTGATTAGAGCATCATTCCATGCACTGAAGGTTCGCAGGTTTGATTCCCAGTCAGGGCACATACTGAGGTTTTGGGTTCAATCCCCAGTTGGGGCGCATATGGGAGGCAAGTGATTGATGTTTCTCTCTCTAGAATCAATAAAAAACATGTCCTCTGGTGAGGATTAAAAATAATAACAACAACAACAATAATAATAGATTAATTTAAAAATCATGAAGGGGGAGAAGAAACCAAGATGGCGACATAGGTAAACACCTGAAATTGCTGCCTTGCACAACCACTTCAAAACTACAACTAAAAGACAAAACGGGCATCATCCAGAACCACAGGAAGGCTGGCTGAGTGGAAATTCTAGAAGGGAAGAGAAAAGGACAATGAGACTCAGAGGAGCTGCAGAAGTTAAGTGCGGAGGTACAGAGGCGCGCACGCGCACGTAAGGGCTGGCAACTGAGTACGCGGTTGTCTTTTTCAATCAGGGGGGAGACACAAGCTCCCAACTGCTCTGAACTCCAGTTCCGGGCGAAACTCTGGGGACCCAGACTCATTCGGGGAGAAACTGGACTGTCTGGCAGTGGATGAACCTCGATGGTGGCTTGCTCTCAGAGGTGCTTGCAGCGATTACTGTGGGACACTGAGACCCGGGGACCTTTTAGGGCAGGGCTGAGGATCAGCCATAGCTGTTTTCTCTGCCCTGTTGATTCCCTGAAACCCCGCCCTACCCAAGCTGTGCGCAGAGGCTTTTGCATATGAATGGCCTGGCCCTTTGCAATCTAAAATTACCTAACAAACTGCAGCTGGGTCAGAGAGACCCAGAACTTCCAAAGGAAGGCCCAAGGCCCCATAGCAGCTTGCATTGCTTCACAGCTGGGCCTCATCTGGGCACCTCCAAACCCCAAACAAAGAAGAGGAATCTGCAGATCTCTCCGTAGCTCCTGCTGGGTGGCCTCAGGCAGAGGCTAAATTAGCACCTCCTTGGAGATCCAAGAGCCAGTGTACCCAGGGGTCAGAGTGGGACCATCCAGATTACAACTCCTCAGATCCATAAGGGACACACTCAGGGGGCAGCCTCAGTGAACACCAAAGCCCCACTGAAGCAAGTCCTGCCCCATAAGGGTGTGTCCAGCACAGAAGTTCTCCCATCATAGACACAACTGGTCCTCACAGCCAATTGGCCTGGAGGTCAATTCCTCACAGTGATACCAACAACAATCAAGGCTTAACTACAACAAGACTGTGCACACAGCCCACAAAGAGGTGCACCAAGAGTGTCCACCTCAGGTAATTGGGGAGGCTGAGCCACTGGGCCCTATAGGACACCTAGCACACAAAGCCACTCTATCAACTCAGGGAAGCAGCGAAAATGTAGAGACAAAGAAACAGGTCACAAATGAAAGAAATGGAGGAAAGCAAACAACTGGATATAGAATTCAAAAACATGGTTATAAGGTTTTTCAAGAATCTTCTAGAAACGGCCGATAAATTTAGTGAGACCCTTGAGGATATGAAAAAGGACCAACTAGGAATTAAGCATACACCGACTGAAATAAAGAATAATATACAGAGATCCAACAGCAGACTAGAGGATCACAAGAATCAAGTCAAAGATTTGAAATACAAAGAAGCAAAAAACACCCAACTGGAAAAGCAAAAAGAAAAAAGAACCCAAAAATATGAAGATAGTGTAAGGAGCCTCTGGGACAACTTCAAGCGAACCAACATCTGAATTATGGGGGTGCCAGAAGAAGAGAGAGAGCAAGATATTGAAAACCTATCTGAAGAAATAATGACAGAAAACTTCCCCCACCTGGTGAAAGAAATAGACTTACAAGTCCAGGAAGCGCATAGAACCCCAAACCAAAAGGAATCCAAAGAGGACCACACCAAGACACATCATAATTAAAATGCCAAGAGCAAAAGACAAAGAGGGAATATTAAAAGCAACAAGAGAAAAACAGTTAATTACCTACAAGGAAGCACTCACACAATTGTCAGCTGATTTCTCAACAGAAACTATGCAGGCCAGACGGGAATGGCAAGAAACATTCAATGTGATGAATAGCAAGAACCTACAACCAAGATTACTCTACCCAGCAAAGCTATCATTCAGAATTGAAGGGCAGATAAAGAGCTTCACAGATAAGAAAAAGCTAAAGGAGTTCATCACCACCAAACCAGGATTATATGAAATGCTGAAGGGTATTCTTTAAGAAGAGGAAGAAGAATAAGGTAAAGATAAAAATTATGAACAACAGCCAAAACCGGTTTGGCTCAGTGGATAGAGTGTCGGCCTGCGGACTGAAAGGTCCCAGGTTCGATTCCGGTCAGGGCATGTACCTTGGTTGTGGGCACATCCCCAGTAGGGGGTGTGCAAGAGGCAGCTGATTGATGATTCTCTCTCATCGATGTTTCTAACTCTCTATCCCTCTCTCTTCCTCTCTGTAAAAAATCAATAAAATATATTTAAAAAAAAAAATTAAAAAAATTATGAACAACAAATACATATCTATCAACAAGTGAATATAAAAATCAAGTGAATAAAAAATCTAATGAACAGAATAAACTGGTAAATATAATGGAATCAGGGGCATAGTAAGGGAGTATACTGACATTTCTTGGGGGGGAAGGGTAGTGGGGGGGGTGCGGGAAGAGACTGGACAAAAATCGTACACCTATGGATGAGGACAGTGGGGGGGAGGTAAGGGCAGAGGGTGGGGTGGGAACCAGGTGGAGGGGAGCTATGGGGGGAAAAAAAGAGGAACAACTGTAATAATCTGAACAATGAAGATTTATTTAAAAAAAATCATGAAGGGAATAAAAGAAAATGTTTATAGTTATATATCTAAGTAACGTGGTTGTGGCAATTATATTTTCTTCTTTACAAATATTTACATTTTCCCTATTTTCTAAAGTGAGTCTGAATTACTTTGACAATCAGAAAAAATAAACCAGTACCTTTAATGTAATGAATCCACTAAGAAAAGATTATCCTTGCCCTAGCTGGTTTTGGCTCAATGGATAGAGTGTCTGCCTGCGGACTGAAAGGTCCTAGGTTCAATTTTGGTCAAGGGCACATGCCTGGGTTGCAGGCTCGAATCCCAGTAGGGGGCGTGCAGGAGGCAGCTGGTCAATGATTATCTCTCATCATTGATGTTTCCATCTCTCTCTCCCTCACTCTTCCTCTCTGAAATCAATAAAAATCATTAAAAAAAAAATGAAGAAAATATTATCCTTGCCCTGCTCTATTTGGAATGGAGTGAGAGGGAATCTCAGATGAAGTGAGGCTGAAGTCAGACTGCATGGGTTCATAGCTCAACTTGCCAACTACAAGTAAAAGCAGCCTACTGTCACCTTCTTCCTTCAACTGTGAAAGAAAACAAACACATAAAGGGAGATAATATCAGGGCCTGCCTCACACAACCCAATGAAATAAGGCAAGTACCTGGCACACAAGAGGTCAAAAAGTCTTGTTATTAATCAAAAATGAAGCAAAAAAACCACGGATGAGGATAATCTCCAAAGAAAACCTCACTTAGAAATGCAAGATAAAATTTAACATTGCACACCTCCTATGTGTATAGCTAAGTTTAAAACCAAGAAAGAAAGCAGAGTGCAGAGTGTAAGAAACAAAAAGGAAGGAAGCAGCGAGCAGTGAGCAGGCCATGAAGCTGAAAGGCTCAAGGCAGAATAGGACCGGGACAGAGTTCTTAAGAGCTGAGGGCTGAGGACTGGAGATTTAACCACACACAAAGGAGAAGATTCTAGGCTGAAGGTCTCCTGCACACCAGGAACCTGAACTTAGATGCATAAAGCAGAGGTCATGAAGGACTACACTCCCATTCCCTATAACTGGGCCTAAAAAACTGCCCACCAGCCTGGAGAAGAAGCAAAGAACCTTGCCATCTGTCAGAGTCCTTATGGAAAAAGAGGATCTATAAGAAATGAAAACCCAGGCTCTCCCCAGGCACAGATGTGGACTCCAAATTCATATTACCCCAAACCCAGGACAGCCAGCTAATTTTGCTGGGCACCAGCAGAAGAGAAAACAAACTCCCCTTAGGAATGCTTTTGTAATACAAAGCACATGAGACTCCCATGAAAACAAATTACAATTCAAAATGAGCTTACATTGGAAACAAACAAAAATTAACCACAAGAGGAAATAAAACACCAGTAAGCTAGAGTAACATGATACAAAGAGAACTTTTATACTAATAAAACAATCTGAAAGCATCTCTACAAGAATGTTTAAAGAATGGCAGAGCCCGGCTGAAGTAGCTCAGTGGTTGAGCTTCGACCTATGAACCAGGAGGTCACAGTTCAATTCCCGACTAAGGCACACGCCCAACTTGTGAGCTTGATCCCCAATAGGCAACTGATCAACGATTCTCTCTCATCACTGATGTTTCTCTCTCTCTCCTTCTCCCTTTTTCACTGAAATGAATTAAAAAACATGTCAAGAATGGCAGAATGTTGGTAATTGTTGAGAAAGCTGGGTAAAGGACACAGATAATTCATTACCATTCTTCCTTTTTTGCATGCTTGAGATTTCCATAATGAAAAGTTTCAGGGGAAATAGAAGAGGATATAGGGGGTATAAATGGTGATGGAAGGAGACTTGACTGGAGGTGGTAAACACAATATACAGATGATGTACCATATTTTCCGGCGTATAAGACGACTGGGCATATAGAAGATTTTCCTGGGTGAAAAAGTCATCTTATACGCCGGAAAATACGGTATTATAGAATTGTACATCTGAAACCTATACAATTTTATTATCCAACTAGAGGCCTGGTGCATGAAATTCGTACACAGGTAGGGTCCCTAGCAGCTGCAGGCTGGGGGCGCATCCCTTCCCCTGGCCACCTGCTGCCGCCGGCCCCGCCCCCTGGTCGAACTCCTGGACAAACTCCTGGTCGAACTCCCAGTCGAACTCCCAGTCAAGGAGACAATTTGCTTATTAGGCTTTTATTATATAGGAGGATGTCACCCAATAAATTTTTTAAAAAACCTTATTCACTTGTATGTTCCAATGGAGAAGACTCTAGAAAGGCAGGAGAGTTTCAAGGAAGTAGGAGGAAGCTCCCACTTGCCCTTTCCAAAGTGAATCTTCTTTGTCAAGGAACTGATAGCCCTATTAATCCAAACCATCACAAGAACATAAGAAACTCGAATAAATGACTCTATGGAAAATGCTAACTTGCCTTTCCTTTTGGAGCCATTTCTTGGAGCTGAGAGTAAAGGATTTTAGTGGCATGAGTGCAGAGACAGGAAGATACTCTTTCCTTGCACCACTGTACCTTTAAATGCACCACTGTACCTTAGAATTTTTGTGGATTTCCTTGCAGTTTTTAGCAGCTTGGATACAAAGAGTCCCTATTAGCATTCTCATTTTTGGCCAAAAAAAAAAAGTTTCAACAATTCCATAATATAAAGTTTTTAAAAGTTAAAGATGTTCAAAGAGCTAAAGGAAAAAATAGAAACCATGAGATAAGAGCAGGCAGATTTTTGAAAGCCAAAAAAATGTATAAAAATTAGACACAATACTAAGATAAACAATTTTTTAAAAACATATAAAAAAGGACAGAACTGAAGATAATTAAAAATTATAAAACAGAATGTGAAAATATCCCAGAATATGGGTGGATGACATCTATAATAATAAAAGTGTAATATGCTAATTAGACCAGACGACCTTCCAGACAAAGCAGGGGCTGTGAGGGAAGTCCGGGTCCCAGATGCCTACCAGCGGTCGGAGGGAAGCCAGGGTCCTGGGTGCCAGAGGGAAGCCAGTGCCGGCAGCCGGGGGGAAGGAAGGCCTACTCTTGTGCAAATTTTGTGCATCAGGCCTCTAGTAAGGTTATAAAAGAAAAGGTACATAGAAGATTGAATGAAAAGGTTCAAATACTTCTATTAACATAATGGTTAAAAAAAGAAAGTCATGAAAGAACTATCCCCCTCCCCTCAACACACACAAACACATATCAGGTTGAAGGAGCAGACCAAGGTCCAAGTGGGATAAATAAAATTAAGTCCAAACCTAAAATGCTACGGTTGGTACAAAATAACAGGCTCAAAAATAAAATATTTTAAAGCTCCAAGACAGAAAAAGATTCACAAAGATGACAATTAGACTTAAAATAAATAGACTTCTCAACAACACAAATAGTTGCTAGAGATAATGGAATCTTATCCTTACAGTGTTAAGAAAACTAATGGTCAATCTAGAATCTAAAGCTGCAAATAATTGTACAAAATAAAAGTATGAATTTAAGTAAGAGCAAAAAAAAGGAATATATTTTAAAAACTCTTTTCAGACATACCAAGACTGAGTTTACTACATACAAATCACTAAAAGAATTAGTAAAAAAGGAAAAGACAGAGCCAGCCCAAAGGGAAACAGGGGCATATAAGAAGTAATGATGAGTAAAGAAATGGATAAACTCCTGGGAAGTCTAAATAAATATTGACCATGGGGAAAGCAAAGGACTAATTTGGAGGAGGGGTTAAAACAAATTGAAAGTAAAATACTGGCAGAAAAACTAGAATTCCTAGCATTATTTGAAAGTAGTGTTAAAAAAATCAAGAATGCAAGTTAAAATATAAAAGTAACTAACAAATATATCATCAATCCTAACAACGAACCTAATTAAACCTAATTAAATTAACCTAATAAAAAAGACAGAGATTATACATCTTTTAAATGTGATCTCATAAAGACTGGAACGTGTAAGAAAAAATGTACATCAGAAGATGAGTTAAATACACTAATCAAAACAAGGCCAGTCTTAAACGAGTATTTTGATTCACCTCTCCGAAACTGATCACACAAACAAAAGAATTAGGAAGATTTAAATAATAATAAGCTTGATCCAACACAGATTTACAACCCATATCTATCAAATACATTCTTTCCAAGCACATAGGGAGAGTTTAAAGAAATTGATCATACAAAGGATATTACCATAAATTTCAGAAAATTGACACCATACCAGTTCTCTAAGCATAATGGTTAGAGCTTAAGATATCTTCTATACTAATAAAAGGGTAATATGCTAATTAGACCAGGAGACCTTCTGGATGTCCTTCTGCACAAAGCCATGGTGGCGGGGCAGAGGCAGTTAGGGGCGATCAGGCCAGCGGGGACGGGGGGGGGGGGGTTGGGGGTGAGAAGGCCAGCCGTCGGGGGGGGGGGGGGCGTGAGCAGGCTGGCAGGCAGAGTAGTTAGGGGTGATCAGGCAGGCAGGCAGGTGAGCAGTTAGGAGCTAGCAGTCCCGGATTGTGAGAGGGATGTCCCGGATTGGAGAGGGTGCAGACACTCAACACAGGAGCCGTGTTCTCATCCCTTGAGGCACTGGTTGTCAGCCCGGAGGTTGGACAGGCCCTTCAGCTCCTCTTCCAGCTCAGCGGCCTTGTGCTCCAGGGCCCTGCGCTCAAATCTCTCCAGCTCCAGGAGGGCCAGCCTCTCTGCCAAGCGCTCCTGCCTCTATGTGGCACACTCCAGCTCCACCTTGAGCTGCGCCAGCCAGCAGCGTGGTCTTGGTCAGGGCCTCACAAAGTCTCTCGTTCTCAACACATAGCTCTGCGTAGAGCTTCCTGAAGCCTCCCTTGGGCTCTTCCCATTCGGGCTGGGGTTCTGGGTTGAGGGCCCACTGCCTCCGGGGGGAAGGGCTGGATTCTGGGCTGATGTCCGCTGACTTCACCTCCTCCCTCTCCGCAGGCCCTCTCCTCTCCTTGCCAACTCTGCGGTGCTCCCTGGACACCTGTGGTCCCTGTCCCTGCCCGTCAGACACCTCTACTCTCTGGGCAGGGCCATCAGAATTAACCCCAGGGACTTGGGGCTGCCAGGAAGGGTCCAGGCTTTGTGCAGCCCGTTCTTGATCGGGATAGGAGAGTCCAATCAGAGGCAGGTCGGCAGGGGAAAGGGGCTGTGAGGTGCTCAATGCACCGCATAGTGACCAGTAGTTTGGTCGTCCTGGTCATCATGAACACTGGTTTTTTATATATAGATAGATAATAAAAGCGTAATATGCATATCAAACGACATAACAGCAGAATGGCCATCCGGATGACCATGCTATGACATGCACTGGTGACAGGCCAGCCAAGGCAGGTGTGATGTGATTGGTCGGGGGCCCCACCATCGCCCCATGATCGTCCCACAGAGGGAGGCCCAGGCCAGCCAAACGACTTGCACCGCATGCCTGTTGCCTGCAGAGGGAGCCAACCAGTGGTGGGGGAAGTAGGGGGCAGCACCACACAGATGGCAAGCAGTGGCAGCAGCAGGGGCAGGCCAGCTGCCGGCAGCCAGGGCAAGGAAATCCCTGATAGGCCCTGATCGCTGCCCAGGCCTAGGGACCCTAACTGAGAGGTCCCAGACTGCGAGAGGACGCAGGCCGGGCTGAGGGACACCCCTCTCCACCCTGCGCACGAATTTTGTGCACTGGGACTCTAATAAAAGTATAATCCTATCTAATAAAGAGGGAATATGCAAATTGACCATCACACTGTAACAAAGATGGTGCATTAACAGCGGAGGCAGGGGTTCTATAACACAAGATGGCTGCGCCCACAGCAGAGGTGGGGATCCTGTAACACAAGATGGTTGTGCCCACAGCAGAGGCCGAGTTTCCGTAACGAGCCTTAATGAGCAATCAGCAGGGACCTGAAGCTGCATGGTGCTGGGCCAGGGCAGGGGACCGGAGGCTGTGTCCCCCACCTGGTGGGGCTTGACAGGGGACCTCTGGCCGCGCCCCCGTCCCAGCACCAGGCTGGGGGACCTCAGGACGCGCCCCCTGCCCCAGCGCAAGGCTGGGGGACCTCAGGCTGTGCCCCCCACCTGGCAGGGCTAGACAGGGGACCTCAGGCTGCAACCCCCGCCCGTGGGGCTTGACGGGGGACCTCAGGCCATGCCCCCCACCCCAGCAGTGGGCCAGGCGACCTGAGGCCATGCCCCCTGCATCCGGCAGGGCTTGACTGGGGTGGGGCCAGCCAGGTCTGGGATCTTGCACGATTTCGAGGCATGAGCCGGTGGGCGGGGCCCTGACTCTGGGTCCCGTGGTGAGCCCCAGACTCTGACAGGAGGGAGATTTTCATATACATTTTACTAATTTTCTTTCATCTCTGACACTTCTATTATAGAGAAAGGGCAAAGGCAATATTAAAATATTTCCTCTAATTCATTCTCTTTTAATGTGCACGAATTTCGTGCACCGGGTCACTAGTGTTCAATAACAGCATACGACCTGATCTACCCTAAAGGTAAAGACAGTGCCTCTGAAGTAATTTTTTTAATTTAAAATTATTTTTTTACTTTTCAATTACAGTTGACACACATTATTAGTCTCAGGTGTACACTCCAGAGACTAGACATTATATAATTTACCATCCCGATAAGTCTAGTACCCCTGACACCATACATAGCTATTAGAATATTACTGACTATACTAGAGGCCCGGTGCACGAAATTCGTGCACGGTGGTGGTGGGGGTGTCCCTCAGCCCAGCCTGCACCCTCTCCAATCTGGGACCCCCTCGGGGGATGTCCGACTGCCTGTTTAGGCCCGATCCCATGGGCAGTTGGACATCCCTCCCACAATCCAGGACTGCTGGCTCCTAACTGCTCACTTGCCTGCCTGCCTGCCTGATTGCCCCTAACTGCCTGATCACCCCCTAACCACTCCCCTGCCAACCTGATCGACGCCTAACTGCTCCCCTGCTGGCCCAATCATCCCCAACTGCCCTCTCCTGCCAGCCTGGTTGCCCCCAACTGCCCTCCCCTACATATTCACTCTTTATTAGATAGGGTTTTTTCCTTAACATATTGGACAGCCCTAACCAGTTTGGCTCAGTGGATGGAGTGCCGACCTGCAGACTCAAGGGCCCCAGGTTCAATTATGGTCAAGGGCATGCACCTTGGTGGTGGGCACATACCCAGTGGGGAGTGTGCAGGAGGCAGCTGATCGATGTTTCTCTCTCATTGATGTTTCTAGCTCTCTATCCCTCTCCCTTCCTCATATATTTTTAAAAAAACATATTGGACAGTGTACTTGTCGTGGTCTTGACAAACCAGTAAAAATGTAAACCCAAACTAAAAGTGTCATAAAATAAACTCCTTAAACAGGAATTTCATGAGACCTTGGAAAGGTGATATCATGTGGTTGTTTCATCCTTTTTTTCCTTCTCTTTTTCTTGGTGTTTCATCTTTTGTCCTTCCTTTCTTTTCTCCTTTTATTCCTTTTTTTGTCCTTTCTCTTAACTTTTCCGTTGGTAGAATCGTCAGTACTTGAATCTGTCTCACTTCCAGAAGACGAAGAAGAGGGAAACACACCGTCATCTGAAGAAAAAGATGATCTATGTTGGGATTGGTGGTTTCTGGTTTTGCTCTTTTCCCCGTTTGTCTGTCATTTCTGCCAGCCCCGGCATCTTCAGGACTTGTGCGTGGGCACTTCTTATTCATGTCTACAAAACCTCCCTGCCTTGGTGAAACTGTAGGGGAAAAGGCCTTCCAGGGTGGGCTCAAGCCCTGCCCAAGGTGCTGAGGAAGCAGGGTGGGGAGCACTCTGCACCGCCGCTGCAGAGCCAACCTCCGGACCCCAGGGTACTCTCCAGTAATGTAACTGCCAATGAAGGCAGTTTGCCTTCAGAAATTAGTTGTAAGTTCCTTCTGATGTGAAACCCTACCTCAGACATTTCCTTTGTGGTTTGTAAAGATTTTAAACAAAACCCATGTACCTCCCTAACCCGGTCAGAAGTTTCTACCCAATGGGAGAGGTTTGCTGGGCAGCATCGCCCAGATACCCCACCCCACCCCTCTCCAATCACTCGGCTGGGGGCAAGGAAAGTTCCAAGTTCTAGGACTCCCCTAGGCTGCCAGTGGGGCAGGATCACTCACTCAAGTCACGGGCGCTTCCGAGGCTGAGACCCTGAGACTGCAGGTGTGTGTGTGGGGGATCACTCTGTGGGGGTGCGGGCGCTTCCAAGGCTGAGACCCTAAGGCTGCAGGTGTGTGTGGGGGAGATCACTCTGTGGGGGTGCGGAAGCCTCCAGGCTGAGACCCCAGGCTGCCGCTGAGAGGGGATCGCTCTGTGGGGGGTACAGGCGCCTCCCAGGCTGAGACCTGAGGCTGCAGGTGTGTGTGTGGGGGGGGGGGGATCGCTCCGTGGGGAGTGAATTTGTTTTTGTTTTTTATAAAGGGTCAGGAGGGCCTCTGGGCAGCATTCCGCCAGGCCGCTCATGCTGCCCGCTCTCAGCGGCCACCCTCCCCGGGACTGGGGGACTCTGGCGGGTCTGAGAGGACTGGGCGCCACCATCTTGTGGCTACGGGTGCCGCCATTTTGTTGCGGAGTGACGGTTAATTTGCATATTACTCTTTTATTAGATAGGACTCGCTTTGCTGTACTTTACATCTCCATGACTCTTCTGTAACTACCAATTTGTATTTCTTTCTTTTTTTTTCTTCTAAATCTATTTTATTGATTTTTTTACAGAGAGGAAGGGAGAAGGAGAGTTAGAAACATCAATGAGGGAGAAACATCAATCAGCTGCCTCCTGCACACCCCCTACTGGGGATGTGCCCGCAACCAAGGTACATGCCCTTGACCGGGATCGAACCTGGGACCCTTCAGTCCGCAGGCTGATGCTCTATCCACTGAGCCAAACTGGTGCTCTATCCCTTCGCCTTTTCACTCATACCCCTAACCCCCTCTCATCTGGCAACCATCAAAATGTTCTCCCTATCTATGAGCCTGCTTCTTTTATGCTTCTTCAGTTATTTTGCTTTTTTAGATTCATTGGATAGGTATGTATTCACTGCCATTTTATTGTTCTATTTTCTTTTTTTTAATCCTCACCAGAGGATATGTTTTTACAGATTTTAGAAAGGGGGAGGAAGGAGGGAAGGAGGGAGGGAGACAGACAAGACAGACAGACATTGATGTATGAGAGAATCATTGATCAGATTCCTCCCATACACACCCCCACTGGGGATTGAACCTACAACCTAGTATATGCCTTGACCAGGAATTGAACCGGCAATCCTTTGGTGCACGAGACAATGTCCCCACCAACTAAGCGACACTGGCCAGGGTTTAGTTGAAGAGGGTGCATATTTTTTATCTTTTTTTTTTCCTCCTTCTTAAAGAAGACACTTTAATATTTCATATAATGCTAGTTTGGTAATGATGAACTCTAGCTTTTTCTTATCTGTCCTTCAATTCTAAATAAAAGCTTTGCTGGATAGAGTAATTTTGCTTGTAGGTCCTTGTTTTTCATCACTGAATACTTCTTGCTAATTCCTTCTGGCCTGCAAAGCTCCCTTGTAGGTAACCAATTGCTTTTCTTTTGCTGTTTTTAAGATTCTCTGTGTTTTACCTTTTGCATTTTAACTATGATGTGTCTTGGTGTGGGTCTCTTTGGGTTCATCTTGTTTGGGACTCTTGGCACTTCCTGGATTGTATGTCTATTTCCTTCACAGGTTAGGGAAGTTTTCTATCATTATTTTTTCAAATAGGTTTTTAATATCTTGCTTTCTCTTCTTCCAGCAGTCCTATGATGCAATGTTGGTATGCTTGAAGTTGTTCCATAGTTCCTGCCAGAAACCCATCATTGTCTCACTAATAGAAAGATGTGGACAGGAAGCTCGGAAGGCTGGTCAACAACCTTAATTGCTCTAACCACTCACTGTTTAGTTGAAACATTGTTAGCTAAAGCAGCCTCCACCTCTATTTGTCTTATGTATTTTTGTTATTGGAATTTCCTGCCTAAAGGCTATTATCCCATAGTCTCAATAAAAGGGACAGCAAGGCCAGAGCAGCGGGTAGTCCTCCCACTAGAGGTGGGCTCCCGCCTGGCCCCCAATATTCCCAAATTAATACTTTTCTAGTCTCTTTTCATTTGTGTGCGGCCTTCTCCAGAACCCAAACCCTGAACCACGCGGGTCGTGAAAGGGGTTCCTACAGTTCCTTATACCATCATCATTTTTTTGGATTCTATTTTCTTTTTGCTGCCCTGTTTGGGTGTTTTATGTTTCCTTATAATCCAAATTGCTGATCTGATTCTCAGCTTTATCTACTCTACTCTTGATTCCCTGTAAATTATTCATTTCTGGTAGTGTATCCTTCATTTCTGACTGGTTTTTATGATTTCCATGTCCTTTTTTATGCTATTGAAGTTCTAAGTTCAAGTACTCTTCCTTTAAATTCACTGAACATCCCTATAACCAGTGTTTAGAACTCTGAATGTGGTAGATTGCTGGTCTCCACTTTGTTTGGTTCTTTTCTTGAAGTTTTGTTCTGTTCTTTCATTTGGGATGTGTTTCTTTTTTTACTCATTTTGGCAACCTCCCTGTGTTTGTTTCTATGTATTAGATAGAGCTGCTATATTCCCTGGACTTGGCCTAATGTAATAGGTGTCCTGTAGGGTCCAATGGCACAGCCATCCCCAGGCCAATCTGCTGCAAGGACTGTCTGTGACCACTGACCATCATGGAAGATCAACTGTGCAGAGGCCCGCTCCACAGAGTAGGACTTACTTCAGAGGGGCTGTGGTACCCACTTAAGTCCACCCCTTGAGTGTGTCACTGTGAAGGTGGTCAAGCAGTGTTTGACATGGTCTGAAGCTGTCCACTGGGTGCACTGGCTGGCTCTGGGATCCTCCAGGAGTTGCAGTCCAAGGTTATCCACTGCCTGTATTCTGCCCAGAGCCACCAGGCTTGCGATACAAAGTGATCTTTAGATGGCTGCCACTTGCGCTGGGCTTGGGGGCGCCTAGGAGAGGCCAAGCCGCAAACTGTGGCTGGCTGCTGCTAGTGCTGGGCCCGGGACACTTAAACTTAGTGAGAGGTACAGGGCACAGTGTGGCTAGATGCTACTCATTTGAGAGATTTTAGGGAAGTGTGAAGTGCAAGCCAAGATGGGTAACTCATATGGAAAAAGCAGTGGAAACAACTTGAGTGGGCCCACAAATTTGGTGGGGCAGGGTCTCAGGGATTTACCAGGGCAAACAGTGATAGCCAGGTTGAGGAGACTCAGATATGGTGCCTGCCTACCACCTCTGTGGGGGCAGGACTCATCAAAGAAACAATGGTCTCTGCCACTACTTTTGTCTAAGAGAAAGCTGCCTTCCCCAGCTCTCATCCTGATGCCAAACACTTCAGTTCCTCCCCATACGTCCCTGGTGCCTTTTGAGCTCCTATCCCAGCACTGGAGTTCAGAAAGAGTAAGTCTGAGTAAGTCCATGTGCAGACCCTTTAAGAGGAACATTTGCCCTGGCTGGTATGGCTCAGCTGGTTGGAGTACTGTCCTATACACCAAAAGGTGGTGAATTCAATCCCCAGTCAGGGCAAGTATGGAAAGCAATCAATCAATGTTTCTCTCTCTTTCTCCCTTCCTCTCTCTAAAACCAATTTTTAAAAAAATTAAAGGGACTGTCTGGGACTCCAGCAGCCCTGTCTCACTTAGCTTTAATTCCCACTGGCTTTTACAGCCAGAAGTTATGGGGACTTTTCTTCCCAGCACTGGGACCCTGGGCTTGGGACCTGGTGTGGGGCTGGGACCTTTGCTCCTCAGGGGGTACCACTTTAGCCAAGATATACCTCCCAATTTTTATCCACCACACATGGGTGTGAAACCAGCCCATTTCTTGCATTTCCGCTCCTCTTACCAGTCTCGATGTGGCTTCTTCTTTAAATCCCTTGTTGTAGGACTTCTATTCAGCTAGATTTCACACAGTTCTGAATGATGGTTGTTCTATATTTTATTTGTAATTTGACATGGTTGTGGGAGGATGCCAGTACCGCATGTACATATCTGGCCATCTTGACAGGAAGTGAGGAAGTGATGTTAAAGTGAGAACTAAGGACTGGGTAAGAGGCTGGAGGAATGGTAAGATATGTACACATATAATACCTTAATAAAAAAATTGGAAAAAAAAAAAAAAAAAGAGGCTGGAGGAATGTTCTAGGCAGAAGGAGTAGCATATACAAAGGCCAGGGTACTTGGAGCACAGTGGTATGTTCTGACATTGACAAAAATAAGGCTGGAAAAGCAGGCAGGGATCAGATTATGCAGATTTGGGGCCTTTACAATTAGAAGAGAGAGGGAAGACAAACTAGTTGATATCTATAGCAGTAGGTAGATAGCTTGGATTAGGTAGGTGACAGCGGGGACAAAAAGTGGCAGGATTTTAGATATTTAGATGGGACAAATGGTAAGACTTGGTGATGGATTGAACATCACCAGATGGAATAACAGAATAAGAGGTATGAAAGATAGTAAATACTAAGTTTTCTGATATGAATGACCAACTCAATAGAAATGTATTTGCAGAGAAGAAAAATAAAGGAGGAGCCGAAACCGGTTTGGCTCAGTGGATAGAGCGTCGGCCTGCGGACTCAAGGGTCCCGGGTTCGATTCCGGTCAAGGGCATGTACCTTGGTTGCGGGCACATCCCCAGTGGGGGGTGTGCAAGAGGCAGCTGATCGATGTTTCTCTCTCATCGATGTTTCTGACTCTCTATCCCTCTCTCTTCCTCTCTGTAAAAAATCAATAAAATATATTTTAAAAAAAAAAAAAGAAAGAAAAATAAAGGAGGAAATAATTATGGGGGAGTAAGTTGGAAACCAAGTGTTCAATTTTATATGTGTTAAACTTGAGATGCCAATAAAACATCTAAGTGGAATGTCAAGAAAACAGGTGGGGCCTGGCCAGTGGGGCTCAGTGGTTGATCGTTGAACCAGCAGGTCACAGTTTGATTCCTGGTCAGGGCACATGCCTAGGTTGCAGGCTAGATCCCCAGTAGAGGACGCGCAGGAGGCAGCCGATCAAGGATTCTCTCTCATCACTGATGTTTCTAGCTCTCTCTCTTTCTCCCTTCCTCTCTGAAATCTATAAAAATATTTTTAAAAAATAAATAAATAAAATAGGTGGGAATATATACATTGGAACATGGGCTCAAACAATGTGTACAGAAATCAAAGGCTTGCAGACCAGTATGTAAAGCCATGAAAGTGAAAGAAATTGCCCAGGGGAAACATAAAAAGAAAGGAGTTTAAGACTGAGCCCTGGGAACTTGGGAGTTCTAGGTCAGATGAAAAAGAAAGAGATAAGGAAAATAAGCTAATAGAGTGGCTCTAGAAAGCATAAGGGAATGTTTTAAGGAGAGGGGTTGACTGTATCTGATAATGCTGAGAGATCAAATGAAGTGAGGGCAGGCAGGGCTTACCAACATGGTGGTCATTGGGCAGCCTTTCGAAGAGTAACTTCAAGGACATGGGAGAGTCCAGACTGAAGAATGTTGAGGAGTGAGTAGGAGGTGATAAAGTGAAGGTAAGGAGTGCAAGCAATTCCTCTGAGAAGCTTTGTTGTGAGGAATGGGTTAGACAGTTAGGACTACAGAACAAGCTGGAAGGAAAAGATTTTTAAGTGACCTCTCATTTCCTTAGAACCGTGGTCGGCAAACTGTGGCTCGTGAGCCACATGTGGCTCTTTGGCCCCTTGAGTGTGGCTCTTCCACAAAATACCACGGCCTGGGCAAGTCTCTTTTGAAGTGGCGTTAGAAGAAGTTTAAAAAATTTGGCTCTCAAAAGAAATTTCAATTATTGTACTGTTGATATTTGGCTCTGTTGACTAATGAGTTTGCCGACCACTGCCTTAGAACAATCAAATCAGGCAGATTTATTAAGGAGTTGTGTGTGTTTTTTAATTTGGGAAATAGTAGAACATTTGTGAATGTGGAAAGGGCTTCAGAAGAGAGTTAGTCCAAAGAGTCAGGGAAATGGAGGGTCACTAGAAGAGCAAGTCCCTAAAAATTAAGAAAGCATGAGATTTGGGACACGGGTGCAAGAATTAGGACCCAAATCACTGATCTTGTATTTATAAGACTTTAATATAAATAAAGTTTACCTCTACCTAAACAAGAAATATGCACACATCCTATTTTAATATTGAAGCAGCAGCTACAAAAGTGCAATGGATTCAGCTCACACAATCCTAAAATGTTTCAGAGAACTCTAGAATACTAGAATTTGGTCACAGCTCTAGAAAAAAGAAGTTGTTTTAGAGTAGTGTCTAGGATTTATGGAGCATCTAATCTACAAAGGTAATAAAGACTGAAAAGTTATAGCTCTAAAAAGTATTCAGATGCTAATGACAATTCAACCTAACTTTTGTATGACAGCGTTCATTTTAAAAAGATCTTTCACACTCATATTCTCACTCTCTCTTTTTTTTTTGTTAATCCTCACCCGAGGATATTTTTCCATTGATATTTTAGAGAGTGGAAGGGAGAGGGAGAGACTGAGAGAGAGTAACATCAATGTGAGAGAGACACATCCATTGGTTACCTCCCACACTCATCCCAACCAGGGCTGGGGAATCAAGCCTGCATCCAAGGTACGTGCCCTTGACCAAAATCGAACCTACAACCCTCAGTCCACAGCTGACATCTATCCACTGAGCCAAAGTGGCTAGGGCCACACTCATATTCTTCTTCCACCTTTGGAATATCTTTATTTTTTAAACATAGGATCTAGAGCTTAATGAAAAAATAAATGAAAATGCCTGATTCCAGATAATTTTGAACACTTGGGGGAAAAGTCTAAATGGATCCAATACAGAAGAAATTTTAGGAAAATCAAAAATGACTCTGAGAGGGTGCAGATAAATGGCTTGGGTATTAGCAAATATAAGGAGAAATTATAATTTGTGTTTATAGGAAGATTGCTTTTAATTGCTTGCTATACCTTGGGAGGAAGGGAAATAATAAAATAAATCAAAACAAATACACCACATCTGTGTAATATCTTTAAAATCAATCCCTGATGATGGTGGGAGAGGATTACCATTCTCTGGGACATTTTGGACCAGATAATTCTTTGTTGTGGGAGACTTTCCTGTGTATTGTAGGCTGCTTAATACTATCTCTGATCTCTAGCCACCATTGGCCAGTGGCACATCCCCCAATCCCAACCTCATCCCAGTAATGATAACCAAACATATTCCTGACATTGCCAAACAACCCCTGGAGTCAGGAAGAGGTGGGGAATCGCCTTCAATTGAAAACCGTTGACCTAGATGGATTCACTGTGATTCTAGATGCTAGGGCAGGCAAGATAATCCTACAAAGAAATTGGGGAAAGCTTTGACCTTACTTTTTTCCAGGCAATAGTTGGCACAATCTTTACAAAAAGCATCTAATGTTCCAAAGACATGCATTGCAGTATGCACCAAGAAAAGCAGGCTGAACCCAGGAGAACACACCATACTACTTAGAGGAACTCCTTGGAACAGGTTCTGGAGACCAAGCAGTCAGTCATCCTTTTCCCCTCTACACTCAGTAACTGAAGTGACTGCCAAAAGTATGCAGAAAATCAGACCCATGCACTCTGGCTCCCACGTGCCTATCAAGCCATCATTCATGTTTCTATTCTAGGGAGGGAGTCTGTGCTCCCTTTGGAAACCTGGCTCCACTAATGGGCTTAAGACAAACAAAGCCTGTACTACCCTCTTTTCAGGAGGACAGAAAACCAACTCTAAGAAGGCCAGGAATACCCCCCTCCCCCACAGTCAGTTGTATGCTGACAGGGCTCTTCTGATCTCCCTTGAGAGAAGAGCCACTCAGCTTTGTCTCTGGACTTGTTTTACAATTATTTACTCTGCCCACTGAAATCTGATTGGCTTTAGCACCCTGTGCTCAGTGGCATTATTCATCTTGCCGTCACTCTGGTGCCAGAGAATCCTACACTCTTTCTAAGGATCCAGGCTTGAGAAGCAATTATTTTCTAAAAAATTTTTCAAAGAGAATTCATTGAATTATTTTGACTTCACGTTATAAAAAAAGATTTCATTGATGTTTCTCTCTCTCCTTTCCTCTCTCTCTCTCTAAAATCAATAAAAACATATTAAAAAAATAAAAAATTAATTTAAAAATTAAAGTATCTGTAGCATAGCCCAGATTGAGCAGCTGGGCTTCAAGAAAGAGTGAAATTGTTGCAACCCAAAACCCAACCCCTCTTGAGGTTCCCACACTGCCTCTGCTAGACCATGATGAGGTCCTTGAGGGAGAAGCATGCCTTAGTCCATGAAGCACAGGCCTGGCCCAGAGAAGCCTCTCTAAAAGTTTGTTGTGTATAAAAGAACAAAATGAACACTGCAGCACATCAACAATAAGATCATTTGTGTCAATCTTTGTAATAATCACTGGAGCAAGAGATCCTTTATTTCTGTTCTCTACTAAGTAACTGCTTAAGAAACAAAAGACTTTGAACACTTAAAAAAACAAAAAACTAGTCTCATGGATCCTAATGGTTTCCATAGGTTCTCCCAATATTATCTTTTTAGCCCCTCTTTCAAAGCACAACTTAAAAAAGGTTTTTAAATCCCCACACTGTTTACTGCTTCAAAAGCAGGATCAGAAAAAGAAGGAGGGCACAGACCAACCTGATTTGGTAAAACTAAATTCAGAAGGAAAAAAAGGTACACGTTTAAGGTTTTAAGTCACTGTTACCCAATTCCTAATCTCCAAATCCAGGGGGAAGGTAAATTCAGGGGGCGAGATTAGGCCTCGGCTAAGCTGGCATTTATAAAACATTTTGGCAGTGCTCTACCAGGCAGTCTATAATCAGTGAGTATGCATCAGAGACTTAAAATGAACTCAGAGTTTCAGGAGCCAACAGCCAGTCCCTCTGAGCACTGAGCTGTGAGCCATGGGGCTGCTGCCGTCCAGAAAACAGCGCTGGGTGTCTGCCATTGAGTGCACATGTGTGCACGCACACGCCAGTTCTGAAGAGTCTCTTTTTTTCAAAGCTCTAATGGCTTGACCTCAACACCTGCTGCACTTCCTGAAGACAGACAGGCTCTGGAGCTCCACTTGTTCCTCGCACGCGGCTGCACTTTCTAAGAACAACTGCACACACGCAAAGGCTGGCCAGCTGCCAAGGCGGGGGCAGCCCAGCTGCTCTGGCCTGAACTTTCCCAGCGCTGTCAGGGCAGGATACCACTCTGAGCTGACTCATCGGCCAGCATGGAACCCTGCCAACCACCCGGCTGTGTGGGGGCTGCCGGCAGCTCACAGATGTTTTGCTAAACCAGAGCAATCAGCTGGGAGGCAGGTTTGGGCTGGCGGCCAGGGGGCTTTTCTGATCCTTGTCCTATCTCTGTCACTACCTCCCTGGAGATCTGAGGGAACCCTCTACGTGGCTCAGCGTCTTCCCTCAGAGGAGGTCTGTATAGGATCAGCAGAGGTGGCACTGACTGCATTAAAGAGCACCTGGAACCCAGGCTGGTTGGTCAGTATTAGAGCGATGGCCTGCTGACAAAAGGGTTTGATTCCCAGTTAAGGGCACGTACTTCAGTTGCAGGCTCGATCCCTGGCCCCAGTAGCGGTGCCAATGGGAGGCAACCAGTCAATGAGTCTCTCTCACAAGGATGTTTCTCTTCCCCACCTCCACTCTCTGAAAACGATTAATGGGGAAAATAGCCTCTGGTGAGGATTTAAATAAAAGAGCCCAGGAGCACTTCCACCAACCACGTGCCAGCCCAGTTACCGCTCACGCATACCCTGCCCTCCTCCCCCCACGGCGGCTTGACAGAAGTCCTTCGCTGGAAACAACGTTCAGTACAGACTCTCTCCGGCAGCCCATTCCAGGCTCCCTACAGACAGTATCAGAATAACACATGGAAATTCAAGTCTGTAAGACATGACAGTGTGCTGTCCTAAGTCAGGAAAGAGAAGAGAAACCTTTCACTTTATTAATATTTTTTTGCTCTCTCTCTCATTTTACATTTCTTTTCAGTTAAAGAAGGTGCCATCTCTCATGCGTTAGACCTGTCAGGATGTGCTAATGTTCCCTGGTACACTCTGCACTCTCTTCTGCTTGAGTTCAGTCACCCTTTCACAATGTGGCACTTCTTTACCAATGAGTTCAGCATTGGGTCACACAAAAGAAAAGGTATGTCAACAGGAGAATGAAAACATGGAGCCATAAAATGCCTTTACTCCCCTTCTAAATATTTTTTCTTCTGCTGGCAAGTAAATTCACAAAATATTTAAATATCTCTCTGTTAGCAAGTAAGTTTGATAACTTCTGTAAATTTTTCATAAGGGTGTATGATTGCCATTTCACAAACAGGGATTACAAGAAAACTTCCCTCTTAAGCCACTGAAAAATTAAAAAATCTGTGAGAAGACACAGGTTCAGAGAGATGTAGAGTCCTAGCCAGTGTGGCTCCGGGGTGGAGCGTCGACCTATGAACCAGGAGGTCATGGTTCAATTCCCAGTCAGGGCACATGCTTGGGTTGTGGGCTCAACGCAGGAGGCAACCAATCAATGATTCTCTCTCATCATTGATGTTTCTATCTCTCTCTTCCTCTCTGAAATCAATAAAAATATTAAAAAAAAAAAAAAGATCACAGGGTAATAAATGAAAGAGATGGGAGTTGAACCCCACTTTGTTGGCTCTGGAAATCTTCTGCCACCACCACTATTATAAACTCAGATAACTGCACAGGTTCCTTTATACAAAGAGGCTGATTTTTCAGGTTCCAAAGCACTTTTCTTATGTGACTTGTAGTTGCACATGAAAATGCACAGCTTTTCAAAACTTCTTTCTAAACAGCACCATTGGACCAGATGAAGAGTATGTGCTTATGGGGAATATGCAGATATTACTAGCTTTATCATGAGCTCCCTGCCTACGCACCAATAAGTCACTTTACCTGGAACAACTTAACTTTCCTCCCATTCTCCCAAAGCAGGAAACACTGCTTTGAAGGTCAGAAAGAAAAGGGGAACTAGAATCAAAGGCTTGGCTGAGAACAGATTCCACAGGCTCCACCTCCAGATATAATTCATTAGGACCCTGCAATCTATATATTTTTTAAAAAATATTTTTATTGATATCAGAGAGGAAAGGAGAGGGAGAGAGAGATAGAAACATCAATGATGAGAGAGAATCATTGACTGGCTGCCTCCTGCACGCCCCACACTGGGGATCGAGCCCGCAACCCGGGAGGGTGCCCTTGACCAGAATTGAACCCGGGACCCTTGAGTCTGCAGGTCAACACTCTATCCACTGAGCTAAACATGCTAGGGCTATATATTTTTTAAAACTCCCTAGATGATACTAATGCTCAGCTATGTTTAAAAATCACAACTCATCGGCCAGCATGGAACGCTTTAGCCATCGGCCTTGGCTAAAATGGGAATTTTGATGTCTGCCCTTTCCTGTGAAATGAAATCTTGTCTACAAGGCTCTTTGTTAGAAAACATACACAATGCAAGTTCTTCTTATCAGCTACATTTAGCGGCAAAGCAACAACTGTCCTCAAAGAGCATGATCCCCCCCCCAAAATAACAAAACACATACATACACAAAAGAGCATGATCCTGGGTTAGCCTGGAGCTAAGAAACTGTCTTAGGCAAGATTGTTCTCTTACATTATTACTAGAAAAACTGTAATTAGAGTTATGCATCTCATTTTTAGATGTCCCTCTTAAGTGTTGCAACCTTATCCTTCCTTTAAAAAAAAAAAAGATTCTATTGATATTCTTTTACTTCAAACTTGGAACAATCTATATCCTTTTGCACTCCGATGTCGAGTGTGACTCGACACGGTTAGCATCGGTAGCAGCTCGTATGTCGAATTGTATTGAATGTATCAATAATTTGAAATATAAAAAAATCCAAATAAATAAGTTTGTATGAAAAGAAACTCCAGTTTTTTATTCTACTGCCGCGCTTTGTAAAATCTGGGGTATTTAAAAAATTAAATCCCAAGTAGAATAAAGGAATCGAGAACAAAGCAAGCGAGTGCAAAGGGTTAAGAGCAGTAACTTTACACATTTCTTTGCTTTAATCAAGAAAACAAGTATGACGAAAAAATTGAAAGTCAGATCATGCCTAGGCTACTGGTCACTGAAGTAGGGTAAGAAGGCATAGACTGGCACAGACCCTGGCCCTGACAGTCCAGTACCCCTCTCTGACTAGCCTTTAGGAAGAACAAAAGACCCCCACACCAGAAAGACTGACCTGCTTGAGATGCTCATCCTGATTCCAGCCTGGCTGCCCAGCTGTGGAGACTGAAGGTGGGGCCTTGGCAGCATCTTTGGTATGGTCTTCTTGTGCTTGCTGTCCATGTGGTGGGAGCCCTGGTGCTGGAAGGAGACCAGATTTGGGTGCCACTCTGGGATCTTGGCGAGCAACTTTCTGCCCATGGAAATATTTTGAAGCGGCCTGGGCCTCTTTCTCAGCCACCTCTACAATGTCATCATCCCCATCCTCATCTTCCAAGCCTCCCTCCTCTTCCTTAGGCTCTGAGTTTGCGTTGCTCCGTTCAAAAACTCGGGTCATTGCTGTGGCTGGAGGAACTCTGGCTAAGGGACCCAGGGAAGGGCTGCCAGAAGGCCGCCCAGGTGTGGCAGAAAGGAGAGTCTGTGTGACCAGCTTCTGGGCAAATAAGAACTGGGCTTCTCTTATCTGCTGTCCCTGCTTCTCTCTGGCATCCATCCCCAGAGGAGCTAGGTTTGGTGGCTGCTGCTGCGGTGGCTGCTGCTGCAGCGGTTCCATCAGGGCCTCAAGTGCTTCACCCACCGATTGGCATGGCTCTGAACCTGGGCACAGCCCAGCAGGCACACTGGGTCTAAACCTTAAGTGATTAATAGAAACCACAAAGAAGGAGAAAAAAGGGGGGGAAAAAAAACACAACTATGTAAAACAGGTATAAAAGGCTTTCTTTTCTCCAGTAAAGGGTATGAGTTCTGAACACTAAACATATACTCCTAAACCTGAATTTTAAGATGAGTGAGTGGTGGGGGTTTCAGGGGTGAAGAGGAACAGAATTTAAGAGGGGAATATGGGATGAATCTCAGTAGTGATGTACTGCAGGTTTAAAAAGAAGTAAATCCAGACAAAATCAAGTCTATAAACATCTGCGTTCTGATCTCTCTCCTTCAGCATTACAAAACATTAATCGGGCCGAAACCGGTTTGGCTCAGTGGGTGGAGCGTCGGCCTGCGGACTCAAGGGTCCCGGGTTCGATTCCGGTCAAGGGCATGTACCTTGGTTGCGGGCACATCCCCAGTGGGGGGTGTGCAAGAGGCAGCTGATCGATGTTTCTCTCTCATCAATGTTTCTAACTCTCTATCCCTCTCTCTTCCTCTCTGTAAAAAATCAATAAAATATATTTTTAAAAAAAACACATTAATCTGTTTATTACTGGAAAGGCAACTGGTTCGCACTGTACAAAGGTTGTGTTTACCACCCTGGCCGGTGTGCTAAGTGGTTAGAGCATCAGCATACGCACTCAAGGGTCCCAGATTCATTTGATCCCCAGCCCTGATTAGGGTGTGTACAGGAGGCAACCAATCTATGTGTTTCTCTCACATCAATGTTTCTTTCTTTCTCAATCTCTCCCTCCCCCCTTCCCTCTCTCCTTTCCACTCTATCTACAAATCAATGGAAAAAAGATCCTCAGGTGAAGTTTAACAACAACAAAAAGGTTGTGTGTGTGAAAACCATAATAATAAAGGAAAAGAAGGGCTTGCTAACAAAAGAGAAAATACTGCTTATGATCTCAGGCCCATTACAGAAAGAAATTATCATCCAAGCTAGACACAGAGCTATCAGGCAGACAGAATGATTTCTTTCCATAGAAAAGAATCAGCAAACTGCTCTTGAATCTAAACTTTTCAAATTTTCCAAATCAAACTGCCAGCCTGCTGTACAAGTGGGCTAGGCCATGCCAACTGTACATTATAGCCTCAGAAAGTATCCAACTTCAACAACAAAAGAATGTATGCCCCCCCCCCCCCACCCAAAAGGAGGCAAGAACAAACGGGAGAATTCCTCTGGAGATTTTAAAGTTAATCAATTTAAAACAGATATCAATATTATATAAAGAAGTTAACGGTTCTTTTTTATAAACAGCCAAGTAAATGCTTCACATCCCCTTTCTTTCTGATTCACTCCTACTATATTCTGTGACGAATACAAAAAGAAAAGGCTTTTATGTCAAAAGTATTCTGGGGGCTGGTTCATCGGCATTCTTACCAATCAGTCTCCAAATCACACCCCTTTCACAGGCTCTCTTCCTCTCACTCCCCAGTCCCTTCTCTCCAAGTGCCTACCCCCAATAATAGTCACTTGAGTTGTTTCCTCGGCAAGGATCCATAACTGAATGGGGATTACTACTATGCCTGGGCAAAATTTCGGTGAACAGGGCTTGCAATATGGCGTACAATGTTATCATCACATGAAAGGAAAATGCACTGAGCAAGTTGGGACTTGATATATGCATTGTTCCGGTGTTTTAGGATTGGGTGGAAAGGTTAAAAAAAACTAAATGCCTAGCATCTTCAAACATTCATGGGGAAGTAATCACATCCCTAGCAATAAAAACTGCTTGCATTTATAAATATTTTAATGGGTTAGAGAAAAAAAAGGTCTAATTTTGAAAGCTAGGCAAAAAATAGAGATAAAAGCCGAATTTTCTGTTTATCTTAGAAGCACTGCTTTTGCCTTTTGTATTCTGAGAGTCAAATTCCAACTTGCCTCCTACCACCTTGAATTCTCTCTTAGCCCTTAGGAAGTGTGTTATGCCTGTAGCATAATTTCATTCTGCTTTGGCCCTTTTTATAGTGTAACAAAGCAGAAAAAGATTTACACCCACATTAAATCCAGTTAGCCAAGGTGTTCATTTAAAATAAAAACAACTTGCATCAAAGAAAATTAAACAAAAGAATAAAGGAAATAATTCGTTGGCCATTTAAAATTTATTTATAATCGTTACAACCACGAGCAGGAATTTTTTCCACCAAGTCCTGCCAGTCACTGAACAGGCGGCTTCTGGTGCACCGGCTTTCCGTCCGCTGTCCCCGGCGGAGGCGGCCGTGCCCCAGCCTCCTCAGTGAGGATGAAATGCTCCATTTCCACGTCAGTACTCACCGCCCCCAAAGCCCATCTTTTCCCGTGCCTAAGCACGGGGTGGGTCCCAGGAACAATACCACCGACCTACACTCAGAAGCGTGCCTCAGATATCTAAGCCACCCCGTCCTTTCACACGGCCCCTCCCCCATTTCCCCTGAAGTTCCCGGACCACCCGGAGCAACGGGCTGTTCGCAGCCGAGCCCAGCCTCGCTTGGAGCCATGCCTCTACCTCCGCCGCTGCTCTCGCCAGCCTCGGTCCCCTCCAGGCGCCATGCCCCTGCCCGGCACCCCCACCCGGTTCTTCACTGCCCGCAGCCCAGCCCCGACACCCTTACTGGCACCGAGCCTTCGCAGCCACCCCGCTGGCTCCTCTCTGACCGCCCAAGCCCGCCTATCCCGCCTCCTCGGTCCCCGCGGGCCTGCACTCGGCTCGCCCCTCACCTCCAACCACCCGAATGGGCGCTGGGCGTCCCCGGGCTCTCCCGGCACTCGCACTTGGCCGGCCGGCCCCGCGCCCCGCTCCGCCGGCGGCGCCTGCAGTCCGCCCCGGCACACCTGCCTCCCTCTCCGCACTCCGCCCCACCTGCCGCCGCCCTGGCTCCCGCGCGGCTGAGGGACCCGGTCCGCGCGGCTTACCTGTGCCGGGCGCTCCGGGCCCCGCGGCGGAGGAGGGGGC
Organism: Ia io; assembly: GCA_025583905.1. Taxonomy (NCBI): domain Eukaryota; kingdom Metazoa; phylum Chordata; class Mammalia; order Chiroptera; family Vespertilionidae; genus Ia; species Ia io. Next base: position 111,084,408 of record JAJQQW010000008.1, read on the forward strand.
ATCGGCGATGGCCACGGCGCGGCGGCAGCGCCTCGGACGGGTCCGCGGCCAGGGCCACAGCCGGGGCGGGGCCCGCACCGGAAGCGGCGCCGCGGGGCCCGCCTGCCGGCCCCGGGCGGGGGGAAGGGCGGGAGCGCCGGGGCGGGGCTGCGGCCTAAAGCCGGAAGCCGCCGAAAAAGGACTGAGGGGCGGAGTCAGACGGAAGTGGCTTTTCAGGAAGGCTCCGCCCCACGAAGACGTGAGCGGAAGCGGGTCGGAGCTGGCGGAAGCTGCCGCCGGAGGGAAAGCGCGGACACGGCGCGAGCCCGGAGAGCACTTCCGCGCGGGGTGGAGAGAGAGCGGGCTTCCTCCAGCTTTCTCCGCGCGTCTCCTGGCTGTGGAAGCTGGTGGCGCGGGCGCAGGTTGGGGGAAGGCACGTAAAGGACAAGGAGTGTCAGGGTTTTCTGTTGCTTCGGTCCCCTTTCGGTCTTCCTCTGCGATTCCCGCTTTCACATCAGCCTTTCTCTGGAGCCCCGCTCCTCCGTGTACTGACACCTGGCTGTCCTCCGAGGCATCCCTTGGAACCCCCTCACGTGGGTTAGTGTTCTCACTTCCCAGGTTCCAAGGGGGGACCAGGTGCCGAACACTGTCACCACGTAAAAACCGTTGCTTCTCCGACGCTTATTCTCAGGACTCTCCGCCCACGTAACCGCCTCTGTCGGGGGCATCTGCTTATTTGTGCATCCAGCCCCTTACATTCTCTTCCGTGTCCCACCTTGATAATTTCACAGTCAGTGTGTACAACCCATTCAACATCCGTGCGTCATCTCTAGCGGCTTGTATCAGCCTCCCAACCCAGTCAAAAGCCTGGACCTTCTCACCAGAAATGCTATTACGTCCGGAATCAATAATTGGGACATCCCTCTGTCCAACCGCAGCCTGATATCCTTTCACCTTGATTGCTCAAGAACTTCGCCAAAGCCCCGGCAGGAGTGGCTCAGTGGTTGGACGTGCCCCCTCCCTCTCCCCCCCGCCCCCCCAACACACACACACAAGGATCGTGGGCTCGATTATCTGAACCGGTCATCTCCCCGCTCCCTCCCTCGCTCCCTCCCTTCCATTCTCTCTAAAAATCCAAGGAAAAGAATATATCCTCAGGGGAGGATTAACAAGAAAAAAGAAGTTCACCAGAACTGGTTTCTTTTTTCACTTTATCAGGACAGCCAATCTGTTGAAAGCCTGTACTTAAGCTTCACTCTTCACGTCCCTCCTTATCCATCTTAGATTCAATGCTACAGCATTACAATCCTGCTCTTATTTACCCTTAAGCCTGCCCAACACTCCTTTTTCCCCAACTAAGTCCTCTACCCTGGATGTACTAAAATGCTTCTCCATGCCTGTGCCTTATCATAGAAAATTGTCCTGCTGAACAGATTGGCATCACTAAGTTAATAATTTCAACCTTAAATGGACTGTGAACAGTGCCTGGAAATTTCATTATATTTTTCTAGTTAACTTGCTCTCCACTATCTCTGCAGATCTCTAACCCAACACTTACTGTACCCCTTCCTCTGATTATCTTACTGTACATATAAGTAACAGGAAATGTAGAATGCCCTAAAATCTAGAAATCTACATGTATTCCCATCCTGTCCTTTCTTCCTATAGTTTATTCACTAAAAAAGGTTCACTGAACTCCCTCCCACTATATACCAGGCAAGGCATTCATGTAGGTGCTTGTTAAGTATTGAACAAAAAAGTTCCTTGTCCTAAAGTATAGAAAGACAGAGAAACAAATATATATCTGCTATGAAGGGATATGTGCTAAGAATAAGAACAAAGCATGGTAAAGTTTGACAGTGGTGTCAGGTAGCTGGTATTTTAAATGTTTGAGAAGAACTCATTGGTAAGGGAATTTAAGCAGAAACTAGAATTGACTTGATGGGAGTGAGCCATGTGGACAGCTAGGGAAAGAGTTCCAGACAGAGGTGACAGAAAATTCAAATGATCTGAGGTAGGAATATGCTTGACATGCTATAGGAATAGCAAAGAGACCACTATAATTGATAGAGAGTGACGGGGAGAGTGGTAGGAGATGAAATCAGAGAGGTAGCCAGGGGCCCAATCATCTTGTAGGCCATGATGATGTCTTTGGATTGTTACTACTGAACTCACTTGAGAGTTTTTAGCGTAAGAGTAACTTGATCAGACTTAAGTCTCTGAAAGGATAATTCTATTGTGTGGAGAATAGACTGTGAAGGGGCAGGGGGAAGCGCGGAAGCACTAGTCTTGACAGAAGATGATGGTAGCCTGAACTAAATGACAGCAATGAGGTGGTAAGAAGAGTCTAGGTGTGTTCTGAAAATAAAGCCATCAGGATGCACAGGTTAGAAAAGAGTCGAGGATGATGCCAAGGTTTTTGTCCCAAGTAACTGGTGAAATAGTGATATCATTTATTGACCCAGGAAATACTATCAGAAGCTGATCCCAATGGAATAAAAAGAAAGTATTGATGTACCCAACAACTTAGGGTTATAACAGAACTCTTCTGTACCCTGATTTTGTTGGCAGTTACATGAATTTCCACATGTTAAAATCAATAGAACTATACGACAAAAATACAATCAATTTTATTATATGATAATTTTTTTTGTTTTTAGCCAACTCCCATGTATGCTGAAGTTTCTCTTCCCAATTCTCTGGGCTTTTCCTTTAACCTTTTACAATATTGGATCCTTTCATCAGTATTCAAACAAGCTCTAGCTTAAACCATCTTTTGCTGAAAAAACAACCAACCAACAAACAAACAAAAACCCAACTCCAAATAAAACACCTGGCCTTGACTGGTGTAGCTCAGTTGGTTGGGCATTGTCCTGTGCACCAAAGTTGCAGGTTCAATTCCCAATCAGGGCACATGCTAGTGTTGAGGGCTTCATACCCTACCGGGGGTGTGCAGGAGGCAGTGATTGATATTACACTTTCACATCAATGTTTCTCTCTCTTTTCCTCTCCCTCTCTTTCTAAAAAGCAATAAACTATTCTTAAAAAATAATAAAAATAACACCTGTCCCTTGACCCCATATTCTGTGACTTAAGCCTTATTTCACTATTCCCCTTCCTAGCAAAGCTTCTAGGATTACTGTTCTCAATGCAGCCCAAGTAATCTTATCTCCCTCATTCCTAAAATGTTCTATGTCTTCCCATTGCTCTTGGGATCAAGACCTAAATTTCTTCACGTAGTCTATAGAGCCCAAGCTTCTGTCTACCTCTAGCTTTATCTTTGCCTAAGGTATAATAGAAGATCCAACAGAGCAGCCTTACTAGATGAACTCAGTAGTTAAAGCAGAAGAGCCCCACCCCCTTCATAGAAATCTGTTTCAACCAGAGACATACACCCATTCTGGTCACAAGGAATATCATTTAATCTCTCTTCTTTGGCTGCCAAGGTATGGTAGATTAAACAGAATAGCCACAGTACAGCAAGTCCTTGAATAACATTTCATTATAATGTTGTTGAGGTGCTGTGGGAACTTAACTCTTGTTTATATCAATTAGCTTATGGTAAAATTGGTTTAGTTATATATTGTTTTGCTTCAAGTCACAGAACCTATTAACAACATTAAGTGTGGACTTACTATATTTTTCAGTTTTTCCATCAAGAGGTTGAGACTATTTCTCCATTCTCTGAATCTAGGCTTGGCCATGTTACTTGGCTTGTCCTATGGGACATTAGCAAATCTGATATGAGGAAAGTCTTAAAAAGTGCTTGCTCTCTTTATGACTTGCTCTCTCATGCTGCTGGGAACTCTTACACCACCTTGTGAAAAACTTCTGCTAACCTGATGGATGATGAGACACATGTGGTCATCATCCCATCTGACTAACCAACCGCCAGATGAGTGTGGCCCCTTTGATCAACTAGCCTGCCAACCACCAGGTATGTGAACCAGGCCACTGTAGATCATCTAGGCTCAGCTAGGCTGGCCAAGAACAATAGAAACCCCCCAGAGAACCCACAAAATAGTGACAAATAATGTTTATTGTTTTAAAGTTAAACCAGTAAGTTTTGAGATGATTTGTTTTGAAATCAAAGATAACTGATACTCAAGACATTTCTTTGCATCTATTGGGCTGGTTTTCTTTGGGTGTACTTCTTGGAGCCACTGAGCACCTAAAGAAGAGAACCACAATGCATCATCATCATCATATAATTGGCATATGTTACCTTAAGTTCCGCCATCAGATTTATCATACATAGTTTTTCTTATTTATAACAAGGATAATCATACACATTGTATCTGTTGAAATGAAACACATTTCAACTTGTTCAGTAAAAGTAATATTTGCAGGTCTTAAAAATGGCAGTGGAGTAAGTAGAAGCTATACTGACACACTCCTAGGACCAAACTGGAATTACAACTAAAATATAGAAAAAAACACCCTGAAAAAATCAACTGAAGACTAGCTGGAGAGAACATTGAAAACCAAGGATGGAAAGTTGAAACTGCATAGAGACTGGTAGGAAGTAGAGACTGGTAGGAAGTCTTAGCTGTGGGGCGTTCCCGCTGAGAACCCTGGGGTCTAAATCCCAAGCTGGGCTCCCCAGCCCACAGAACTGAAACTGAGAAAGGTGACCACAGAACATATGGCTGTAAAAAGCAGCACTGTTGCTATCTGCCAGCTAGAGATGGCTGGAAATGCAGGCACTCTCTTAAAGGGCCAACATGCAAAATTTTGGGTGCAGCCATTCACCTTGGGCTGTGGCAGAGGGAAGGCAGAGTGGACTGGTTGGTGCTGTGTAAGGAGAGTCTAGGGCTGGGGGCTCTGGGGTTGGAACTTGGAGGGCAGGTACCTCAGAGTCCTGTGCTGAGTCATTCCCTCATGCTGTGGAGGACATCTTTCTCCATGGACCTTTGCTATTCAGGCACTTTTTGTTTGGGGAGAAGGCAGTTGCCCCACCCTGTTGGAAGACCTCTTGCCCCACCCTGTGATCGATAGTCTGAGGCTAATCAAGCCTGGATAAAATCAGACTGAACGCAGAGGTGGATATCTGGAGGCTTGGAGTCTTTGCCTGATCTCCTTACAGGCCTGGGGCTAGGAAAAGCAGATCCTAGTGCACATCTTGGATCTTTCCAAAGACACTCATCCCCAGCAGAGGGAGTCACAAGCTGTGGATTGCTGATAGCTTCAAACAGGGTACTCGGGGCCAATCAGAAAAAGAATCTGACATTGTCTTACAGTAGAGATGGGGAGTCATAGCACCTAAATACCAAATACATAGACACAACCCCAAACAGGCAACCAAAATGGGGAGACAAAAAAAGAAAAAGAAAGAAAGAAAGAAGAGATTTCTCTAGAAGAAGAGATAAAGAAAATGGAAATAAGAAATTTATCTGGTACAGAGTTCAGAATAATGATGGTAAAGATGTTCAACAGCATGAGAAAAGATATAGTAACTATGAAATAAAGAATGACATAGAACTAATAAAAAACACATTGTGGGGCGGGGGGAGAACACATTGGAAGGAGTACACAACAGATTAGGGGAAGCCAAAGATCAGATCAGTGAATTAGAAGACAGGGTAGAAAAAAAAAAATTAATCAGAGAACCAAAAAGAAAAAACAATTACAAAACAGGAGGACAGTTTAAGGGAGCTGTGGGACAACATGAAATATAACAATATTCACATAATAAGAGTGCCAGGAGGAGAAAAAAGTGAGTAAGGAATAGAGAACTGTTTGAAGAAAACTTCCCTAACCTGGTGAAGGAAAAAGTCACACAAGTCCAGGAGGCACAGAGAGCCGCAAGCATAAAAACCAAAACAGACCCATGCCCAGACACATCATACTTAAAATGCCAAAAATTAAAGACAGAAAATCTTAAAGGCAGCAAGAGAAAAGCAATTTGTTACCTACAATGGAGCTCTCATAAGGCTGTCAGCTGATTTCACATTAGAAACTCTATAGGCCAGAAGAAATGGCATGAAGTATTCAAGGGAATAAAAAAGCAAGGATCTGAAACCAAGATTACTATATCTAGCAAGGCTAGCATTCAAAATAGATGGTGAAATAAAGAGCTTTCCAGACAAACAAAAAGCTAAAGGGATTTATCAGCACCAAACCAGCATTGCAAGAAATGCTAAAGGGACTGCTGTAATGAGAAGAAGAAATGGAGAGAGAAACATAGGCATACAGAATAAAAATGGCAATAATTTTAAATGTAAATGGATTAAATGCATCAATCAAAAGACATAGGGTAGCTGAATGGATAAGAAATCATGACCCATATATATGCTGTCTACAAGAGACCTACCTCAGGACAAAAGACTCACACAGGATGAGAGTGAAGGGATTGAAAAAAGTTTCCATGCAAATGGAAACAAAATTAAAAAGCTGGGGTAGCAATATTGATATCTGACAAAATGGACTTCAAAATGAAGGATATCTGACAAAATGGACTTCAAAATGTGATGACAAGAGACAATCAAGGTCACTATATGCCCTAGATGGTTTGGCTCAGTGGATAGAGCATTGGCCTGTGGACTAAAGGGTCCCAGGTTCAATTCTGGTCAAGGGCACATGCCTTTGGGGGTGGCGGGCTCAATCCCCAGTGTGGGGCATGCAGGAGGCAGCCAATCAATGATTCTCTCTCATCATTGATGTTTCTCTCTCTCTCTCTCTCTCTTCCTCTCTGAAGTAAATAAAAATATATTTTTAAAAGGTCACTATATAATACTAAAGGGATCAATCTAACAAGAGGATATAACCCTGTAAGCATATTTGCACCCAATATAGGAGCACCTAAATATATTTTAAAAATTCTAGAGGACTTTAAGGGAGAGATCGACAATAATACAGTCATAGCAGGAGACTTTAACAACCCTCTGACTTCACTGGATTGATCTTCCAGACAAAAAAATTGATAAGGAAAAGTGACCCTAAAGGACACACTGGATCAGATGGATTTAATTGGCATTTATAGAACATTTCACACTAAAGATGCAGAATACACATTCTTCTCAAGTGCACATGGGTCGTTCACAAAGATAGACCACATGTTAGGACAAAAAACAAGTCCCTACAAGTTCAAGAAGATTGAAATCATATCAAGAACTTTCTCAGATCACAGTGGAATGAAATTAGAAATCAACTACAGTAAAAACATCCAAACACATGGAGGCTAAATAGCATGTTATTAAACAATGAATACATTACCAATGAGATCAACAAAGAAATCAGAAAATTCCTGGAAACAAATGACACAACAAACCCAAATTTCTGGGACACAGCAAAAGCAGTCCTGAGAGGGGAGTTCATAGCACTACAGACCTACCTCAAAAAATAATAATAATAATTAATAATAAACTATTTAACCCTACAACTTAAAGAATTAGAAAGAGAACAACAAGGAAATCCCAGAGTAAGTTGAAGGAAGGAAATAATAAAGATTAGGGCAGAAATAAATTAAATAGAGACTAAAAAAAAAAAATCAATGAAACCAAGAGCTGGTTCTTTGAAAAGGTAAACAACATTGATGAACCTTAAGCCAGACTCCTCAAGAAACAGAGAGAGGACACAAATAAATAGAATCAGAAATAAAAATGGTAATGTAACATCTGACACCACAGAAATACAAAGGATTGTAGAAAAAAATACTATGAAAAACTGTATGCCAACAAGCTGGACAATATGAATGAAATGGACAAATTCCTAAAAAAATACACTCTACCAAAACTGAATCAGGAAGGATCAGAAAACCTGAATAGGCAAATAATAACTGATGAAATAGAAGCAGAAATTAAAAAAAAAAACAAAACTCCCAGCAAACAAAAACCCCGATCCAGATGGCTTCATAGGGGAATTTTTCCTTGTTTGTTTGCTTGCACAGTGATATTTCCATTTATTTAACTTTTAGAAATAAAATTTTTCTAGCTCATTCATGATTGAACACATATTGTGCTTTAAAATTAACAGTCACAATTGAAGAAACAATGGTTTATTTTTCTAATTAAGTGACTAAGCTCCTGAATCATAATGACTCAACAAATGTTGCATCTTACTATTTTGATTGGACAATAAGACCTTCTATTTTGATTATCCCTGGTAAATAGCAATTTTGTTTCTCCAGTGGTTTCCATTTTCCAAACAGTTATGACAGATGGTAAACATGGTGGCTACTGCTTTCAGGGGATTCTATCGGATGAATCCTCACTTCCAGTGCAAAGCCATTGGCAACCTTTCAGGGAAAGTCCACCCATCAGGATGTCTCTATCGTGGCTGGCCAAGTAGTCCTGCTTTGGCTGCCAGGGCTTCATTCTGTTGAATATGATATTCCTTTGCATCATTTTTCAATATTTCTGTTAGCAATGTTCTAAACAGGCGGTCTCTTCAGGTTTTACTTCTCTTGTTGTGAAGTCTTTAACACAGTCCAAAAAGCAGGTTTCTGTAAGTTTATTGTAGACTCCAAGAAATTCTTTAAACTGTTTTATCAGATTCTGGAATTTGTGCAGCCATATTCTTTTTTTTTTTTTTTTTATTTTCTTTATTGATTAAGCTGTCACATATTTGTCCTCATCCCCCCATTCCCATCCCACACCCCTCCCCACGGATGCCCCAATCCCCTGTTGAACTTAACCATTGGTTAGGCTCATATGCATGCACACAAGTCCTTTGGTTGATCTCTCCCCCCTCCCCCTCCCCTCCTCTATCTTCCTTCTGAGGCCCGATAGTCCGATCGATGCCTCCTTGTTTCTGGTTCTGTTCTTGTTCATCAGTCTATGTTGTTCATCATTTCCCCTAGATGAGCAAGATCATGTGTCACTAGACATATACTTATAAGAACTGAATGTGAGACGAGCAATAATAGTTATGCTGTCAGGCAAATGAATCAGTCTGTAGTGAGTTTCTTTCTGGACCAACAGTTCTTTTGAGACCCAATATCAATGTCCACCAGTTCCTTATGTGTACATGTCGGTACTGACCCCTCAGCTCTGGATGGTGGACAAATGGTGGTAATGCAGGTCCGACACCCTCTGTTTTGGTCTTGGCCGGACCCAGGGGTACGGCTTCACCTGGACTCAGGGGCATGTGGCCTCACCCGGACCCAGGGGGCGCGTGGCCTTACCTGGACCCGGGTGCGCGCGGCCTCACCCGGAATCGGGACCCAGCCTTACCCGGATCCAGGGGCACACGGCCTCACCCGGACCCGGGATGTTCCAGCTTCACCCGGACCCAGGGGCGCGTGGCCTCACCCGGACCCAGGGGCGCATGGCTTCACCCGGACCCAGGAGCGTGTGGCCCCACCCGGACCCAGAGGCGCGTGGCCTCTCCCAGATCCAGGGGCGCACGGCCTCACCCGGACCTGGGATCCAGCTTAACCCGGACTCAGGGGCGCACGGCCTCACCCGGACCCAGGGGCGCGTGGCCTCACCCAGACCCAGGAGCCATATTCTTTTGGTACCTTTATTAGTTACCTTTTCTGATGCATGAGTTTCCTTTCTGTTCTGGAAAAGTAGTCCAACTTTTGCTTGAATGTCTCCAGTGAGGCCTTATTTCTCATTTAAGCACAGGCTCCCACTTCTGACAACAGTAAGAAGCTGGGGGGACTGTGCTGCCAGTCTTGTCTGGGTGCGAAGGTCAGGGTCTTGGTGGGTGCCCCCACTGCTGGATCTTCATAGGAGAGTTTTACCAAACATTCAAAGCGGAACTAACACCTCAAACTGTTCAAAAAATTCCAAGAGGAAAGAAACTTCCAAGTGCTTTTTATGAGGCCAGCATTATTTTAATTCCAAAACCAGAAAAAGACACCACAAATAAAGAGATTACAGGCCAATATCACTGATGAACATAAATGCTAAAATCCTCAACAAAATATTAGCAAATTATATCCAACAATATATTAAAAAGATCATACACCATGACCAAGTGGGATTTATTCCAGGGATGCAAGGCTGGTACAATATTCACGAATTAATAAACATGATACATCACATAAACAAACTGAAAGACAAAACTCACATGATCATATCAATAGATGCAGAAAAAGCATTCAACAAAATCCAACACCCATTTTTTATAAAAACTCTCAACAAAGTGGGTATAAAAGGATCATACCTCAACATAATAAAGGTCATATATGCCAAACCTTCAGCAAACATCATGCTCAATAGGCAAAAACTAAAATCATTTCCCCTAAGAACATGAGCAAGACAGGGTTGTCCGCTTTCACCACTCTTATTCAACATAGCACTGGAAGTCCTAGCCACAGCTATCAGACAAGAAGAAGAAATTAAAGCCATCCAAATTGGAAAAGAGGAAGTAAAACTCTCATTATGCACAGATGACATGATATTGTACATAGAAAACCCTAAGGACTCCACCAAAAAACTACCAGATTTAATAAATGAATTCGGCATTGTATCATGATACAAATCAATTCCCAAATATTTATTGCTTTTTATATACCAATAATGAATTCTCAGAAAGAGAAACTAAACACACAGTCCCATTTACCATTGCAAAAAAAAAATTAAGATACATAGGAATAAACTAAGCAAGGAGGTAAAACACTTGTACTCAGAAAACTACAGGACATTGAAAAATGAGATAGAAGAAGATATAAACAAGTGAAAGCATATACCATGTTCATGGATTGGTAGAATTGACATCATTAAAATGTGCATACTACCCTACGTGATCTACGGATTCAATGCAATCTCTGTTAAAATACCAACATTTTTCACAGATCTAGAACAAATACTCCAAAAATTTATATGGAACCAAAAAGGACCCTGAATAGCTGCAGCAATCTTGAGAAAGAACAAAGTTGGAGGGTTCACAATATCAGATATCAAATTATACTACAAAGCCACTGTACTCAAAACTGCCTGGTACTGGCACAAGAACAAGCATATAGATCAATGGAACAGAACAGAGAGCCCAGAAATTGACTCAAGCCATTACACTCAATTAATATTTGACAAAGGAGGCAAGAACATTCAATGGAGTCAAGATAGTCTCTTCAATAAATGGTGTTGAGAAAATTGGAGAAATACATGCAAAAAAATAAAACTAGGCCACCAACTTACACCATACCCAAGATTAAATTCAAAATGGATAAAAGACTTAAATGTAAGTCATGAAACTATAAAAATCCTAGAAGAAACCATAGACAGCAAAATCTCAGACACCTCTCATATCAATATGTTTACGGATACATCTCCTAGGACCTAGGGCAAAGGAAACTAAGGAGAAAATAAACAAATGGGACTACATTAAAATAAAAAGCTTCTAGATTGCAAAAAAAAAAAAAAAACCAACCATCAGCAAAATGAAAATGCAGCCCACTGTATGGGAGAACATATTTGGGAATAATACAGCTGATAAAGGGTTAATATCCAAAAAAATATAAGAAACTCATGCAACTCAACAAAAGGAAGACAAACAGTCCAATTAAGAAATGGGCAGCCCTGAGAGAAACCAAGATGGTGGCATAGGTAAGCACCTAAACTGCTGCCTTGCACAACAATTTCAAAACTACAACAAAAAGACAGAACGGACATCATCCAGAACCACAGGAAAGCTGGCTGAGTGGAAATTCTACAACTAGAAGGAAAGAGAAAAGCTCACGGAGAATCAGAGGAGCTGCAAAGGGCTGAGGTACGGAGACACGTGCACAGAGGAAGGGCAGCTGAGTGCCTGGCTGGCTTTCTCTGGCGGGAGGGAGAAGGAAGCTCCCGACTGCATTGAACCCCAGTTCCAACTGCACTGAACCCCAGTTCCAACTGCACTGAACCCCAGTTCCGGGCGAGCCCCTGGGGACCCACGCTCTTACAGGGGAATCTGGGCTTTCAGGCAGAAATTCAGGGGAGCTGTGAAAGGCAGAGGTCTGGAGGCGTGCGCGCAAGGGCAGGGCTGACGGGAAGCCAAGACTGTCTGCTCAACCCTGAGACTCCACCCCATCCAAGCAGAGCACAGAGGCTTTTGCAATTTTGCAAGTCTGGTACCATAAGGCTGTCTTCAGCACAGAAGTTCTCCCGGTATAGACACAGCTGATACTCACAGCCAATTGGCCTGGAGGTCAATTCCTCCCAGTGATACCAACAACAATCAAGACTTAACTACAACAAGGCTGTACACACAGTCCACAAAGGGGTGCACCAAGAGTGTCCACCTCAGGTAACTGGGGAGGCTGAACCACTGGGCCATATAGCACAACTAGCACACAAAGCTACCCTACCAACTCAAGGAAGCAGTGAAAATGCAAAGAAAAGAAACAGATCACAAACAAAAGAAATGGAGGAAAACAAATGACTGGACATAGAGTTCAAAACCACGGTTATAAGGTTTTTCAAGAATTTCTTAGAAAAGGCTGATAAATTTAGCGAGACCCTCGAGGATATGAAAAAGGACCAGCTAGAAATGAAACATACACTGACTGAAATAAAAAATATTATACAGAGACCCAACAGCAGACTAGAGGAACGCAAGAATCAAGTCAAAGATTTGAAAGACAAAGAAGCAAAAAACACTCAACTGGAGAAGCAAAAAGAAAAAAAGAATCCAAAAATATGAAGATAGTGTAAGGAGCCTCTGGGACAACTTCAAGCGTACCAACATCAGAATTATGGGGGTGCCAGAAGAAGAGAGAGAGCAAGATACTGAAAACCTATTTGAAGAAATAATGACTGAAAACTTCCCCCACCTGGTGAAAGAAATAGACTTACAAGTCCAGGAAGCGCACAGAACCCCAAACCAAAGGAATCCAAAGAGGACCACACCAAGACACATCATAATTAAAATGACAAGGGCAAAAGACAAAGAGAGAATATTAAAAGCAGCAAGAGAAAAAACAGTTAATTACCTACAAGGGAGCACCCATACGATTGTCAGCTGATTTCTCAACAGAAACTATGCAGGCCAGACGGGAGTGGCAAGAAACATTCAATGTGATGAATAGCAAGAACCTACAACCAAGATTACTCTACCCAGCAAAGCTATCATTCAGAATTGAAGGGCAGATAAAGAGCTTCACAGATAAGAAAAAGCTAAAGGAGTTCATCACCACCAAACCAGTATTATATGAAATGCTGAAAGGCATTCTTTAAGAAGAGGAAGAAGAAGAAAAAGGTAAAGATAAAAATTATGAACAACAAATACATATCTATCAACAAGTGAACTTAAAAATCAAGTGAATTAAAAATCTGGTGAGTATAATAGAATAAACTGGTGAATATAATAGAATCAGGGGCATAGAAAGGGAGTGGACTGATAATTCTCAGGGAGAAAGGGGCACGGGGGGTGCAGGAAGAGACTGGACAAAAATCACACACCTATGGATGAGGACAGTGTGGGGGGAGGTAAGGGCAGAGGGTGGGGTGTGAACCAGGTGGAGGGGAGCTATGGGGGGAAAAAGGAGAAACAATTGTAATAATCTGAACAATAAAGATTTATTAAATTAAAAAAAATGGGCAGCCCTAGCAGGTTTTGCTCAGTGGATAGAGCACCAACCTTGTGGACTGAAGGGTCCCAGGTTCGATTCCGGTCAAGGGCACATGCCCAGGCTGTGGCTCAATCCCCAGTGTGTTTCTATCTCTCTCTTCCTCGCCTTTCCTCTCTGAAATCAATTAAAAATAGATTTTTAAAAAATGTGCAGAGGACATAGACATTTTTCCAAAGCGGGTATACAGAAGGACAAGAGACATATGAAAAAATGCTGAAAGTCACTGATCATCAGAGAGATGCAAATTAAAATGACCATGAGGTATCACCTCACACCTGTCACAATGGCTACCACCACCATATCAGCAAATGACAAGTGTTGGCAAGAATGTGGAGAAAAGGGAATCCTCAGTACACTGCTGGTGGGAATGCAGACAGGTGCACCCATTATGGAAAACAGTATGGAGTTTCCTTAAATAATTAAAAATGAAATTGCTGGAGAGAAAAAGCAAGATGGCAGCAAAGTTAAACAAATAAACTGCGCCGTGCACAACAATTTCAAAAATACAACTAAAAGACAAAGCGTCTACCACCCAGAACCATGGGAAAGCAGGCTGAATGGTAGATTTACAACTAAGAAGGAAAAAGAAAGAACAAATGTGGAGGGGCTGAGGTACGGAGGCACGTGAATCAGGCTGGTGGCGGGTGACAGGACGTGCGGATTTCTTTCCAATCCTAAGGGAGATAAGCTCCCCATCACTCTGAAATCCAGTTTCTGGGGATGCGCGGGAGACCCAGACACCTACGGGGAGAAGCTGGATTCTCGGCCATCGTGTCGGAAAGTGAGAGTGACTTTCTTGCAGAGGTGCTCCCAGCAATCAGTGTTTACTGCACTGGAGCACGGGACACGGGGACGTGGAAACGCGGAAAGGCAGAAAAGGCAGAAAAAGCATACTTGCAGCAATTGCTGTTTGGCACGCCCTAGCCTAGTGACGCCCTGAGACCCGCCCCGCACATTCTACAAACCCGCCCAGGCTCCAAACAGCAGCTTTTGCATATAAATGGCCTGCCCTGTGGCAGCTTAACCAAATAAACTGCAGTTCCAGTCAGACAGCTCCAAAACCACTCAAGCAAGAGGAGAAAACTGCAGTTTTGGCTGTAACTCCTGCTGAGTGGCCTCAGACAGTAGCTGACCTGCACCCCATTGGAGACCCAGAAACGAGGGCATCTAGTGGTCGGTGTGAGACGACACCAGATTTCAACCACTCGCATAAGGGACACATTCAAGAGGCAGACTCAGTGAGCGCCAAAGCCCTACTGGAACAAGTCACGGCCCATAAACGTGTCTCCTGCACAGCAACTCTTCCTTTATAGATACAGCGGGTCCTCACGGACAATTGGCCTGGAGGAAAATTCCTCCCAGTGACAGCAACCATCAAGACTTAACTACACAAAGGAGGACCAAGATGGAGGTATAGGGCAGACACCTGATTGTTGCCTACCACAACAATTTTGAAATTACAACAGGAAAACAGAGCAGACACCAACCAGATACACCGGAGGGCTGGCTGAGCAGATGCTCTACAACTAGAATAAAAGAGAGGGGGACGCGGGATGATGCTGAGGCCGGTGAGCCAAAGATCACACTTTAAGAACTATGGCTCTGGCGACACAATGGCAGCCTGGAACGTGCTCGGCGCAGTTCCCCTGGCGGTCTCCGGGTGAGGGGACGGCTCCATTCACTGCTGAGCACGGACAGACAAGCCCCTGGGAGACATGGGGTGGGAGACCCCGCGCTTGATGACCTCCGAGCCCTTAGAGAATCTCAGCGCCCTGGAAGCGGCCAGGTGCACACGCCTGGCAACCAGCCGCTGCTGCAGACCCGGGCGCCGTCGCAGCGATCTCGGGCCATCCTGCCACCACGCACCAGGTGCACCAGAGCTTCGCCGAGCCCGCTGCCCAGCGAGTTCTGCAGCAGCCGCCCCGGAGCTTTGAGAAAATGGCTGGAGGAATTGCTGAGAAGGAATTGACTGATGAGAGTTGGGATCGGGAAGACGAGGCCCCGTTGGGTCCCGGATCCAGGTGCACTCGCCCGGCGACTGGTCGCCGCTGCAGACCCGAGTGCCGCCGCAATGACCTTGGACCAGCCCACTGCCGCGCACCGGGCGCACCAGAGCTTTGCCAAGCCCGCCGCCCAGCGAGTTCTGTGGCAGCCGCCCCGGAGCTTTGAGAAAATAGCCGAAGGAATTGCTGAGAGGGAATTGACTGACAGGAACTGGGATCAAGAAGACGAAGCCCCGCTGGATCCCGGGTCCGGGTGAGGCCGCGTGTCCCTGGGTCCAGGCAAGGCTGGGACCCGGGTCAGGGTGAGGCTGAGTCCCGGGTCCGGGTGAGGCCACGCGCCCCTGGGTCCGGGTGAGGCCACATGCCCCTGGATCCGGGTGAGGCCACTTGCCCCTGGGTCCAGGTGAGGCTGGGTCCCAGGTCCGGGTGAGGCCGCGCCCCTGGGTCCAGGTGAGGCTGGATCCTGGGTCAGGGTGAGGCTGCACGCCCCTGGGTCTGGGTGAGGCCTCATGCCCCTGGGTCTGGGTGAGGCTGGGTCCCGGGTCCGGGTGAGGCTGCACGCCCCCGGGTCCGGGTGAGGCCACGCACCCCTGGGCCCAGGTGAGGCCACGCGCCCCTGGGTCTGGGTGAGGCTGGGTCCTGGGTCAGGGTGAGGCCGCGCCCCTGGGTCCGGGTGAGGCTGCGCGCCCCTGGGTATGGGCGAGGCTGGGTCCCGGGTCCGGGTGAGGCCGCGCCCCTGGGTCCGGGTGAGGCCACGTGCTCCAGGGTCCAGGTGAGGCTGGGTCCTGGGCCCGAGTGAGGCCATGCGCCCCTGGGTCCGGGTGAGGCTGTGTCCCGGGCCCGGGTGAGGCCGCGCACCCCTGGGTCCGGGTGAGGCTGTGTCCCGGGCCCAGGTGAGGCCATGCCCTTGGGTCCAGCAGAAGCCACGCGCCCCTCGGCCCGGGTGAGGCCGCGTGCCCCCAGGTCCATGTGAGGCCACGCGCCCCTGGGTCCGGGGGAGGCCGCACGACCCTGGGACCGGGTGAGGCCACGCGCCCCTGGGTTCAGGTGAGGCCACGCGCCCCTGGGTCCGGGTGAGGCTGGATCCCGGGTCCGGGTGAGGCCGCGTGCCCCTGGGTCCAGGTGAGGCTGGGTCCCGGGTCCGGGTGAGGCTGTGCGCCCCTGAGTCCGGGTGAGGCTGCGCCCCTGGGTCCGGGCGAGACCAAACCAGAGGGAGTCGGGCCTGCATTACCACCATTTGTCCACCATCCAGAACTGAAAAATCAGTGCTGACATGTACACATAAGGAACTGTTGGACATTGATATTGGGTCTCAAAAGAACTGTTGGTCCAGAAAGAAACTCACTACAGACTGATTCATTTGCCTGTCAGCATAACTATTATTGCTTGTCTCATTCGGTTCTTATAAGTATATTTCTAGTAACACATGATCTCACTCATCTAGGGGAAATGATGAACAACATAGACTGATTAACAAGAACAGACCCAGAAACAAGGAGGTGTCGATCGGACTGTCGGGCCTCAGAGAGAGGGTAGGGGAAGGTGGGGGTAGGGGAGAGAGATCAACCAAAGGACTTGTGTGCATGCATGAGAGCCTAACCAATGGTTAAGGACAACAGGGGGGTGGGGGCATCCGTGGGGAGGTGTGTGGGCTGGGAATGGGGGGATGAGGACAAATATGTGACACCTTAATCAATAAAGAAATTTTAAAAAATAAAATAAAAAAAAATAAAACTTGGAAAATAGCAAAATTATAGAAATAGAGAACAGATTAGGGGTTCTCAGGTTCTAAGAGGGAGGTGAGGTAGGAGGGATGTGGGCAGGTATGGGTTAAAAAGAGCAACACCAGGGACCCCTTGTGGTGGAAATGTTCTGTATATTGATTAAATTGTCAGTATCCTAGTTGTGATATTCCATAAAAAAAAAATGGAATTGCAATTTGACCCAGTGATCCCATTCTAGGAATATATTCTAAGAAACCCGAAGCACCAATCAGAAAGAATGTATGCATTCTCTATCTTCATAGCAACACAATTTACAATAGCTAAGATCTGGAAACAGCCCAAGTGCCCATTAGTAGACGATTGGATACAAATGTTGTGGTACATTTATACCATGGAATACTATGCATCAATAATAAAGAATAATCTCTTACCCTTTCAGACAGCATGGAGGGACCTGGAGACTATTATGCTAAGTGAAATAAGCCTGCCAGAGAAAGACAAGTATCACATGATGTCACTCATATGTGGAATCTAATGAACAAAATAAACTGATGAATGGAGTGGATCCAGAGACATAGAACCATGGAACAGACTATGGAATCTCAGAGGGACGGCAGGGGAGGGTGGGTGTGTGGGAAGAGATCAACCAAGAACTTGTATGCATATATGCAAAGTATATGGACATAGACAATGGGGTGGTGAAGGCCTGGGTGGGGGGTTCTAGAAGGGGTCAATGCGGGGGGAAAGGGACATATGTAATAGTTTCAACAATAAATAACTAAAAAAATAATATGTGCTTGGTTTTTATTGATTTTATTTTTTTAATATATTTTTATTAATTTCAGAGAAGAAGGGAGAGATAAACTATGAATGAAGAGAGAGAATCATTGATTGGCTGCCTCCTGCATTCCCCCTACTGTGGGTCAAGCCCCCAACCTGGTATGTGCATTTGACCAGAATTGAACCCAGGACCCTTGAGTCCACAGGCCAACGCTCTACCCATGGAACTAAATCAGCTAGAGAATTGGTTTTATTTTTTAAAATAAATGTTGAATTATATAAATATTGGGTATCATTTGTATGTGTATTCTTATAAATTTAGTCTTTAATGTGTACCTAAAAGCTACGAAACAACATGTAAATGGCCATATTATCCTATATAATAAAAGGCCAGAGGCATCACGACCAAAATGACCAGAGACCAGACCACCACAGCCCCTCATGGGCTGGCCCCGCCACCAAGCAAGCAGTTAGGGGCAATCAGGCAGGCAGGCAGAGTGGTTAGGGGTGATCACGTAGGCAGACCAGTGGTTAGGGGTGATCAGTAGGCAGGCAAATGGTTAGGGACGATAAGGTAGGCAGGCCAGCAGTTAGGGAAGATCAGGTAGGCAGACGGCCCCTCTTGCAGGGCTGGCCCCACCCCCCAGCAAAGAAAGAGGGAGGCCCAGGCCAGCCAAGCCATCGCACCCTAGCCTGTCACCCACAGAGGGAAGCCACCAGTGGCAGGGGAGGGGGGGCAGCGCTGCACAGATGGCAAGCAGTGGCAGTGGCAGGGGTGGGGCCAGCTGCCTACAGCCTGGGGAAGGAAAGCCCCGATAGGCCCTAATCTTAGGCCAGGGCTAGGGACCCTACATGAGGAGTCCCAGATTGTGAGAGGGTGCAGGCTGGGCTAAGGGACCCTCCCCCCCTGTGTCCGCCCCCGAGTGCACAAATTTTCATGCACCGGGCCTCTAGTTGAATAATAATATTTGTCATAACTAGTGAAGGGAAAATGCCCTTAGTTTGTGTTTATGATAGCCAATGTTAATTACTGATATAATTGTGCCCATCTTAATCATATTTAGTGTTTTAGCATGAAAGGGTATCAATTTTGGAACTCAGGGAACATATAAAATGTTTTTCTGTTGAAATGAATGATGATTACATTTTCAACTTGAATTGGCCCCACAAGATCTTTTTTAGGATTGATTACCCTGAGTGCTGTCCTACAGTTACTTATGTTTTACTGTCATGGAAAATTAAAATGTAGCCTGATAAGTAAGGTTTCTCCTTGTCCATAGGTTAAGGTATAGCCTCAGGGAACCTCAATTAGCTTGTGTAACTGTGCTGACCAAATGGTATTAGCAGGGTAAAGAAAAAATATGACAAACCAAAGGGGAGCCTGAAAGGGGGTGTATCAAGTCTACACATTCCTGAGAGGACCTCTTTCAGTGTCCCGTGTATTTTCCTAGGGGATGGGGAAAGTGTGAGAAATGCTCACCTGTCGGAATTCAAATAATGGACTCGGAGACAAAAGAATGGCAAAAACGAGACTTTTAATACATTCTCAAGAGTGGGTGTCTGTCCAATTGTACCGGCACACCTGGGGTAGCGAACACAGCCGATTTATTCAGTCCCTCCTCCGGTTCCTCATTGGTTGAGTACTATGGGGTAATCTGTTTCCTCATACTTCACCTAGGTCTTATTGTTTCCCATTGGGCCATTTAAAAAATTGGGCTGAGGGCTTTTCTAGTTGCATACACCTCCCCTGTCTAGTTGACGCAGGTGCTTGTGGGGAGAGGGGTTGGTTTCCACCTTGATGCTGGCACATGTCCACAGTTCCTTGCTCTTACCTCCTCTTCCTTCCTCCCTACATTCTATTTGCTCTGGGGGAATTCAGCAACAGTTTCCATCAAAAGCGGACTATGCTGGAGATGGATCACAGAGGCCCACTTCCTACAGGGAGGAGGGGAGATACGCCCATAAGACTAACTCCTGGGTCCTTTCTTTCATATTTTGAATCAGGCAATTGGTATTTGGTGTCTGATAACTTGAGTTACATGATGTGCCAGCCTCCACAAGCCCGTCAATCCTGGGGCGTCCTGGCAGTAGGCAGCCAACATTCCCCTGCAGGTAGCTGCTCTCACTGCAAAGGTCCTTTCCAATTCCATGACTCTGAGATTTGCTAACATTCTGAGAACTACCATGACTATATTACTCTTTCCCTTACCTTGGAATATAAGTGGTCAGACCTCTAAGGCAAGTAAAAAGGTCAATCCCAAAGTGGTTCATCTTTGAAAACATTGGTTCGTTTCACTGTCCTTGATATTTAATTGAAAGCTGTCTTTGCAAAGCTCCACCCAGATTTCTATGGTGGACCTAGTACTCAGCTCTCCTACAGACGGCCAGGACAAAAGGCAGCAGGAGGCAGTGTAAGCCTTTTGTCCCAGAGCAAGACATCTGCACAGGTCTGTGCCTCTAGTGGGGGCTCTTTGGGAGCCATCTGGCCCATCTGACAGAGCTGTTATAAACCAGACTTATAACAAGTGCTGGTGAGACTAAGGAGAGGGTGCCTGAGCAGTAAGCTTGGTTAGCTGGAAGAATCATGGGGACACATTGCTACAAATGTCTCCACAGACACCTCACATGCCCAGGGGCTTCTCATCCCTCAAAAACTATTACTTCTGAAACACCAATCAGAAAAGGACATATGCACCCCTATATTCATAGCACAATTTATAATAGCTAAGATTTGGAAACAGCCTAAGTGCCCATCAGCAGATGAGTGGATAAAAAAACACAATGGAATACTATGCTGCTATAAAACAAGGGAACTTTTACCATTTGCAGGACTGGATGGACCTGGAGAGCATTATGCTAAACGAAATAAGCCAGTCGGATAAAGATAAATATCACATGATATCACTCATTTGTGGAATATAATGAACATCATAAACTGATGAACAAAAAATAGATCCAGGGAAGGAGAAACACCGAATAGACTGTCAAACCTCAGAGGGAAGGCAGGAGAGGGCAAGGTGGTGTGTAAGAGAGCAACCAAAGGTCTTATATGCATGCATATTAGCATAACCAATGGTCAGGACACTGGGGCTGTGGGGGCTTGTCCTGGGGGGTGGGAGTGGCTGGGGAGGGGTCAATGGGGGAAAAAGGAGACATATGTAATACTTTAAACAATAATTAACAACAACAAAAAACCCTGTTACTTTCACACACCAACTCTGAATGTTGAGTTAACAAGGACAGTAATATGCAAAAACTTTGTCTTCTCTGAGTTAAAAAAAAAAAACACCACACACACAAAACAACAAAGCACAAAACAACGTCAATTTTAAGAGAAAAGCCTAGAGAAGTTATGGAGATGCCAGGCAAGTATTTGAAAATATGAGCTCAGGGGATGCAAGGTGTCCTGGGAGAACTTAAGTGGAAAAAAGTTTCTTAAATACAGGGTGGGAGCACGTGCTTCTGTTAGGTTTGAGGCGGTTCGATCCCTGGCTCATAGTGTCTTTATTGCCCCCACATAGCACATGCCACACAGCTATGTTCCTATTGAAACTTAATGCTATTTTATCCCTGATTCTTAACTAAAGGAAACTGAATATGTACATCCTATCTAATAAAAGAGTAATATGCAAATAAACCATCACTCAGCCACACCCACAATCCACGCCCACCAGCTGATCAGAGCAGGTATGCAAATTAACCCCAACCAAGATGGCTGCGGCCACAGAGAACAGGAGGGAGGCTTGGGTTTCTCTGGCAATGGAGGAAGCCAAGCTTTCCGCACACCCTGGTGGGCCCAGGCCTCCACTCAAGGCTACAAAGTTTCAATTATAGAAGGTAAATAAATTCCAACAGAAATGGCTGCCACAATGGAGCGAGAAGGAGGCTTGGCTCCGCTCCAGGCTACAAAGTCTCAATTGTAGACAATAAATAAATTCCAGATACCAGGGCCTCCACTTGGGTCACCAGGGGGTGTGGCCGGCCTGCAAACCACCACAGGCCCCTCGACCAGGGCACCCCACGCCCCAAGTGAGCCCCCACCCTGATCTGGGACACCCTTCAGGGAAAACCAGCTGGCCCCCACCCATGCACCAGGCCTTTATCCTATCTAATAAAAGAGTAATATGCAGATTGACCACACTCCAACACACAAGATGGCTGCCCCCATGTGGCCAAAGATCCTGTCCCCATGTGAACACAAGATGGCCACCACAAGATGGCCAGCAGGGGAGGGCAGTTGGGAAGGCACCGGGCCTGCAAGGGAGGGCAGTTGTGAGGGACCAGGCCTGCAAGGGAGGGCAGTTGAGAAGGACCAGGCCTGCAAGGGAGGGCAGTTGGGGGTGATCAACCCTGCAGGGGAGGGCAGTTAGGGGTGACCAGGCCAGCAGAGGAGGGAAGTTGGGGGCAAACAGATTGGCAGGGGAACAGTTAGACTTCAGTCAGGCTGGCATGGGAGTGGTTAGGGGGTGATCAGGCTGGCAGGCAGAAGCGGTTAGGGGCAATCAGGAAGGCAGGCAAGCAAGCAGTTGGGAGCCAGAAGTCCTGGATTGTGAGAGGGATCCCAGATTGGAGAGGGTGCAGGCTGGGCTGAGGGACACCCCCCCCCACCCCGTGCATGAATTTTGTGCACCGGGCCTCTAAAATATATATATGTATATAAAATGGGAGTTCCTGATATTTTATTAAGGAGAAATATATTCAATGCCAGAGAGGTTGAAAAGGTTGTTTATACCCCAGGCCCTCATTTACTACTTTATAGCAAGGGCACATGTTGAATGTTTTGATTGATTCAAACCAATCTTTTTTTTTTCTCCCACTTTTTTTTTATTTAGGTATTATATGTGTACATATCTTACCATTGTCCCCCCGACCCCACACCCATACATGCCCTCACCCCCCAGAGTTTTGTGTCCATTGGTTATGCTTATATGCATGCATACAAGTCCTTCGGTTGATCTCTTATCTCCCCCACCTCTCCCTAACCTTTCCCCTGTAATTTGACAGTCTGTTTAATGCTTTACTGTCTCTGTATCTATATTTTTGTTCATCAGTTTATAATGTTCTTTATTATCCATAAAAGAGTGAGATCATGTGGTATTTTTCTTTCTTTCTTTTTTTTTAAATTACTTTATTGATTAAGGTATCACATATTTGTCATCAACCCCCCCACCCCGTTCCCTTCCCAAACCCCCCACATGCATGCCTCCCTCCCCCTGTTGTCCGTGATCACTGGTTAGGCTCATATGCAAGCACACAAGTCCTTTGGTTGATCTATCTCCCTTGTCCCCACCCTCCCCTACCTTCCCTCTGAGGTCTGACAGTCTGATCAATGCTGTTCTTGTTCTTCAGTCTATGATGTTCATCTTTTCCCCTAGATGAGTGAGCTCATGTGATACTAGGAATACACTTATAGGAACCGAAAATGAGACAAGCAATAATAGTTATGCTGAGAGGCAAATGAATCAGTCTATAGTGAGTTTCTTTCTGGGCCAACAGTTCTTTTGAGTCCCGGTTTCTATGTCCAACAGTTGTTTATGTGTTCATAACAGCAATGATATTTCAGTTCTGGATGGTGGACAAATGGTGGTAATGCAGGTCCGACCCTCTCTGGTTTGGTCCTGGGCAATCTGCAGTGACGCACATCTGCTGACTGCTAGTATGGCAAGGCATCGTCAGCGTCTTCCATCTCTGGACTGTTTCTCTTCTGACTTCATGGCTGGAGCACTCCTGTCAATTCCTCTCTGTTGCAGGAATCCACATGTCTCGGAGTTGTTTTCTGAAAATATACAAACATATTCTCGACCAAAAGTTAATAAAGGAATATTTTCTATAAATTTGACTTGTGATCCTTTTTCATTTTTTCGCCCAAACGATTTTCCTTTGGCTTGTTTTGACACCATGTATGTTTTACCTGGGTGACTTGCTGTTAGCATTACAAATGAAAGTTAATTTTCTAAAGTAAAAGTTTTCTAGATGTAATTTATTTGCAGGATATTTTTCCTTACATGATATTCTTCTACTATCCCCCCTTTTTTTTGGTTTAAATATTGGGAGGCTTTTGGAAATTTTATGCTGTAATCTTGATAGCTTTTAAATTTTACTTTTTTGCACTAAAATGTGACTGCTTTAGGTTCATTATATGTTACGCACTTTTACCATGAGATGAACTACCAATAAAAATTATAGTTAACACTTAGTAACAGTTTTTTGTCCAGTACAATTGATTTTTCTAGAGTATTTGCTTATTTTGATTGGCCAATTTAAATTAGTCTGAAAACTTGACTACTATTTTACTGTCAAATTTAATACTCTAACAACCATCTTGTTTTACCCTGTAATTATTAGTGGAGAGGATTATTTGCCTTCTTGAGTAGGCCCTGAGCATTCTTCGTGCTAGGCTGGATTTAGATATCATAGACCCCAGTTCCCCGGATCATGGGTGCAAGACATCTCCATCAAGTCTTGTTGCAGTGAGAGGGCATCTGCTGTCGGCCAAGTCTCTGTTACCTGGGTCCGGTATTTTTCTTTCATTGATTGGCTTATTTCAGTTAGCATAATGTTCTCCAATTCCATCCAGGTTGCTGCAAATGATGAGAATTCATTCTTTTTTATGGCAGCATAGTATTCCATTGTGTAGATGTACCACAGTTTTCTGATCCAGTCATCTGCTGATGGGCACCTAGGTTGTTTCCAAATCTCAGCTATTGTAAATTGTGTTGCTATGAACATAAGAGTGCATATATCCTTTCTGATTGGTGCTTCTAGTTTCTTTGGATATATTCCCAGGAGTGGGATTACTGGGTCAAATGGGAGTTCCATTTTCAGTTTTTTGAGGAAACTCCATACTGTTCTCCACAGTGGCTGCACCAGTCTGCATTCCCACCAGCAGTTTCCGAGGGTGCCTTTTTCTCCGCATCCTCGCCAACACTTGTCGTTTGTTGATTTGTTGATGATAGCCATTCTGACAGGTGTGAGATGGTACCGCATTGACGTTTTGATTTGCATCTCTCGGATAATTAGTGACTTTGAGCATGTTTTCATGTGTCTCCTGGCCTTCCTTCTGTCTTCTTTTGAAAAGATTCTATGTAGGTCTGTTGCCCATTTTTTTATTGGATCATTTATCTTTCTTTTATTAAGTTGCATAAGCTGCCTGTAGATGTTGGAGATTAAACCTTTATTAGTGATAGCATTTGCAAATATGTTCTCCCATGCAGTGGGCTTTCTTGTTGTTTTGTTGATAGTTTCTTTTGCTGTAAAAAAGCTTTTTATTTTGATGTAGTCCCATTTGTTAATTTTCTCTTTAGCTTCCATTGCCCTAGGGGCAGTGTCAGTGAAGAAGTTCTTTTGGCATATGTCTGAGATTTTGTTGCCTGTGGATTCCTCTAGTATTTTTATGGTTTCCCATCTTATGTTTAAGTCCTGTATCCATTTTGAGTTGATTTTTGTGTATGGTGTAAGTTGGTGATCTAGTTTCATTTTTTTGCATGTATCTGTCCAATTTTCCCAACACCATTTATTGAAAAGACTGTCCTGACTCCATTGTATGTTCATGCCTCCTTTGTCAAATATTAATTGAGCATAGTGGTTTGGGTCGATATCTGGATTCTCTGTGTCTGTTCTTGTGCCGGTACCCGGCTGTTTTGAGAACTGTGGCTTTGTAGTACATCTTGAGGTCTGGTATTGAGATCCCTCCTACTTTATTCTTCTTTCTCAGGATTGCTGTGGCTATTCGGGGTCTTTTTTTATTCCAGATGAATTTTTGGAGAGTTCTTTCTAGGTCTGTGAAATATGCTGTTGGTATTTTGATGGGGAGTGCATTGAATCTGTAGATTGCTTTGGGTAGTATGGACATTTTAATGATGTTGATTCTACCAATCCATGAACATGGTATGTTCTTCCATCTGTTTACGTCTTCCTCTATCTCTTTTTTCAGTGTCCTGTAGTTTTCCGTGTATAGGTCTTTTACCTCCTTAGTTAAGTTTATTCCTAGGTATCTTAGTTTTTTTGGTGTGATGGTAAATGGGATTGCTTTTTTAGTCTCTCTTTCTGTAAGTTCACTACTGGTGTATAGAAATGCCATAGATTTCTTGGCGTTAATTTTGTATCCTGCTACACTGCCGAATTCATTTATTAAGTCTATTAGTTTTTTGATGGAGTCTTTTGGGTTTTTTATGTACAATATCATGTCATCTGCAAATAAGGACAGCTTTACTTCTTCTTCCAATTTGGATGCCTCTTATTTATTCTTCTTGTCTAATTGCAATGGCTAATACTTCCATACTATGTCAAACAGGAGTGGTGAGAGAGGGCATCCCTGTCTTGTTCCTGTTCTTAGGGGAAATGGTTTTAGTTTTTGCCCGTTGCGTATGATGTTTGCTGTGGGTTTATCATATATAGCATTTATTATGTTGAGGTATGATCCTTCTATTCCCACTTTGTTGAGAGTTTTTATCAAGAAAGGGGGTTGGATTTTATCAAATGCTTTTTCTGCATCTATTGATATGACTATGTGATTTCTTTCTCTCAATTTGTTTATGTGATGTATCACGTTTATTGATTTGCCGATATTGTACCATCCTTGCATTCCTGGGATAAATCCTACTTGGTCATGGTGTATGATCTTTCTGATGTACTGCTGGAGCCGATTTGCTAGAATTTTGTTGAGGATTTTGGCATCTATATTCATGAGGGATATTGGTCTGTAATTCTCTTTCAATGTGTTGTCTTTATCTGGTTTTGGTATTAGGGTGATGCTGGCTTCATAGCAGGAGCTTGGAAGTGTTCCTTCCTCTTGAATTTTTTGGAATAGTCTGAGGAGGATAGGTTTTAGTTCTTCCTTGAATGTTTGGTAAAACTCTCCTGTGAAGCTGTCTGGCCCTGGGCTTTTGTTTGCCAGAAGCTTTTTGATGACTGCCTCAATTTCTTCCATAGTTGCTGGCCTATTGAGCTGTTTAGATTCTTCCTGATTGAGTTTTGGAAGGTTATATTTTTCTAGGAATATGTCCATTTCCTCCAGGTTGTCCAGTTTGTTGGAATAGAGTTGTTCGTAGTATTTTGTAACAATCCTTTGTATTTCGGCGGGGTCTGTTGTTATTTCACCACTTTATTTTCTGATTTTGTTTATTTGGGTCCTCTCTCTTTGCTTCTTGGTGAGCCTGGCTAGAGGTTCATCAATCTTGTTTATCCTTTCAAAGAACCAACTCTTGGTTTTGTTGATCTTTTGTATTGTTTCTTCGGTCTCTATGTCGTTTATCTCCGCTCTGATCTTTATTATTTCCTTCCTTCTGCTTACACTGGGCTTTTCTTGTTGCTCTCTCTCTAACTCTTTGAGTTCTTGGGTTAGGTAATTTATTACCATTGTTTCCTGTTTTTTTGCAGTAGGCTTGTAGAGCTATGAACTTCCCTCTCAGGACTGCTTTCGCTGTGTCCCATAGATTTTGGATTGTTGTGTTTTCATTGTCATTTGTTGCCATGATGTTTTTTATTTCTTCCTTGATGTCTTTGGTAACCCAGTCATTGTTTAATAGCATGTTGTTTAGTCTCCATGTGTTTGATTTCTTTGGATTGTTTTTATTGTAGTTGATTTCCAGTTTTATGCTGCTGTGATCTGAGAAGATACTTGATATGATTTCTATTTTCTTAAATTTGGAGAGACTTTGCCTATGTCCTAACGTATGGTCTATCTTTGAAAATGACCCATGTGCACTTGAGAAGAATGTATATTCTGTGGCTTTGGGGTGAAATGTTCTGAAGATGTTGATTAATTCGATCTGGTCTAGTGAGTCATTTAGGATTGATGTTTCTTTGCTGATTTTCTGTTTAGAGGATTTGTCCAATGGTGATAGTGGGGTATTAAAGTCTCCTACTATGATTGTATTGCTGTCAATCTCTCCTTTGATATCTTCCAGGAGTTTTTTTATGTTTTTGGGTGCTCTTGTATTGGGTGTGTATATGTTTACCAGAGTTATTTCTTCTTGTTGGATTGCTCCCTTTAGTATTATGAAGTGGCCTTCATTATCTCTTGTTATGTCCTTCACTTTGAGATCTAATTTGTCGGATATAAGTATTGCTACCCCAGCTTTATTTTCATTTCCATTCGCCTGGAAAACCTTTTTCCATCCCTTCATTCTCAGTCTGTATGCGTCTTTTTTTCTGAGGTGGGTTTCCTGTAGACAGCAGATATATGGGTTTTGTTTTCTTATCCAGTCAGCTACCCTGTGTCTTTTGATTGGGGCATTCAATCCATTTACATTTAAAGTTATTATTGATAGGTACTTATTTGTCATCATTTTTATTCTATACCCCTGTTTTCCTTCTTTGCTTCCTATTTCTTTTTCTTTTTTTTACAGCAGATCCTTTAGCATTTCTTGCATTGCTGGTTTGGTGGTGATAAACTCCCTTAGTCCTTTTTTGTCTGTGAAGCTCCTAATTTCACCTTCAATTTTGATTGATAGCCTTGCTGGGTACAGTATTCTTGGATTCAGACCCTTCCTTTGCATGACTCTGTATATTTCATTCCATTCCCTTCTGGCCTGATGAGTTTCTGTTGAGAAATCAGTTGCTAGTCTGATGGGGGTTCCTTTGTATGTAACTTTCTGTCTCTCTCTGGCCGCTTTTAAGATTCTTATTTTGTCGTTGGTGTTTGCCAATTTAATTATAATGTGCCTTGACGTCGGTCTTTTGGGGTTCATTTTGCTTGGGACTCTGTGATCTTCTTGGATTTGTGTGGGTTTTTTCTTCCCTACATCAGGGAAGTTTTCTGTCATTTCTTCAAACAGGTTTTCTATTCCTTGCTCAGTTTCCATTCCTTCTGGTACCCCTATTATTCGGATGTTGTTTTGTTTCATGTTGTCCTGAAGTTCCCTTAGGCTCTCCTCATGCTTTCTAATTTTTTTTTCTAGAAGCTGTTCTATTTGGGTTTTTTTTTTCCATCTTGTCTTCTAGCTCACTGATGCGGTCCTCTGCTTCTTCTAGTCTACTCTTGATGCTTTCTATTGAGTTCTTTACAGCAGCGATGTCATTTCTCATTTCTTCTTGGTTCTTCTTCATTTCCTCTTGGTTCTTACTCATATTGTCGAATTTGTCTTCCATTCTTTTCAGCCACCTTATGACCATTTCTCTGAATTCTTTCTCTGATAGGTTGCTTGCCTCGTATTTGTTTACTTCCTTTTCTGGTGATGCCTGCTTTTCTTTCCTTTGGGGGCTGTTTCTTTGTCTCCCCATGGTCTCTCTTCTCCAAATGTCTGGTTATATAGTTCTCTCTCTCCTTATCCCCGCGAAATCTGACCTTTCCTTGGTGCAGTGAAGAGTTCCTTTGAATCTGTGTGTTTGCGCAGATTGGGGGCCGGTGTTCTGCTGCTCACAGCTGTTCAGTGTTCGCCGTTGTCGCGGAAAGTCAGGCCTCCAATAAAACCCTCCTTTCCTTGCAAGATGGCGAGTTTTCCTCCTCTGAGCCCGCTGCTCTGGGAGGGGACCCAGCCGCTGTGGGTGCTGCACGGTCAGGGGAACCCTGCCTAGCTCTCCTCCACCTTCTCCTGGAGTTTAGCTGTCCCTTAGCTTGCCAACAGACACTCCCCGTGCAAATCTCAGCTGTTCTTACTCTCCGCCCTAGGACCAGTCTTTTAACACATCTCTATTCAACCGCCATTTTTCCTAGTCCCCCTTCAAACCAATCTTAACACATGTTTTTAACCCTGCTGCAATTTCAGGAATTAACATATAACCTCATTTGGGAATCTGAGTCAGAAATTTCATTGTTAAAAACTAAGCTGGGTGTTTTCAGTCTCTCCAATTAAGGTGAAAATTTGATTTTAGAGTGCTTATAACTGACCTGAGATTATGTTGGAAGAGAATAGAGTGGATATAAAGCTAACTGACCTATAATAATAATATTTTCCTGACAAATACCCTTCCATGCTTCTCCTTACCCCCATCCCCGTCCACTGCCCAGCCAACTGTCGGGGGTGGAGAGGAGGGCAAAATACTTAGTTTAACACTGTGGTTATCAAACAATCAACTATTTCCTAATATTGACAGTTCAGCCCTCCAGTTTCACTTCTGGAATTCAAGTGTTAGGAGAATGGCATTTACATTTGTGTGTTTTCTACAACCCCTTCCCTCCCACTCTCTAAGGCCAATGAAGCCTCTGTGTTTGCTTTAACATTGATTATGGCATGTGCAATGACTGAATTTCCTGCATCTACAATATAGGATCAACCTGACCCAATACTAACCCCAATAGTTTGATACAAAATTACAATGGTCCTAGCTGGTTTGACTCAGTGGATAGAGTGTCAGCCTGTGGACCAAAGGGTTCTGGGTTTGATTCTGGTTAAGGGCACATACCTTGGTTGTAGAAGGCAACCAATAGATGTGTTTCTCTCACATTGATGTTTCTCTCTGTCTTTCCCTCTTCCACTGTACAAAAAAACAAACAAACAAACAAAACAATGGAAAAATATACTCTGGTGAAGATTAACAACAACAACAACAAAAAACCAAGCAAACAAAAATATTAAAATAAATTATCACAAAATTTGAGGGCTCTCTTTTTAAATAAATGAAAAAAAATGGAATGATTTAATCTTTTGAAAAACATTTTCCCATCTTGACAATAAAGATAGTTATAATACATATCCTAACCACAGACTCAAACTTAATTTTTGCTTTATTTGATAACTAGAAAAAGATATATATTAAAGAAAAATCTAGGAGGAGAAACCAAGATGGCAGCATAGATAAACACCTAAACTGCTGCTTCACACAACAATTTCAAAACTACAACTAAAAGACAAAACGGACATCATCCAGAACCACAGGAAGGCTGGCTGAGTGGAAATTCTACAACTAGAAGGAAAGAGAAAAGCACACTGAGACTCAGAGAAACTGCGGAAGGCAGAGGTACAGAGGCGCCAGCGCGGAGAGGGCTGGCAACTGAGTACGCAGCTGGCTTTCTCAATAGGGAGGGAGATAAAATCTCCCGACTGCTCTGAACTCCAGTTCCGGGCGAGACTCTGGGGAGCCAGACTCATTCGGGGAGAAACTGGACTGTCAGGAAAGAGAAAAGCACACCAAGGCTCAGAGGAACTGCGGAAGGCAGAGGTACAGAGGCGCGCACACGGAGAGGGCTGGCAACTGAGTACGCAGCTGGCTTTCTCAATTGGGAGGGAGACAAAAGCTCCCGACTGCTCTGAAATCCAGTTTTGGGCGAGACTCTGGGGACCCAGACTCATTCGGAGAGAAACTGGACTGTTTGGCAGTGGGTGAAACTCGAGGGTGGCTTTCCCTCAGAGGTGCTTGCAACGATTACCGCGGGACACTGAGACCCAGGGTCCTCTTAGGGCAGGGCTGATGGGAAGCCATTGCTGTCTGCTATGCCCTGAGACTCCACCCAATCCAAGCTGAGCACAGAGGCTTTTGCAAGTCTTGTCTCATAAGGGTGTCTCCAGCACAGAAGTTCTCCCAGCGTAGACACAGCTGATCCTCATAGCCAATTGGACTGGAGGTCCATTCCTCCCAGTGATACCAACAACAATCAAGGCTTAACTACAACAAGACTGTGCACAAAGCCCACAAAGGGTTGCACCAAGAGTGTCCACCTCAGGTAACTGGGGAGGCTGAGCCACTGGGTCCTATAGGACACGTAGCACACAAAGCCACTCTATCAACTCAGGGAAGCAGCCAAAATGTGGAGACAAAGAAACAGGTCACCAATGAAAGAAACTGAGGAAAGCTAATGACTGGATATAGAGTTCAAATCCACGCTTACAAGGTTACTCAAGAATCTTCTAGAAATCTCTGAGAAATTTGGTGAGACCCTCAAGGATATGAAAAAGGACCATCTAGAAATTAAGCATACACTAACTGAAATAAAAAATAATATACAGAGATCCAACAGCAGACTAGAGGATCACAAGAACCAAGTCAAAGATTTGAAATACAAAGAAGCAAAAAACACTCAACTGGAAAAGCAAAAAGAATCCAAAAATATGAAGATAGTGTAAGGAGCCTCTGGGACAACTTCAAGCGCACCAACATCAGAATTATGGGGGTGCCAGAAGAAGAGAGAGAGCAAAATACTGAAAACCTATTTGAAGAAATAATGACAGACAACTTCCCCACCTGGTGAAAGAAATAGACTTACAAGTCCAGGAAACGCATAGAACCCCAAACCAAAGGAATCCAAAGAGGACCACACCAAGACACATCATAATTAATATGCCAAGGGCAAAAGACAAAGAGAGAATATTAAAAGCAGCAAGAGCAAAACAGTTAGTTATATACAAGGAAGCACCCATACGATTGTTAGCTGATTTCTCAACAGAAACTATGCAGGCCAGATGGGAGTGGCAAGAAACATTCAATGTGATGAATAGCAAGAACCTACAACCAAGATTACTCTACCCAGAAAAGTTATCATTCAGAATTGAAGGTCAGATAAAGAGCTTCACAGATAAGAAAAAGCTAAAGGAGTTCATCATCGCCAAACCAGTATTATATGAAATGCTGAAAGGTATTCTTTAAGAAGAGGAAGAAGAAGAAAAAGGTAAAGATAAAAATTATGAACAACAAATACATATCTATCAACAAGTGAATCTAAAAATCAAGTGAATAAAAAGTCTGATGAACAGAATAAACTGGTGAATATAATAGAATCAGGAGCATAGAAAGGGAGTGGACTGACAATTCCGGGGGGAAAGGGGTGTTGGGGGGTGTGGGAAGAGACTGGACAAAAATCGTACACCTATGGATGAGGACAGTGCGGGTGGCGGTAAGGGTAAAGGGTGGGGTGGGAACCAGGTGGAGGGGAGCTATGGGGGGAAAAAAGAGGAACAATTGTAATAATCTGAACTATAAAGATTTATTTAAAAAAATGTTTTTCTTCAAGTCAATGAGGTTGACTCTTTTATGTGACACTATCCTAGGTGCTGGGGATTGGTCTAGAGACGTTAGCCTAATGGTGCTGGATCTAACATTACTAACCTTAAAATTACCTTCTTTGATAACTTTAAACTCTGCCATTCTTGGCATCTTCTTGCAAATCAAATAAAATAATGTTCTACCTCGTTTGCTCCTGGTAAGGCTGTGGTATTTTTGTCTACTGATGAAATTAACTTTTATAAAAGATTCTATGAAAGTTTAGTCAGAAGATTAAACAAATACTAGTCAGCATCAAAAATAACATCAGGTGAGGAACCAAGATGGCAGCATAGGTAAACACCTGAACTTGCTGCCTTGAACAACCACTTGAAACTACAACTAAAAGGCAAAACAGATATCATCCAGAACCATGGGAAGGCTGGCTGAGTGGAAATTATACAACCTGAAGGAAAGGGAAAAGCACACTGAGACTGGGAGGAGGTGTGGAGGTGCAGAAGTGAAGTGCAGAGGTACGGAGAGGTGCGTGGAAAGGTGCTGGCAACTGTGTACACTGTTGTCTTTTTCAATGGGGAGGGAGATACAAACTCTCGACTGCTCTGAACTCCAGTTCCAGGCGAGACTCTGGGGACCCAGATTCATACGGGGAGAAACTGGACTCTCTGGCATTGGGCCAGAACATGAGGGCAGCTTTCTCTCAGACGTCCTTGCAGCAATCATTGTTCCTGCACAGTGCCTGTGGACACAGAGACCCGGGGGCCTCTTTGGGGCAGGGCTGACAGTCAGCCATTGCTGTTTGCTCTATCCTGGTGATTCCCTGAGACCCCGCCTAACCCAATTT
This sequence comes from Ia io, assembly GCA_025583905.1. Lineage (NCBI taxonomy): Eukaryota > Metazoa > Chordata > Mammalia > Chiroptera > Vespertilionidae > Ia > Ia io. The sequence goes on from JAJQQW010000008.1 coordinate 111,118,113, forward strand.
ACAACCCCACCCAAGCTGTGCGCAGAGGCTTTTGCATATGAATGGCATGGCCTATTGCAATCTAAAACCTAACATACTGCAGCTGGGTCAGAGAGCCCCAGAGCCTCCAAAAGAAGGCCCAAAGCTGCATAGAGCTTGCATTGCTTCACAGCTGGGCCTCATCTGGGCACCTCCAAACCTCAAACAAAGAGGAGGAATCTGCAGATCTCTCTGTAACTCCTGCTGGGTGGCCTCAGGCAGTGGCTGACTTTGCACCTCCTTGGCGATCCAAGAGCCAGTGTACCCAGTAGTCAGAGTGAGACCATCCAGATTACAACTCTTCACATCCATAAGAGACACATTCAGGGGGAAGACTCAGTGAGCACCAAAGCCCCACTGAAGCAAGTCTTGCCCCATAAGGGTGTCTCCAGCACAGAATTTCTCCCATTGTAGAGATCCTCACAGCCAATTGGCCTGGAGGTCAATTCCTCACAGTGATACCAACAACAATGAAGACTTAACTACAACAAGACTGTGCACAGAGGTCACAAAGGGGTGAACCAAGAGTGTCCACCTCAGGTAATTAGGGGGCTGAGCCACTGGGCCCTATAGGACACCTAGCACACAAAGCCACTCTATCAACACAGGAAAGCAGCCAAAATGCGGAGACAAAGAAAGAGGTCACCAATGAAAGAAACTGAGGAAAGCAAAATACTAGATATAGAGTTTAAAACCACGGTTATAAGGTTACTCAAGAATCTTCTAGAAACCTCTGAGAAATTTAGTGAGACCCTCGAGGATATGAAAAAAGACCAATTAGAAATTAAGCATACACTGACTGAAATAAAGAACAATATACAGAGATCCAAAAGCAGACTAGAGGATCACAAGAATCAAGCCAAAGTTTTGAAATATGAAGAAGCAAAAACACCCAACTGGAAAAGCAAAAAGAAAAAAGAATCCAAAAATATGAAGATAGTGTAAGGAGCCTCTGGGACATCTTCAAGTGTACCAACATCTGAATTATGGGGGTGCCAGAAGAAGAGAAAGAGCAGGATACTAAAAACGTATTTGAAGAAATAATGACAGAACACTTCCCCTACCTGGTGAAAGAAATAGACGTACAAGTCCAGGAAGTGCAGAGAACCCCAAACCAAAGGAATCCAAAGAGGACCACACCAAGACACATCATAATTAAATTGCCAAGGACAAAGAGAGAATATTAAAAGCAGCAAGAGAAAAACAGTTAGTTACCTACAAGGGAGCACCCATACTATTGTCAGCTGATTTCTCAACAGAAACTATGCAGGCCACAAGGGAGTGGGAAGAAATATTCAAAGTGATGAATAGCAAGAACCTATAACCAAGATTATTCCACCTAGTAAAGCTATCATTTAGAATTGAAGGTCAGATAAAGAGCTTCACAGATAAGAAAAAGCTAAAGGAGTTCATCATCGCCAAACCAGTATTATATGAAATGCTGAAAGGTATTCTTTAAGAAGAGGAAGAAGAAGAAAAAGGTAAAGATAAAAATTATAAACAAGAAAGTGACAACAAATACATATCTATCAACAAGTGAATCTAAAAATCAAGTGAATAAAAAATCTGATGAACAGAATAAACTGGTGAATGTAATAGAATCAAGGCATAGAAAGGGAGTGGACTGATAATTCTTGGGGGGAAGGAGGTGTGGGGGTTTGAGAAGAGACTGGACAAAAAATCATACACCTATGGATGAGGACAGTGGAGGGGGGGATAAAGGCAGAGGGTGGGGTGGGAACCGGGTGGAGGGGAGCTATGGGGGTAAAAAGAGGAATAGCTGTAATAATCTGAACAATAAAGATTTATTTATAAAAAATATAAAAATAAATAACATCAGTATTCTGCTTTCACAAAAGTGAAGAAAACCAAAAAATATTCCATTTTGAGTGTACAGAACTACTGGGGATTCTCCTATACATGTGATGCATGTGAAAATATCATAAATGAAGAAGTATGAGTTATTCCACAGGTAAATCAGTTGTCGGCTTCAAAGAATTGTAGCCTTCTTTCAAGAGGTCCCGCCATGTTTTCAGAAAACGTGCATATTTTGTACATTTTGAGGCAAGCTCTTCCACTTGAGCTGATACTGCAGATGTGGCTTCAAGCAGTTTGGTAATGAAAATGCTGCAGCTCCACTTCTTCCAGCTGGTCCACCATTGGGCTCCTGCTCAGAACTGTCCAGTCCAAACTCACTGGGATGCTGGGGGAAGATGTGGAAGAGGCTTCAGAAGATGAGGGACAGAAGAAAGGTGGCGGAGGCTGTGAAGAAACCCGTGCTTCCTCAGGATCTGCCATGGAGAAGTGCTTGGACAGCTGAATCGGATCTTATCGGAACCAACAACAACCGTCTTTCATCTCACCATTTTTATTCTTCATGCCTGTGTTCCTTCTTCCCTTTCTATTTCTTCTTTTACAATAGTCCCTTTAGCATTTCTTGTATTGCTGGCTTGGTGGTAATAATCTCCCTTAGCCTTCTTTTGTCTGCAAAGCTCCTGATTTCACCTTCAATTTTGAATGATAGCCTTGCTGGATAGAGTATTCTTGGATTCAGTTTCTTGCTTTTCATCACTTTGTATACTCCTTTCTATTCCCTTCTGGCCTGATGAGTTCCTGTTGAGAAATCAGTTGCTAGTCTAATGGGAGATCCCTTGTAGGTAACTTTTTGTCTCTCTCTGGCAGCCTTTAAGATTCTTACTTTGTCACTGATGTTTGCCAATTTAATTATGATGTGTCTTGGTGTCGGTCTTCTTAGGTTTATCTTGTTTGGATTTGTGTGCCGTTTTTCTTCCCAAAGTCAGGGAAGTTTTCTGTCATTCTTTTCTCAAACAGGTTTTCTATTCCTTCCTCAGCTTCCTCTCCTTCTGGCACCCCTATTATGCAAATGTTGTTTCATTTTGTGTTGTCCCAGAGCTCCTTAGACTCTCCTCCTGCTTTTTACATTTTGTTACAGTTGCTGCTTTGCTTGGATTTTTTTTTTTTTATCTTGTCTTCTAACTCACTGATTCAGTCCTCAGCTTCTTCAAGTCTACTGTTGAAACCTTCCATTGTGTTCTTTACTGCAGCTATGTCATTCTTCATTTCCTCTTGATTCTTACACATGGTGAATTTCTCATCCAGTCATTTGAGTATCCTTATAACCATTACTCTGAATTCTTTCTCTGACAAATTGCTTGCCTCAATTTCATTTAGTTCCTTTTCTGGTGATTCCACTTTTTCTTTCATTTGGGGTTGTTTCTTTATCTCCCCATTTTTGCTGTTCCTTTGTAATTGTTTCTATGTATTAGATCAAACTTCTATGCCACCCAGATTTTTGAATTGGTCTTATGTAGTAGATGTTTTGTGGGATCCACTGGTGCAGTCTCTCAGGTCTCCTGGGCTGGGTGTTCTAGGAAGGTCCCGTACTTGAGATATTTGGGTTCTCCTGATGAGTTGGGTCTTGAATTTATTGTCCTGTTTGTGGATGGAGTCTCCTCTCAGGGTGTCTGATTATGTGGCTCACCCCCTACCACATCATACTAACCATTGTGGAGGTGCTGACTGAACTGCAGAGACTACAACATGACAAGACATGACACAGAAGGAACAGAACACAAATGTACCCAAGAGACCTATAACACCAATAAAAGTGACCATCAGAGGAAAGAGAATTAAGAAAGAGAAAAGAAAGCAAGAATGATAGTGAGAAAAAAAAAATGAAGGAAGAAAGAAAGAATATGGATCCCTAACTGATTTGGCTCAGTGGATAGAGTATCGGCCTGCAGACTGAGAGGTCCCAGGTTCGATTATGGTCAAGGGCATGTACCTTGGTTGCGGGCACATCCCCAGTAGGAGGTGTACAGGAGACAGCTGATCGATGTTTCTCTCTCATCGATGTTTCTAACTCTCTATCCCTCTCCCTTCCTCTCTGTAAAAAAAAAAAAAAAAATCAATAAAATATATTTTAAAAAAGGAAGAAAGAAAGAATATGGAGAGAAACCATAGCAAAACAAACAAATAAACAAACCAAAAAGCACAAACAAAAAACACCCAGAAAAAAGGGGGTGGGGGTGGGGCAGAAGAATCTGTAGATGCAGAGCTTAAATAAAGAAAATAAGGTTAAGTAATTGGAGGACTAGTGGAAGGACTACAGTTTAGAATGTAGGAGGGAGAAAAGAAATGAAACGATAACAAGAAAAAAATAATTTTTTAAAGGAGAATAGAGGAAATATCGGATAGGTCTAAATTTAGAGGAAATATCGGATAGGTCAACAGGAAGTGAAACAAGTTTAAAAAATTAGGAGAAGAAACGATTAAGAGAAGAGAGAAAAAAATTGAGTAGTGAAGAAAAAGAAAAGAGAAGGGGAAATGGAGTATGAGCAGGGAAGAGGGAATTCGATATATGAATAAACCAACAGAGACTAGAATAATAACACATTAATAAAGCAGATAAAGAAGATCAATTTTAAAAAGAGGAAAGAGAAAAGAGAAGAGAAAGGAGAAGAGAAACAGTAGGGAAAAAAGAGACAAGAGGAAGAAAAATTAAAAATAAAATAATATAATAATAAATTAAGATAATAATAAATGTTTAAAAAGTTAAAAAATTAAAAAGTGAAGTGTCATTTGCTCCAGCCAAGTTTTTTTTGTTTTTTTAAAAAAATATATTTTATTGATTTTTTACAGAGAGGAAGGGAGAGGGATAGAGAGCCAGAAACATCGATGAGAGAGAAACATCGACCAGCTGCCTCCTGCACACCCCCTACCGAGGATGTGCCCGCAACCAATGTACATGCCCTTGACCGGAACCAAACCTGGGACCCTTCGGTCTGCAGACCGACGCTCTATCCACTGAGCCAAACCGGTTTCGGCTGCTCCAGCCAAGTTTTAATGCCAGATGGGAGTTGGTTTAGGACTCCACTCTTTTGCTCTGTCTGCCAATTCTGGGCTTCCTGTTAGGTACTTAGGTGCTAACCACTGTCAGGCACTGTCTTTTGGCTTTTAGCACCCTGCTTGAAGCTTGAAGTGATCCATAGTTCCTCTGCTTGTGTCTGTTTCCACAGGCCTTGGCTGCAAGCAGGTGGGGCCAATCTGTCCTCTTTTCTTGTCAGCCAGTGGTCAATCTTAATCACCCAATCATCTGTTTATGACAGGGCTTTAGGTGGGGTTGGTGCTGGTTTGCTTTCAGGGAATAAAATGGATTTTTTTTCCTGACCCAGAGCTACTCCTCTGCGTGTGGCCCAAAATATTACTCTGGCCTTGGTTGGACAGAGATCCTTGTATGAAGACCAATGGGGTGGGCTGGTCACCTGGAGGTTTTATCAGTCTGGGTCCCAGATAGTGGGGTGGACGGCCCCTCTTCCAATCCAGTCACTGAGGGCTCCTTGAGACTGCTGACCATAAGCTTGGCCTCTGCCTTTGTTTCCTCTGTAAAGCTCAAAATGCAGGGTATGGCAGGCTGTATCACCTGTCTTGAGGCTACTGGGAAGGGCTAGCTCCTCTGGAGAGAAATGGCCGCGTAGGTTTGGAAGCCTAAGTATGTCCCAGTGCAGGAGGCCTGGCCACGGCTCCCTGCCCTGCTTCTCTCCCCAGCCTCTCCTCAGGCACCTCAAGTCTGTGCCAAAGCTTTGGGTGAGTGATTGCAATGGAACAGTCCTGTGTTCTGGGTTAAGAGAATAAAAACAAAGACAAAACAAAACAAAAACAAGGAAACCTCGGCTTTCTCTGCTCCCAGCACTGCGCTGCTTTCCCTGCAGAGCAGCGTCTGGAGGCTGCGGTCCGGGGCGCCGACGCCTCGGCAGCCAGCAGCACTGTGGCTTTTCCTTTTCCTCGTTGGATGTTATACCTGTGGCCAAGAGACCTGGCTTTGTTGCTCAGCCTGGGCGGGCTTCTATTTTTCTGAGGGGACTGATACCCCCTCTGCTTCTCGGCCCCCAGGCCTGTCACCCCTCTTGAGCCCTTGCCATCCTTCCTACTGGTCTCCAGGGGTTTTCTGCCCTTCCGTTGTAAGTTGCCTCCTCAGTTAGGCCTAAATTGTTAATTCCGGGTGGATATTCTCCGATTTAGTTGTATTTCAAGACTGGCCTTGGGACGAGGTACATGACACGTCTGCCTATTCAGCCGCTATTTTTTCTTCCCTCAAGCAATGAATTCTTAATGGCTGGTAACGACCCATCACAAATCTAACAATGCCAAGCTGGCAATAGCTTATTTATTTATTTATTTATTTATTTATTTATTCACTTATTGTATATTTTTATTGACTTCAACAAAAATATATAATAAATGAATAAAGGAGAGGAATAGAGAAAATAGAAACATCCATGGATGCGAGAGAATCATTGATTGGCTGCTTCCTATATGCCCCCTACTGGGGATGGAGCTCACAACCTGGGCATGTGCCCTGACCATAATTGAACCATGATCTCCTGGTTGATAGGTCAATGCTCAACCATTGACCCACATCAGCCAGGCATTCCAATACCATTTATTACCATGCCTAAAGGAGGATGATTTAGCTTACACAGAAATCAAACTAAAGGGTCTAAGGTGGCAATCAATTTGTGTGATCAAACTCATAGAATTGACAGCCCAGTGGAAGAATCAATGGTATGGTTCATCAAAAAAAAAAAAAATGCTTAATCTATGGAGCTCTGATTATAGAAGCATATCAAAGTATTCTTTCAGACATTTTAAATTAGTTTAAAATGGAAATAGCCTCAGGTCCACTAACTTTACCAGGAACCCCGTTCCAAAATAGCTCCTAATGAGTGGTACAGTACTTGATTTGTGAAATAAAAGCATTCTGGTTACTCCTTGCAAATTGGCAGTAAGTTTCTACTTATGACACTATTGCCTGCTTTTGTTTATCCATCCATCCATCCATTTATTTATTTAGAATGTTCATGGCAGCTTAATTTATAATAGCAACTGACTGACAGAAAACAAATGTCTTTCAACAAGAGAGTGATACAATCGACCATTATTATTCATGGATTCCATATTAGCAAATTCATCTACTCACTAAAATTTATTTGAAACCCCCAAATCAATATTCGTGGTGCTTTCAAGGTCATTTGCAGACAAGTACACTGCCCAGAGCAGTGAAAAATCTGAGTCACTCAGAATGTGTGGAAGCATATCCCTGCATTTAGAATAATTCAGGACCATGCCGAAACCGGTTTGGCTCAGTGGATAGAACATCGGCCTGCGGATTGAAAGGTCCCCGGTTCGATTCCGGTCAAGGGCATATACCTTGGTTGCGGGCACATCCCCAGTAGGGGGTGTGCAGGAGGCAGCTGATCGATGTTTCTAACCTTTTGCACTCGGATGTCGAGTGTGACTCAACACAGTTAGTATTAGAATGAAGGAATCGAGAAAAAAGCAAGTGAGTGCAAAGGGTTAACTCTCTATCCCTCTCCCTTCCTCTGTAAAAAAATCAATAAAATATATTAAAAAAAAAAAGAATAATTCAGGACCTCACTCAAAGACCCTTTGGGTCAACATTACACAAAGGGAAATCCCTTCACTCCTGATATATGTGAGCAAACTTTGCCATATTGGCTATGGACATAGGTGTGAATTTAACTTGGAAAATAGAGATCACTGAAAGAGAATTTGCAAAGTATTTTTCTGCCCCATGCCTTTCAGGGACTTATACTGGTAAGTTTGGGAGAGTTCTTCAAGTGTATGGTTCTACAAATGACTGAAAGCTTAACAAAGACCTCCCAAGTTTTACATTTGTTATTGCAAGAAGTCACTAAAATAGGAAAGAGAATAAGCCAAAATAGGGTGGCCTTAGACATCCTCCTTATCTCACAAAAAGGAATTTGTACTGCACTAAGAAAAATGTTACAGTTATAGTCCCAAAGATCTTTCAGGGAGATTTTCAATATCAAAAAAGTTAGAGAAATTACAAAATATTTCACCCTGGAAGGAATACCATTACCATATCTAGTCTAAATCTAGAGTTCTAGATTAGATGTAGAGTTCTAAACCAGGGTTTGGCAAACTGTGTCCTATGGGTCAAATCTGGCCCACCACCTGTTTTTGTAAATAGTTTTATTGCAACATAGTTATGCATATGCATTTATATTTTGTCTATGCTGCTCCTGTGCTGCTCCAACAGAGTTGAGTAATTATGACGAGACAGTATCTTTTACAAAGCCTAAAACATTTACCTGTTAGCCCTTTACAGAAAAAAAAAAAAAATCCCTGTTTAGCCTCTCTTTCTTCCATGACTTATCAAAGAGGACCAAAAGGGAGATTATAATGGAAAATTCCACTCTTGTCTGAAGATCCTTTTCATGCCCTCAGGTACTTAAACTGGAAACTGTCAGACCAGTCAATATCAGTCTTGGGCTGAATTACCCAGACACCAAACCCTGCTTTAGTAGGTCTGCTCTTGAAACCCATCCAATCATGACTAACTCCACTTCACTTTGAGCCAATCAAAAGCCATCATTGGTAATTAACCTATATTCCACATTTCCCCCAAGCCCTATATAAACCCTATCTTATCCTTTGTTCACCGAGATTACATGTCTCCTTACCGTTCTTTCTTGACTAGCAAGAAATTCTATCTTTGTTCTTTTAGATTTGAAAGATTTGTGATTCCTTTAATACAAACAAACCTAAAATATAATGACTTAACAAAATTGAGGTTTCTTTCTGCTCATATAGTAGTCTTGGACAGGTGTTGAGCTTGGTGGGACAGCTATCATTCTTGCTGTCATTCATGGACCCAGCTTCCTTCTGTCTGTTATCTTTTGTGCTCTGTCACTATAGACATCTAGCTTGGGGTGGGGTGGTGGATACTAGGCCAGTGCTGGAAGTGGCACCTATCAGATTACCCCTAACCATCTCAAATTCCATTGGAGAGAATTTACTCTAAAGGTTATATCAAATTGCAAGAAACACTGGGAAAGATAGCCTAGCTTTGTGCCTAAAGGAGAGAAATTATATTTGTAGGAAACTAGAGGTCTCCACTACAGGGTGGAAAGCATCTTAACTTTTGTCTTCCACTGGCACATTAATTTATTTTATTTTCTTACTTATTTAATTGATTTTAGAGGGGAAGGGAGAGGGATAGAGAGATAGAAACATCAATGATGAGAGAGAATCATTGATCGGCTGCCTCCTGCATGCCCCACACTGGGGATTGAGGCCGCAACCCAGGCATGTGCCCTTGGCCGGAATCTAACCTGGGACCCTTCAGTCTGCAGGCTGACACTTTATCCACTGAGCCACACTAGCTAGTGCTAATTTATTTTCTATGCTAGTTTTCCCTTGCCCCATTAAATGAAACTTTTGTCAAGTCTCTCAACTCTGCTGATCACTCATGTCCTCCTGTCACACTTGTCTCCTAAACAGCATCAGTTAAGTAACAAAAATGCCTGGACCCCTCTAATACTAGTAGTCATCAATCAAAAATATATTTAAAACTGAAACTTTTCCCTCTCTCCCAGCTTGGGCCTTTATGAGGTAGGTCACCACCTATATGGAAAAGGAGGGTTGGCTGGTTTCACTCTTTCCTCATTCAGTGCTTCCCCTTCTTTCTCATTCTGCTAGCTACGGTCTCTGAGCCCTCCAAGCTGAGTGGCTGATAGTCCATTTATCTTTGCATAGATTAGAGAAAGGTTCCCCTTTTGGGATGCAACCCTGTGGTGAGAGAGCTGAACCTCTATCGAGTAGAAAAAGGCAACTCTTCCTCCAAGTAGACACAACCCTGCCAGAGTAAATGGTTTGGAGAGTGAAAAACAGGCTGGATTTCAGCTCCCATTTGCACCTGCATCCAGGCACCCTTTCAGTGAATGACTTACATAACCTGAGGCTTGTTGAAGGGACTTCATCTCTGCAGTTTTTTCTACATAGATGAATACTTTGCTTTTTCAGTTGTTTGTTTACAATTATTTCTTGAGACTGGCCATCTGGGGATATGCCTCCACCTTCCTTCTTTTGAAGTCCACTCACTTCTCTAGGCAGCCTTCTTGAATGGGACCAAGGACGGTTCTTCTCCAGAGCTCCTGTATGGAGGTACCATATTTAAGCTAGAGAAAATATCCCAAACCATAGCCTTATCTCTACTCCACAGCATGCCAGAGCCAGCCTTTCATCCTTCACTATATCCCAGGCATAATTCAGACATTGGCTTCTGTGTCTCTCAAATAGGAAGCAACAGATATTATGTATTTCCATGTGATCCCTGTAAAGCATGAGGTGAGAGCATACACTTCTGATGGCGAAGCTAGAAGTGGTTGCAATGACTTTAGAACACTAATAGCTTTCTCTAAAAATCTTGAATCTCCTATCTTTTTCAATCTCTCCATCATCTTTTGTAGGCTGGAGATGGATGGTGAACAAAGAATGAAAAACCGGTTTTCTTCAATCTCTTGGTGCAAATCCTGTGTTGATGGATTTGCATCTAACTTTGAATATGACTTTACTGTTTTGGGGTCTCAGATGAGACTAATTGAGATTCATTTAAACACCCTATGTGTAACGTATCTCTGGAAATATACATATAGAACAGGAAATATTAGTTACTTTTGGTGGGAAATATATTGGCTCAGGGAAGCTGTGGGAGGGAGAATTTTCACATGTACTCTTTTGAACTGTTTTAATTTTTAGCTATATGTATGTAGTACCTATCCAAATAATTTAAATAAGAAATATACCTTCTAAATATATTAAAGTACGTTATATAATACAGCACTTTCCAAATCTTAAGAAGAATGAGTTATGTAGTCTTTTTTAAAAAGAATGTTTAAGCCCCTATCCACTGTGGCTCACTGGATAGAGCATTGGCCTGTGGACTGAAGCATCTCAGGTTCAATTCCAGTCAAGGGCATGTACCTCAATTGCACGCTCAATCCTCAGCCCTGGTTGGGGCATGTAAGGGAGGCAACCAATCGAAGTGTCTCTCTCACATCGATGTTTTTCTGTCTCTCTGTCTCTCCCTCCCTTCCACTCTCTCTAAAAATCAATGGAAAAATATCCTGGGTGATGATTAACAAAACACAAGAGAAGAATTTTTAAAACTGATTTGAGAGAGAGAGGAAGAGAGAGAGAGATTTGTTGTTACACTTATTTATTCATTCATTGGTTGATTCTTGTATGTGCCCTAACTGGGGTCCAAAGCCACAACCTTGGTGTAGCAGGACAATGCTCTAACCAAATGAGCTACCTGGCCAAGATGAGTATATATTCTGATGTAGAAAAATCTCAAAGATTTTGTTAGGTAAGAAAAGGAAGATACATAATATTGCATAATATATCCACATACAGCCAATAAAATTAAGCAGAAAATACCTATTTTTTTATGTGAGGAACATATTTAAGAAAAATTTTATCAGGATAGGCTAAATAATGTTGTAGCAAGCAACACATTAAACTGAAAATATCAGCTGCTTACCACAGCAAAGGCCTCTATTTCTTGTGCATGCACATATACAGTGCAAAGTGGGCTACTCTTCAGAGCACCTGTTCTCCTTATGATGACTCAGGGACCCAAGCTGTTTCCATCTTGTGGCTTCACCATCTAAAGCAAGGCCTCCACAATTGCTGTAGCAAGGGAAGGGAGAGCCGGGGAGCCACACACTGGCACTAAATGCTTTGACCCAAGAGGGCACGTATCACTTCTGTTCATAGCCCTTCAGCAGAACTAGTCTCATGGGCCCAGCCTCACTACAAGGTAGAATATTAAATATTGTCACCTTTCAGGCCCAGGAAGAAGAGAGTAAAGTGGATTTTAGTATCATGTACCACAAGTCTGTGCCACTGGACACACAAAAACAGGTAACAGGAGGAGGGAGTCTGAGGATCTGATCTCAGAAGAAGACTTACTTTTCACTGTACTGTTCACTATAGTCACTATGTTGTTTGGATTTTTTAAACCATTGGGTTATGTATACTCTTCTTTCTTTCTTCTTTTTAAATTTTTATTATTTTTTAGTATTACAGATGTCCCTCTTGCCGCCACCCATTGCCTGCCTGCACCCGGTTCCCACACTGCCCCACCACATGCCTTGACCACCCTTTTGTCTGTGTCCGTGGTAAGATCTTTGGTTAATCTCTTCCCACCTTCCCTCCTCTCTTCCCTCTGAGAGTCGTCAGTCTGTTCCATGTTTCCGTGCCTCTGGTTCTATTTTATTCACCAGTTTATTTTGTTCATTAAATTTCTTGTTTGTTTATTTTGATTTTTAGATTCAATTGTTGATAGATAAGTAGTTGTTGCAATTTTATAGTTCATATTTTTTATCTCTTCTTCTTCTTTTCTTCTTCCTCTTCTTTCTCTTTTTCAAGAATACCCTTCAACATTTCATATAATACTGGTTTGGTGGTGATGAACTCCTTTAGTTTTTTCTTGTCTGTGAAGCTTTTATCTGACCTTCAATTCTAAATAATAACTTTACTGGGTAGAGTAACCTTGGTTGTAGGATCTTGCTATTCATCACCTTGAATATTTCTTTTTAAAAAATATTTTTATTGATTTCAGAGAAGAAGGGAGAGGGAAAGAGAGATAGAAACATCATCAGCTGCCTCCTGCATGCATTATACTGGGGATCGAGCTCGCAACCCAGGCATGTGCCCCTGACTAGAATCGAACCCAAGACCCTTCAGTCCACAGGTAGATGCTCCATCCACTGATCCAAACCAGCCAGGGCCACCTTGAATATTTCTTGCCACTCCCTTCTGGCCGGCAAAGTTTCTGACAGTCCTATGGGCACTCCCTTGTAAGTAACTAACTGCTTTTCTCTTGCTGCTTTTAAGACTCTCTTTGTCTTTAATCCTTGGCATTTTAATTATGATGTGACTTGGTGTGAGCCTCTTTGGGTTCCTCTTGTTTGGAACTCTCTGAGCTTCCTGGACTTGTAAGTCTATTTCTTTCAACAGGTAGGGGAAGTTTTCAGTCATTATTTCTTCAAATAGGTTTTCAATAACTTGCTCTCTCTCTTTTTATTCTGGCACCCCCATAATGCGAATGTTGGTAGTTGAAGTTGTTCTGGAGGCTCCTCACACTCACTATCTTCATATTTTTGAATTCTTTTTTCTTTTTGCTCTTCTGAGTGGGTATTTTTTGCTTCCTCATATTCCAAATCATTGATTTGATTCTCTGAATCCTCTACTCTACTTTTGAAGCCCTGTAAATTATTCTTGGTTTCTGTTAGTGTATGCTTAATTTCTGACTGGACTTTTTTTTTTTTTAATCTCTTTGACACTCTCACTAAGATCCTTGAATGTCCCACAAGTTCCTTTATGCTGTCTTTGAGTCCCTTGAAGATCTCATTAAGATCCTTGAGTAACCTTATAACCATTGTTTTGAACTCTGTATCTAGTAATTTGCTTGCTTCCATTTCTTTAATTTGCAACCTGTTTCTTTGTCTCTGAATTTTGGTGGCTTCTATGTGTTTGTTTCTATGTATTAGATAGAGCTGCTATGTCTCCTGGAATTCTTAGCGTAGTAGATGTCCTGTAGGAACCAATGGCTCAACCTCCCTAGTCACCTGAGCTGGGCCCTCTAGGTGCGCCCCTGTGTGGGCTGTGTGCACAGTCTTGTTGTAATTGAGCCTTGATTGCTGTTAGTGTTGCTGGGAGGAGTTGATCTCCAGGACATTTGGCTGTAACTACGGTGGAAGAGCTGCTGTGCAGGAGACACTCTTATGGAGCAGGACTTGCTTCAGTGCAGCTTTGGTGCTCGCTGAGTCTGCCCCTTAAGTGTGTCTCTTGTGCATGTGTAGAGTTTTAATCTTGTATGATCTGAAGCTGTCCACCAGGTGCACTGGCTATAGGGCCTCCAGGGAGGTGCAAAGTCAGCCACTGCCTGAGGCCATCCAGCAGGAGTTACAGAGAGATCTGCAGACAACTGCTATTTGTATTGGGTTAGGAAGTGTACAGGCCAAGCCTAGCTGTGAAGCAAGGCAGATTGGTGCTGGTGCCAGGTTTTGGGCCTTTTATTGATAGGTATGGGGCACACTGACACCAGCTGAAACTTGTTTGAGAGACTTTGGCAAAGTCTAAACCAGTGATGGGCAACCTTTTGAGCTTGGTGTGTCAGACTTTGCCAAAAAACTGAGCATAACTCGGGTAGTGTGTCACTTTGAGGAAAAAACTAACTCCAAGACTCTAGTCGCAAATGTTTCATCCTCAGGAGCAGCAAATGTTTCATCCTCGGCATGCGGCCGCGTGTCATCAGAAATGGCTACGTGTGTCAGTGCTGACACGCATGTCATAGGTTCGCCATCACTGGTCTAAACCCTGATCCAGGACAGACAATTCATATGGAAAAGCTGCTGCAAACAGCTTGGGTGGGGTCTCAGGAAATCACCAGGGCTGAGTGAACAGTGTGAGTCACGCTGATAGAAACTCAGATATGGCTGCCAGTCAGCTCTGTGTTGGGGAGGTCCCAGCACAGGAACAATGACCCCTGCAAGCACCCCCATCTGGGAGAAAGCTGCCCCCGAGTTCCTGCCCTGATGTCAGACAATACAGTTCCTTCCCATATGTGTCAGGATCCTGCAAAGCCGCCTGGGATTGGAGCTCAGAGGGATCGAGTCTGAGTAAGTTCATGCACCAGCCCCTTAAGTGGCACACCTGAGTCTCCAACAGCCTCCACAATCCCTGCTCGTTTTTATAGCCTGAAGTTATGGGGACTTCTCTTCCCAGCTCTGAAGCCCTGGGATGGGGCGTGGTATGCACTGGGACACCTGCTTCTTAGGGGCAGCCTCCGCAGAGATCGTCTCTCTCCCAATTACGAAAACTCCACAAGTGGGTGTTGGACCAGCCCGTTCTGTGCCTTTGCCCCTCCTACCAGTCTCAATATGCTTCTTCTTCTCTAGTTGTAGGGCTTATATCCAGCCATCTTTCAGGCAGTTCTGAATGATTGTTGTTCTTTATTTTAGTTGTAATTTTTTTTCTTTTTTAAAAATTTCTTTATTGATTAAGGTATCACAAATTTGTCCTCATCCCCCCATTCCCAGCCCACACCCCACCCCACGGATGCCTCCACCCCCCTGTTGTCCTTAACCGCTGATTAGGCTCATATGCATGCACACAAGTCCTTTGGTTGATCTCTCCCCTTTACCCGCCTCCTTCCCTACCCTCCCTCTGAGGCGACAGTCTGATCCATGCCTCCTTGTTTCTGGCTCTGTTCTTGTTCATCAGTCTGTGTTGTTCATTATTTCCCCTAGATGAGTGAGATCATATGCTATTAGAAATACACTTATAAGAACCGAAAATGAGACAAGCAATAATGGTTATGGTGACAGGCAAATGAATCGGTCTGTAGTGAGTTTCTTTCTGGGGCAACAGTTCTTTTGAGACCCAATTTCAATGTCCAACAGTTCCTTATGTGTACATGTCAGCACTGACATTACAGTTCTGGATGGTGGACAAATGGTGGTAATGCAGGTCCGACTCTCTCTGGTTTGGTCCTGGGCAACCTGTAGTGATGCACAGCTGCTAACTGCTAGTATGGGAAGGCCATATCAGCGTCTTCCTTCTCTGGACTTCTCTTCTGTCTTCATGGCTGGAGTAGTCCTGTCAATTCCTCTCTGTTGCTGGAATCCACATGGTCTCGGAGTTGTTTTCTGAAAATATACAAACATATTCTCGACCAAAAGTTAATAAAGGAATATTTTCTATAAATTTGACTTGGGATCCTATTTCATTTTTTGCCCAAAATGATTTTCCTCTGGCTTGTTTTAACACCTTGTGTGTTTTTCATGGGTGTCTTGCTTTTAGCCTTACAATTAATTTTCTAAAGTATTAATTTTCTAGATGTAATTTACTTACAGGATATTTTTCCTTACATGATATTCCTCTACTATCCCCTCCTTTTTTGATTTAAATGTTAGGAGGCTTTTGAAAATTTTATAATGTAGTCTTGATGGCTTTTAAATTTTAATTTTTTGCACTATAATATTACTGTTTTAGGTTCATTACATGGTGCACAATTTTATCATGAGATGAAGTACCAATAAAAATTTTAGTTAACACTTTAGGGACACCTTTTTGTCCAGTACAATTAATTTTTCTAGAATATTCGCTTGTTTCAACTAGCCAATTTAAATTTGCCTGAAAACTTGACTACTATTTTACTGTCAAATTTATTACTCTAACAACAGTCTTATTTTACCCTGTAAATATTGGTGGAAGGGATTATTTGCCTTCTTGAGTAGGTCCTGAGCATTCCTGGTGGTAGGCTGGATTTAGATATCATAAACCCACTTCCCCACACCATGGGTACAAGACAACTCAAACAATTCTTGTTGGAGTGAGAGGGCAGCTGCTGTCGGCCAAGTCTCTGTCGGTCTCCTGGGTCCTGATCTGAGCTGGGCATGGGAAGCACGAAGCAGCCATCGGGGCAGGAGACCTCCCTCAGAAGGGGCTAGGGTTCAGGCCCCTGCAATGTTGGGGGGGTGAGGGTCTGTGCCCCACCTCTGTTGATTCCCAAATTCTCTCCTGATGGCCCCTCTGCGACTGTGCCTGTCTTAGGTTGTTCCTTCCCTGAGGAATCTTACCCGTCTCTGGCTAACCAGCCATCCTCCGGGGCCAAGCAGGGTGAGGTGAGGTTCAGTTTTGTCACCTTGGTAGCCTATGCCCCCGTGGCCTCCATGCCCAGCACCTGCCTTGGGATCCCCTCGCCTGCTGGCGGGGCCCCAGCACTGATCACATGTCTTGTGGAACCTGGGTTTCTTCTCCAGAGAAGGCTCAGTTCACCCCACTGGGTGAGAGACAGATCCATGGCACCCGTCATCACGAGACTTCAACCTCGACATGAACAGAGAGCTCATGCAACAGCTGTGAGCAATTGAATTGTGAGAAGAAGGCCTCTCTTGGCCTAAAGGGTAAGAGGGACCAATATGGAATGCTCAGGTGCCTTCCCAGGAGGCCCTCTACACAATGAAAAGGATTAAATCCTTACATGTCCTTTTTACATTCTGCCAGACATTCAAAGAATTAGTTTGTACATTTGCTTGGGATAATTGTATATTATGCTGTTGTAATTCTAAAGTATCAAGAGACATGTTAAGTTTGTCTCCAAGCACCAAACAGATGATTTTTTTTTTTATCCCCAAGGGTGTGAGGAACTATTATAAGTACTGGGAGTGATCTAAATCTGGGAAAAATTTTAATGATAGTGTAGAATAATATCATGTAAGGATATTCTTTGTTCTAGTCCATGGCAATTCCCTTTCAAACTGGCTGTCCATTTCTTTTTATATAGACAAGGTCTTAGTTACATTTTCTGCACCTCTACCGGGGGCACGTAGTGATAGTAGTGACACCCTTTCTTTGGTGTCCGCACAAGCCAGAAACCTCTCTTTAATTGTACACACAAAGGGGCATTGTTTTAGTTGTAATTCTGATGTGGTTGTGGGAGGTGGTGAGTATAGCCATTTACCTATGCTGCCATCTTGGTTCTTCTACCAGGTCATACATACTTTTTCAATGAAAAGAATTAGTAATTTTAGCATCAATAAATACTAAAACCAGTGGGTAAAAGTTTTATGAGGAATAGGATATAGTATAAAAATGTCTCCCCACATGGTACTTATTGATTACAAATGGGCAAAGAATAACTTTACAATGGAAAACCTGGCAAACACCATCTTAACCTAAGAATCACAGTTACTTAACAACACCAGTAATGGGACAAACAGACACCATGTTCCTCCTAATTTAATGAACTGAGAAGATCAGAGCACCACTTTTGTGATATTCATGCTCAAAATCTATAGCCTGAATTTAAATTTAAATTGAAGGACTTTGTACACAATAACTGTCCTGTACTCTTCAACTGTCAAGGTAAAGTAAATAAAAGGAAGACAGCAGAGTTATTCTAGATTCAAGGGAACTAAAGACTTGTCAACTAATGCAATATGTGATCCTGAACTAGAAAAAAAACTTTTTTTCTTCACTACAAAGAACACTATTGAGACAACTGATATCTGAATAAGATCTGTAGTTAGATAGTATTATAGTAACAATGCTATTTTTATCATTTTATAATTATGCTATTTATCTATAAAAGAGCCAGAGTCCATCATGTCCAAAACAACCAGAAGGATGACTGAACACCAGGAATCCCATTCACCTGCACTGCGGACCCTGACAGGAGGGAGGAGGGAGCCCCATTCCCCGCAGAATCAGCCATTGGACACCTTGCTGTCAGTGACCAGCCAGCCAGGAATCCCATTCACCTGCACCCCGGACCCTGACAGGAGGGAGGAGGGAATATGTCTAAAGACCAACTATTGGAACAAAGTACCTCTGAAGCTGAAAGAAGCCATTGTTGGCGACACAATGTTTCTGAAGACCAACTATTGGCACAAGGTATCTCTGCAGCCAAAAGAAAGCATCGTTGTTAACAGAATATGTCTGAAGAGCAACTATTGGCACAAAGTTCCTCTGAAGCCAAAAGAAGCCGGTGTCATTGACAAAAATATCTGAAGACCAAAGTGCCTCTGAAGTTGAAAGAAGGTGGCAATGATGACAGAATATGTCTAAAGAACAGTGATCAACAAGTACTACCAATACTGGTAGGAACTGCCTTCACAGCGAAAATGGAGTAAATGAGGATGCAATTATGGAACATAGTTGTGGTGAACTGTTAGATGTGAATTTTGCCTATCACTAAATTTCTCTGATGAAAACCCATCTGATGGAAAATTTACTCGATGTTGTAGCAAAGGTAAAGTTTGTCCAAATGATATACATTTTCCAGAATACCCAGGATATTTAAAAAAATTAATGATAAACGAAGATTCTTACAGTAAAAGTTTAATGGAAAATATTCGTTCAACAAATAGTTCTTTTGCTTTTGCTTCAATGGGTGCAAATATTGCATCACCATCAGGATATGGGCCATACTGTTTTAGAATACACAGACAAGTTTATCACCATACTGGAACTTTACATCCTTCAGATGGTGTTTCTTGGAAGTTTGCTCAACTCTATATTTTAGATAGGGCCGAAGCTACAAGTAAAAGATTAGCAATGCCAGAAAACCAAGGCTGCTCAAAAAGACTCATGATCAACACCAATAACCTCATGCATGAAATAAATGAATTAACAAAATCATACAAGATGCTACATGAGGAAAGGAAGCCCAATCTGAAGCAGCAGCAAAAGGTATTGCTCCCATGGAAGTAGCAATGGTGATTAAATATGATTGTAACAGTGATCCAGGTAGATATAATTCTCCCCATGTAACCGAGGTTGCCATCATATTCAGAAACGAAGATGGAGAACCTCCTTTTGAAAGGGACTTGCTCATTCATTGTAAACCAGATCCCAATAATCCGAATGCCACTAAAATGAAACAAATCAGTATCCTGTTTCCTACATTAGATGCAATGACATATCCTATTCTTTTTCCACATGGTGAAAAAGGCTGGGGAACGGATATTGCATTAAGACTCAGAGACAACAGTGTAATCGACAATAACACTAGACAAAATGTAAGGACATGAGTCACACAAATGCAGTATTACGGATTTCATCTCTCTGTGCGGGACACGTTCAATCCTATTTTAAATGCAGGAAAATTAACTCAACAGTTTATTGTTGATTCATATTCAAAAATGGAAGCCAATTGAATAAATTTCATTAAAGCAAACCAATCTAAGTTGAGAGTTGAAAAATACCTGATTTGATGGATTATCTCACATCTAGATCTGAAAATGACAATGTGCCAATTGGTAAAATGATAATACTTCCATCATCTTTTGAGGCTAGTCCCAAAAATATGCAGCAGCGATGAGGATGCTATGGAAATTGTACCGAAGTTTGGCAAACCCGTTTTATTCATAACCATGATGTGCAACCCCAAATGGGCAGATATTACAAACAATTTACAACACTGGCAAAAAGTTGAAAACAGACCTGACTTGGTAGCCAGAGTTTTTAATATTAAGCTGAATGCTCTTTTAAATTATATATGTAAATTCCATTTATTTGGCAAAGTAATAGCTAAAATTCATGTCACTGAATTTCAGAAACACGGACTGCCTCATGCTCACATATTATTGATATTAGATAGTGAGTCCAAATCACTAACAGAAGATAACATTGACCATATAGTTAAGGCAGAAATTCCGGATGAAGACCAGTGTCCTCGACTTTTTCAAATTGTAAAATCAAGCCGAAACTGGTTTGGCTCAGTGGATAGAGCGTCAGCCTGCGGACTGAAAGGTCCCGGGTTCGATTCCAGTCAAGGGCATGTACCTTGGTTGCGGGCACAATCCCAGTGGGGGGTGTGCAGGAGGCAGCTGATCGATGTTTCACTCTCATCGATGTTTCTAACTCTCTATCTCTCTCCCTTCCTCTCTGTAAAAAATCAATAAAATATATTTAAAAAAAATTGTAAAATCAAATATGGTACATGGACCATGTGGAATACAAATTCCAAATAGTCCATGTATGGAAAATGGAAAATGTTCAAAGGGATATCCAAAAGAATTTCAAAATGCGACCATTGGAAATATTGATGGATATCCCAAATACAAACGAAGATCTGGTAGCACCATGTCTACTGGAAATAAAGTTGTTGATAACACTTGGATTGTCCCTTATAACCTGTATTTGTGCCTTAAATATAACTGTCATATAAATGTTGAAGTCTGTGCATCGATTAAGTGTCAAATATTTACTTAAATACGTCTGTAAAAGGCACGATTGCACAAATATTCCAATTTCTGAAAAAAATATTATCAATCATGACGTAGTACAGGCCTTCATTGACTCCAGGTATGTGAGTCCTCCTGAGGCTGTTAGGAGACTTTTTGCAATGCGAATGCATGACCAATCTCATGCAATCACAAGATTAGCTATTCATTTGCCAAATGAACAAAATTTGTATTTTCATACTGATGATTTTGCTGAAGTTATAGATAGGGCTAAAAGGCATAACTCAACTTTAATTGCTTGGTTTTTATTGAATAGAGGAGATTCTGACCCACGTAATTATTATTATTGGGAGATTCCACAACATTGTGTGTTTAATAATTCTTTGTGGAGAAAACACCAAAAGGGTGGGAATAAAGTATTAGGTAGACTGTTCACTGTGAGCTTTAGAGAGCCAGAATGATATTACCTTAGACTTTTGCTTCTGCATGTAAAAGGTGCGATAAGTTTTGCTGATCTTCGAACTGTAGGAGGTGTAATTTATGATACATTTCATGAAGCTGCTAAACATCAAGGATTATTAATCGACGACACTATCTGGAAAGATACGATTGACGATGCGACCCTCCTTAATATGCCCAAACAACTACGGCATAGTTGTGTTTGGATGTCCTTCTGATGCAGACAAATTATGGGATGAGAATAAATCTCATTTTATTGAAGTTTTTTGTTGGAAATTATACCAAAAAGAAGGCGCCTGTGTGAACTGTGAAATGCATGCCCTTAACGAAATTCAAGAGGTATTCACATTGCATGGAATGAAATGTTCACGTTTCAAACTTCCGGACTATCCTTTATTAACGAATACAAATACATGTGATGAATTGTACGAGCGACAACAGGCAGAGGTTTTGATAAATTCTCTGAATGATGAACAGTTGGCAGCCTTTCAGACTATAACTTCAGCCATCGAAGATCAAACTGTACACCCCAAATGCTTTTTCTTGGATGGTCCAGGTGGTAGTGGAAAAACATATCTGTATAAAGTTTAAATACATTATATTAGAGGTCGTGGTGGTACTGTTTTACCCACAGCGTCTACAGGAATTGCTGCAAATTTACTTCTTGGTGGAAGAACCTTTCATTCCCAATATAAATTACCAATTCCATTAAATGAAACTTCAATTTCTAGACTCGATATAAACAGTGAAGTTGCTAAAACCATTAAACAGGCCCAACTTCTTATTGTTGATGAATGCACCATGGCATCCAGTCATGCTATAAGTGCCATAGACAAATTACTAAGAGAAATTATGAATTTGAATGTTGCATTTGGTGGGAAAGTTCTCCTTCTTGGAGAGGATTTTCGACAAAGTCTCAGTATTGTGCCGCATGCATGCGATTGGCCATAGTACAAACGACTTTAAAGTACTGTAATGTTTGGGGATGTTTCCAAAAGTTGTCTCTTAAAACAAATATGAGATCAGAGGATTCTGCTTATAGTGAATGGTTAGTAAAACTTGGAGATGGCAAACTGGATAGCAGTTTTTATTTAGGAATGGATATTATTGAACTCCCCTGTGAAATGATTTGTAATGGATCTATTATTGAAGCTACCTTTGGAAACACTGTATCTATAGATAATATTAAAAATATATCTAGCCCTGGCCAGTGTGGCTCAGTGGATAGAGCATCAGCCTGCGGACTCAAGGGTCCCAGGTTTGATTCCGGTTGAGGGCATGTACCTTGGTTGTGG
Source organism: Ia io (assembly GCA_025583905.1). Taxonomy (NCBI): domain Eukaryota; kingdom Metazoa; phylum Chordata; class Mammalia; order Chiroptera; family Vespertilionidae; genus Ia; species Ia io. Next base: position 111,140,491 of record JAJQQW010000008.1, read on the forward strand.
GCACATCCCCAGTAGGGGGTGTGCAGGAGGCAGCTAATCGATGTTTCTCTCTCATCGATGTTCCTAACTCTCTGTCCCTCTACCTTCCTCTCTGTAAAAAATCAATAAAATATATTTAAAAAAAATATATATATCTAAACGTACGATTCTTTGCCCCAAAAATGAGCACGTTCAAAAATTAAATGAAGGAATTTTGGATATACTTGATGGAGATTTTCACACATATTTGAGTGATGATTCCATTGATTCAATGAATGAGTCATAAATGAAAATTGAAAGTGGGTGCCATCATCATGCTACTGAGAAATCTTAATAGTAAATGGGGTCTTTGTAATGGTACTAGATTTGTTATCAAAAGATTGCAACCTAACATTATCAAAGCTGAAGTATTAACAGGATCTGCAGAAGGAGAGGTCATTCTGATTCCAAGAATTGATTTGTCCCCATCTGACACTGGCCTCCCATTTAAATGAATTCGACGACAGTTTCCCAGGATGCCAGCATTTGTGATGACTATTAATAAATCACAAGGACAAACTCTAGACTGAGTAGGAATAGTCCTACCTGAACCCGTTTTCACACATGGTCAGTTATATGTTGCTTTCTCTCGAGTTCAAAGAGCGTGTGATGTTAAAGTTAAAGTTGTAAATACTTCATCACAAGGGAAATTAGTCAAGCACTCTGAAAGTGTTTTCACTCTTAATGTGGTATACAGGGAGATCCTAATATATAAAAAGTCAGGGGCCGTCAGGACCAAAACAACCGACAGATGACTGAACAGCAGGCTGCATGGGGCAACCAGGCCAGCAGGGGGGTTAGTGAGGGACGACCAAATGACTGAACAGCAGGCTGCGTGGGGTGACCAGGCTGGCAGGGGGGTTAGTGAGGGACGACCAAATGACTGAACAGCAGGCTGCGTGGGGTGACCAGGCTGGCAGGGGGGTTAGTGAGGGACAACCAAATGACTGAACAGCAGGCTGCATGGGGTGACCAGGCCAGCAGGGGGGTTGGACGACCAAATGACTGAACAGCAGGCTGCGTGGGGTGACCAGGCCAGCAGGGGGGTTAGTGAGGGACGACCAAATGACTGAACAGCAGGCTGCATGGGGTGACCAGGCTGGCAGGGGGGTTAGTGAGGGACAACCAAATGACTGAACAGCAGGCTGCGTGGGGTGACCAGGCTGGCAGGGGGGTTAGTGAGGGACAACCAAATGACTGAACAGCAGGCTGCATGGGGTGACCAGGCCAGCAGGGGGGTTGGACGACCAAATGACTGAACAGCAGGCTGCATGGGGTGACCAGGCCAGCAGGGGGGTTAGTGAGGGACGACCAAATGACTGAACAGCAGGCTGCATGGGGTGACCAGGCTGGCAGGGGTGTAGTGAGGGACGACCAAACGACTGAAGAGCAGGCTGCTTGGGGTGACCAGGTCAGCAGGGGGGGGGCAGTTGGGGGTGACCAGGCCAGCAGGGGGGCAATTGGGGACAACCAGGCCAGCAGGAGGGGCAGTTGGGGTGACCAGGCTAGCAGGGGGGGCAGTTGGGGGTGACCAGGCCCGCTGGGGGGGCAGTTAGCGGCAACCAGGCCGGCAGAGGGGGTCAGTTGGGGGCAACCAGGCCAGCAGGCAGAGGTGATTAGGGGTGATCAGGCTGGCAAGGGGTTAGTGAGGGATGACCAAATGACTGAACAGCAGGCTGCATGGGGTGACCAGGCCGGCAGGGGAGGCAGTTGGGGGTGACCAGGCTGACAGGAGGGGCAGTTGGGGGCAACCAGGCCAGCAGGGTGGACAGTTGGGAGTGACCAGGCTGGCAGGTGGGGGCAGTAAGGGGTGACCAGGCCTGTGGGGAGGCCACTGGGGGCAACCAGGCCTTCAGGAAGGGCAGTAAGGGGTGACCAGGCCAGCAGGCAGAGGTGGTTAGGGGTGATCAGGCTGTCAGGGGGGGCAGTTAGGGGCAATCAGGCAGGCAGGAAGGTGAGCAGTTAGGAGCCAGCAGTCCCAGATTGTGAGAGGGATGTCTGACTGCCGGTTTAGGCCCGATCCTCCTAAACCAGCAGCTGGACATCCCCTGAGAGGTCCAGAATTGGAGGGGGTTCAGGCTGAGCTGAGGGGACCCCCCCGTGCATGAATTTCATGCACCGGGCCTCTAGTTGTTATATAAAAGAATGACCTTGTTTTAGGAAACACATACTCAAAGATTTAGGGGTAAAGGGCATTATATCTGGAATTTACTCTCAAATGGTTCAGGAAATAATTATATGTTTACATTATATTAGAGGCCCAGTGCATGGATTTGTGTGCTGGTGGGGTCCCTCGGCCTGGCCTGCAGGGATTGGGCCAAAAACAGCTCTGTGACATCCCCTGAGGGGTCCCGGATTGTGAAAAGGTGCAGGCCAGGCCAAGGGGCCCCACTGGTGCACTACTGGGCTGGGGAGGGACTGCAGGAGGGCTCCAGGGTGTGTCCAGCCTGTCTCGCCCAGTCCTGATTGGCCAGACCCCCGCAGCAAGCTAACCTACCAGTTGGAGCATCTGCCCCCTGGTGGTCAGTGCACGTCATAGCGACTGGTCAAATGGTCAAACAAATGGTTGCACACTTAGCCTATTAGGCTTTTATTATATAGGATTATATATTATACAATATACTAGAGGCCTGGTACATGAATTCGTGCATGGGTGGGGTACCTCTGTGTGGTCTGCAGGGATCGGGCCAAAACCCGCAGTCCAACACCGCCTGCAGCTCCTACCTGCCGCTCCGGCTTATCCCGGCCCCACTGTGCCTGCCGTGGGCTCGTGCCTAATCAGTCCTGATCAGGAAAGGCTCATGCTGCCACAGCAGCGCTTGCCAGCCATGAGCCCTGCTCACCAGCCATGAGCCCTGTGTCTGGTGCCCTCCCAAGGGGAGTGGCCTGTGGGATCGGGCTGAAACCGGCTTTCTGACATCCCCTGCGAGGTTCCAGATTTCGAGAGGGCGCAGGCCAGGCTGAGGGACCCCATTGGTGCACGATTGGGTTGGGGAGGGACCACAGGAGGGCTCCAGGGTGTGTCCAGCCTATCTCACTCAGTCCCGATCAGCTGGACCCCAGCAGCAAGCTAATTTACTGGTCGGAGCATCTGCCCCCTGGTGGTCAGTGCATGTCATAGCGACTGGTTGACCAGTTGACTGTCTGCCCTCTGGTGGTTGGTGCACATCATAGCGAGTGGTTGAGCAGCCTTAGCATATCATTAGCATACTACGCTTTGATTGTTCGGTTGTTCTGCTGTTTGGTTTATTTGCATATTACCCTTTTATTATATAGGACTAGAGGCCCAGTGCACGAAATTCGTGCAAGGAGGGGTGTCCCTCAGCCCAGCCTGCACCCTCTCCAATCTGGGACCCCTCGAGGGATGTCCGACTGTTTAGGCCCGATCCTACCGGGATCAGGCTTAAACAGGCAGTCGGACATCCCTCTCACAATCCAGGACTGCTGGCTCCCAACTGCTCGCCTGCCTGCCTGCCTGATTGCCCCCTAACCACTCCCCTGCTGGCCTGATTGATGCCTAACTGCTCCCCTGCCAGCCTGATTGCCCCTAACTGCCCTCCCCTGCAGGCCTGGTCACCCCTAACTGCCCTCCCCTGCAGGCCTGGTCCCCCCAACTGCTCTCCCCTGCAGGCCTGGGTTTCCCCCAACTGCCCTTCCCTGCAGGCCCTGTTGCCCCCAACTTCCCTCCTCTGCCGGCCTGGTCACCCCTAACTGCCCTCCCCTGCAGGCTTGATTGCCCCCAACTGCCCTCCCTTGCAGGCTTGATTGCCCCCAACTGCCCTCCCTTGCAGGCCTGGTCCCTTCCAAGTGCCCTTCCCTGCTGGCCTGATCGCCCACAACTGCCCTCCCTTGCAGGCCTGGTCCCTCCCAACTGCCCTCCCCTGCTGGCCATCTTGTGGTGGCCATCTTGTGTCCACATGGGGGCAGCCATCTTGTGTGTTGGAGTGATGGTAATTTGCATATTACTCTTAATAGATAGGCTTACATACAATACACAATCCTATATAATAATAGAGGAATATGCAAATTGTCCGTTACGCTGTCACATAACGACCAATGGCAGCAGGCGTGGGTGGGCAGGGACTTGCAGCGTCAGGGGATGGGTGGCGGGGCCGGGGCATGCAGATAGGCCTCTGCCTGAGGGGCGGCTCCCAGGTGAGTGCCGCAGCTTCAGTGAAGTGGCTGGCCAGGAGGCAGGCAGCCCAAGGGGTGCAGAGCAGTGCCGAGGCAGGGTGCACCAGAGGGGCCTTGGGCTGGGGCAGGGGGCAGAGGGCAGGGATCTGCCTCGCCCATGGAGAGCGAGGTTCTGTAGTGGTCCCAAGATGCGGGTCGGCCCAGCGGGGAACAAGGGGCAATGATTGCCAGCATGGAAGGACACCCAGGCAGAGGGTCGCAGACCTGTAGCCCTGAGGCAGGGGTTGAGGACGGTGCCAAGGCTGCGAGCGCAGCGAAGTGTGGGCAGGGCTGCATGCGCAGTGTGTCCGCAGGCCCCAGCGAACCCAGCCCCTCCCCCGGCCCCACCCCCGATCAGCCTCTCCTACCCCAGTTGAGGGTGGGGCGGCTAGCCAACCCCGGTAACCGCCCCCTCCCACCGCCTCTCGCCCAGGCCAGCCACGCCCCCACACTTTCCCAGGGCTGGGGGTAACCCAGGCAGGCTGCAGGCACGGAGTCAGTCAGAGGCAAAGGTCCTGGCTGTCCCTGGCCTAGAGTCCCGAAAACCTCAGCAGTGACCAAGGACCAAGACCGAGTGGAAAGGTCCCTGCTGGTGCTTATGGCTCAAAGTGCCAGGAGGAGGCGGAGTGTCTTGAACCTGCAACCCTGGCATCTGCACACCAAGCCTTGGGGTACACCATGCCAGTGGCGCCTGTGGGTGAAAGGGGAGAGCGGGGAGCTGGGGTGCGGAGCTGGGGGTGGGGCCTGGAGTCTTCGGGAGCTGCCCCCACACCTGCTCCCCTGGCTGTGGAGTCTGGGTGTGGGAAGAGCCGCCTGCCAAGGTTGCTGTGACCCCCGTGCTCTGGCCGCCAGGCCCTCCTCCTTGCCAAATCCGGGTTCTGACAGGTGAGCGAGTTTCACCAACTCCCAGCCTCAACTTTCCCCAGCTGCAGAAGCCAAGCACTGCCATGCAACACAGCGTGCTAGGGACCACCAAACACCCTGGTTTCCTAAACCGGCTCTTTCAGCTTCCGGATGTCCCAAGCCCAGCTTGGGCTTGGTCAAAGCCCCCGGTCAGCTCTGCTGCTTGCCTTCCAGGTGCGGCTAGCCCCGAGCTGGCTGGCATTGCGCTCAGAGAAGCAGCTGTCACTGGACTCAGTTAAATAAGAGAAATCAAAGAGCCGAGAGTAAATATCCTCCCAGGCCCTTTCTAGGACCCTGGGCAAGAAGGGCTGGGTATGGGGGTAATGGAAAAGGGCTGCTGCTTTGCATTTTATAATGAAAAGACGCCTGCTATGTAGAGAGGAGAGCTGATTCATTTCCAGCAACACCTGGCGTGTTCCCTGCCCCAGCCCTGAAGCCTGACAGCACCTAGCAAAGGTGTGTCCGCACAGCTATGTTGGCCTGGCTCCTGAAATGCTGGGAGCAAATTTGAGCTGCATTGATTAAAAAAAAAAAAAATAAAAGATCGAAAAGCACCTCTTTGTACTCAAATGGCACTATAAAAATGCAGATTACAGCATCTGATTTTGTCTTTTGTGTTGATTTTGAGGCAGAGCGCAGATAGGTTCATGGGAAAAGCAGGAAAAAAAACAAAGGGAAAGGGAGAGGATCCTGCCGTCCACAGCACTGAATGTTTTTTGGTGTGCTTTTTGTTGTGTTTTTTGTTGTTATTTTTCCTTCTGTTCTTCAAGTCAGTATATGCCATTTAAACCACTTTATGGCATTAGGTAATGAGCTAATGCTTCCTCTATTAAGAGCAAGCAGCAGTGCCTTTCATATGAGTCACATACATTTAATCCATTCAAATGGAGCATACTGAGTGGAGAGAATGGTATGTCTCATTATATAAAGAACTTGGCATTATGATGATATCTGGCTGAAGATCTTATTTATTTTGCAATTTAGAGAATGTAGACAAACCAGGCATTGAAAATGAATTTGCATGCTTAAATGCATGACTTTATTTTTATCTGTAACAACCAAACGACTGGTCACCAGGAGGTGCATTGATGGGTCCTGCAGCGCGGCAGGTCTGGGGTCTTGTGGCGTGGTGGGTCTGGGTGAGGTTGTGTGGTGTGGGTCAGGGCCGGGGGACCTGAGGCCATGTCCCCTGCCCTGACACTGGGAAGTGAGGCTGCGTCCCCCGCCCGGCGGGGCTTGATGGGGGTGGGACTGGTCGGATCTTGGTGTTGCTCAATGTGGGTGGGGCCAGCCTGACACTTCTATTATAGAGAAAGGGCCCATAGCAATATTAAAATATTTCCTCTAATTAATTCCCTTTTAATGTGCATGAATTTTGTACACTGGGCCACTAGTCCTATATCAGTGATGGGCAATCTTTTGAGCTTGGTGCGTCAAACTCCACCAAAAAACTGAGCATAACTCCGGTAGTGTGTCACTTTGAGGAAAAAACATTATTTCGCGATATTTATAGTTTAAATAACATAAATGTATAATTGTTATATATAATTGTATTTAATAAACCAAAAACTAAATATTTAGCTTACCTGCTTAGTGACTTCTTTGTTCATCAATCAGTTGGTTTCTTTTGTTGGTCTTGATATTTAGCTTGCGTGGGGTGCCATAAACTAAGATAAGTGAGGGGTAGGGGGAATTCTTTAACTAACCTGCCTATTAGTGACTTTTTTGTTGCTGAATTTCATTGGCTAAATCTTCAATTGAAGGTTGGTATTTTGTACACTTCAGGCCCAAGCAAGTGCTACTAACTTCATCTGTCAATCTGTTTCTTTTGTTGGTTTTGATATTATTTAACGCTGAGAATAAGGCCTCACAAAAGTATGTAGAGGGAAAAATTGTGAGTAAAGCCATTGCTATATTTTTCAGGATGCTAAAAGTGTCTGGTAGTCGGTTGCAGGCACTCCAAATTTCCTGTTCGTAGTGGCACTCCTCTTGATTCTCCAAGCGGTAACTTTCCAGATTCTCAGGCTTTGACCTCAAGTCAACAAACACCTGAGCCCAGATACTGTCTTGAAATTCTGCAAGTTGCATCTCCAAATCATCAATTTGCATCCATTGGAAACCATTTAATTCCAAACTACTCTAGACTACTACATCAGGATACTTAATTATTTTCATGGTCTGTTCTAGACTTCTAAATTGACTAAATCTATCACTAAACTGGTCAAGTAACGAGTCTAAAACATCCTGGTACTTCATATGCAAGAGTTCCATTTCATTTTGTACAGCTGCACTGGCCTTCTCAAAATACTTTGTTACTCGAGGAAAATACTTATAAGTTTTAGTTTCTACAAATCGCTTGAAAATTTTAACTTTACTTTCAAAAGCTTTTATGTATCCAAACATAATGTCAATACTTTTGCCAAAACCTTGTAACTTTAAGTTCAGTTCATTAATATGAACAGAGAGATCTATAAAAAACATCAGGGTGTTGACCCACTTATCATCATTAAGCTGAGGAAAGTTTCCCAGATCCTTATCGTCAAGAAATACCTTAATTGCCCTGACCGGTGTGGCTCAGTGGATAGAGCGTCGGCCTGCGGACTGAAGGGTCCCGGGTTCGATTCCGGTCAAGGGCATGTACCTTGGTTGCGGGCACATCCCCAGTAGGGAGCGTGCAGGAGGCAGCTGATGGATGTTTCTCTCTCATCGATGTTTCTAACTCTCTCTCCCTCTCCCTTCCTCTCTGTAAAAAATCAATAAAATATATTAAAAAAAAAAAAAAAGACTGGAGAAAAGATGGCGACCAGCAAGAAGGTAGGGAGAGAGAGAGAGTGTGAGTGAGGAACCCATAGAGGAGAGTGTAGACGTGTAGATGTGTGTGGTGTGTGTGTGTGTATGAGCTAGGGTCAGTTAGATTCTGCAGGGCTTCCAAGGGGCTGCCTAACCGGGCAGTCCTAGAAGGCGGAGCCCCGCGCACAAAGCAGACACTTCTCGGCGGCTGGTGCGGACGCGGAGACCACACCATCTTGAGAAACAGAGCTGCCTGAGACTCGGATCCTGGCTTCTGACACAAACCAGGACCCTGCAGCCACTGGGGACAGAGAACTGCTATCACAGCTTCAGAGGAAGAAACAACAAGAATCCAGACTTCCAGGCAGATTCCCGTGAGTCAAAGAGCCTATCCCCCTCCCCACAGGCGCTCGCGGATAGCGCCATAGTAACTAATAGACACGCCCCTCGCTCAAGCTGCAGAGCTTTGCTCAGGGACGCGCTCCGCCTTAGGGAATTTGGCGCGCAGGACAGAAGCAGCTCACCTTCGGGGAATTGGGGGGAATTTGGCTTGCGGGTCACAGCTCCCCTTCGGGGAATCTTAGAGCGTGCACAAAGGGGCTTCCCTTTGGGGAATTTGGTGCGCAGGATGGACTCCGCCCCTCTTCGGGGATTCTGGGAGAGTGCACAAAGGCAGCTCACCTTCAGGGATTTGAGAGTGTGCGCCCTAGCCGGTTTGGCTCAGTAGAGAGAGCACACACAGGACGCAGCTCCACTTCAGGGAATTTGGCACGCCGGACACAGCTGCCTGGGATCCCTGACTCACAGCGCATTCACACTAAGAGCCAACGACCCCAATTGTTGGTGCATGCACACACAGGGACCCTGATTCTCAACGAGAAACTGCACAAGGCAACAGAGACTCTGACACTCGATTCTTGGTGCAGATACAGGGAAACTCTGACTCCTGGCACATGATAAGGATCTCATTTTCGGCACATACCAACAGTGTGGTGCTGACAGGGCCCCTGATCCTAAGTGTGCACACGAGACCACACGGAACACTGGGGACACTGACCCTGGGCAAGTCTGGTTCCCACCAACCAAAGGCAGCCACACGTCCTAGTGTCAGAGCACTTCAGTGAAACTCAGGTGGAGTGAAGTCCCCACAGCGCACGGCCGAGGTCCACACAAACGGAAGCTTGAGCTTTCTGGTGATAGCCACAATGGGGAAACGAAATAACTCACAGAGGAAAGAAAATGTGGAGTCGCCAAGAAAGGAAATTAGTGAAACTGAAGCTTACAACATGACCGAAAAGGAGTTCAGAGTAATGGTCGTGGAATTTATACATCGGATGGATGAGAAAATCAACAACTTATGCAAGAATCAGGAAGAAATGAAAAGTGATATAGCTACAATCAAAAACACCATGGAAAGTTTCAACAGTAGACTACAAGAAGCAGAGGACCGAATTAGTGAGTTAGAAGATCAGGTACAGAAACAAGCTCAATCTGAACAGCAATTGGAGAAAAAAATTAAAAAGCAGGAGGAAAGCCTAAGGGAGCTTCGGGACAACATGAAGCGAAGTAACATGCGTATAATAGGGCTGCCAGAAGGACAAGAAGAGCAGCAGGGATTAGAAAATCTATTTGAAGAAATAATGACAGAAAACTTCCCGGATATGGGAAAGATAAAAGTTACACAAGTACAGAGAGTCCCAAGCAGGATCAACCCCAAAAGACCCACACCAAGACATGTCATAATCTCAATGGCAAATATAAATGATAAAGAGAGAATCTTAAAGGCAGCAAGAGAGACAGAGAGTTACCTACAAAGGAACACCCATCAGATTGTCAAATGATTACTCAACAGAAACACAACAAGCTAGAAGTGAATGGAAGGAGGTATACAAAGTGTTGCAAAGCAAAGGACTGAATCCAAGAATACTATATCCAGCAAGACTATCAATCAAAATTGAAGGGGAAATCAGGAGCTTCGCAGACAAAAAAAGACTCAGGGAGTTTATCACCACCAAACCAGCAATGCAAGAATTGCTAAAGGGAATACTGTAAAAAGAAGAAATAAACAGGTAAGAAGGAATACAGACACAAAAATAGATATGACTACAAACAAATACCTTTCAGTAATAACTTTAAATGTAAACGGACTAAATGCTCCAATCAAAAGACATCGAGTGGCTGAATGGATAAAAAAGCATGACCCATATATATACTGTCTACAAGAGACCCACCTCAGAACAAGAGACTCACACAGATTGAAAGTGAAGGGATGGAAAAATATCTTCCAGGCAAATGGAAATGAAAAAAAAGCTGGGGTAGCAATACTTATATCTGACAAATTAGACCTCAAAGTAAATGCCATAACAAGAGATAAGGAAGGCCACTTCATAATACTAAAGGGAGAAATCCAACAAGAAGAAATAATTCTGGTAAACATATACGCTCCCAATATAGGAGCACCCAAATACATAAAAAAACTCCTGGAGGATATCAAGGGAAGGATTAATAGCAATACAATCATAGTAGGAGACTTTAATACCCCACTATCACCATTGGACAAATCCTCTAAACAAAAAATCAGCAAAGAAACAGCAATCCTAAATGACTCACTAGACCAGATGGAATTAATTGACATCTTCAGAACATTTCACCCCAAAGCCACAGAATATACATTCTTCTCAAGTGCACATGGGTCATTTTCAAAGATAGACCATATGCTGGGTCACAGGCAAAGTCTCTTCAAATTCAAGAAGATAGAAATTATATCAAGCGTCTTCTCAGATCACAGTGGCATAAAACTGGAAATCAACTACAATAAATACAATCCAAAGAAATCAAACACATGGAGACTAAACAGCATGCTATTAAACAAGGACTGGGTCACCAGAGAGATCAAGGAAGAAATAAAAAACATCATGGCAACAAATGACAATGAAAACACAACAATCCAAAATCTATGGGACACAGCGAAAGCAGTCTTGAGAGGGAAGTTCATAGCTCTACAAGCCTATTGCAAAAAACAAGAAACAATGGTAATAAATCACCTAACCCTACAACTCAAAGAGCTAGAAAAAGAGCAGCAAGAAAAGCCCAGTGTAACCAGAAGGAAGGAAATAACAAAGATCAGAGCGGAGATAAATGACATAGAGACCAAAGAAACAATACAAAAGATCAACAAAACCAAGAGCTGGTTCTTTGAAAAGATAAACAAGATTGATGGACCTCTAGCCAGGCTCACCAAGAAGCAAAGAAAGAGGACCCAAATAAACAAAATCAGAAATGAAAGAGGTGAAATAACAACAGACCCCGCTGAGATACAAAGGATTCTTACAAAATACTACGAACAACTCTATTCCAACAAACTGGACAACCTGGAGGAAATGGACATATTCCTAGAAAAAAACAACCTTCCAAAAATCAATCAAGAAGAATCTCAACAGCTCAATAGGCCAATAACTATAGACGAAATTGAAGAAGTCATCAAAAAGCTTCCGGCAAACAAAAGCCCGGAACCTGACGGCTTCACAGGAGAGTTTTACCAAACATTCAAGGAAGAACTAAAACCTATCCTCCTCAGACTATTCCAAAAAATTCAAGAGGAAGGAACACTTCCAAGCTCCTGCTATGAAGCCAGCATCACCCTAATACCAAAACCAGATAAAGACAACACAATGAAAGAGAATTACAGACCAATATCCCTCATGAACATAGATGCCAAAATCCTCAACAAAATTCTAGCAAATCGGCTCCAGCAGTACATCAGAAAGATCATACACCATGACCAAGTAGGATTTATCCCAGGAATGCAAGGATGGTACAATATCCGCAAATCAATAAACGTGATACATCACATAAACAAATTGAGAGATAAAAAAAATCACATAGTCATATCAATTGATGCAGAAAAAGCATTTGACAAAATCCAACACCCTTTCTTGATAAAAACTCTCAACAAGGTGGGAATGGAAGGCTCATACCTCAACATAATAAAAGCTATATATGATAAACCCACAGCAAACATCATACTCAATGGACAAAAGCTAAAAACATTTCCCCTAAGAACAGGAACAAGACAGGGATGCCCACTCTCACCACTCCTGTTTGACATAGTACTGGAAGTATTAGCTAATGCAATTAGACAAGAAGAAGAAATAAAAGGCATCCAAATTGGAAAAGAACAAGTAAAGCTGTCTTTATTTGCAGACGACATGATATTGTACATAAAAAATCCGAAAGACTCCGTCAAAAAACTAATAGACTTAATAAATGAATTCGGCAATGTAGCAGGATACAAAATTAACGCCAAGAAATCTATGGCCTTTCTATACACCAATAGTGAACTTACAGACAGAGAGACTAAAAAGGCAATCCCATTTACCATCGCACCAAAAAAATTAAGATACCTAGGAATAAACTTAACTAAGGAGGTAAAAGACCTATACACGGAAAACTACAGGACACTGAAAAAAGAGATAGAGGAAGACGTAAACAGATGGAAGAACATACCATGTTCATGGATTGGTAGAATCAACATCATTAAAATGTCCATACTACCCAAAGCAATCTATAGATTCAATGCACTCCCCATTAAAATACCAACAGCATATTTCACAGACCTTGAAAGAACTCTCCAAAAATTCATCTGGAATAAAAAAAGACCCCGAATAGCCACAGCAATCCTGAGAAAGAAGAATAAAGTAGGAGGGATCGCAATACCAGATTTCAAGCTGTATTACAAAGCCACTATTCTCAAAACAGCCTGGTACTGGCACAAGAACAGACATAGATCAATGGAACAGAATAGAGAATCCAGATATTGATCCAAACCACTATGCTCAATTAATATTTGACAAAGGAGGCATGAACATACAATGGAATAAAGACAGTCTCTTCAATAAATGGTGTTGGGAAAATTGGACAGACACATGCAAAAAAATGAAGCTAGATCACCAACTTACACCATACACAAAAATAAACTCAAAATGGATACAGGACTTAAACATAAGACGGAAAACCATAAAAATACTAGAGGAATCCACAGGCAGCAAAATCTCAGACATATGCCAAAAGAACTTCTTCACCGATACTGCCCCTAGGGCAATGGAAGCTAAAGAGAAAATAAACAAATGGGACTACATCAAAATAAAAAGCTTTTTTACAGCAAAAGAAACTACCAACAAAACAACAAGAAAGCCCACTGCATGGGAGAACATATTTGCAAATGGCATCACTGGTAAAGGTTTAATCTCCAACATCTACAGGCAGCTTATACAACTTAATAAAAGGAAGATAAATGATCCAATAAAAAAATGGGCAACGGACCTAAATAGAATCTTTTCCAAAGAAGACAGAAGGAAGGCCAAGAGACACATGAAAACATGCTCAAGGTCACTAATTATCCGAGAGATGCAAATCAAAACAACAATGCGCTATCATCTCACACCTGTCAGAATGGCTATCATCAACAAATCAACAAACAACAAGTGTTGGCGAGGATGCGGAGAAAAAGGAACCCTCGGGCACTGCTGGTGGGAATGCAGACTGGTGCAGCCACTGTGGAGAACAGTATGGAGTTTCCTCAAAAAACTGAAAATGGAACTCCCATTTGACCCAGTAATCCCACTCCTAGGAATATATCCAAAGAAACTGGGAACACCAATAAGAAAGGAAATATGCACCCCTATGTTCATAGCAGCACAATTTACAATAGCTAAGATCTGGAAACAGCCTAGGTGCCCATCAGCAGATGACTGGATCAGAAAACTGTGGTACATCTACACAATGGAATATTATGCTGCCATAAAAAAGAAGGAATTCTTACCATTTGCAGCAACCTGGATGGAATTGGAGAACATTATGTTAAGTGAAATAAGCCAGTCAATGAAAGAAAAATACCACATGATCTCACTCATTTATGGATAATAAAGAACATTAAAAACTTGAACAAAAAGATAGATACAGAGGCAGTAAAGCATCAAACAGTCTGTCAAATTACAGCAGGAAGGTTAGGGAGAGGTGGGGAAGATAAGAGATCAATCAAAGGACTTGTATGCATGCATATAAGCATAACCAATGGACGCAAAACTCTGGGGGGTGAGGGCGTATATGGGAGTGGGGTGGGGGGGGGCCATGGTAAGATATGTACACATATAATACCTTAATAAAAAAATTGGAGAAAAAAAAAAAAGAAATACCTTAATTTCTTCAAAGCACTCCACAAAGCGCTCAAGAACTTTGCCTCGGCTCAGCCATCTTACATTATTGTACATCAGCAGTCCACTGTAGGTGGAATCAACCTCCAGTAAAAGTGCCGAAAATCCTTGCTTGTGAAGGGGGCGAGCAGCTATTAAATTAACTCTTTTTGTAACAACTGACATTAAGTCGTTTAAGTCAGTGAATCCTGCCTTGGCACATAAAGCCTCCTGATGGATAATACAATGAAAAGGCACAATCGGATGTCCAATAGCTTCTGTAAACAATTTGACAAATCTGACTTTTTCCCCCACCATATTTGGTGCCCCATCTGTCGTCACTGACACAACTTTAGAGATATCAATGCTTAGGTCACAAAATGTTTGTATAACAACCTTACATATTTCGCTTCCTGATTTACTTGCTAACAGTGATACTAACTTTATCAACTCTTCTCTCATTGTGAGACCATCAGAATATCGACCAATAATGGCCAACTGAGCATGTGATGTGACATCAGTAGTTTCATCAAGAGAGATCGAAAAATATTTACACTTCCTTATGTCTCTCTTTAATTGATGTTGTACGTTTGTGTTCAGTCTCATTATTCAGTCTTTTATGATATTTCTACTGAGTGGTAACTCAGATATTCTCTTAATAATTGCATCTTTATTCTGCATATCGTGAAATAGAACTGGTGCACATCTTAGGAGAGTTTCTTTAATAAATTCTCCCTCACTGAGCGCTTTTCCATGCTGAGCTATAGAGTGAGCAATGCTCACACTTGCAGATGTTAAATTTGTAGAGCCTTTCATAAATTTAAGGATGGAATTAGATTGGCTCTTATAAAGGTGTAGCTGCCTGGAAATGTATTCCTTCCTTTCATCCTCACTTTTTTCCAAGAACTGGGAATGATTAGTTTCAAAATGTCTATTTATATTCCACGTTCTGCTTACTACCGTTTCAGTACACAGAACGCAAAATGATCTGCCATTTTTTTCTATAGAGCCATACATTTCAGTCCACTGAGGGTCGGCCACTGCTACTACCACTTCCTTTACTTAACCTTAGTTTTTTATTTTTTGGGTTCTCCATCAGGGGGGCAGTGACAGAAGATAGAAAATTATAGATAGCTTGTTAGGCCTGCAGGCAATTAGGGGTTAACTAGCCTAACTAACCACAAAATGGTGCATATAGCTGTCTTTTAGGAAAGGGCAGGGTTAATAAGCAGAAATAGGGGTTAATAAGGATGCACAACAGTAATAGTGGTGAAATGGAGTCTGCACTATGGAGCAAGATGGTGTTCCTTATGTGAATTAAAATGACTGCCACTATTTCTAATGGTGGGAAACGGCACCCATAGCACACCACAAACCCTTGCCTCTCCCAGCCTCCCCCTCACTTTTCTCAGTAATGATGGATTAGAAATCCATGACACCCCAGAACAGTAGATAATGGTTGCTATGGTTAACTGTTATTTGGTTACTGGTAATGGCAGGGCCCGCAGAGATGCATCCCCTGCTGCATTCCGCTGCTCCCTGCTCTGCCAGTGGAAGTGAAGGCAAAGATCCCGGCTTAACCGGAAGTCCCAGAACTAGACGCTCTGTGCTGGACTTCTGTTGTTTTGGCCTACAGACCTCCGGGATAGAGTGTCTAATAGGGGAGGATGAAACATTTGCGACTAGAGTCTTGGACTCTAGTCCAAGACTCTAGTCGCAAATGTTTCATCCTCAGGAGCAGCAAATGTTTCATCCTCGGCATGCGACCGCCTCAGCGGCCGCGTGTCATCAGAAATGGCTACGCATGTCAGTGCTGACACGTGTGTCATAGGTTCGCCATCACTGTCCTATACAATAAAAGGCAAATATGCAAATTGACTGAATGGTGGAACGACTGGTCGCTATGACATGCACTGACCACCAGGGGGCATACGCTTAATGCAGGAGCTGCCCCCTGGTGGTCAGTGTGCTCCCACAGGGGGAGCAGTGCTCAGTCAGAAGCCGGGCTCACGGCTGGCGAGTGCAGCAGTCGGTGCCTAAGCCAGCAGTTGGACATCCCCTGAGGGCTCCCGGACTGCGAGAGGGTGCTGGCCAGGCTGAGGGACTCCCCCGCCCCCGCCCTGAGTGCACGAATTTCATGCACCAGGCCTCTAGTGTATTTTATATATATATGTTATATTACATATTATATGTATTGGGGTGTGGGAGGTGGCAGAGGATGGTGTGTGTAATTTGTGGCAAGCCCCAAAAGGGTCCTTTGGATTCTGGAGCAAACCTCTGCCATCAGTATTTAACTCCTAGGTATATACCCTCAGCAATGCCTACATGTGAGCCCTGACCAGTTTTGTTAAGTGGTTAGAGTGTCAGCCCATGGATCAAAGGGTCTCGAGTTCAATCTCCAGTCCTGGTAGGAGTGTGTGCAGGAGGCAACCTGTTGATGTGTTTCTCTCCCTCTCTCTCTCCCCCTCCTCCCTCCCTAAAGATCAATGGGAAAAATATCCTTGGATGAGGATTTTTTTAAAAAAAGAAAAGCAATGCATACATGTGAACACTAGAAAACACGAACAAAAATATTCATAGCCTCACTATTCATAATAGTTAAAATGTGTAAACAACTTTAAGTGTCCATCAATGGTAGAATAGATAAGCAAATTTGGGTGTGATCATATAATAAAATACTATATATCAATGAGAAAGAATAAACTGTTGCTATATATAATAAGATGAATACATTTTATAATATAATATTGTAGGAAAGAAACTAGCCACAAGAGAATACACATGATATAATGGTATAATTTATTTCATTATATAAAGTTCAAAGTAGGTAAAGTACACTCATATTCATAATTATTCATAATAGCCAAAAGGTGGAAGCAAAACAAGTGTCCATTAACAGATGAATGAATAAACAATGTAAGGTAAGCACATACAATGGAATACTATGCAGTCTTAAAAAAGAAGGTGTGGGAACCCTCATCAGAGTACAATGGATGCTCAAGGCCAATTTGCCATACACATGTGCAAAGGCGATAACACAGCAGTTTTACTGTATGCACTGCGCAGGTGTACCTTTCTATAACCCAAATATTGATGTCACTCTTTGGCCAGAAGCCTCTTTTGCCTGAACTAATATAAGATTGTGTTACTGACCAGCAGGTGGCTGGCTCCTATGATTGCATAGCTGCTTTGTAAGGCTGCTTTGCATAGCTGCTTTATGGGGTTACTTTGAAGAACTGCTTTGTCTTATGGGTCCTTTTTAGCAATAGCTACTCGGTCTGCAATAAAGCCTCTCATATATGCCCAATGACGACTTCTCATGTCTTTTCTGTCTAATACCCAGCGTCCACTGGGATATAGCCCCTAGCAGAGAAGGAGCCATGCTCCCACAGAAGGAAATTCTGACCCATGCTACAATTGGAACTTTTGAGGACATCATGCTAAATGGATAAGCCAGTCACAAAAATTCAAATACTTTATGATTCCACTTTTATGAGGTATCTAGATTAGTCACATTTATAGAGACAGAAGGTATAATGTTGGCTGCCAGTGGCTGGGGGGAGGAGGGAATGCAGAGTTGTTCAATGAGTATGGTGGATCACTTTTGCAAGATGAAAAGAGTTCTGGAAATTGGTTGTACAACAATGTGAATGTACTTAACACTACTGAACTATACACACACACACAAAAAGAATGGTTAAGATGGTAAATATGTCATGTGTATTTGACCAGAGTTAAAAAATTTTAAAGCAGGTAAATGAGTGTATGGTAATTAAAAAAAAAGGATAGTTACCTTTGGGGAGAGACACTGACTGAGAAGAGGGTAAATGGGGCTTCTGTGGTGCTGCTGGTAATGTCTATTTCTTGAGCTGGGGGTGGTTACCTGGGTGAGTGCACCAAGCCATACTCTCAGGATTTATGCATTTTCATGTTACTGTGGGACCCAGAGTGATTGCTGCCCATCTGCAGGGAGAGTGGTCAGCAGTCTTCAGCTATTAGTTCCTTCAGAGTCTTCAGAAGGCTATTTTGCCCGAGGTCATGCCCTTCCTTGGACAGCCTGCATCTGGTAACTGAACAAAGTAGAAATGTAAGATCCAGCCATTTAGACTTGATGCTGGACAATTCCGTTGGGACTTCTCACTCCAGATGACCTGCCGATTGCCTGAGCCTTTGTTGAGCCTTTGGCACAGATTGACTTCTTCACCATCTCACTACAGGAGAAAAGCTCAGTCCTGCTTTTGCTCCCTTCTTTTCACAGGTGTGGACCTCCAATAAGCATTTTGCATCCTAAACTTGATCTCTTTCTTGAGAATCTGAACTTGACAGTTGGTATCAAAGAAAGCAGATGATAAGATGGGGTTTTTGGAACTGGATCATCACCTTATCTGACATTACTGGAGGTAGGTCGAAGCACGGACAACTAATAGTGAATTGGGAGAGTGGAAAAATAGAATGGAAAGTTCTAGATAGTGGACTCAATGTATCAGATGCTAGAGGTATATGGGAGGGAGTAGTAGCTATAAGGATGATGGAATTGGGTGGCTATTGCTAAGCTCCATGAATGTGCTATAGGATAATCAACAACTTAGGGTCAGTAACAGGCAACTGAAAACCCACTTAGGTGGCACCAACCTTGACTTCCAAACGGAACAGTACATCTATAAAAGGAAAAGTGATAGAGTCTATATCATACATCTGAAGAGAACCTGGGAGAAACTTCTGCTGGCAGCTTGTGAAAACCCCTCTGATGTCAGTGTCACCTCGTCCAGGAATGCTTGCCAGCGAGCTGTGCTGAAGTTTGGAGCCACTGCTATTGCCAGTGCTTCACTCCTGGAACCTTCACCAACAGATGCCGGCAGCCTTCTGGGAGCTGAGACTTCTGGTGGTTCCTGATCCCAGGGCTGACCAGCAGCCTCTTACAGAGATAGCTTATGTTAACTTGCCTACCATTGCTCTGCAAAACACACACTCTCCTCTGTGCTATGTAGACATTGCCATCTCTTACGACGTCAAGGGGGCTCACTCAGTGTGTCTGAGGTGATGGATGCTGGCCCAGGAAGTACTGCGCACGTGTGTCACCATCTCCTGTGAATACCCATGGCTGTTCTTCATTTCTACAGAGACCCTGAAGAGATTAAAAAGGAAGAGCAGGCTGCTGCTGAAAAGGCTGTCACCAAGGAGGAATTTCAGGGTGAATGGGCTGGTCTGGCTCCCGAGATCACTGCTGCTCAGCCTGAGGCTGCAGACTGGTCTGAAGGCTCAGGTACCCTCTTGCCTATTGAGCAGTTCCTGACTGAAGCCTGGAAGCCTGAAGACTGAAGCCTCCGCTGCCACTGAAAACTGGTCTGCATCCCCCACTGCTTAGGTCACTGAGTGGGTAGGAACAACCACTGAGTGGTCGTAAGCTAATTTTCCACAGACTCTTGACAAAATGAAAATAAGGTTGAGAGTAAATAAAGTTTCTAAAAGAAAAAAAAACTAGAGGGCCTCTTTGGTTTGTACAAGAAGACCACATCTCCTCAGTGGGAAGGCGGAGAAGCTGAGGACTTAATAGTCTGAATGACTGACTTCAAAGACAGTTAAGTGCTCAAATAAGGCAGATCTCTTATGCTAAAGTTGGGGTCCTGGTTAAAAAAAAAACTGGGACCCTGACACATGGAACGGAGAAATACCTGAATTTTTTTTTAATATGCTTTTATTGATTTCAGAGAGAGGAAGGGAGAGGGAGAGAGAGCTAGAAATATCAATAATGAGAGAGAATCATCATCAATCCACTGCCTGCCACATGCCCCCTACCATGGATTGAGCCTGAAACCCAAGCATGTATCCTGATCAGGAATCGAATCGTAACCTCCTGGTTCATAGGTCAATGTTCAATCACTGAGCCACATCGGCCGGGCCTGAAGATTTTAATGCCACAAATTCCTCTGAATCTCTGAGTCTGCAGAAGTGGACCACACCTTCCCTAGAAAGAGCCAGAACACCCTGTCTTCTGGAAAACAATGCAGACACCTCTCCCTCACAAAGCAACAGGCACCCCACCTCCCCTCCACTAGGCCTAGGTTAGCTATAGCATAACCCAGCTAGGGAAGTGCTGGGCTTGATAAGGGAGAAAAAGAAACCATATCCCACAGGAGTGGCAAGGCCTAGCCAGAATGTACTGACAGGAGCCAGAGATGACACACTTGGAACTGAATTCTAAGAGTACTTGATGAGGGGGAAGGAACATAAAATTGGAAAGAGTCTAGACCTGGTTGGTGTTGCTCAGTGGGTAGATCATTGACCCTTGCACTGAAGGGTCTGGGGTTAGATTCCTCGTCAAAGGCATGTACCTGGGTTGTGGGTTTGCTCCCTGCCCCTGGTCGGGATGTGTGCGGGAGGCAACCAGTCAATGTGTCTCTCTCATATCTATATTTCTCTCTCTCTCTCTCTCTCTCTCTCTCTCTCTCTCTCTCTCTCTCCCCCCCCCCCCCCCTCCCTCCCTTCTACTCTCTCTGAAAAAGCAATGGAAAAAATATCCTTGGGTGAGGATTAACAAAGAAAAAAAAAGAGTCTATTGACTTGGGATCTCTCTCGAGTTACAGAATTCAATATCCTGGCAAGCACCAGGAAAGATAGTATGAACTCACCATTAGGATGGCTCTTAGCAGCATGGAAAAAGCAATGACCCATAGGGAAGCAAGCCTAAATGCTAGAATTGCTATGGCTGATGGTGGAAATGGGATGGAAAGACTCAAGTAAGTGGGTATGCTGGAATGGACTATGGATAACCAGAAGATCTGCCAGATAAATATGTTATGGAGAAGCCTAGAAGACACACTATTTACTAAGGCCATGAAGAATTTGCTGGTGAGAGGCACACCAGAATCTCTGAAGAGTTAAGTGGTAGCTGTCCCCTGTAGACCAAAGCTGATGATAAAACAGACTGTTACAGAACTTGGCTCTCTGATAGCAATGGAGACAATTGGGCCCTACAACAATATAGGCCAGATGGCAGTGCTTAACTTCCAGAAGCTAGGGATGACAATTATCTTAATGGCTGGTGAGGTTGGAATGGCAGCCACAGAAAGTTATGGAGCAAAGCACCTCTAGAGGCAAAATAGACAGACAATTGTCAAGGGTACTACTTAGCTTGTACCAGGAGAAGAAATTAAGGATAGGTGACTAGAAGACTGAAGGCAATAGCCCCAATAAAAAGTCACAATCCCTTCCTCAGTGTCTAGACTTGAGCCAGTTTTTAGTCCTGGAATCCCATGTCTGAAAAGGTAGCCAGGTCCTTAGGAGGAACACTCAAGCTACAGCAAAAATACATGGCAACGAGTTATGCTGATTCCCCCAGTCCTTTCCCAAAGAAATCTACATCCGTTTACTTGGGTAACTGCACTGGAAAAAGGGAATACCTAGACATATTAAAGTCTGTTGGACATCGGGTCTGTGTTGACATTGATACTGGAGACGTGAAGTGTCACCTGCTCCCTCCCTATTGGAGCTGGGGAGGCAAACGGGGACAGATAATAAGTGGAATCCTGTCTTAGGTTTAGCTTATTTGGGGCTGATTGAGTGCTTGGATCCACTCAATGGTCATTTCCCAATCCCTGAGTGATAATTGGAGTTGACTTACTCCTGGATGTCAGCATAGAAAAGTCCTGTGAGTAGGGATAACAGAAATTAGTTTCATCCTTAAGGATCTAAAGGATGCAGGATGGCAGTTTCCAACATAACCATGTTTAATTGGCCATTCTCACCTCTGCGGAGCCCACGTGAATCCTGTAGACTACCATGACCTCAACTTGGTAACATAGCCCTGACTGCAGCTGCTATGCCAGATGTGGTAACTGGCTAAAGAGGTTACTTTGGCTTCAGGTGTGTGCTATATAACCATTGACTTGAAAACTGTGTTATTTTCTATCCCAATCCTATATAATAAAAGCCTAATATGCAAATTGTCCCCTCAGGCGGTCATTTGACCAGGAGTTTGACTGGGAGACCAAGAGTTCGACCGCTCACTATGATGTGCGCTGACCACCAGGGGGTAGTGTGGAACATGGCGGGCATTAGTGGGTGACGCAGTGCTGGCAGCGGGCGGCAGTGGAGGCGCTGCTGGCCCTGATGCCCCCCCCCCCCCCCAACAGAGCAGGACCACAGCGGGATGGTGGAGCAGGTGAGCAGGCGGTGTCAGGCCAAGGTGGGTGCTAGCGGGGACCTGACTGCCCTGCAGAGGGTGACCAGCAGTGGCAGCCGGGGGGGGGGGGGGAAGGGGGTGGGGAGGGGGGGGGAGGGCCATCCCAGATCGATTGCCCCACAGGAGGGATGGTGGAGCAGGTGAGGGGGCGGCGTCAGGCCAAGGCGGGGTGCCAGGCAGGGCTGCAAAGCTTGGGGCACGAGCTGGGGCCCAATCTCCACAGGCCACCCTGAGGGACCCCACCTGTGCATGAATTCGTGCACCAGGCCTCTAGTCAGAAAAATAAAAGACAGGAAACATTTGCATTTACATAGAATGGACTACAGTATACACTTGTAGTCTCCTCTTCTATGTCATAACACAGTCTGAAGAGATTTGGACTACCATGATGTACTGCAGAGTATCACATTGATCCATCGCATCAATGACACTATGTTAATGCGCCAGGTGAACAAGAGTAGGTAGTGCACTGGAGGCCTTGGTAAGACATATGCATTCCAGAGACAGCTCTGAAGAGTCAGGGCCTTTGATATGAATAAACTTTTTAGGAATCCAGTTGTCAGGGGTATGACAAACCTCCTTAAAAATAAAAGACAATTTATTGCCATCTCACTTCTACCAGAAAGAAGGAAGCACACTACCTGGTGGGCCTCTTCTGGTATGGCACACCTAGGGAGACTGCTTGCCTATGGCATCAAAGGCTGACAGCTTTGAGTGAGGCCTAAAGCAGGTCCAGAGCACACTGGCCCTTTCCCATCACAGAAGAGCCAGCTGTTCGCTCTCACAGGAACAGACACATGTTGCAGGAATGGATTGCTTTTCCTGCACCCCGGGTCTCAGTCATTACCACTCACCGAGGGCTTATGGACTATTTCATCCACTATCACAGGATCCCACTTAGCATACCAGGAGCCTACGTTACAGCAAAGAAATTGTGAGAGTAGGCCCATGACCATGGTATTAATGGTCATATCTTATGCTGTACCTTATGTAAGAAGATGCTGGCTTGGCAGCATGCTGAAGCAGTCTGCTAAAAGCACAGCTGAATAGAGACAATTCTTCACAAAGATGGATGCTCTTCTCCAGGACACACTGAATCAATATGACTGGAGTGGTGTGCCACAAGTGTAAGGAATGGTGCTGGAATGGATAATATAGATTACTGGTATGGGTGACCAAAAATTGGCTTTCCATGTCCAATAGTCCTTTCTCTCTAGAAATACATCAAATCATTCTTTCTATAAGTTGACAATTATTTTGTATTGAAGTATGTATATGTGTACACAAAAAATGTAAATTAGGATTGTACCTGTGCAATTTCGTTTTATGTTTCTTCTTCCACCCTTATTGGATCAGTGGTTCAAACAAGATTTATTTTCTTTCTTTTTATTTTGAAATAATTACAAACTTTCAGAAAACCTGCAAGACTAGTGCAACCAACTATTTTGTCCTGAGCCTTTTAAGACTATGTTGCCAGACTCATGTAATACTTTAAAAAATAAAGAATTTAAATTAAAAAAGACTATGTTGCCAGAAAAATACCATGTCAATCACACACTTATTTTACTGTGTGTATTTCCTACAAACAACATTCTCTTACATGAGTACAACACAATCACCAAAACCAGGACACTGACAATGGTGCTCACTACAATCTAATCCACAGATATCATTCAAGTTTCTCCAATGGTACCAACAATGTCCTTGCAAAAGAATCCAACCCAGGGTCAAACTTTGTTTTGGTTTTCATCCCTCTTTAGTTTCCTTTAGTCTGGACCATTTCCTCAGTCCTTTCTTTGTAAAAAATGTGTTTTAATTGATTTTTTAGAGGGAGAGGGATAGAAAGATAGAAAATCGATGAGAGAGACACCCGTCCTGCATGCCCCCTACTGGGGATCTAGCCTGCAACCAGCGCATATGCCCTGACTGGAGAATTGAACTGGAGACCTCTTGGTTCATGGGTGGACGTTCAACCACTGAGCCACACCAGGCGCCTCAGTATTTTCTTGACCTTCACGATCGCTTTTGATAACAGACCTGCTATTTTGTAGAATATATCTTGATCTGGGTTTACCTGATGTATCCTCATGTATAGATTCAAGTTACATACTTTGACAGGAATATCACAAAATGATTCTTTTCTTCCCCTTACACCCTGTCAATTGTTGCATTACTCATGATATTAACTTTATTTGATTAAGATCGTCTCCATTAGGCTTCTTAGCACTCCAAATCTAAGTGCTGGGTGCTAAGTGGGCTCCTTACTTTCAGAAGTCATTGCTTCCAGTTGCTCTCAGAGGAAATAAATGTTTTATATATACATACATTCATACATTTACACATAATCAGTATCTATTTATATTAAATGAAAACTATTCCAAACCCAACCCAACACCAGAGGGTTTTCTAGTTCCCCCATTGCTGTTTGTCCTTCCATTAAAAAAATTATTTTTATTGTCTAAAGTTTTACATATGTTTCCTTTTTCCCCGATTGACACTCCCCACCCGCCCCCACAGCAATTCCCAACCCGGGCAAGTCCCCACCACTCCAGTGTCTGTGTCCATTGGTTATGCTAATATGCATGCATACGAGTCCTTTGGTTGCTCTCTAACCCTCCCCCCCCCCAACCTCCCCCGCCATTTGTCTCTGGATCTATTTTTGTTTGTCAGTTTATGTTGTTCATTAGATTCCACATATGAGTGAGATCATGTGATATTTATCTTTCTCTGACTGGCTTATTTTGCTTAGCATAATGCTTTCCAGTTCCATCAATGCTGTTGCAAATGGTAAAAGTTCCTTCTTTTTTATGGCAGCATAGTATTCCATTGTGTAGATGTACCATAGTTTTCTAATCCACTCATCTGCTGATGGGCACTTAGGCTGTTTCCAAATCTCAGCTATTGTAAATTGTGCTGCTATGAACATAGGGGTGCATATATCCTTTCTTATTGATGTTTCTGGTTTCTTGGGATATATTCCTAGAAGTGGGATTACTGGGTCAAATGGGAGTTCCATTTTAAACTTTTTGAGGAAACTCCATACTGTTTTCCACAGTGGCTGCACCAGTCTGCATACCCACGAGCAGTGCACGAGGGTTCCTTTTTTGACACATCCTCTCCAGCACTTGTCGTTTGTTGATTTGTTCATGATAGCCATTCTGACAGGTGTGAGACGGTATCTCATTGTTGTTTTGATTTGCATCTCTCGGATGATTAGTGACTTTGAGCATGTTTTCATATGTCTCTTAGCCATCTGTATTTCCTCTTTCAAAAAGTATCTATTTAGGTCCTTTGCCCATTTTTTGATTGGATCGTTTATCTTCCTTTTGTTAAGTTGTATGAGTTTTCTGTGAATTTTAGAGATTAAACCCTTATCTGAAACTAGAGGCCTGGTGCACAAAATTCGTACACAGGGGGAGGGTCCCCTCAGCCCAGCCTGCACCCTCTCCAATCCAGGACCCCTTGGAGATGGGGCCTAAACCGGCAGTCAAACATCCCTCTCACAATCCTGGACTTCTGGCTCCTAATTGCTCACCTGCCTACCTGCCTGGTCGCCCCTAACTGCCCCTCCCTGCCGGCCTGATCACCCCTCACTGCCTCTGCATGCTGGCCTGATTGCCCCCAACTGCCCCCCTGCCGGCCTGGTCATCTTCAATTGCCCCCTGCCATCCTGGTCACCCCCAACTGCTCCCCACTCAGCCTGGTCACCCCCAACTGCTCCCCCTGACAGCCTGGTCGCCCCACTCAGCCTGCTTGTTCAGTTGTTTGGTCGTCCCTCACTAACCCCCCTGCTGGCCTGGTCGTAGGCAGCCATCTTGTGAGGGTGTGAGGGTCAATTTGCATATTACATATTTATTATATAGGATAGCATTGGCATGCAGTGGGCTTTCTTGTTGTTTTGTTGATGGTTTTTTGCTATGCAGAAGCTTTTTATTTTGATGTAGTCCCATCTGTTTATTTTCTCCTTAGTCTCCATTGCCCTAGGAGCTGTGTCAGTAAAGATATTGCTATGACATATGTCTGCTATTTTGCTGCATATGGAGTCTTGTAGGATTTGTATGGTTTCCCATCTTACATTTAAGTCCTTTAGCCATTTTGAGTTTATTTTTGTGTATGGTGTAAGGTGGTGATCTAGTTTCATTTCGTTGCATGTATCTGACCAATTTTCCCAGTACCATTTATTAATGAGACTGTCTTGACTTCCATTGTATGCTCTTGCCTCCTTTGTCAAATATTAATTGAGATAATGGCTTGGGTTGATTTCTGGGTTCTCTGTTCTGGTCCATTGGTCTATATGTCTGTTCTTGTGCCAGTATCAGGAAGTTTTGAGAACCGTGGCTTGATAATATAGCTTGATATCTGGTATTGTGATCCCTCCAATTTTGTTCTTCTTTCTCAGGATTGCTGCAGCTATTTGGGGTCCTTTTTTATGCCAGATAAATATTTGGGGTTTGTAGATCTTTGAAATATGCTGTTGGCATTTTAATGGGGATTGCATTAAATCTGTAGATTGCTTTGGGTAGTATGGACATTTTAATGATGTTGATTCTACCATTCCATGAACATGGTATGTTCTTCCATCTGTTTATGTCTCCCTCTATCTCTTTTTTCAGTGTCCTGTAGTTTTCCGAGTACAAGTCTTTTACCTCCTTAGTTAAGTTTATTCCTAGGTATCTTAATATTTTTGGTGCAATGGTAAATGGGGTTGTTTTTTTAGTTTCTCTTTCTATGAGTTCATTATTGGTGTATAAAACGGCCATAGATTTCTGGGTGTTAATTTTGTATCCTGCTACTTTGTCAAATTCACTTTCTAGGTCCAGTAGTTTTTTAATGGAGTCTTTGGAGTTTTCTATGTATAGTATCATGTCATCTGCAAATAAGGACAGTTTTACTTCTTCTTTTCAAATTTGAATGCCTTTTATTTCTTCTTCTTGTCTGATTGCTATGGCTAGCACTTCCAGTACTATATCGAACAGGAGTGGTGAAAGTGGGTATCCCTGTCTTGTTCCTGTTCTTAGGGGAAATGAGTTTAGTTTTTGCCCATTGAGAATGATGTTGGCTGTAGGTTTGTCATATAGGGCTTTTATTATGTTGAGGTATGATCCCTCTATTCCCACTTTGCTGAGAGTTTTCATCAAGAAAGGGTGTTGGATTTTGTCAAATGCTTTTTCTGCATCAATTGATATGATTATGTGATTTTTGTCTCTCAATTTGTTTATATGATGCAGATATTGATTGATTTGCGGATATTGTGCCATCCTTCTATCCCTGGAATAAATCCCACTTGGTCATGGTGAATGATCTTTCTGATGTCATGCTGGATCCAATTTGCTAGAATTTTGTTGAGGATTTTGGCATCTATGTTCATGAGGGATATTGGCCTGTAATTCTCTTTCGTTGTGTAGTCTTTATCTGGTTTTGGTATTAGGGTAATGCTGGCTTCATAGAAAGAGCTTGGAAGTGTACCTTCCTCTTGAATATTTTGGAGGAGGATAGGTTTTAGTTATTTGAATGCTTGGTTGAACTCCCCCATAAAGCTGTCTGGACCAGGGCATTTGTTTGCTGGAAAATTTTTGATCACTGCTTCAATTTCTTCTATAGTTATCAGCCTATTCAGGTTTTTTTATTCTTTCTGATTGAGTTTTGGGAGCTTGTATTTTCCTAAGAATATGCCCATTTCATTTGATTGTCCATTTTGTTGGAATAGAGTTGTTCTTGTATTTTTTCATAATCCTTTGTATTTCTGTGGGATCGGATGTTACTTTACCTCTTTCATTTCTAATTTTGTTTATTTGGGTCCTCTTTCTTTGCTTCTTGGTGAGCCTGGCTAGAGGTTCATCAATATTGTTTATCCTTTCAAAGAACCAGCTCTTGGTTTTATTGATCGCTTGTATTGTTTTTTTGGTCTCTATGTCATATATTTCTGCTCTGTTCTTTATTATTTTCTTCCTTCTGCTTATGCTGGGCTTTTCTTGTTGCTCTCTTTCTAACTCTTTGAGTTGTAGGGTTAGATAATATATTACCATTTTTTTCTTGTTTTTTTGAGGTAGGCCTGTAGAGCTATGAATTTCCTTCTCATGACTGCTTTCACTGTGTTCCATAGATTTTGGATTGTTGTGTTTTCATTGTCTTTCATTGTCAGGATGCTTTTTATTTCTTCCTTGATCTCTCTGGTAACCCAATCATTGTTTAATAGCATGCTATTTAGCCTCCATGTGTTTGATTTTTTTTCATTGTTTTTATTGTAGTTGATTCTAATTTTATGCCATTGTGATCTGAGAAGATTCTTGATATGATTTCTATCTTCTTGAATTTGGGGAGACTTTGCCTGGGCCCCAATATGTGGTCTATCTTTGAAAATGACCCATGTGCACTTGAGAAGAATGTATATTCTGTGGCTTTGGGGTGAAATGTTCTGAAGATGACAATTAATTCCATCTGATCTAGTGAGTCATTTAGGATTGATGTTTCTTTGCTGATTTTTTGTTTAGAGGATTTGTCCAGTGGTGTTAGTGGGGTATTAAAGTCCCCTACTATGACTGTATTGCTGTCAATTTCTCCCTTGATATCTTCCAGAAGTTTTTTATGTATTTGGGTGCTCCTGTATTGGGTGCATATATGTTTATCAGAGTTATATCTTCTTGTTGGATTGCTCCCTTTAGTATTATGAAGTGGCCTTCCTTATGCCTTGTTATGGCCTTCACTTTGAGGTCTAATTTGTCAGATATAAGTATTGCTACCCCAGCTTTTTTTTTCATTTCCATTCGCCTGAAAAACCTTTTTCCATCCATTCACCATCAGTCTGTGTGAGTCCTTTGTTCTGAGGTGAGTCTCCTATAGACAGCAGATATATGGGTCATGTTTTCTTATCCATTCAGCTACCCTATGTCTTTTGATTGGGGCATTTAATACATTTACATTTAAAGTTATTATTGATCAATACTTGTTTGTCACCATTTTTATTCTTAACTAGTGACCCAGCATGCAAAATCATGTGAGACCCAGACCTGCGGGAAATTGTGCGAGACCCAGGACCGCCCTGGGTCCTGCGGTGCACTGGGACTTGGGGGAGTCCCGAGGCGCTGGCAGGACTCAGAGTCAAGTCCCCTCCCACCCACGCACGCCTCGCCCACCCACATGCTCCTCGCCATGCACACAGCCATGCCACCCATGCATGCCTCACCACGCACGCAGCCTCCTGGTGACCTGTCTTTGGTCGTTATGGCATTACAACCACTGGGTTTTTATTATATAGATGCCTGTGTTCCTTCTTCCCTTCTTCTTCTTCTTCTTTTTTTTTTTTTTTTTTACAGCAGACCCTTTAGCATTTCTTGCATTGCTGGTTTGGTGGTAATAAATTCCCTTAGTCCTTTTTTGTCTATGAAGCTCCTGATTTCACCCTCAACTTTGATTGATAGCCTTGCTGGGTACAGTATTCTTGGATTGAGACCCTTGCTTTGCATGACTTTGTATATTTCATTTCATTCCCTTCTGGCCTGATGTGTTTCTGTTAAAAAATCAGTTGATAGTCTGATGGGAGATCCCTTGTAGGTAACTTTCTGTCTCTCTCTGGCAGCCTTTAAGATTCTTACTTGGTCGTTGGTGTTTGCGCTTTTAATTATAATATATCTTGGTGTCAGTCTTTTGGGGTTCATCTTGTTTGGGACTCTGTGAGCTTCTTGGACTTGTGTGAGTTTTTTCTTCCTAATATCAGGGAAGTTTTCTGTCATTATTTCTCCAAACAGGTTTTCTATTCCTTTCTCAGTTTCCTCTCCGTTTGGCACCCCTATTATGCAGATGTTGTTTCATTTCATGTTGTCCCAAACTTCCCTTAGGCTTTCCTCCTGTTTTTAAAGTTTTTTTTTTTTACCAGTTGCTACTCTACTTGGCTATTTTTTCTACTTGGGTATTTTTTTTAGCTCACTGATGTGGTCCTCCGCTTCTTCTAATCTACTCTTGATGCTTTCTATTGAGTTCTTTATTGCAGCAATGTCATTCTTCATTTATTCTTGGTTCTTCTTCATTTTCTCTTGGTTCTTACACATATAGTTGAATTTGTCTTCCATCCTTTTCAGCATCCTTATGACCATTGCTCTGAATTCTTTCTCTGACCAATTGCTTGCCTCTATTTTGTTTACTTCCTTTTCCAGTGATTCCTCCTTTTCTTTTGTATGGGGGCTGTTTCTTTGTCACCCATGTTCGCTGCTCTCAGGGTGTCTGGTTATGTAGCTCTCTCTCTCCTGCATTAACTTAAAGGCTCAAAATACAACACGATAAGACACAACACACAGGGCACCAAACACAAATACATTCATGATACCAATAACCCCAAATAAAGGTTACCACCAGAGAAAAGAGAATTAGGGGAGAGAAAAGAGTACAAAAATGATATTGAGAAAGGAAAAAATGTAAGAGAGAAAAGAAAGAAAAGAAAAAAGAAGGGGAAAAATATATGTATATGGGGAGAAAACTCCAAAAACCCAACAACTAATCCAATAAATGCAAACAACCAACAACAATTAATCCAAAAAATTCCAACAACAAACACCCAAACAACAAACATCCAGATGAATCTGAGGAGGCAGAGCTTATTTCTAAAAGGTAAGGTCAAGGACTTGAATGAACGGGGAAATGGCCACCATTCAGTATAGAGGAGGTAGAAAGAGAATGAGTATACAAGAAGAATAGTAAAAAACAAAATACAAAAAAGAGAGAGAAATATATATATTAAAAAATATATAGAAGATACATATGGGAATCGCGCCCGCCGGAGGGTGTCACCGCGAAGTACAAAAGCAGCTGGGAAGCGGCTGCGCAGCGAGTTCCCAGCGCCGGGAAGGCTCCGCACCGCCTCGCGGCCGCGATGGGGCCGAAGCGCCCGGAGCCCCGGAGCCGACCTGTTGCGGGGCCGCCTCGCCGCCGGGACCCGGGCGCGCCGGGCGCGTCTTGAAGCGGCGGGAGAAGCATGGGCAGGAGGGTGCGGGCCGCCGCCACCGCGGGACTCTGGCTGCTGGCGCTGGGCTCGCTGCTGCCGCCGCGGACGGCGCTGCCCGCCCCCCGGCCGCCCGAAGACAGGACCCCGCGGCGCCCGGCCGGGGGCGGCGGCCCGGAGGCCCAGGCGGCGCGCGGCGCCCGGGTGGTGGCCCTGGAGCGCGGGGGTTGCGGACGCAGCTCCAACCGGCTGGCGCGCTTCGCCGACGGCACCCGCGCCTGCGTGCGCTGCGGCATCAACCCCGAGCAGACCCAGGGCGAGGCCCTGTCCTACCAGCTGGCGTGTCTGCTGGGCCTCCAGCGCCACGTGCCGCCGCTGGCACTGTCCCGGGTGGAGGCTCGGGGCGCCCAGTGGGCGCAGGTGCACGAGGAGCTTCGGGCGGCGCACTGGACGGAGGGCAGCGTGGTGAGCCTGACGAGCTGGCTGCCCAACCTCACGGACGTGGTGGTGCCCGCGCCCTGGCGCTCCGAGGACGGCCATCTGCGGCCCCTGCGCGCCGCCGGGGGCGAGCTGGCCAACCGCAGCCAGGAGGAGCTGGTGGGCCTGGTGCAGTGGACCGACTTGATCCCCTTTGACTGCCTGACGGCCAACTTCGACCGGCTCGTCAGCAACCTCTTCAGCCTGCAGTGGGATCCGCGCGTCCTGCAGCGCGCCGCCAGCAACCTGCCCCTTTCTCTCAGTTTCAAGCTGTTTCCTTTCCAAGTTCTGGGAGAACTCACCAGGTGAGAAGTGCAACATCCCCTCCACCCAGCCTGTAAAAGAATTCTTCCCTGTGGCAGCAGGGAGTTGGAATCGGAAGAAACTGGCTGCCTGAGCTTGGCCCCCCGGTGGCTGTCTCTGTGGGAGATGCATCCCATTCCTCGACCTCCTCCTCCCCTTTCCCAAAAAGGGAAACTTCTGTTTGAGCCTTTGAGCTCATTCTGCCGTTTTCTACCAAACACAGCGCTGGCGGCCAGAGGCGGCTGTGACATTGGCTGGTGGAGCCCCCTTCCTGTGTTCTCCCTTTGTTCCCGCTGGTGATGGTGACATCGCTGTTAAGAGCTGGGGAACGGATCCGGATGAGACAAAGAGATCAGGACCTCCAGAACCGGGGGAGTCCTGCAGACTCTGTGTATCTGACTTGTTCTTTACCGCTTGTCGTTTTGGCCTGAAGGCTGCAATGTGGGACTGGCTGGCTGTGTGCACTGAATCACATAATGCATTTCTCCCCCTTCCCCCCAATCAACCAAAATATTGACAATGATGATGTTCACCAGATGAAAAAAAATCAGTTTCATGCACTTTACTTTGTTTTTATTTTAATTTTGTATTGAGAAAAAACTTTCTTATTTGACAAAATTTGCCTACTATGTATATATGTGATAAAGTGTGGTGTAAATATACTAAACAAACTTGTATTTCAACAAAAGGGAGTTTAAAATTTAGAAAAAAAAGATATATATGTGTGTGTGTGTATATATATATATATATATATATATATATATATATATATATATATATATATATATAGTTTTTTCCCTTTCTTTATCTATGTATTCATCTGTTTTTGGTAAAGAAGAATAGAGAGTAGATAGGCCTGCGATGGTGATTGAAACTAATTAAGCTATTTGTAGAAGAAGAGAACAAGTGAGGAGAGGGAAAACAGAAGAAAAAAAAAAGACAGAAAAAACATACCAAACTAACAAACAATCAAATAACAAGACATAAAGAAAGAAAGAAAAAGGAAAAAAACTTTTGGCTAGTGAAGAAAGGGAAGAGAGAAGTGTGCATGGACTTGGAGCAGGGAAGAGAAAATTAGATATATGAGTAAGATCAATTTTTAACATGGAGTAAAAAGAAAGGATAGAGAAAAATTAAAGCAGGAACAGGGTAAGAGAAACAGGATGAAAAAGGGGAAAAGTGGGGAAGAGAGTGTTGGCATAAAGGAAAAATTGAGATAGAGTAAAATAATGCTACAATAAAAATAAAAATAGAATGTAGAACACTAATCCAAAAATAAGCCCCAACTGGTTTGGCTCAGTGGATAGAGTATCGACCTGCGGACTGAAGGGTCCCAGGTTCGATTCCGGTCAAGGGCATGTACCTTGGTTGCGGGCACATCCCAGTAGGAGGTGTGCAGGAGGCAGCTGATCGATGTTTCTCTCTCATCAGTGTTTCTGGCTCTCTATCCCTCTCCCTTCCTCTCTGTAAAAAAATCAATAAAATATATTTAAAAAAATTAAAGAAAGAAAATAAAAATAAAGAAAAAATAAAATAAAACTTTAAAAAGTAATAGTAATAATAATAATAATTGAAAATAAAAATATAATAATAAAAAAGTAAGATAAAGTGAGAAAACAATGTTAGTTTCTTAAGTAAAAGATAAAAAATAAAAAAGTGAAGTAGTGAAGGTTGTTCACTTCAGCGGAACTTCAATGACCCATGGGGGCTGGTTTAAGACCCCTCTCTACTGTTCTGCCTGGCACATCTGTTTCCTGTCATGTAGTCAGCACAGTGTTGAAGTTCTCTGCAATTCACTGCTCCTGTGTGTCATAAGCCACAACCTTGTTTTCAAGCAGCGGGATCTGTCTGCTCACTTTGCTTCTCTGCCTGCCTTCAATTGTATTTACACAAGCGTCAATTTCTGACACAACCTCTGGGTGGCAGTGTTTCTGTATTAGTTTCCAGGACCAAATGGCCCCTCAACCCAGTGTTTAGACTCTTCTTTCCCTGCCACACTTAATACTGGGTTGGAGGGATGGACTGACCCAAAGCTGGTTTCCTGCTCATCTCTTCTTATTCTGATCCCCAGTTTCCACAGAAACAACTTTCCCCTGCAGTCTCGGTGAGTGTTTTTAATTGGAAGATCCTATGTACTTGACTTAGCAAGCAAAAGCAAGGAAGTAAAAAAGACAAAGGAACCGTGCCAACTCACATCTTTCTCCCCCGGCACTGCGTGGCTGGTATAGAACTTCAGGCTGCCTTTCTGGGCACAGTCTCCCATGGCTGTGGGCTTAGATCTAGAGTCCCCCACTGCCAGCAGCCCTGTGGGCCCCCTTCCACATTCGAGGGCTACACTGACCCCAAGGGCCATGGATTTGGTGGGGTGCAGTCTCCTTCTGAGACTCTAGTCCCCGCTGCACACATTTCTTCCTCCAGCCTGGATCCCAGATCTCACCTCTCTCCAGGGGATCTCTGATCTTTCTGTCCATGGACTGCCTCACCAGCTGTGTTTAATTCACCAATTCCGGGTGGGTGTTATTTGATTCAGCTGTTCCTCCTATCTTCTCTGTGAGAAGGTGCAAGACCTGTCTGCATATTCAGCCACCACCTTGTCTCCCCCTGGACAAACTTTTTAGGTGCCCGCAGCTGGGGAAGCTGGAGTCTCAGTGTTTGTGTGTTCACAGCTGAGGCAGCTTGTCCCTGGGGGTTGTGGCTGTAGGGTCCCAGGAGGTATCTGAGGTCTCCTCAATTGAAGATAAGGCTGGGCTTCCAATCACAGCTGCTCTCCCCGCCAAGATGGCGCAGTCTCTGCGGCAGAGCCGGACACTCCAGGAGAGATTTCAGCAGCAGTGGAGGCTGCCCGGCCAGGGGAGCCTGGTCCGCCAGTCCCCAACAGTCCTGTGAAATATAGCTGTCCCTCAGTCACAAATACAGACACTCCCCGCACAGCCACACACTCTCCTTTCACTCTCTCACTCACACACTATCTTGCAGCCTGCCATCCTGTTGGCTGCCCTCCAGGAGAAATCTCCATAAGTTTCAAACATTTTTTTAATTTATTGATGAGAGAGAGAAACATTGATTTGTTGTTCCCACCAATTTAAGCATTCATTGGTTGATTCTTATATGTGCCCTGACTTGGGATCGAACCCCCTCACCATGGTGTATTGGGATGAAATCTAACCAACTGAGCTACCCTAGCCAGGGCTGTCCTTTCATTTTTATTTATTTTTTAATCCTCACCTGAGGACATACTTAGAGAGGGGGAGGGAGGGAGATGGCATCACTATGAGAAACATCAATTGGTTGACTTCTATATGTGCCCCAACCAGGAATTGAACCAGCAACCTTTTGGTGCACTGGACAATGTTCCAATCAACGGAGCCACTCCAGCTGGGCTGTCCTTTCATTTTTTTTAAAATATATTTTTATTGATTTCAGAGAGGAAAGGAGAGGGAGAGAGAGAGATAGAAACATCAATGATGAGAGAGAATCATTGATTGGTTGCTTCCTGCACACTTCCCACCAGGGATGGAGCCCACAACCCTGCAACCCGGGCATGTACCCTGACCAGGAATCTAACTGACCTCCTGGTTCATAGGTCGACGCTCAACCCCTGAGCCACATCTGCTAGGCTGTCCTTTCATTTTTTAATACTGAGAGACTTGCTCCCATTATCTAGTTATCCTCAAAATACTGTACTTACTTGATCAGTTCTTTGTATTATCTGTGCCACCACTATCCTGCCCCTTTATGAACTCTCTTCTCTCCTCACCTAGCCTCTCCTCACCTAGCTTGGACTCTGACATTCCCAGCTGGGCAGCTGCTACCACATCTCCATTCCCCTGATGTGGTGACATTCCCTTGTGCTTGGGCTCCCACACCTCAGTCTTAAGCACCACCAAGCCCTCTCTTCCCACACTGACTCCCTCCTCAGTTTGCTTGGTCCCAACCATGAAATGACATTTTTTAAAGGAAAGGGATTATGAATATGCACTATAAATTCTTACTGTGAGAAATCAGTCATATGTCTTTAGAGAGGCATGAGGACAAAATTAATGATATTTGAACTTATGTTAGGGTTCTAAAAGTACCAACTATATTCTGGCATTTAGTTTATGTGGCACTTTTTTCCCACCCCCTCTGGTGGACTTTCTTTTTTTTTTAATTTAATAAATCTTTATTGTTCAGATTATTACAATTGTTTCTCCTTTTTCCCCCCCCATATTTCCCCTCCACCTGGTTCCCACCCCCCCCCCTCTGCCATTACCTCCCCGCCTCTGTCCTCATCCATAGGTGTATGATTTTGTCCAGTCTCTTCCTGTACCCCCCACACAGACACCCCTTTCCCCCTGAGAATTATCAATCCACTCCAATTCTATGCCCCTGATTCTATTATCTTCACCAGTTTATTCTGTTCTTCAGATTTTTAATTCACTTGACTTTTAGATTCACTTGTTGATAGGTATGTATTTGTTGTTCATAATTTTTATCTTTACTTTTTTCTTCTTTTTCCTCTTTTTAAATAATACCTTTCAGCTTTTCATATAATACTGGTTTGGTGGTGATGAACTCCTTTAGCTTTTTCTTATCTGTGAAGCTCTTTATCTGACCTTCAATTCTGAATGATAGCTTTGCTGGGTAGAGTAGTCTTGGTTGTAGGTTCTTGCTATTCATCACTTTGAATATTTCTTGCCACTCCCGTCTGGC
Organism: Ia io; assembly: GCA_025583905.1. Taxonomy (NCBI): domain Eukaryota; kingdom Metazoa; phylum Chordata; class Mammalia; order Chiroptera; family Vespertilionidae; genus Ia; species Ia io. The sequence goes on from JAJQQW010000008.1 coordinate 111,177,152, forward strand.
CTGCATAGTTTCTGTTGAGAAATCAGCTGATAATCGTATGGGTGCTCCCTTGTAAGTAACTAACTGTTTTTCTCTTGCTGCTTGTAAGATTCTCTCTTTGTCTTTTGCCCTTGGCATTTTAATTATGACGGTGCGCGTGGCTTTTTTTCAACCCGAAGGGAGACGAGCTCCCAATCACTCTGAAATCCAGTTTCTGGGGACACGCGGGGGACCCAGACACCTATGGGGAGAAGCTGGACTCTCGGCCATCAGGTCGGAAAGTGAGAGTGACTTTCTTGCAGAGGTGCGCCCAGCAATCAGTGTTTACTGCGCTGGAGCGTGGGACTCGGGGACTTGGAAACGCGGAAAGGCAGAGACGGCTGATGGCTGACGGCTGACAGCAGCCATCCCCGTTTGCCACGCGCTAGCCTAGTGACACCCTGAGACCCTGCCCCGCCCTGAGACCCCGCCCCACACAATCTACAAACCTGCCCAGGCTCCACACAGTGGCTTTTGCATATAAATGGCCTGCCTTGTGGCAGCTTAACCAAATTAACTGAAGCTTAGTTGAATCAGACTGCTCCAAAACCGCCCAAGCAAAGAGGAGAAAACTAGTTCTGGCTGTAGTTCCTGCTGGGGGGCTTCAGACAGTAGCTGACCTGCACCCCATTGGAGATCCAGAAACTAGGGCATCTAGTGGTTGGTGTGAGACGACACCAGATTTCAATCACTCGCATAAGGGACACATTCAAGAGGCAGACTCAGTGAGCGCCAAAGCCCTACTGGAACAAGTCCCGGCCCATAAACGTGTCTCCTGCACAGCAACTCTTCCTTTATAGACACAGGGGGTCCTCACAGCCAATTGGCCTGGAGGTCCATTCCTCCCAGTGACACCAACAACAATCAAGACTTAACTACAACAAGGCTGTACACACAGTCCACTAAGGGGTTCACCAAGAGCGTCCACCTCAGGTAACTGGGAGGCTGACTCATTGAACCAACAGGATACCTAGTACACAAAGCTACCCTACCAACTCAGGGAAGCAGCGAAAATGAGGAGGCAAGGAAACAGATCCCAAACAAAAGAAGTGGAGGAGAACAAACGAATGGTCATAGAGTTCAAAACCACGGTTATAAGGTTTTTCAAGAATTTCATGGAAAAGGCCGATAAATTTAATGAGACCCTCGAGGATATGAAAAAGGACCAACTAGAAATTAAACATACACTGACTGAAATAAAAAATATTATACAGAGACCCAACAGCAGACTAGAGGAACGCAAGAATCAAGTCAAAGATTTGGAATACAAAGAGGAAAAGGACATGCCTCCAGAAAAGCAAGAAGAGAAGAGAATTCAGAAAGTAGAAGATAGTGTAAGAAGCCTCTGGGACAACTTCAAGCACACCAACATAAGAATTATGGGGGTGCCAGAAGAAGAGAGAGAGCAAGATACTGAAAACCTATTTGAAGAAATAATGACCGAAAACTTCCCCCACCTGGTGAAAGAAAGTCCAGGAAGCGCACAGAACCCCAAATAAAGGAATCCAAAGAGGACCACACCAAGACACATCATATTTTTGTAAATAGTATAAAATGGGGGTCCAATTTTTTTCCTGGTAAATAATACCAGCATCATTTATATATTAAAATTTCACCTTTCATATGTTATATTCTTATAAAGAGATATATATTCCTGGATTTTTCTAATCTGTTACACCAATCCATTTGTCTATTCTGACGCCAATATCATACAGATTTTATTATGGTAACTTTATAGTGTCTTCCATGATCTGGTAAGCTGTGTGAAGTGAGCCCTTAGTGTATTCTTCCTACGTTTGTTGGCTATTCACAGGTATTTTATTCTATCCAAATGAATCTTAAAATAATTTAATACAATTAAAAATAAATCTGTAGAGATTATGATTAGAATTTTATTAATTTTATATAAATTTATAGAGTTGATCATTTTGTGATACCAATTTCTGATATTCAAGAATGAAACAATGAAGATTATATAATGTCTGTTCATTGATCAGATTTTACTTCATTTATTTATTCAACAAATATTGTTTAGTACCTACTACATACTAAGCACTCCTCAAGATGCTGGGGATACAACTGTGAACAAAACAGACCAGGTTCTTGCTGTTTTGAAGTATTCATTCTAGTTAGGGGACACAGGCAATAAATTCTATATTATAAAAGCCTAATATGCTAAGTGTCTGGTCGTCTAGTAGTCCGTTCAACCAATCAAAGCGTAATATACTAACGATATGCTAAGGCTGCTCAACTGCTTGCTATGACATGCACTGACCACCAGGGGGCAGACAGTTGACTGGTAGGTTAGCTTGCTATTGGGGTCTGGCCAATCAGGACTGAGCGAGACAGGCCGGACATGCCTTGGAGCCCTCCCGTGGTCCCTCCTCAGCCCCAATCGTGCACTGGTGGGGACACTCAGCCTGGCCTGCACCCTCTTGCAATCCAGGACCCCTTGGGGGATGTCGGAGAGCCAGTTTCAGCCCAATCCCACTCAATGCATGAGCTGCCCCCTGGTGGTCAGTTCGCTTCCACAGGAGGAGCGCCACTCAGCCAGAAGCTGGGCTCTTGGCTGGCGAGCAAAGCGGTGGTGGCGGGAACCTCTCCCGCCTCTGCAGCAGTGCTAAGGATGTCCGACTGCCGGCTTAGACCTGCTCCCCCCAGGGAGCAGGCCTAAGCCATCAGTCAACCATACCCCAAGGGCTCCTGGACTGCAAGAAGTCACGGGCTGGGCTGAGGGACCACACACCCCCCCCGACCCCGAGAGCACAAATTTTGTGCACCAGGCCTCTAGTATATAATAATGTAACAAATAAATAAGCAATATGCCAGATGATATTAACTGCTATGACCAAAAAAAAGTGTTCAGTTGAGGAAGATATAGAATTGTGTGAGGAGGGCTGTTTTTGTTTGTTTTTAAATTTAGGCTGACAAGGTGATGTGGTGACATTTGAGCATAGCCACAAAGGAGTAACCTAGGTAGTCTAGGTAGAAGATATAGCAAATGCAAAATGGGAGCATGCTTATGTTATGGTGTCAGGGGAAGAGCAAGCAACCCAGTGGGGCTACAGTGAGGGGTAAACAAGTGGGAGTATGGGGGTAATGAGGGCTTTGGCTTTAACTCTGAGTGAGAAGGAAGGTTACTCCTAAGGGTTTTTGTTTTTTTAATATATATTTTTGTTGATTTCAGAGAGGAAGGTTGAAGGAGAGAGAGATAGAAACATCGATGATGAAAGAGAACCACTGACCAGCTGCCTCCTGCATCCCCCTACTGGGGACTGAGCCCGCAACCCAGGCATGTGTACTTGACCAGAGTCGAACCCAGGACCTTCAGTCCGCAGGCTGATGCTGTATCCACTGAGCCAAACTGGCTAGGGCTACTCCTGTGTTTTGAGCAGATGGGTAACATGATCTGATGAAGGTTTTAAAAGATCATTCTTGTGGACAGAAGTGGAAGGAGGAAGACCAATTAGGAATCTCTTAGGATAATTCTTGCCTGAAATGATGGTGGCTTGCTTGGACCCAGGAGGTAGAGGTGGGAGGAAGTGGAGGATTCTGATCAGCCTGGCTGAAGTGCCATAATAGTCCACTAGAGGGCTGAGCTATGCCAGACACCCTTTTTTCACCCTCCCATAATGGCAGGTTGTGGAACAGCCACCACTCCCTCTTTGTTATTAGAACTCAGATTTCATTTGGGATTGTGGTGTGCCCAACCTCAAAGGATGAATCATGATGGTGTAGGCAACATCTCTATCTCCATAAGGGTGGTCATCTAATGTCTTAGACAAACTTCCTTTGCTTCTGAGACCCTTCAGTTTCTCCATCAAACTCTCCTATACAGTATATGTGCATGCATCAACTAGTGTAGTAAAGTAGTCTTGGAAAACAGGTTTGCTGAGTATAACTAGGAACTCCTTTCTTTGCCATTATTTCTTGCCTTTTTAAAGCCATAGTGTTGAATGAAAAAAAAGTTTTTAAAATTCAATTAAAAATTTTGAGACAAAAGAGTTAACAGCAGCACTGTACAATAAAACTACAGTAAGAGCCACATATATAACTCTAAGTTACAAATTTTTAAAAAGTAACAAGAAACAAGTTGAAATTAAGGCTACTGATATATTTTATTTAATGCACTATATCAATAATATTATTTATTTTTAAAAAATATATTTTATTGATTTTTTACAGAGAGGAAGGGAGAGGGATAGAGAATTAGAAACATTGATGAGAGAGAAACATCAATCAGCTGCCTCCTGCACACCCCCTACTGGGATGTGCCCGCAACCAAGGTACATGACCTTGACCAGAATCGAACCTGGGACCCTTGAGTCCGCAGGCCGACACTCTATCCACTGAGCCAAACCGGTTAGGGCAACAATATTATTTTAAAACTAGAGGCCCAATGCATGAAATTCATGCAAGAGTAGGCCTTCCTTCCCCCGGCTGCCAGCACCGGCTTCCCTTTGGCACCCGAGACCCGGGCTTCCCTCGCAGCCCAGGCTTCATCCAGAAGGTCATACAGAAGGACGTCTGGTCTAATTAGCATACTATACTTTTATTATTATAGATGTAAAAAATACCAAATATACTTAATGACATTTTACATTCCTTTTTTTACACTAGGTTTTCAAAATCTAGTGGGTATTTTATACTTTCAGGTCATCTCATTTTGGATGGGCCACATTTTAAGTGCTCAATACTTACATGTGGCTATTGTCCACAGTATTGTGTAGGTTTACAGAATGAGGAAGGATATCTTGTCATTTTCCAAGTATTCATTCTACTCTTTCTTTCATTATAGACTCCCCAAAATTAATGCACACAAATGGCCAGTTGGAGACACCATTTCCAAACTTCTCTAAGAGTTATGCGTGGCTATGTGGATTCATTTTCTATTGAAGTGTAATAAGCTACCACAAACTTGGGAGCTTAAAACAACACCACTTGCTACCTCAGAATTTTGTAGGTCAGAAGTCTGGGCTTGGCTGGGTTTTCTGCTCAGGGTCTCACAGGGTTGAAGTCTATGTGTCCACTGGGCTGGGCTTTCTTCTGGAAGCTCTGGGGAAGAACCTGCTTCTAAACTCACTCAGGTTGTTGGCAGAGTCCAGTTCCTTGTGGCAATGGGTCTGAGGTCCTGTTTCCTTGCTGTAAGCTGGGGACTGCTCTCTGTTCCTAGAAGCTGCCTGGACTCCTTCTTATGCCCCTATATCGTTAAAGCAGCAACAGGAGAGGAATGGTGGCGTGAGAGATCCCCTTGGCCTCTGCAACTGAAACTTTAACAAGTTGATCAACAAAGGATAACTCAACAAGGATTCCTTGCTTAATATAGAAGCACACCTGAGAGACCTGTGCACTGAAGCACCTAAAGGTGGACAACCAGGAATAAAAGGGTAGGTGAGAAGGGAGGCGAGACCACGGACACAGCCCTGCAGCTGGGAGCTGGCAACCAGCTTGGCCGAAGAGCGGAGGAAGCCAGTGGTAGAAGACGCTTCCTTTGGCCAGGAGTAACAGAGTGTTCCCGTGGGTTTTCCAGCAGGATGAGTGATGAGAATAGGGGCTGAGCCAGCAGAGACTCCTGGGCAAGAACACAGCATAGGGGTTCTGCCAAGGCTGTCCACTTTCAGATGGTGGTGTTTCAGACAAATAAACTGGGCCACAGAACCCTGCTCTCCCTTGGACTCCCAAAACTCACCTCCAGTTGCCATTGGTGTGGGGTCAAGTAGCATATTATCTGCAACCCGAGAGCTATTGCAGTAGAATCGCTATTTCCCTCTGTGATTGATCCCTAGGTGGGGGACCCCGTGGAGGTCCAGTGTTGCCATTATGGTGAGAGCAAAACAAACCCCACCCCCAAGCAGCGCTGCTGTAATGTCTGAGGAAAGAGGTGGTCAGCTCTGGGAGGTCACAGAGGTAAAAATCTTGTGATTCAGCACCACCTACTGGAAAGTAGTAGCAAAACCTCTTCAGAGAAAGCTGCTAGAGAAAGGTCAAGAATATACAATAGATGCCTAGATAGAGGAGACCAGCAAATACCATGAATAGCCACAGTAATGAGGGAACTCAGAAAGAAAATGAAAAATCTCCAGAAAGCAAGCTGGAACACATGGAAATGTGTGATATAAATGACAGTTCTGAAAATACTCAACTAGATGTGAGAAAACACAGACAATTCAATGTACTCAAGTGTTTTACCAAATCGAGTACTTTACCAAAGAGATTGAAACTTTAAAAAAGAGCCAATCAGAAATCCTGGAAATGAAGCATGCAATTAAAGAGATTAGAAGTGAACTACTGAGTATAGAAAACAGAGCTGACTAGATGGAGGAAAGGATTAGTGACATCAAAGATAGAAATCTAGAAATGATGCAGAGAGAAGAGAGAGACCTGAACATAAAAAAAAGAAAGAGCTCTACGAGAACTATCTGAGGGGCTGCAAAGGGCAAGTGCCTCCAATACTCTAGGTTGTTAATCTTTCCATGATAATGGACAATTCTCAGATAAGGAGAATGGATCACATTCCAGGTTAACTCCCTTGCCCCCAGGTGCACAACTCTCAGCCAGGTTAGAATATACTTTCTCTAATCAATACAGAACAATCATGGTTAATAGAGCATGATTAATATTTCTGCCCCTAACACTCCCAGCGCCAGACTGGACATAAAAATAAATTGGGGAACATTCACCCAGAATTACCATCTGAGGTCCAGCTGAGGAGTAGAGTTATGTCAAGGAAGGACAGAAAACACCTGGGGAATGATAGGAGGGGCAAGAATGAGGAGGGATCTTTTGGCTACAGGAGGGTTGTTTCCCTGAGAAGATCAAGGTCCAGAACCCAGGCTTAGCTCCACATCCAGGACCACCAGAGCCAAGACCAGTGGCCCATATAACATCCAGCCATGAAAGGCATCAGGGCGTCTGGCTGCCCAGGAGATTGGAGCCTATAGACTGGAGCTGGTCAGAGAGTCATGGGTTCGATTCCAGGTCATGAACACGTACCTCAGTTACAGACTCAATCCCAGCCCTCGGTAGAGGCAAGTGCAGGAGGCAGCCAATCCATGCATCACTTTCACATAGGTGTTTCTCTCCCCCACTCCACTCCCTCTCCTCCACTCTCTCTAAAAAAAAAATGGGGGGAAAAAATCCTAGCCCTAGCCGGTTTGGCTCAGCGGATAGAGCATCAGCCTGCGAACTGAAAGTTCCCAGGTTCAATTCCAGTCAAGGGCACATAACTGGGTTGTGGGCTCGATCCCCATTGGGGGACTTGCAGGAGGCAACCGATCCATGATTCTCTCTCATCATGGATGTTTCTCTCTCTCTCTCCCTCTTCCTTCCTCTCCAAAATCAATAAAAATATATTTTAAAAAAAGAAAGCATAAATTATTTTTTAAAAATCCTAGAGTGAGGACTTAAAAAACCTCACAAAACCAAGAAAAATGTCTAATTAACTATCTAACCCGACAACTTAAAGAATCAGAAAGAGAACAACAAGAAAAGTCCTGAAGTGAGCCAAGATGGCAGCAGAGTTGAACAGCTGATCAGTTGCCTCGCATGGCAGTTTCGGAAATACAACTAAAAGATGGACTGGTGAACGCAGCGACTCCTGCTCACGTCTCCCCAGGCCGGGCGGCTGCTCCTCTCAGTCAGCACCTCAGCCGGGGCCATGGGCTTGTCGACGGCTGCGGCAGCTGCTGTGGCGGCAGCCGCGGACTCGGCGCAGTGGCTCTCGGTGAAGGAAGAGACCATCTTTCTGCAGGACGGGCTCATCTGCGTCACCGACCTGGCCGAGCTTCCCAGTGAGATCCTCGGGGCCCCGGTGGCCGCCGACACCGGCTTGGAGGATTTTTATGATTTCCCGTCTTACATTCAAGTCCGTTAGCCATTTCGAGAGAGAAGAACCAAGAAGGCGGCAAAGTTAAACAAATGAACTGTGCCGCGCACAGCAATTTCAAAAATACAACTGGAGGACAGAGCACCTGCCACCCAGAACCACAGGAGAGCTGGCTGAATGGTGGATTTACAACTAAGAGGGAAGAGGAAAGAGCAAATGCGGAGGGGATGAGGTCCGGAGGCGCGTGGGTCGGGCTGGTGGCGGGGGAAAGGACGTGCGGCTTTTCTTCCAACCCTAGGGGAGATTAGCTCCCCATCACTCTGAAATCCAGCTTCTGGGGACGCGCGGGAGACCCAGACGCCTGCGGGGAGAGGCTGGACTCTCAGCCTTCGTGTCAGAGAGTGGGAGTAACTTCCTTGCGGAGGTGCACCTAGCAATCAGTGTTTGCTGCGTTGGAGTGCGGGACGAGGGGACTTGGAAACGTGGAAAGGCAGAAAAAGCAGACTTGCAGCCATTGCGGTTCGCCATGCCATGGCCTGGTGGCGCCCTGAGACCCCACCCCGCCCTGAGACCTGCCCCACACATTTTGCAGGCCCGCCCGGGCTCCAAGCATCGGCTTTTGCATGTGGGTGGCCTGCCCTGTGGCAGCTTGACCAGATGGACTGCGGTTCCAGTCGGACTGCTCCAGGGCCGCTCAGGCAGGAGGAGGAAACTGCAGTTTTTGCTGTAACTCCTGCTGAGTGGCCTCAGACAGTAGCTGACCTGCACCCCATTGGAGACCCAGAAACGAGGGCATCTAGTGGTCGGTGTGAGACGACACCAGATTTCAACCACTTGCATAAGGGACACATTCAAGAGGCAGACTCAGTGAGCGCCAAAGCCCTACTGGAACAAGTCCTGCCCCATAAACATGTCTCCTGCACAGCAATTCTTCCTTTATAGATACAGCGGGTCCTCACAGCCAATTGGCCTGGAGGTCCATTCCTCCCAGTGACACCAACAACAATCAAGACTTAACTATACAAAGGAGGACCAAGATGGAGGCATAGGGCGGAAGCCTGATTGTTGCCTACCACAACAATTTTGAAACTACAACGGGAAAACAGAGCAGACACCATCCAGAACCACCGGAGGGCTGGCTGAGCAGATGCTCTACAACTAGAATAAAAGAGAGGGGTACGCGGGATGATGCTGATGCTGGTGAGCCAAAGATCACACTTTAAGAACTATGGCTCTGGCGACACAATGGTGGCCTGGAACGTGCTCGGCGCAGTTCCCCCGGTGGTATCCGGCTCAGGGGATGGCTCCACTCGCTGCTGAGCACGGACAGACGAGGCCCTGAGAGACATGGGGTGGGAGACTCCGCGCTTGCTGACCTCCGAGTCCTTCAAGAATCTCAACGCCCCGGAAGCGGCCAGGTGCGCATGCCCGGCGACCGGCCGCTGCTGCAGACCCGAGTGCTAACGCCGCGACCTCGGACCAGCCCGCCGCTGCGCACCGGGCACACCGGAGCTTCGCTGAGCCTGCCGCCCAACGAGTTCTGTGGCAGCCGCCCCAGAGCTTTGAGAAAATGGCCGAAGGAATTGCTGAGAGGGAATTGACCAACAGGAATTGGGATCAAGAAGACGAAGCCCCGCTGGGTCCCGGGTCCAGGTGAGGCCGTGCGCCCCTGGGTCCAAGTGAGGCCACGCCCATGGGTCCGGGTGAAGCTGGATCACGGGTCCGGGTGAGGCCGGGTGCCCCTGGATCCAGGTGAGGCTGGGTCCCGGGTTCGAGTGAGGACACCCCCCTGGGTCCACGGGAGGCCGCGCGCCCCTGGGTCCGGGTGAGGCTACGCGCCCCTGGGTCCGGGTGAAGCTGGATCCTGGGTCTGGGTGAGGCCATGCGCCCCTGGATCTGGGTGAGGCCACGCGCCCCTGGGTCTGGGAGAGGCCACGCTCCCCTGGGTCCGGGTGAGGCCACGCGCCCCTGGGTCTGGGTGAAGCTGAATCCCGGGTCCGGGTGAGGCCGTGTGCCCTTGGATCTGGGTGAGGCTGGGTCCCGGGTCCGGGGGAGGCCGCGCACCCCTGGGTCCGGGTGAGGCCACACGCCCCTGGGTCCGGGTGAGGCCACGTGCCCCTGGGTCCGGGTGAAGCTGGATCCCAGGTCTGGGTGAGGCCGTGTGCCCCTGGATCCGGGTGAGGCTGGGTCCCGGGTCCGGGTGAGGCCACGTGCACCTGGGTCCGGGTGAGGCCATGCGCCCCTGAGTCCGGGTGAAGCCGTGCCCCTGGGTCCGGCCGAGACCAAACCAGAGGGAGTCGGACCTGCATTACCACCATTTGTCCACCATCCAGAGCTGAAAAGTCAGTGCCGACATGTACACATAAGGAACTGGTGGACACTGAAATTGGGTCTCAAAAGAACTGTTGGTCCAGAAAGAAACTCACTACAGACTGATTCATTTGCCTGTCAGCATAACTATTATTGCTCGTCTCACATTCAGTTCTTATAAGTATATTTCTAGTGACACATGATCTCGCTCATCTAGGGGAAATGATGAACAACATAGACTGATGAACAAGAACAGAACCAGAAACAAGGAGGCATCGATCCGACTATCGGGCCTCAGAGGAAGGGTAGGGGAGGGTGGGGAGAGTTGGGAGAGATCAACCAAAGGACTTGTGTGCATGCATACGAGCCTAACCAATGGTTAAGGTCAACAGGGGGTTGGGGCATCCGTGGGGAGGGGTGTTGGATGGGAATGGGGGGATGAGGACAAATATGTGACACCTTAATCAATAAAGAAATTAAAAAAAAAAGAAAAGTCCTGAGTGAGTAGAAGGAAGGAAAGAATAAAAATCGGAATAGGAAATAAATGACACAGAGACTTAAAAAAAAATACAAATGATTAATGAAATTAAGAGCTGGTTCTTCGAAAAGGTAAATGACAATGATGAACCTTTAGCCAGACTCCTCAAGAAACAGAGAAAGGACCCAAATAAATAGAATCAGAAACGAAAGAGGTGAAGTGAAGTAACAACTGACACCACAGAAATATAATGGATTGTAAGAAAACTAGAGGCCCGGTGCATGAAATTCGTATGGGGGAGGGGGGTGTCCCTCAGCCCAGCCTGCACCCTCTCCAATCTGGGACCCCTCGAGGGATGTCCAACTGCCCGTTTAGGGATCTGGCCTAAATGAGCAGTTGGACATCCCCCTCACAATCCAGGACTGCTGGCTCCCAACCACTCACCTGCCTGCCTGCCTGATTGCCCCTAACCGCTTCTGCCTGCCAGCCTGATCACCCCCTAACCACTCCCCTGGCAGCCTGATTGACCCCTGCCAGGCCGATTGCCCCTAACTGCCCTCCCCTGCCAGCCTGGTAGCCCCTAACTGTCCTCCCCTGCAGGTCTGGTCACTCCTAACTGTCCTCCCTGCAGGCCTGGTCGCCACAACTGCCCTCCCCTGCAGGCATGGTCGCCCCCAACTGCCCTCCCCTGCAGGCGTGGTCCCCTCCAATTGCCCTCCCCTGCAGGCCTGGTGGCCCCTAACTGCCCTCCCCTGCAGGCCTGGTCCCCCCTAACTGCCCTCTCCTGGAGGCCTGGTTCCCTGTAGGGAGCGGCTATAGGGTTAAGCCTCAGATTGACCTGTTGGCAAAGCCACAAACAAGTCCCAGCTTAGAGGGCACAGCCCTCTTAGCATAATTAAGCTTGATCTTGTGATGCTCCCTAGATCTTTCCTGGGTAGCTAATGGGCTGTGGGAGGTGCAGCAAGTGCTGCCAAAACAAGTGAAACTTACAAGAACATTGTAAATTACCTTGTTTACCTCTGACTATAAAATAAAGGCTCAGCTTGCAGTCTGGATCTTTTCTGTGGTCTCAGCCAGGCACAGAAGATCCAACCTAGATCCAGCTTATTTTCGTTGTCTATCTTTTCTTCATCCTTCGTGGGCCCCCCTCAGGCTTGCCAAACCCTTGGCTGTGCTGGCACGGCACAGTTCCCCCCAACTGCCCTTTCCTGCAGGCCTGGGTCCCCCCCAACTGTCCTCCCCTGCAGAGCTGGTCAACCCTAACTGCCCTCCCTTGCCAGCCTGGTCGCCCCCAACTGCGCTCCCCTACAGGCCCGGTCATCCCTAACTGCCCTCCCCTGCTGGCCTGGTCACCCCTAACTGCCTTCCCCTGCAAACCTGGTTCCCCCCAACTGCCCTCCCCTGCTGGCCTGGTCACCCCTAACTGCCCTCCCCTGCAAACCTGGTTCCCCCCAACTGCCCTCCCCTTCAGGCCTGGTCTCCCCCAACTGCTCTACTCTGCCAGCCCGGTCACCCCTAACTGCCCTCCCTTGCAGGCCTGATCGCCCCCAACTGCCCTCCCTTGCAGTCCTGGTCCCTCCCAACTGCCCTCTCCTGCTGGCCTGATTGCCCACAACTGCCCTCTCCTGCCGGCCATCTTGTGTCCACACGGGGTGGCCATCTTCTGTGTTGGGGTGATGGTCAATTTGCATATTACCTCTTTATTATATAGGATACTATGAATAACACTATGCCAACAAGCTGGGATGAAATGGACAAATTCTTAGAAAAATAGAACCTTCCAAAACTGAATCAAGAAGAAAACCTGAATAGGCTGATAACAACTGGTGGAATTGAAGAAGTAATAAAAAATTCTCAGCAAAAAAAAGCCCTGGACTAGATGGATTCACAGGGGAGTTTTACCAAATAGTCAAAGAAATAACAACTATCCTTTTCAACCTATTTCAAAAAATTAAAGAAGAAGGGACACTTCTAAGCTCTTTCCAAGAGGCCAGCATTATCCTAATTCCAAAACCAGATAAAGATACTACAAAGAAAGAGAATTACAGGCCAATAGATGCTAAAATCCTCAACAAAACATTAGCAAATCAGAACCAGCAATATATTAAAAAGATCATATACATGACCAAGTGGGATTTACTAGGTGTACCGGTTAATAATGCGGATTTTTTTCAATAGATGGAGTTACACATATGTTGATATATATGTGATTTGATATGTATGCTATTTTGTTTTATTGACAACAAGCTTCAAAACTTCATATGTCAAATTTTCTGAAGGTGTTAACATCATAGATATTTTTACGCTTAAAAATGTTGAATTTTGTCCCCCAAAAAAGAGCATTTGCGGGAAGTTTTTTTTAAAAAATATTTTATTGATTTTTTACAGAGAGGAAGAGAGAGGGAGAGTTAGAAACATCGATGAGAGAGAAACATCAATCAGATGCCTCTTGCACACCCCGTACTGGGGATGTGCCCGCAACCAAGGTACATGCCCTTGACTGGAATCGAACCTGGGACCCTTGAGTCCGCAGGCTGACGCTCTATCCACTGAGCCAAACCGGTTAGGGCAGCGGGAAGTTTTAATTCATTACTTTATTATGAAGAAAAGTGCTGCTGAAAGTTATCATATACTTCGGGAAGCTAATGGTGAGCATGCTCCATCTCAAGATACTTGTGAAGGCTGGTTTAAATGCTTTATAAGTGATGATTTTGATGTGAAAGACAAAGAACGTCCAGGTCAACCGAAAAAGTTTGAAGACCAACAGTTACAAGCATTATTGGATGAAGATGCGTGTCAAACTCAAAAACAACTTGCAGAAAGATTAAACGTTGCTCAGCAAACAATTTTCGATCGTTTACAAGCAATGGGAAAGATTTTAAAGGAAGGAAAATGGGTGTCACATCAACTGAAGGAAAGACCAATGGAAAACCAAAAAGTCATCAGTAAAATGTTGCTTCAACGGCATGAAAGAAAGTCTTTTTTGCATGGAATTGTGACTGGCGATGAAAAGAGGGTTTATTTTGAGAATCCCAAATGCCCAAAATCATGGGTTGATCCAGGTCAACCATCAACATCGACTGCAAGGCCAAATCGCTTCAGAAAGAAGACAATGCTCTGCATTTGGTGGGATCAGGAAGGTGTGGTGTATTATGAGCTTCTAAAACCAGGTGAAACCGTTAATACTGATCACTACCAACAACCAATAATCCATTTGAACCATGCTTTGATCGTGAAACCACCAGAATGTGCCAGAAGACACAGCAAAGTAATTTTGCTTCATGATAACGCACCATCACACACTTCAAAACCAGTTAAAGACACGTTAAAAGATCTTGCCTGGGAAGTACTAACCCACCTGCTGTATTCACCAGACCTTGCTCCTTCAGATTACCACTTGTTCCAATGGATGGCACACACACATTCTGAGCAGCACTTCAAAACACAAGAAGTGGAAAATGGGGTCTCTGAATAGTTTGCCTCAAAACAAGAAAAGTTCTATTGGGATGGTACGCACAAATTACCTGAAAGATGGGGGAAATGTGTAGCTAGCAATGGACATTACTTTGAATAAAGCACTTCTGATGTTTCTCTTGAAATTGTGTTTTCTTTGATTACAAAATCCGCCATTATTAACCGGTACACCTAGTATTCCACCGATGCAAAGGTGGTATAATATTTGCAAATCAATAAATGTGATAATACCACATTTGTGAAAGACACAAATCACATGATCATATCAATAGAACCAGAAAAAGCATTCGACAAAATCCAACACCCATTTTTTATAAAAATTCTAAGTAAAGTGGGAATAAAGGGATCATACCTCAACATAATAAAGGCCATATGTGCCAAACCTGCAGCGAATATCATACTCGATGTTCAAAAACTAAAACCATTTTCCATAAGAACAGGAGCAAGACAGGGTTGTCCACTTTCATCCCTCTTATTCAACATAGTACTAGAAGTCCTAGCCACAGCAATCAGACAAGGAGGCAGCTGATTGATGGTTCTCTCTCATCGATGTTTCTAACTCTATCCTTGATGAACAAAACAGATCCAGAGCCTGGTTGGTCTGGCTCAGTGGTTGAATGTTGACCTATGAACCAGGAGGTCTTGGTTCAATTCCTGGTCAGGGCTACATGCTGGCATTGCAGGCTCAATCCCCAGTGGGGGGCATGCAGGAGACAGCCAATCAATGATTCTCTCTTATCTTTGTTTCTATCTCTCTCTCCCTCTCTCTTCTTCTCTGAAATCAATAAAAATATATCTAAAAAAAAAAACAGATCCAGAGACATTGAAGCATGCAACAGACTGATGTATTTCAAAGGGAAGTAGAGGAGGGGAAAAGATTAACCAATGAACTTATATGCATACTAGAGGCCCGGTGCACAAAATTTGTGCACGGGTGGGAGGGGGGGGGTCCCTCAGCCTGACTGGCATCCTCTCCAATCTGGGGGCCCACAGGAGGTGTCCTACTGACGGCTTAGGCCCGCTCCCTGTGGTTCTCTGCTCTCTGCGGGGCCTGCCTGCTCCCAGGTCGCTGTGGTGACAGCCAAGCAGGCCGTGCTGGGAGCTGCCTCCTCCCTGCTGCCAGTCTCCACAGAGACGATGAGGTCAATTTGCATACTCACTCCTGATTGGCTGGTGGGCATCACGAAGTGATGGTCAATTTGCACATTTCTCTTTTATTAGTGTAGATATGCTTAGCCCATGGACAGATAATAGTGCGGGGAAGGCCTGCAGAGGGTTAGGGAGCAGGATGGAGGTGGTCTATGGGGGTCAAAGTATTACAAAAGGGTCATCTGTAATACTTTCAACAATAAAGATAAATTTTAAAAAACACACAAAATAAGCCAAAAATAAGATTTACCCTAAATGTAAATGGACCAAATTTACCAATAAAGTGGCATAGAGTTGCAAATTGGATCAAAAAACAAAATCTAGCCCAGCCAGTTTTGCTTAGCAGTTGAACTTTGACCCCTGCCAGGGGCGTGTAGAAGGCAGCTGATGTTTCTATCTCTCTGTCAATCTCTTCCTCTCTCTCTCAAATCAATAAAAACATATTAAAAAATAAAACAAACAAACCCAACCATATGCTGCCTTCAAGAGACACATCTAAGCTGCAAAGACAAAGGTATTTTCGAAATGAAAGGGTGGAAAATGATTCTCCACGCAAAGAACATCCACAGAGAAGCACGTGTAGCATACTTATATCTGACAAAATAGATTTCAAGATAACAAGAGACAAAGATGGACATTTTATAATGCTAAAGGGGACACTACATCAAAAAACAGAACACTTCTTAATATATGTGAACCCAACCAGGGAGCACTGAAATATATAAAGCAAGTACACACAGAACCTAAGGGAGAAACAGATGAATACACAATCATAGTTGGGGGTGCCGAGGTGTTTCTCAGCATCTAGAAGGGTTCAGGAATCTGGAGAAGGACTGCGAGTAAATAATAAAGAGACTAGACATGAAATATAAATTTGGAAGGCATTTTGGGGAGCCAGAGGAGACCTAGCTTCAGTAACCAAGTTCTCTAAATTTCTCGACCCCCTGGCTTTTTAGTCACACAAATTGCCCTAAAGCAAAGCAGATATACATATCAATGGTAAAGTTTTGGTAAACAGAATTATCAGGTTGGGGGAACTGCCCTCAGCTGTCTGGCAGCAGGCAATCATGTATCTTCAGGTTTGGGGAAATGCTTTCGGCTATTCCAGCAGCAGGTAATATGATTCAGCCCTGCTGAAGCCCAAGGTTCACCAACCTTTTGATGAACTTCTTGCATTTGTGACCTGCTGGAATTAGCCCCCAGCAGTTGGGGACCTTAATACTGCATTGACAGCTGTAGATACATCATCCAAACAGAAAATCAATAAAGGAATATTGGCCTTAAATGACACACTAGACCAAATGGGCATAATTGACATTTATAGAGCCTTTCATTCCAGTACATCAGGTTATACATTCTTCTCCAGTGCACATGAAACATACTCAAGGACAGACTATACATTAGATCACAAAACTAGCCTCAAAAAATTCAAGAAGCTTAAGCTTATACCAAGCATATTCTCTCACCAGGATGCCTAGAAATTAGAAATCAACTGCAAAAAGGAAGTAAAGAAACTCACAAATACGTGGAGTTAAACAACATACTACTAAAAAATGACTGCATCAAAGAAGAAATTAAAGGTGAGATCAAAAGATATATAGAAATAAATGAGAATGACAATACGACACATCAAAACTTCTGGGATGCAGCAAAAGCAGTAATAAGAGGGAAGTTTATATCATTACAAGCCTATCTCAAGAAGCAAGAGAAATCACAAGTAAACAACCTAACATTACATCTTAAAGTACTAGAAAAAGAACAAAAGCAACCCAAAGTCAGCAGAAGAAAGGAAATAAAACTGCAAATGTTCATTCTTATAATTTGTTTTCCATTAGTTACTGATTGGCCTGAGGGTTTAATGAATAATTGTCCACCACTGTCTCACAGATGGTTAATGTATCAGTCTCCAAATGTGGACTGGCTGAAGGACAGGGTCCGGACACTTTTCTTCTTACCTCTTCTCTGGTCATCCATCTTTGTTTGGTGTCCAGGTTTCTAATTTTCTCTAGAATCTGTCCTTTGATTCTTTTTTTTTTTTTAAATATATATTTTATTGATTTTTTATAGAGAGGAAGAGAGAGGGATAGAGAGTTAGAAACATCGATCAGCTGCCTCTTGCACACCACCCCCTACTGGGGATGTGCCCGCAACCAAGGTACATGCCCTTGACCGGAATTGAACCTGGGACCTTTCAGTCCACAGGCCGATGCTCTATCCACTGAGCCAAACCGGTATCGGCTGTCCTTTGATTCTTAGCTCAAATCCTATTTGGTAAATTGGCTCTCAAAGAACCTATTTGGCATAGGGTCATTCCTTTATTCATTTAGTAATTTATCATTACAATGTTTCTGAACATTGTAATGATTCAGAATTTAGGTTTACCTCCTCTCCTGGAAGCAAAAAGCTCTAGTAAGACAGCCACATTTGGTACAGTGGCTGTAGCTCCAGTCTGAGTTATTCATTCAACACGTATTTATTGCTCACCTACTATGTGGTAGGCCAAGGTCAACTACTGAAGATAAAGTGGAGTACAAGATAGTCATTGCCCATTCCCCTATGGAGATTATAATGAAATCAATAAAAACAAGACATTAATGAGCACCTAGTATCTCAGATCCACTTCGAGGAAGACAAAATGAAGTCAGGGTCCTTGCTTTCTTCTGCAGGTAGTTAAGGCACAACACCGAGCAAAATTTAACACCAAAATTACGTGGCTCAGGTGCAAGTGCCTTAGTAGATAGGAGAGGAAGGAAGGCCAGATAGGATTTCTGAAAGG
Organism: Ia io; assembly: GCA_025583905.1. Taxonomy (NCBI): domain Eukaryota; kingdom Metazoa; phylum Chordata; class Mammalia; order Chiroptera; family Vespertilionidae; genus Ia; species Ia io. Next base: position 111,195,182 of record JAJQQW010000008.1, read on the forward strand.
GAAAATATATGTAAAGGTGAGTAGGATAGGGAAGGGGGTACTTTGAGGACAGCCACGAGGAACCTGGACTTGAGTCTGAAGATGGAGACAGACATTGCAAAAATCTCCACTAGCCTGCTCTCAAACTAGCCTGCTCAGTGGCTGCCCTAGACCCAGGCTCTACACTGGGATGTCCCCAAATTGTACTTTTACACGAGGGCCCTGGGCCCCGGGCCGCGTGGGCCCGACTTATGTTGACAAGTTAGCTGGTCCCACGAGAGCGGTGGGGTCGTAGCCAAAGAGAATCAGCCTTTCGCTGCTATGATCTACCTCATTATTTTCTTATATTCACTTTTTTTCTTTACTTGATTCGAGTTCAATTAGAAGTAGCTCTCCTCTTCAACATTTTATCTAATCCTATCTTCTGCGCAAACATAATCCAATTCTAACTGGGGAGCTAAAATATGGTCCATCCGTGAGGGTTCTGTGGGCAATTCCTCTCCCCAAGTGGTTGTGTGAATGACCATTATATAGCCCCTCCACGCACGTCGGGCGGACAGAAACCCGGCTCAGGAACTCCCTCGAGGAGCCCACGTTCCCGGTCGGCCGGGACAGGCAGGTTTGACTCTGAGGGCTCCCGACTTCCAAGTGAGGATCGCAAAGAGCCGTTGTGGGGTGTCTGAAGAAGCCGCTAGGGAAAAGGTCCGCAGGGACCGAGGGCAGGGCGTAAGGGGACTGGGACCCGCCGCCTGGGCTAGGGTCCCCACCTGCAGCGCCGTGACCACCGGCGCCACCGCCCGGCTCCGCGCGCTCCCCGTCCTCCCCGCGCTCCCACCGTGATCCCCGTCCTCCCCGTGATCCCCGTCCTCCCCGTGCTCCGCGTCCTCCCCGTGATCCCCGTCCTCCCCGTGATCCCCGTCCTCCCCGCGCTCCCCGTGATCCGCGTCCTCCCCGTGATCCCCGTCCTCCCCGTGATCCCCGTCCTCCCCGCGCTCGGCGTCCTCCCCGTGCTCCGCGCGCTCCCCGTCCTCCGCGTCCTCCCCGCGCTCCGCGTCCTCCCCGTGCTCCGCGCGCTCCCCGTCCTCCGCGTCCTCCCCGCGCTCCGCGTCCTCCCCGTGCTCCGCGCGCTCCCCCGCCCTCCTCCGCTCTGCGTCCTCCCCGCGTCCTCCCCGTGCTCCGCGTCCTCCCCGTGATCTCCGCGCGCTCCCCGTGATCCTCGTCCTCCTCCCCGCCCTCCGCGTCCTCCCCGTGCTCCCCGCGCTCCGCGTCCTCCCGCGCTCCCGCGTCGTCCCCGTGATCCCCGCGCTCCCCGTGCTCCGCGTCCTCCCCGCGTCCTCCCCGTGATCCCCGCGCTCCCCGTGCTCCGCGTCCTCCCCGCGCTCCGCGCGCTCTCCGTCCTCCCCGCGCTCCGCGTGCTCCGCGCGCTCCCCGTGCTCCCCGCGCTCCGCGTCCTCCCCGTGCTCCGCGCGCTCCCCGTCCTCCGCGTCCTCCCCGCGCTCCGCGTCCTCCCCGTGCTCCGCGCGCTCCCCGCCCTCCTCGCGCTCTGCGTCCTCCCCGCGTCCTCCCCGTGCTCCGCGTCCTCCCCGTGCTCCGCGCGCTCCCCGTCCTCCTCGTCCTCCCCGCGCTCCGCGTCCTCCCCGTGCTCCCTGCGCTCCGCGTCCTCCCCGCGCTCCGCGTCCTCCCCGCGTTCCGCGTCCTCCCCGCGCTCCGCGTCCTCCCCGCGTCCTCCCCGTGATCCCCGTGCTCCCCGTGCTCCGCGTGCTCCCCGCGCTCCGCGCGCTCTCCGTCCTCCCCGCGCTCCGCGTGCTCCGCGCGCTCTGCGTGCTCCCCGCGCTCCGCGTCCTCCCCGCGTGCTCCCCGCGCTCGGCGTCCTCCCCGCGTGCTCCCCGCGCTCCCGGTGCTCCCCGCGCTCCCCAGGCCGGCAGGCAGCCGCCGGGCTGTGCACGCCGCCCCAGGCAGCTCTCTGCGACTCGCGCCCCGGAACAGCGGCCAGGAGTGGGAAGCAGCGGCTGAACCCTCTGGAAGCCCCGGCGCGGGGTTTCTCAGCGCCCAGAGCCACGCCCTCCCCGGAACCGGGCGTTGGCAACCAGCACCACTTGTTGGTCCATTAATCAGGGGCGGGGTATCAGAGGAAACTGCAGCTCCCAGCATGCAGCGCGGAGCTTCCGGCTTCCGGCTTCCGGCGAGAGACCCGGAGCGGGTGTTTGCGCCGGCGGCCGAGCGGCGGGTTCCTTCCGCGGGACGGGTGAGGCCCCGGGCCCCGGGCCGCGTGGGCCGACTTGTGCTGACAAGTTAGCGGGTCCCGTGCGAGCGGTGGGGTCGTAGCCAGAGAGAGTGTCTTCCCCACTGCTAGCTGCTTGTGACCGACCTTGTGCCCGTGGATTTCTGGGTCTCGGCCGCCTGGTCTGTAATCGGTGGCCGAGAAAGCCTGCCTCAGGGAACGATTGTGAGGATTAGGGGAGCTGCCTCCCCGGTCCTGAATCGGGAGATGGGAGGCACCTTGAGGATGGCTTGGGGCCTGTTGAGCAGCCCGCCAACCTCACATCCTTTTCTTTCCCCGTCCCTACCAAGAGCCTTTGGAAGCAGTAGTGATGATAACAAGGGCTTTTCTTGCCCTACAAGGTTATTCCACCCTCAGGATTTCTGATACATTTTTCAGTACCTACATGTGCCAGGCACTGGGACAGCAATGGCAAAAAAATCGAATCTTTGCTTTCAAGGGCCTCCAAGAATGGGTTGGGGTGGTGTGAGATTGGGAAATAAATAGATATTTATAACTCTTTGCCCTGAAAGAATGTGGGGACAGCAGAGGAAAGGGAGCGAGGATGGAAGAGGTGGTATTTGTGTTGGTCTTGGTAGGAGTTTGCTGTTTTGCTAAGAGGACAAAGAGAATAGGAATTACTAGCAGAGTTAACAGGTGAGTGGGAGTGTCAAGTGGGGGAGTTTTGTTTTGAATGGAGACTTAGTGGGAGTCTGACAAGGTTCTGTTGGCAGGAAGGCTGGCAGAGGGAATAGATATGAATGTTTTTGTAATGTAAGCCAGACTGTGGAGTTTAGACTTATTCATAAAGGTGATTTAGAGTCATTGGAGGATTTCTAAGCAGAGGAGTAACTTGATCAGATCTGTGTTTTTAAATGTGTTGGGTGGCAGCATGGATGTTTGATAGCAAGAGGCAAGAGTCAGAACTTGTTCTAAAGCTCTTGTAATAGTTCAAGCAAGAGATGTGAGGAAAATCAGAAATGAGGAGTGCACATAAGAGAGAGGGTTGGATGATCTCATTTGAACCTCACAATATTCCTATTAGGTGGGCTGGTGTTTTTATGTCTACTTTAAAGATGGAGAAACTGAGGCCTGGAGAGCTGAAGTCCCTTGCTGTCCATCATAGAATGAGTAGAGAGGGACCCCAGGCGCTAGTTCTGGTTTGGTGCTGCATCCTGTGCTTTTCCAGCAGCGTGGCACTGAATCCTCTCTCTTTCAGCCTTTAGGTGGGGTGTGGGTGGGGCAGGCTGGTGATCTGTCCTTCAACCACTAAGGGCTCATTTTCTTTACAGGGAGAAGGAGAGAGCGTGAAAGAGAGAGGATGTCTCTCTCAGATTGGCACCTGGCGGTGAAACTGGCTGACCAACCACTTGCCCCAAAGTCTATTCTTCGGTTGCCAGAGACAGAGCTGGGAGAATACTCACTGGGGGGCTATAGTATTTCATTTCTGAAGCAGCTTATTGCTGGCAAGCTCCAGGAGTCCGTTCCAGACCCTGAGCTGATTGGTGAGTCTCAGTGAACTAGGGATGGGCTGCTGCTTTGATCTCTTTTGGGGGAGGATACTTCTGGAATTACAAGGGTAAATTAAGAATTTGGGATTTGTTGCCTCATCATGTTAATACTTCAGAGAAGTGAATTTTGGGTGAAAAGAAGCACAAATCAAATAATAAAACTAGCCCTGGCCAGTTTTGCTCAGTGGTTAGAATGTCGGCCTGGGGACTAAAGGGTCACAGGTTTGATTCCTGGTCAAAGGCACGTGCCTCAGTTGCAGGTTCAACCCCCAGCCCTGGTTGGGGCAAGGTGGGAGGCAACCAATTGATTTGACTCTCTCATGTGGATGTTTCTCTCTTCCTCTCTCACCCTCCTGCTTCCCTTCCACTCTGTCTAAAAGTCAATGGGAAAAGTACTCGGGTAAGGATTTAAAAATAAATAAAACTATTGGTTGCCATTTTAGTTGTGTTATTATACTGAAATACTTTATCACAAAGTTTTTAACCATGATGTTGAATTCTTTCTCTGAAAGAGCAAGAATTTGGGGTGGGATAGGGAAGGAGAAGATGGTCAGGGAAAGCCCTCCAGCATATGACATTTTGAGTTTGGTCCTAAGGAATTATGAAAAAGATTTTTGTTTGGTTGGTTAGTTAGAGGGAAAGCAGTGAAAAAGAAAAGGAAGATGGCAAGGCCATTCTAGGTGGAGGAAGAAGGAATTAAATATAACAACTAAATTATATTATAAAAATTTATAATAGCTAAGGGATCCAACGGGCAAAAAGTGTGTTTTTAGTCATAAAAACTCTGGGTTCAGCCCAGCAGTGTCGCTCAGTGGTTGAGGGTTGATCCATGAACCTAGAGGCCACAGCTCGCTTCCCGGTCAGGGCACCGGCTTGGGTGGCAGCCAGGCTCAAACCCCAATAGGGGGCGTGCAGGAGGCAGGCAATCCATGATTCCCGCTCATTGATGTTTCTCTCTCTCTCCCTCTCCCTTCCTCTCTGAAATTAATAAAAAACATCTAAAAAAGCAAAATACTGGGTTTATCCTTTTTTGTTGTTGCATTTTCCCATTTACTAGTATTTAAGTTGAGCAGTCTCCACAGTGTTAAGCTCTAGAGCTTTCTTGTACATAGATACTGTATTTTATGAGTTTGTATTTGCTAACAATTGTTATTAAAATGTATTTATTAAGACTACTTTGTAAGCATTTATCATTCTCCAACTATCTGTCTAATCAAAATAAGGTTCTTAGGGGACAGAAAACACCTAAGTTGTTTTGAGGGGCCAAGTATAAATGGACAGTTCTTTTTTTTTTTTAGATCTAATCTACTGTGGCCGGAAGCTAAAAGATGACCAGACGCTTGACTTCTATGGCATTCAACCTGGATCCACAGTCCATGTTCTTCGCAAGTCTTGGCCAGAGCCTGATCAGAAACCAGGTGACTGGCAGTTGTCCTTAGACAGGCAGAGCTTCAGTAGAATCAAGGGAAGGGTCTAGGTTTCTGAGGCACAGGTCTGGGTGGATGGAACAAAGGAGTGATTTACTGAAATGGTAGTAGAGGATATCTTTATTACCTATTGGGTTGGACGGCATTGATAAAACAAAATGCAGTTTTGATCTTGTGGCCAACACCACTAACAGATGGGAATTTTGTTTCTCTCCTTTTTAAGTTCATTATCCACTGTTTTAATGGGGTGGGAAGTGTGTGCATATTTAAACTCCTTTAGGTTAATAGTTTATTTCTCGGTGAACTTTGTATCTTTTTGTTATTGTTCTTACTAGAAAAAAGCTGGGGCCCTGGTCAAGGTTTCAGGTTTGATCCCGGGTGAGGGGACATACAAGAATCAATTAAGGAATACATAAATAAGTGGGACAAATTGATGTTTCTCTCTCCCTCTCCCTCTCAAATCAATAAATGAAAAAGAGAAAAGCTGGGAAATCCTGGCATTCCTCTAATGCAGCAATTTTCAACCAATGTGCCACAAGAATTTTTAAAACATGCAATACCTGACTGACTTCTTTTCTCTTAGATTGTCAAATAAAAAAATGACAATAGCCAACACAATAGCCATCCAGTTGAATGGATCAGTTACACAGGAGTGGGCAAAAGTGGGTTTACAGTTGCTCATGGGGAAAAATATATAACACAACTGCAAATCTACTTTTGTCCATCCCCATACCTTTTTTTTTTTTTTTTTTTTTCGGATTAGCAAAAAATACATTTTTTGGTGTGCCGCAGAATTTTCGTTTGTGTGCCATTAGATGACAGGTTGAAAATCACTGCTCCAATGCCGAAGTTCTCTTGTTGGCAAATTTACCAGCAAACTGCCTCAGTCAGTGACTTGTTTAGTCAGCTCATTTCCACCTGCTATAGTGGGAATGTATTTTTCTGAAACTTGAAAATATTCTAACAGTATTAAAGTAGCTCTTAGAGAAAACATACAAAACCTCTAATGTATTTTGGATTTATTAATAAAAGGTGCTGCTTGGAATTTATAATTTAAATTTTGCATCTGTGTTTAAAAGCCTCCCCAACAATAAAGCTAGGTTATATAAACTGTTAAACTGTCAGTTTGATATTTTTATAATGTTCATGATTGCTGTGACTAGTTCTCAGCTGGAAATTTACCCTCTTTTCAATTCTAAACATAAAGGAGAAAGATCTTTTGCAAACTGATGGGAAGTGAGAAAGAGAAAGGTAGTTTTTGATATCCAGAGGTTGGCCTGATCCTCAGTTAGGCCTTGGAACATTAACCATTTCAGATCACCAATATCTACAAGGCCACTCAGGGACCATAGTGGATCAAGACAAAAACAAGAGCCCTCTCATTTACCTGAACATTGTCCAGATCACAAAATTACAAAATATCCCTGTATCCTGGCTACTATGAGTGATTACTGCGTCTTTCCAATTATACTTTTTGCCTTGCTCTAGTTTTCCTTCTAGGTAAGAATTATTAAGATACCCAATCATGCCGAAACCGGTTTGGCTCAGTGGATAGAGCGTCGGCCTGCGGACTCAGGGGTCCCAGGTTCGATTCCGGTCAAGGGCATGTAGCTTGGTTGCGGGCACATCCCCAGTAGGGGGTGTGCAGGAGGCAGCTGATCGATGTTTCTCTCTCATCGATGTTTCTGACTCTCTATCCCTCTCTCTTCCTCTCTGTACAAAATCAATAAAATATATTAAAAAAAAAAAAAAAAGATACCCAATCATAAAATCACCCCACTTCCTGACAGCATCCACTTTAAAGCAAAACCCCACTTCCTTAATCTTCCCCCAGGGAATCCGAGAGCTGCTCCTCTGTAAGGAGCAGTAAGTTCAATTTGTGCAATTGCAAGTGAGCCCCTCTGGTCTTTGGCTAGAAGGCATTGACAGAAGGAAAGTAACATTTGTTGCTTCTTCCAGCCAGATTGTGTCTCTTTGCTTTTTCATTTCCTAATTACAGTGGCCCTGCAGGATAGGTAACAAAATTAGCATTTTATAGATGAGCAAAAAGAGGATTAAAAGGGCATTTATTCAAGGTCACCTACTTAGAAAATGAATGCAAGAGCTGGGATGTTAATGCAGGTTTTCCTGGCTCAAGAGGCCGAGTTCTTTTTACCGGGCTGGCTGCCTCCCACTTCCAAAAAGTGAGATTAGCTCAGAGATGTCATAGCAACAAACCATGACTCTTAACCGATTATTGGTTTAAGATATTAAGAGTCGTTTTCCTCTCCCCTCTACCTGGAGATTTATTTTGGAAACAAATGGACTTCTTATTAGGAAGTTAAAATAAACTTTTAGACCTGGAAAAGAAACTGCTTTGCCACAGCATTTTAGATATTGTATCCTTGAGTGCTTTTCCAAAAGGAAGCACATTTTGTTTCCCTGCCAGATTAGCACCTGTAAGAGAAGAATCTGTCAGACCTTCCTTTCCCACCTGGATCCCTGGAAGGTTATAAATCTCTTCAGGATCTCCATTAGCCTCCTATTTGAGCAGGGATGTGTATCCCAAGCTCCAGCCACAACAAAAGACTTTCTGTTTCTTCAGAGCACCTCATATTATTTCTCCATGCCTTCACACATGTTCTTGCTTAAACGTGGACTACCTTCTCTCCCTAACAAACATCAGCTCTACCTTAAATACCCTCTCAAATGGTCTCTCCTGGGAAACAACTCTGTGTCCTAGCTGTCCCTCTCAGTAATGGCTATCTGCCTCCTGTTCCTAGTGCTGGGGTCCGCATCTCTGCTGAGGTCCTCAGCATGGTATTTTGTATTAGTGTGGTTTTTGTTTGATCTAGTCTTCTTTCTCCTGCTGTCCTAAGAGTCCCTGATGTCAAGGACTCTTACTTTTTACATTCTTGTGCCTTGCCCAAAACCAAGCATGGAGTAAATGCTTAGTGTATGTTTGTTGAATGAATAAATTAGGTAATTTACTTAAGATAAATATTTTCAGGAGAAATAATCCTCACAATTAGAACTATAGGTAAAGATGTAGTTCTACATGGTGATGCCCCTGGCGTTTGACTGTATACAGTCTACACAATCACTAGTATCTATCCTAGGTAGTAACCACACTTTCAAAAGTGTGACCCAGAGTGAACTTTTTACGTACTCCCCCTTTTTACCTACATTTCTATGCTTATGAAATGGGCTGATGTCCTAGGTAGTAAAGCAACCAACTTAAAACTAAGACAACTGCTAAACTTTCCCTTATATATGATTCAGAGTGTCCAGAAATAAGAAAAAGAACTTTGAGTCCCAGTGAAACATGTGATGAAAGTTTGTTAAGAATCCTAGAAGTACAGTGTATATTCTTGGTCCCTCTTGTATTTTTTTAAAAATTCAAAATATTAAGGAAGCCTGAAAGAAAATATCAAAGAGAAAACAATATATTTTTTTAACATATTGTGTCAGTGTAGCTCAAGCATGTCAAACTCGCAGTCCGCGGGCCGCATGCGACCCACAATGAATATTTTTGCGGACAAGCCAATATAACGGTATGTAAGAAATGTTTTAATAAAAATTTCGTGACTTAATTTTTACAATATCCTGTTACACATAATTATTAATAACGAACTACAACGTTTGCTAATGACTGATTACTATAATCGTGTTGCATTCATTTCCCTTACACGTCTTACGTGCAGGCGCATCATTTCTCTCCACTAATACTAGCAGCAAATATTTTAGCAGCCGATGGCCACGTCATTAGTCTTGCACTGACTTGTTTGGTGTGTGCAACAGGAAATATTTCGCTTTCTGAGAACAAGAAAAATAGGTTTATTTGCATTACGCTTATTAATTGGTACAGTTATTCAGTGTCTGGTAAGTTAATGTTCAAGAAAAAATACTAATTTTTATTAAAATGTTCTATTATTATATGTTAACGATGACTCATTTATTTCAGCCCTTTGTATTCAGCATATCTCTATCGAAATAAACCTATGTTTCTATGAAAATTTTGTGTGTTTTTTTGCGACCCACATAAACTTAAACCTTGTTTATTTGGCCCGTGTTATCCTTTGAGTTTGACATGCTTGGTGTAGCTCTATATTGTTCAAATGGCTTGCAGCACTTAGTGTTTTAAAGCATTGTGTAAACTACTGAGTTGGTTATACCTGTGTAAGAAGTCTAGAATTCCTGCAGTGGGGTGTTGATCAGAACAGTTTCTTTCGTGTGATAAGATTCCCCTCTCCTGGAACTTGGACTAATTATCTCTGAAGATGCTTAAAAGGGCAGTTTTTACATCTGTGTCATAAATGGGTTTTCTTGAATGGGCATTCACATTCTTAGTGTGATGATGAGGGAGGGAACCTGCAGACCAGGCTGTACCTGGACACATGTTCTGTGTCTGCAGCACTGGCAGGGCCTGGGCTGTAGGGTAATTGTGTGTCTTGTCCACAGAACCCGTGGACAGAGTGGCTGCCCTGCGGGAGTTCCGGGTGCTGCACACTGCCTTGCACAGCAGCTCTTCCTACAGGGAGGCGGTGAGTTTGTGCTACAGCCCCTGCCTGACACTCTTGCCAGGCCTGCAAGAGAGAGTGTGAATGCTGGAGAGTGGTGGAGAGTGGGAGCTGGGAGCCCGTTGCCATGGCTACGAAGAGTTCCTTGAGGAGTTTTTGCCATGTCTGTGGGTCTCAGTAGAGTCCCCCCAACCCCCATCTTCCCCCGAAGAGGCTGTATCAGCTAGGTATTGTTAATTGCCATCTAATGAAAATGATACAACCTCTCCTGATAGTGGCCTCACAGAATGAATATGATTACAGCCAAAGAATCCGCATATGGTTTCTGCTGGGCCTCATTCTTGGAAACAGTCTGAACTGCCTGCCCACTGCTCCTTACCTGGATTTCCTTACTGGGAAATACACTGATGTCTTTCTATAGGAGAGTTGATAAGCAAAAAAGTAATACAGCTGAAACTTCCCAATATATGAATATGAAATGATAATTCTGCAGTGATTAAAAAGAACTTGGGCCCTAGCTGGTTTGGCTCAGTGGCTAGAGCATTGGCCTGCGGACTGAAGGGTCCTGGGTTTGATTCTGGTCAAGGGCATGCACTTTGGTTACAGGCCTGACCTGGGAGGCAACCAATCGATGTGTCTCTCACATCGATGTTTCTCTCTCTGTCTCTCCCCTTCCTTTCCACTCTCTAAAAATGAATGGAAAAATATCCTGGGTGAGGATTAACCAAAAAGAAAAAAAAATAACTTGGGACCAAAGGAAGCTTTGTTATTGGCTTGTAACGAGAGCTTTTGATTTTGGAAGCTTTAGAAGTATAGATGGGGGAAGGACTAGAGATGGAAGGTTTACTGTGATACTGCCTTTTTAAAAAAAATTGTTTCCCCTCCAGTAAGCCGAAATCTCAGAGAAGAGGTTCATCTGTTTCCTGGGACTATTGTTTTACTGTGGTGGTGTGTGTGCAGCGCTTAGAGGGAGGGAGCACTTCAGTAGGGGGTGGGAATTTGCTGAGTGGATTAAGCTGGTTGGGGTACTCAGCCCTCCCCATTTCTCCTGCAGGTCTTTAAGATGCTCAGCAATAAGGAATCTCTGGATCAGATCATTGTGGCCACCCCAGGCCTCAGCAGTGACCCCATTGCTCTTGGTAAGTACGGAACTGAACTTGAGGCAATAGGAGTTGTTGGAGAAACAGAAACCAGAAGGCGGCAATTGCCCTAAAGAGACTCTGACCATCTTTTGAGGAATCACTGGTCTTGTTGGGGGAGGGGAGAACCAAGATGTGATACATATACCTAGCCTTCCAAGAGCTGTCAGCCCCTCAGAGAAATCATGGCCTGACTAACGTCATAAATCAGACCATAAGGATGAAGATGAGGGCAGCAGTTAGCCCAAACCACCGTAATCAGGGACGGCTTCCTGCACATACACCTTGATGGATAAGGAAGAATCCAGAGATATGGGGAAAGAAGCTGGCGTGTCAGCACACAGTATGTGACTTAAGTGCAGGGAGGGTGGCGGGCAGGGAACAAGATGGAGAGCACGCAGTCTGCTGCTTGGGTTTTGTTTCTTCCACTTCTCACACGGGTGCTCTGTGTCTCCGTGGAGCCAGTTGCTCTGAGCTCTTCTCGCTCCTGGATCTGGCCAAGTTTCAGTCTCTGAGGTGAATCCTGTTCTCCTTAGGGGTTCTCCAGGACAAGGACCTTTTCTCTGTCTTTGCTGATCCCAACATGCTTGATACGTAAGTATACCCATCTTACTAAAGAGTTCCCTATTTCTCCTCACATGGTTGCGCCAGAGCCTGATTATTGCCCTGGATTCTGCTCGTGGAGCCCAGTCCCTGTCTACCCCCAAGTCTACCTTCTAAATATGTCAGGAGGTGAGAAAGAGCAGGAATGCTATGTGGGAACAAGGAGACCAAGGGCAGGAACACCTATTGTTGTGGAGGTGAAGCAGGGTCTGAGGGAGGTGGCCTTGTGGGCTAGGCTCAGATTAGCTCTCGTTCAGTAGCTATGAAAGATTCTCTAAAGGACAGGAAGCTGGGGAAGGAAGCAGGTGCATCAATCCTTATTGTTTTTGAGCTGGAAGGGCCGGCAGAGGTTATGTCTCTATTTTGCAAGTGAAGGAAACAGCTCTCCCTCTCCTACTCCCCAAGAGAAGAGAAGGGACCTGTCAAAGATGGCCCAGGGAAGTAGTGCTAGAGTCGAGACCAGAAACTGACCACTGAGCGTCGGGCTGTCCTGTCCTATCATGCCCAAGGGACGGTGAGGCATGTACAGTGGACCCCAGGACTGAAGGGCTTGCCACTGTTGCTAGGGACAGAGCAGAAGAGGACAAGCGAACTGAAAGGAGGTGCTGAAGACTGAGGAATTGAAGGGCAGGCACAGGCGGCGTGATAGTTCTGAGGGCCACCAGACTTTGGTCATGGCGAGGGTGCCCTCCTTATTCACCCTTGGGCTTCTTCCTGCTCCTGTTCCAGGTTGGTACCTGCTCACCCAGCCCTAGTCAATGCCATTGTCCTGGTTCTGCACTCGGTGGCAGGTAGCACGCCGCTACCGGGGGCGGACTCCTCTTCCCGGAGCACGCCCTCCAGCTCTTACCGGGACATGCCAGGTGAGTCCCAGGAGAGTGTTGTGCAGGCCCCTCGGGAGCCGGCGGTGGCTCAGGAAAATGCTTTCCCCAGCAGCTCTGTATGGCGCTGGCAGAGGTGTTCTGTGGGGATTCTCGGTTTGCGTCCGGGAGTGCATCTGTCCTGTCATTTTCCAAGAAGAGAGATGAAACTGTGAATTTGGAGAGTATCTGAACTGAGATTCTGGAGCTACGCCCGTGCCTTTCTGTTCTTCCTGAAATCTGTTCTCCCGCCTCCAGGTGGTTTCCTGTTTGAGGGGCTCTCTGATGATGAGGACGACTTTCACCCAGTAAGTGGCCTGGCTGCCTGCCCTTTGGGGAACTTGGTGCCAGGGATGCTCTCCTCCCTGGGACCCGGAGCCCAAGCTGTGAGGTAGTCATAGGCCCTTTAGTGGCCAAGTCTGTGTCATACTCTTGCTCCTGAACTTGGCAGCAGGGGTTGAGAGGGTATCTGAGATTGTCACAGGGCCACTTTCCTGACTCTGTGTGCCTCTCTTCTCCAGAGAGCCAGGTCCATGCCCTCTAGCAGCACACCCAGCTCCCGCCCAGCGTCCTTGGGGTACAGTGGAGCTGCCGGACCCCGGCCCATCACCCAGAGCGAGCTGGCCACTGCCCTGGCCCTGGCCAGCACTCCAGAGAGCAGCTCTCACACGCCGACTCCTGGCACCCAGGTATGGAGAGAGGCCCGGAAATGGAGGCTGGGCCCCAGGAGAGAAGCTCCCCAGTGGCAGAATGGATTTGCCCTTGCTGAACCTGGTGCTAGATGTGGTTTGAGCTGAACTCTGCCTGGACCCTCATTTCTCACTGTGAGACCTTTTTCTCCCTTGCCTTTAGGGCTCAAATGTCGGGGTGTAGCATTCCTCCTCTTAGTAGTTCAGGAGAACCGCTCTCACATAAAGTGCGCTTCCCCATCCCTGACAGGGACCAGCCCTCAATGGCCTAAGTGTTCCTAGTGATAGTTACTACAGCTTCCAGTGCTAGGGTCCTAGGCTGGGTTGGGGGCTCAATTTCATTCCCTGGAGCGGAAAAGAATGGAGCCCTTGCTGTCCATCTAACGACCTTTAGGTACCTCTGTGTGGTTGTCTCATGCAGGCCCCTGTTGGGAGGCAATAGTTGGGCACTCCAGGAGTGCTATGAGGTGATGTGACAGCAGTGGGTATGTGCTGGGAGATTGAGACGGTTCTGAGGGTGGCCTTGACCACTGGCTTGTTTCTAGGGCCATTCCTCAGGGACCTCACCAATGTCCTCTGGTGTCCAGTCAGGGACGCCCATCACCAATGATCTCTTCAGCCAAGCCCTACAGCATGCCCTGCAGGCCTCTGGGCAGCCCAACCTTCAGGTCAGTCTTCCCACTCCTGGTGCTCATGCGGCTTTCCTGGTTACTTTGGATACTAGGTTTTTTTCTGCTTTCTGGGGGGCCTTCCCACTTGGCATGTTTCACTCCCGGTACAGCCCGGGCATGGCAGCATAACGGGAGGATACTCCAAGCAGGGGCAGTTGTCCCTGGGACTTCCACTCCTGTACCCAGTGACCATGGCCTGACTCCACTGATCACCTGGCTTGGATACTTAGGGTAGTTTTGGTCAGTTCCGTCATTCCGTGAGCGTTGCCTGAGCACTCAGCATGTAAATACTGAGCCTGGGCCTGGGTCCCGTTCCGAGGTAGAGATGAGCTGTCCTCATTCCTGCCACAGAGGGGCATCAGATAGTTAGGTACTGAGCTTGGGGAGCAACAGAGCAACAGGGTGAGAAGCCTGCCCCAGGCTTGAGGTGATAGCCTAGGTCAGACAAAACTTGTCTGAAGAAGGGGTGTTTAAGCTGATGGTAAAAAAACTAGTTAGAGTTTAGCCAGGCAGGGAAGGGGGTGTTTGGGGTGGACGGATGGTGTCCAGGCATGTGTGGAACAGGGACATGTGACGAACTCAGAACTACAAGGCCATAGGCAGTGTCCTCGTGGAGAAGATCCTGAGATATAGAGCTAGAGAAAAGGAGAGCAGGCGCCTGCCTGAGCGTGAGATCAGAGTGCCTGGTAAGGTAACTAGGCTTGATCCAGTAATCACTCGGGAGCCGTGGGGGCTTCTAAGCAGAGTGACACTGTCTACTGTGCTTCATGGCATGGTCACCTTAGCAGCTAACTGGAAGATCGGGTTTTATTGCATGTTTTCGTGCACAGCTATCTGCTTCACTGTTTTCTTTGCTGCTCACAGTAAGTGTCGGGATGAGCATCATTTCTGGAACGTGTCAGGGTCAATAAGCCAGGAAGTGGTAGAGACTAGGTTCAAGCTGTGTGGTTTTGTCTATCCCATGCGGCCCAGGTGGACGGTGAGGGGAATGGGAGCAGCTTATCTTTTCCATTTATTATTATTTTAAAATATATTTTTATTGATTTCAGAGAGGAAGGGAGAGGGAGAGAGAGGGAGAAACATCAATGATAATAGAGAATCATCGATTGACTGCCTCCTGCACACCTCTTACTGGGGTTTAAGCCCACAACTCGGGCATGTGCCCTGACCGGGAATCGAACGGTGACCTCTTGGTTCATAGGTCAACGTTCAACCACTGAGCCACAGAATTGAACTGTGACCTCCTGGTTCATAGGTCATCGCTCAACCTCTGAGCCACGCCGGCTGTGCTTTTCCATTTCTTCATCTTCCCCAGCTAGAGGCCTATTTACCTTGCTCTCCAGCTCAGGAGCTTTCAGTGGTTCCATCAGGCCTGCAAACTGAGTCAGAATGGGTTTGTGTGGGTTTTTTAAAAGCCCTCCACATCTTCCGCCTTCCTGCCTGCATGGATTTACATTCCTCTGCCACTGCCTTTTCCTTCCCACAGTATGAACACATAATTTTTCCTAAGTTGTGCACTTACCTACTTCATGAGATAGAATAAAGCTTTGAGAGTACTGAAAAAAAATGTGGGTTAATTTCTTTAAACTCTTACATTTGAGAAGGCTTTTCATAACTGAAAGTCAAAATCCAGGAGTTTATAAAAATGAAAATTTATGCATAGCAATACAAACAAACAAACAAACAAAAATAGGCAAAATCTGGCCCTAGCTGGTTTGGCTTGGTGGATAGAGTGTTGGCCTGCAGACTGAAGGGTCCCAGGTTTGATTCCAGTCAAGGGCATGTACCTTGGTTGTGGGCACATCCCCAGTAGGAGGTGTGCAGGAAGGCAGCTGATTGATGTTTCTAACTCTCTATTGCTCTCCCTTCTCTCTGTTAAAAAAAAAAAATCAATAAAATATATATTTTTAAAAAATAGGCAAAGTCTGATTGCTAACAACAAATTGGGGGGAAATCTGTCATACAGTGGGGGAAAAACCCTGAATAGTCAATATGTAGCTGTTGGTCCAGTAAATTAGGACCAACAGCTACATATTGACTATTCATGGAAGTGCAGTGCGGATGGCATCCTCAGGATATGCATAAGGCTGGAGCAAGGCTGCCACCCAGTCTACGTAGAAAAAAGGGGAGAGGCCATGAACAGACTATTCATGGAAGCGCAGTACAGATGGCCCCTAAGCCATGCAATTCCTCGCAGTCTCACTTCTCAGAATTTATCTGGAGGTTATATACATGAAGAAGACATTTGTACAGAGTCAGCCACTGCCATTGTCCTTTCAAAGGCAAAGGGTTGGGAATAGCCCAGTTACGGTACATTTCAGGACATCCATGGGTTGGAGTATTATATGGTTACTAGGGACCTGGTGCATGAGCTCGTGCACGGGTGGGGTCCCTTGGGGTGGCCTGCGGGGATTGGGCCCCACCTCGCGCCCCCAGCCTTGCAGCCCCGCAGCCCTGCCTGGCACCCCACAGTGGCCTGACGCCGCCCTCTCACCTGCCCCACCATCCCACCTGCGGAGCAATCAATTGGGGCCAGGTCCCCTGCCCAGCTCCCTCAGTGCCTGGGAGCCGGGTGGCGGCCCCGCACCCCGCTGCTGCTGCTGGTCGCCGTTGGCAGGGCGATCGGGCTCTTGCTCGCACCCACCTTGGCCTGGTGCCGCCCACTCACCTGCACGACCATCCTACCATGGTCCCGCTCTTGTCGGGGCCCATCCGGGCCAGCAGCACCTCCACTGTCACCTGCTGCCAGTGCCGCGTGGCTGAAGCCTGCCATGTTCTGCGCCACCCTCTGGTGGTCAGCACATGTCATAGCAAATAGTTGAACTCCAGGTTGAACAATTTGCATATTGGGCTTTTATCATAGAGGATTAAAAAGTTCTTTATGTCCTTGGCTGGGTGGCTTGGTTGGTTGGAGTGTTGTCCCATGCACCAAAGCGTTGCTGTTCTATTCCCAGTCAGGGCACGTACCTATTGTGGGTTTGTTCCCCGGTCAGGGTGCATATTTGGTAGGCAACTGATCAAAGTTTCTCTCTCTCTCTCTCTCTCCCTCCTCCCCTCCTTTCTTCTCTCTTCCTCTCTCCTTCCCTCTCCCCTTCCTTTCTCTAAAAAAAGGAAAGAAAAAAAGTTTTTTATTTTCTGGCATAAAGAGATGTCCAGGATACATTGAGAATGTTAAAAAGAGGGGTATAGATATAGAAGAGGAATATAAGAAAAGTATAAATACAGGAATACATATTTGTCTTCTCAAAATATAATTGGTTATCAGTTATGAGGATGGGAGTGGATGAGAGTAAGACTTTTCACTATTTATTATGCTAGAAAACAATTTTAAAATTTATCCTCCTCCTCATGCATGTGCGCGTTTATGTCTGTTTACACATATAGTAGGAGAAAGAAAGTAATCTTTTGAACTTAAAACATTGAGTAATTTATGCTTTTGATCCTTATGTTAAAATTTTCCTCTTTTTATTGGATAAACTTTTAATTTGTTCTCTGAACCCACAGCCTCTCTTGTAGTCTTATTAGAAACCCTATGTTCTATGGAACTTCAAATCAGTGAGTTTGCAATAGGAACCCACCCTTTCCTCTCCCCTCAAAGGATAGACCTAAGTGAATCTCCGTAGGATCCCAACTAACAGTTTTTCCCTCTTCCTGTCTTTCTGCAGAGCCAGTGGCAGCCCCAGCTGCAGCAGCTGCGCGACATGGGCATTCAGGATGATGAGCTGAGCCTGCGGGCCCTACAGGCCACTGGGGGGGACATCCAAGCTGCTTTAGAGCTCATCTTTGCCGGAGGAGCCCCATGAACTCCTCCTTAACCCCCAACAAACTACTAAGGTGGCTGCCCATGGGAGGCATTCCTGGAGGTGCCCCATCTCTCCTCTCCTTAATACACCTGATGGTTGACCTTTGCTTTGTCCAATGCTTGGCCTTTTTGGCTGATCCATGTTGGTGGAAACAGTGGGGCAAGCGTGATGTGTGGGTCTTGGTGTTGCAATATCAGGGAGCAGAGCTGGCCCCTGCTGGGCCCTGGGTGGAGATTTTCATTTCCATGTCATGGGATTCTGTGTGATGCCCACATTCTCTTTCGGGAGAAGTTTCTGGTGATAGTTGCCAAACCCTTTGGTACTCTGGGCTGTGGCATCCTCAGGATGTGCCTAAGGCTGGAGCCAGGCTGCTGTCCAGTTTCCAGAGTGTCTGCTGTGTTACTCCTGTGGCCAGAAGAGGTTTGTATTTCTGAGATGACTACAGTCTAGGCAGAGGCCAGGTGCACTTTCAGAGAAGCAGGTAGGGGAAGCTTACCCTCCACAGAAATTCCTCTCGCAGAGGCTTCTAAAAAATTCCTTGACTCTCTCCCATCCTAGTCTTACCAGGCACTCTTTTTTTAAAAAGGCTTTTTCTTTCTTTTTTTGTTTTTGTTTGTTAATCCTGACCCGGGGATATTTTTCCATTGATTTTTAGAAAGAGTGGAAGGGAGAGAGAGAGACAGAAACATCAATTTGAGAGAGACATCGATTTGTTGCCTTCACACATCTCCAACTAGGTACATGCCCTTGACCAGAATTGAACCCGGGACCCATCAGTCCACAGGATGACACTCTCCACTGAGCCAAACCGGCTAGGGCTCACCGGGCATTCTTTGATGTCTGTTCTATAATGATGCCAGAATACAGGCTTCAGAACTGTGCCAGGAGGCAGGTCACTCTTCTCTGTCCTGAAGGCGTAAATACAAGAGCACTTACATAACAATACTAAACAACAATACAACAGGCGTAGGTCTTGTTAGCTTTTATATCGCAGAGAGGGCACCAACCCCAAGCTGCTGTCCCATCTGCCCGAGCTCTCGTTCCCCTTGGCACTGCATTCCTTGCCGCACTGCAAATATGTCCCAGTTGAATGAGTGGGTTTCATGTGCTTTGACTACTTTGTCAGAAGAAAAATCCTTCCCTTCAGATTGTGTTTCAGAAGGAAATTGCTCAGAGGACTGCTCTTGCCTGGTGCCTTTGGTAGGTGTTCGTTCTATTCATAGAATCACAACCATGGTCATTTGGCTTCTGCTTGTCACCTGGGACAAAAGGTTTGCCACTTATAGACTGCCTTCTGTGAACTTTGTTCCCAGTCTTTACCCCTCAGGCCCCTTCTGCTCCCTCTGCATCTCTAGCATGGCTTCCATCAAGGAGACTAGTGCAGTTCACTTGCTCCTTGACCTCCAGTGTTGGTCCCCAGTACATTCTGTTCTTCTCTTTGGATGACTCCAGCGTGTCAGTGATATTCCTAAAGGGAGATACTCAGGAGGATGCACTATTCCAGAAATAGCCCAAATGGCACAGTGTTCTTTCCTTCCTCCAGAAAATGTGAAGTCTCTCCACATTTCCCTCTCAATCCTAGAATTAATGTTGAGAGGTGTTTGTATTGGCTGAGAAGACAGAATAAACCCACCAGGGGCCAGACCCATTTGTGCCTCAGTGGATTGCCTAGAGCCCAACTGCCTCTTGTGGTTGGGACAGAAACCAGGAAGACCTGTCTTTGAATCCATTGTCTCTGGCTGGTTTGTGGTAGAAACAAGGGCCAGTTCCATCTTCATGGCCTGCCTTGGTTAAATGGAGCTGACACAGCCCACTTGTCGCCATGATACAGTTGACCGAGAGCTGGTTTCCTTTCTGTGGCATCTCATCCCCTGCCCCCAAGGGACTGCCTTCAAAGACACCAGGGCTCCTTAATTCCCTGCCCTATTATGCTGTGGAACATTTGGGTAACCCTGCCCTGTCCCTAAAACCGACCCCTAAATACCAGTTATACTGTTTCCCAGAACTGAGCATCCCCACTACTTCCTTTTCCCTTCTTTGCCAGCTCTTTCCTCCAGGGTCTTGGCAAGTTGGCATTGCTTCCTGTGGCCATGTTTTAAATTTGTTGAGTTTGATAAATGCCCCTACTGAGCCTGTGCTTTCCATGGGCGAAGGACTTCTTCCTCACTATTGCCCCCTTCACCCTATCAGTAAACATTCAGCCTCTATTTTGTGCCAAGTGAGAAAGATGGGATCTTTGCTCTACCAGAAACAGGTCAATGGTTAAACAGACAGTTTTTGCTAATATCTGATGAGAACCAAGCCAGGCTGGTCCAGTGGGCATGGGACTCATGATAGGGGAGCTGACTTGGGTTAGAGTTAGGGGCTCTGTGTGTGATGGATAGTTTCTTGGAGAAAGTGACATCTAAGCTGAGACCTGGAGGGTGAGGAGGAATTGGGCAGGAAGGTGTACACGCTCTGTGGGCTGGTGGTGCAGGAGTAGGAGGTGGTGCAGAGTCTGATCAGGCTGCGAAGCTTGAGCTTAGTCTTGAGGGCAAAGAGCACCCTGTGGATGGCTTTAGGAAGGGCAGTGGGAGACCGGATGTGTGTATGAGATAATCTGACAGCTGTATGGAGGCTGAATTTTTGGGAAATGAGAGACCAACTGGGATTGGGAGACCAACTAGGAGATTCCCTGCCTCCAGATGAAACATGGTAGGTCCTAGACTAGAGCTGTAGCAGGGGAGCTGGGAGGAGTGGAGGGATGTGAGATGTGAAAAATTAGATGCAGGGAGAGGGGAAGGGAGAGAGAGGAGGCAGGCAGGATGTGAGTGTAGATGGTAGTGCAACAGGAACAAGTGGTTGGGGTTGGAATTTGGAATGCAAGTCCAGTTTTGGACAAGTTAAGCTTGAGGTGCCATGGGACAGCCATGTGGGGATGTCTTGTAGACAGTTGGGTGTTTCTAGGATGTAGATAGTGATCAGGAAGTTTTAAGTTGAAGACTGGGCCTGTGTCATGTGAGAAGAGGATTCAACTTTTTAGGCAAAGGGAGTAGGCATACCCACTTTATAGTAAATGGTGAATATGGACATGGAACATGGAAGGGGCCGGGATCTGCTGCTTTTGAAAAGGTGAGAGCAGGAGTCATTTAAGTTGATGGAGTGGAAGGACTGGACCGAGAAGGCTTGGCCAGTGGTGTGAGATGCCACAGAGAAACCTAGTAACAAAAGGGCTAACCTTGGACTTGCTGACTTGAGCCATTGTGACCTTGGGGAGATGCCACAGTGGAACTGGAGTCCAGTTGCAGGAGTTGAGGCCTGAATTGGGCGGGGTGCAGGGGAGTGGAAGCTGGGAGGGCTGAGAACTCTAGTTGGTAGTTGGAGGGGAGAGGGGACTGAGTGAGCTTTTGCGGTTCAGCAGAGGTGAAATTGGAATTGATCACAAAAACTTTTCTAGGAAGCGAAGGGGTGGGGGGTAAGAGACCCCGAAATAGAATATGCAAATGTCTAGAGATGGGTGAGTTTCTGAACAGATCCCATCTCCTGATATAACTCAAATTTGGGCTGGCACAGCTTGTTGGGCACATGGGCCCTGGCTCTGCTCCTCTTCTCAGCCCCATCTGGCCTGGGCCCCAGATCAAGCTTTCAGAGCCCTACCCTGAGGTGGCCACATTGCCTCTGCCACAGGCCTTGGCAGTAAATGTTTGGTGAGGATGAGTGTCGTGGGGGGTTATTTAGGCCTCCCTCTATTTGCTTACCCAGCTTGTCTAAGCCCTTCTGGCTCTGGGCTGGGGTTAGGTCACTTTGGCTGTGCCCCTCATTTCCTTGGACCTGCCGCTATCTGGCTCCTGTAGGCTCTGCAGTAACAGGATTCAGCTTCCTCCATACTTGAGACCCAGTCACTGCTCTACTCCACCTTGGCAAAAATGGCTAACAGCAATGAGGTACAATAGTGCTCATTTATCAAGTACCCTCTCTGTGCCAGCCATTGAGCTAAGCACTCACATATGCCATCTCAGTTGATCTTGAGAAGTAGATATTATTTCCATTTACAGATAAGTGCTTCCTGTTAATGGGATGTGACTGTGCTGGGAAACTGGCCTTTCCAGAGCTTGGGTAGGATTGTATCAGCGCAGTCCCATCAATGTACCCACCTGGGGCCTTGTGCCTGGCAGTCCTGGTAGCCACTCAAAGGGGTGAAGGGTCTGCTCACCACTCATCCATCCTGGAAGTGCAGCTTGAATTTTGGAGGGGAATCAGGCTTCTAAGTCAGACCCACTGAGGTTATGATCTCTTCCACAGACACCCTAACCTCTTGGAGCCTCAGTTGTGCCCTGTTTTACAATTTCCTCAATTTATATGAGTGAATATTGGCCATTTTTATATCAGTGATGCCAGGACACTCAGCTGGCCAGGTGAATAGATGACTAACAGAGTCAGGATCCTAACAACGAGGCAATCCTAACAAGAGGGACAAGAACAAGAACAGTCTAGGGTTCTGTGATGGGGACTAGAAAACCAATTGCTCTCATGGAGGATGGGGTCTCATTTATTCTCCTGGGGTCAGATTCAAACTCAATCTTTTTCACCATGTTCCAGAAAGCTGCAGATGGGAATTGGCCCAAGGATGACCCTGGGCTAAGATCAACAGGATTTAACAGCCTGGTGTCTCATCTCAGTAAGGCAATGCCTTTGTAATCAGAAAGGATGAGGTCAGTCTTTCCAGCCCTCTTATTGCTCAGTCTCCTCCAGCTATGGCATTCTGGCCCGACACTAGATCATTGAAGGAGGTGGACACAACTGGGCTGCCTAGCACCTAGGAGGGTCTCAGTAGAAGTTTTTGTTAGACTGACTGATATCTTAGGAAACATGCAGGATTAGAGAGACCAAGCAAAGCCCCATGAAGGACGTAGCTGGAACTGGGATTATTTACCCTGAAAAAAGTAGACTTAGAAGGATGTGGCTTCTGTGTTGAAATCCCCAAAGGGCTCTGTTCCAGGAAGACAGATTAGACATGGTCTGTGTGGCCTTGGAGGGCAGATTTAGGACCACTGCAAAAAGGAGGTATCTTCCTCTGGGGAGGAGGCTTTGTGTCAGAGCTAAACAAGGTGGGCCAGGCTGCCGTGGGGATAAGCTCATCGTCACTGGATGTATGAAAGCTGTGGCTGCATGACCATAAAGGCTGTTGTAAGGCACTCTCAGGTTGGACTGAATGATAGCTGAGAATTCTAATCTCAAGAATTGGGCTTCTTAGATCTCAATCCTAATATATAAAAAACCAGGGACCGCCACGACCGAAATGACCAGATGGACAACCGAACAGCAGGCTGTGTGGTGCGACCAGGTTGGCAGGGGGGGCAGGTGGGGGTGACCAGATTGGCAGGGGGGGCAGTTGGGGGCGACCAGGCTGGCGGGGGGGCAGTTAGGGGCGACCAGGCCGGCTGGGGGGGCAGTTAGGGGCAACCAAGCCGGTGGGGGCGGGTATTTGGGGGCAACCAGGCCGGCGATGGGGGGGCAGGGTAGTTAGGGGCGACCAGGCCAGCATGGGGGGCAGTTGGGGGTGATCAGGCCAGCAGGCAGAGGCGGTTAGGGGTGGTCAGCCTGGCAGGGGGTCAGTTAGGGGCGATCAGGCAGGCAGGCAGGTGAGCAGTTAGGAGCCAGCAGTCCTGAATTGTGAGAGGGATATCCGACTGCCAGTTTAGGCCAGGGATTGGGCCTAAACTGGCAGTCAGACATCCCCCGAGGGATCCCAGGTTGGAGAGGGTGCAGGCTGAGCTGAGGGGACCCCCCCCTCCGTGCATGAATTTCATGCACCGGGCCTCTAGTATTTATGAACTGTTTGTGGGAGATCACGTGTCTGCATGCATTTCTTTTTCTCACTCAGGTGGCCCAGGCAGGCCCAAGTATCACATCAGAGCTGGGAGGGTTTTGGGATACCTTCTGGTCCTGCAGGGTTAGTTTAAAAAGCATATTTATTTCACCCTACAAACCAAAAGGCAGTGCAGAAGATAGAATAAGAAAGCTTTATCTATCTCTGGCCTAGATAAGAGGTAGCCTGGAGGAAGAACTGCTATTTTAGCTCCTCTTTCTCAGTTTGTAAACAAAGAAATAGAGGCCTGGGCTAGGGCAGGACCTTGCTTAACTTGGGTCAGTGGCCAAGCTAGGACTTTGTTTTTGGCCTCCCAGCCATATCTAAGTGTCAGGAGACTGTTCGCCTAGATGGCTTCCACATAGTTCCCACGAGATCTTGCTCTGCCTCAGGTCTTGGGCACTGAGAATGGAGGCTCAGAGGTCGATTGCGGGGTGGAGGGAGGAGGGGTTTGTCTCCAGAAAGAAGTGGCAATATACACAAGGTGTCTATCTACACTCGCTCTATATGGAGTGGCCACCAGATGGCGCGCCTGTCACAAGCTCAATTCCATGTGGGCTGGAACTGAGTAGCAACTGCCTTGTAGACAGGAGGGCATGTGCCCTCTCAGGGTTCCCAGCCTCACCTGACCTGCTTCACTATTTTCAGGATCTCCTTGGTCTCTTCCCCCTGCAATGAGTGGGGTTGGGGGCAGTAAGAATTGCTGTTGATAGTAGTAGCCAGAAGGCGTAGGTGGACACCAAGCTCTGAGGTCTCATAGCAGGGATGGATCTAGCAGGAAGAGGTCTGTGGGCTTGAGTTCCTTATATCTCCATCTTTAACTTCCCACAGGCCTCTTGTTAGGGGTGGGTTACTCCTTTGAAACCAAGTGTAGCTATGGAATCAGGGATGAGGAGGGGTCAGAGGAAGCTTGGAGAGTGGAGGAATACTCTGAATAGGGCTGTGAAAGGCTTTGCTTGGAAGGCTGAGGAAGGCTTCCAGGGCCTCTGCTGCTTCAGGCCTGTGAACCTCAGGGCTGTGTGTGTCCATTTCTCTGATTCCCCAAGGAGCCTTCTTGGATTTGACTGTGTCTTAACTGCCGTTCCGGGGAGACCCTATCAAGGTTTGTTTGTTTTTCCTAGATAGGAATCCCCACATCATTTCTTTCTCTTGGTTTCCTTTCTGCAATCTCTTATATTTGGAGTCATGGGGAAGAGGAGGATAGGAATGGCCACTGCCTCAGACCTGTCAGCATCCACATCTGTTGCTTCCTTTGCTGATCCATCATTGTCTGGGAATGTGGGTTGTGCCCCTGTCCTTGTTTAAGGCTCCTGTCCCCACCTGTTCCATTCTTATTTTATTTCCCTATGCTGCCTCAGGCAGGGAGGCCACACACAAACACTGGTCCTGTGCTCTCCCCACCCCATAGAGGGGTACCCGCTCTCCTCTATGTCCCTAGTCTAGCTGCCCTCTCCTTCTGTTGGCCTGGTTCTCACCTCCCCTGGCTGTCTGTAGCCAAGTAGGAGTGGTTTGCCATCTGGCCCTGGCCCTTTGCCCCTAGATTGGCTGGCTCAGGGATACCCACTGGTGGTAAAGCAGGTGCTGAGCTGGCCATGGAGGAGCCCAGCCAGAGGCCCACCCTGAGACATGAGGTGGGATGATCTTTAGCACTACCCCCCTCACCCCTACCCCAGCCTGGAAGAAAAAAAATCCCTGACATCTGCCCCAGTTTCCATCTGCTGCCTTGTTGCTTGGAAGGCTGAGCCTAGACCCTAGCTTACCCTCCTGCCCAGCACCTGTTAACCTGGGACCTGTCCGGGTTTTTCGAAGGATCATCCAGATCCAGAATCCAGCCTAACACAAGAGGCAGCAGCAAAAGGGTGCATTGCATTAAGAGCTTTATGATGTAGAAGAGTGTCGGCCCCAGAGAGACTGTCTGAGGCATTAATCTCGGCCCTTCTCTAACTGTGACCTTGGGGATATCACATCCTCTCTTTTCCTTGGTTTACTTGCTTGCAAAAGGAGCCAAATACTAGCACCCATCTCATAAGATTGTGAAGATGAAATAAGTTAAAATGAGGCAAAGAAACACGCAAAGAACATAGTAACCTCAGTGTTAGCTATTACCATTGGAGTCAGAAAACCCAGGTTCCCATCTTGGCTCCACTAGCTGACCTTGAGCAGGTCCCTTTCCCTCTCTGTGCCTCAGTTTCCTTCTCTAACATGGAATTATGCTCTCTCACTGAGGGGAGAATATAGGATTGCAGGGAGAGTGTAGGTGGAAGTGGGTTGTGTGTTGTGAGTGGTGCACATGAGTAGTGTTATCATTCTGAATTTGCTTACCTTTGCAGAGGGCAGACACTGGGCCATACAGCTCAGCAGATGAGGCCCTGGGCTGGAAACAAAGTGTCATTCTTGAAGGCTAGCCTGGGCCAGGACATGCTGCTGGCTTCCGGGCCTGGGGAGGGGCTCTTGAACCATCCTCTCTCTGGGGCAGTGTGCGACCCCACCCCTTCTACCAGGAATCTAGTCCTGCATTATCTTTGGAGGCATCTTGATTTACCCTTTTGATCTGTTGGGTTATCTTGGGGCTCCTGAGGAAAATGGAGGTGATAACTGGAAACAAAATTTAGAATGGTAAAGCAAAACTTACTGGTAGCAATACTTTCCTGGCTATAGATCAGAGCAGAGGGCTGGAGCTGAGGTTGGGACGAGGATCTCTTGCTCCCTGTCTTAGCTGGTGTCTGCAGTGTGTGAATCAAGTCCAGATAGGTGTGTGGGTCCTAGAAGCTCACATGCATCTCTGCTATCTCCTCCTCACCCTGTGTCCTCTCAGTGCAGTCCACCTGGGAGAGACATCTCTTAAGCACTGGATAAGTGGATTTCCCATCCATGGCTCCTTCAGGCACAAGCCAAGGTAAAGGGTCTGGTCCTCTTTGGGCAGAACTGATGGGAGAATTGCCTGGGCTGCTCAGGTGACTGCAGAGGGACTGGGCCTAGACCCTGCAGGGGATCACCAGGTTGTCTTCAATGGCTCAGCCCTATGTAGCTGGTGAGCGGAGAAACCCTATAGCTTGTCTGACTCTTCCTCCTCACAGTGAGTCCTAAGAATGCAGGATGTTCCCTCTCTTTCTGCTTGGGTAAGGGGCCTTGTTGATTATATCCCCCTGCACACACATGGAAATGAGTTTGGATTTTCTGAGCACACACCAGCTGGCTGGGGGGAGGCAGCCCAGAAGGCTGCTGGTTAGGGAATGGGGAGAAGAGGGAAGGGAGGAGAGGGAGCCAGGCCAAGATGAAAATTCCACCTTCTCACAGCAGAGCAATGATGGGGTGCTGAGTGCTCCCCACAGCTCATCAACCCTCCCCCCCGCCCCCCCACACACACACACTCACCTACCTTCGGTGTTTATAGGCTCAGACGGAGCCATGTCCACTCAGGCCAGCCTATCTGAGAAACACAGTCTTCAGGGTGTAAAACACTGAGCTGGCCATTAGCGAGGTTGCCTGGTAGTTGACTTGTCTGTACCCTCAGAGAGGTCCTCCCCCTCTTCTAGGCCAACCCTTTCATTGGCTGGGGGGCGGGGGGGGGGCGTAGATCTGAGGCCCTAAGAGGGAACCAAAACTACCTCGGATCACAGAAGACCCAAGTCTGTCTTGTCCCGGTCCACTCAGGTTCTCCTGTGGAACTGCCCGGGAGGGAATGACTAAGGTTCCACTGGCGGTGGGTACTGCGCCCCACTAGGGTAGCCCGGAGGTAAGAAAGGCTGCGAGGGGCGGGGGCGGGGTGGGGTGGGGTCAGGCATTTGACTCCGCCTCTTCATGCTGGTGTCGGTCTGTGCTGGGTGCTGGCTCAGTCTCCGCAGCCCGGTCCACGAGATGACACCGCCTCCGCCCAGATGCACCTCCCTCGGCGTCCCGCGCTGCCGCATTGCTGGCCCACAGGCTCGGTCCGGACTCCCGCTGCAGTTGCTGCTGCTGCTGCTCTGGGCGGCCGCCGACACCCAGGGCCACCCGAAGAGTGGACCCCGCGTCTCCGTTGTCTGGAAAGGTAGGTGGCACGCGGGGGAGGGGGGACGGAGCGCGGGATACGATGCCTCGCGGGTGGGTGCAGAGTGTGCGGCACCGGAGAGGGTGCGTGTGCAAGGCTGTGGGTCCCGGGTGCTGCTCTCGGGGGAGTATGGGCTGGAGGAGTGCGAGTGCGCGCCGGCACCCTGGAGCCGCTGGAACACGGCGGCGAAGCGGTGGTGGGGCCGGAGCCCAGGCTAAGTCGCTCCAAGTCCTCCCGCAGCCGGGAGCCGCAGCGCTGGGGCGCCGGGACCGGAGCGGGGCCCCTCCGCCCAGAGGCGCGCTCTGTCCTCCAGCACAGCGCCTCTGTGCCAGACTCGGGCCGGGCCGGGACCTCCACCCAAGTCCGTCCTGAGCCCTGGCTGGGCCGGAGACGGGGGCGCGGACTCCTCGCTGCCGCTGCTGCGCTCTGGCTGTGGGAACAAAGACCCTGCTGCCTGCCCTCGCCCCGGGCCCAGGACCCAGACCGGTAAAGGGGTGGGCACCCTGTAGCGTGCTGGGACTTGGGGTGGTGCTGTGGAGGCTTGGGGCACCTGGGCGCCACCTCTGCAATGCCGGCACCTGCACCGGCCGATCCCCCCACCCTACCCGGTCCGCACGTGGCAGTTGTTACCAGGAATAGGTGCCGGCGTTGTGGGCACAGCATAGGGTGGGGTGCGGCCGTTGGGACCCCACGCAGCGGTTCTGGGGCGGGGGTGTAGCTTTTAGGCTGCGGTGGATATGCGAGTCTGAAGGACAGGAGTCTCCCTCAGGGGTGCCTTAGTTAAACAATGGGTCCGAAAGCCAGTTAGGTGGGGTCTGAGGTTTTATGCCATGAGGGATTGAGCTCCCCTCCTCTGCATTGCACGCAAATGCTTCCCACCCCCAGGACAACGGGTTCTGTCCCCAAATTTGGTGGTGCTTTGGCCCCCTGTGGTGGAGGTGGAATCAGGGTGGGGGTTGGAGAAGCTGCCTGGTCTGGCCCTGACAGGGCCCTTTGATGACTGAGGCGGTTTGCAGGGATTGCCAGAGCCTGAACATTATCTGGGGCAGGTATTCTTAGCAGAGAGAAGGAGAAAACCCCACATTAAACCAATGGCATGAACTGCAGCTGCAGCAGAGAGACTGTGACTCGCCCAAGGTCACTGGACAAAGTGCAGACAAGGCCCTGATCTGGCATAGGACCAGTGCTAGCACTGGGTTAGGGCGGGGAGAAGGATTTAGGCAACTTCTTGGCCACAAAGGAGGGACTGTGGGGGCCAGCTCTGTATCCCAGCCCGAGATACTCTGGTGGGAGTGCAGCAGAGTGGGTGGACCTCCGGCGTTTCCTCGTGATGGACACCTCCAGCCCAGGCTTCCTCTGCCTTCCCAACATCTTGGCCTTGGGTCAAACCCCTTGGCTGTCCTGGACAGCCCAGCATTTGGGCCCTCTCAAGGGGATAAATGGCCATGTCTAAGTGTTCTAGCATCCCCCCCTGCGCCAACCCCCTTGCATTTGGCTCTGCTTGCCTCCACTCCCCAAGACTTCTGAAGACCCTTCCCCCCACATATTTAATGCACACCCATTTCTTAGTACTTAATATGTACCTCCCCATCTCAGGCACTTCATCTTTCCACCCTGAGGCTATTTGAAGCCGCTTTCAGTTCTTTTGCCCACTTTTCAAAGCTCCCAAAGCACCTCTTTCCCCTCCATGCAGTTCACTGTAATAGCCACTCTGGCTGTGCCCTCTGCTTGGTAACACACTAATGTCCCCCGCTGGGATCTGCCAACCCCTCACTTGTCTCGTTCTAGGGCAGTCTGTAGTCTCCTTCATCAGTGCCAGGCACCCCACTGGCCAGACAGACCCTACCATTTGCCTGTCCCTCAAGACCACCAGCTGGTGATGGTATGCTTGGCTGACAGCTGCCTTCCATTTCCTGTGGGGTGATACATAGACAGAAGTGGGCTTGGGCAGGGCAACCCCAGAAGTGGGGTGAGAGGAGGATCCCCTTGGCTTTGCTGTAGTATAGGCCTAGGTTCCCGTCTACCAGTGGGTGGGGTAGGTGGGGGGTAGCCTCCAGGAACAACCAGATGTAGGATAATGGTGGTTCTGGAGCCAGTTCTCTATGAGGTATAGGTTGGCGTTAAGTTTTAAGCCAAGACAGGTGTGGGACTGAGTATGGCGTTCCGGCTCTTCTTTGTAATTTATTTTTTGCTTCATGGACCCCTACACCTTAGGGAAAGATTAGATTAGGGAGTTCTGGGAGGGTCCCAGCCTGCACTTGCCAGAGGTTGAGAACTCTCCAAAATATTGAGTCCCGGTCCAGCAGTTCTGGGCAGAGAGGGATGTGCTAGCACTAACCTGCTGGGTGCCCTTGAGCTCCACACTGCCTCTGACCCTCAGAGCTCACCAGAGCAGGAAGGGCTCTGAGATTGTCCCCTGAGGGCTGTCACTGACACATGGGCCAGTCAGAGAGATGACTGTTTGGGCCTGCCCTTCCTGCAAGCAGGGGCTGGAGAGGAATGGGTTGTAGGTGAGTGCAGGAGATTGGCATGCCTGTGGAAGCTCTGCACCCCTCTCTCATTTCATCCCCAGTTAGAGGAGATGGAGAAGCTCAGGAAGGTCCTGACCCCCAAGGTCAGAGATGAGCCAGCCTGCCCCCAAGGAGAAACAGCTACCTGCCCAGCCGGTTCTGCCTCTCCCTTGTCCAATTAAACAACAGGATGTTATTGTTGACTTGAGGCTGCTGGGGAGTCATTATGGAGCTGCTCCCCAGGGCAGGGGTTGTTGTTACCCCTTCAGGGGATGAGGTCACAGCTGGGGCTCCCTAAGCATCAGCATTTTCAGTGGAAATCCTCGCCCCCTTGGGGACTTAGATGTGCTTCTCACCTTCAGGGTGAACCCCCTGCAGAACAGAGAGGGGGTGGTCCCAGGCTGGGAGAGAGAAGCTCTGTGATGCCCCTCGGAGCTTCCTGCCAAGGCCTGTGGCCCCTTTGTCCTGAATAGGGAAGGTTCTGAGAGCAGGCTGGAGGAGTGCAGGCATGGGCTCAAGATGACCATGGTGTCAGGGGGGGAGATCCAGCTCTGGCCTGATTTTCTGTGTGACTCAGGCAAGGGTTTGCTTTTTTTCTGCGCCTCAGTTTCCTCAAATGTCCAAAGTGAATGGTAGGAGTAGTTATACTTATCGGAGCACTAATTTCCTGCGATCCCTACCTCTCTGGGATGAGCAGAGTCTGTGGTGGCCCATTCAGATCTTAGCTGTGAGGAGAAATTGAAACCTGGGAAATCAGGGGAAATCCTTGAGTTTCGTGTTCTTTTCTTTTTCTCTCATGAGCTGAGGATCAGCTGGAGGAAGTGGCATATTGGTTTGTGGCCTGAAAGGTAGGCAGTATTTCAGCATTTTTGACATTTGACATTTGCTGGGGCCAACCTGTGATGGTCCTGGGGCTGTGCTTGGGGATCCAGGGATGAGAAACTAGACAAGTCTGTAGACTTCTCAGTGTAGGCGGAGAAATAGGAGGTCAACTTGCAGCTACAATGAAATGTGGCAGAGGGCAGCTGTGGGGGTTGAGGAGGTACATAATCCAGTATCCCCAATTAGGTAAGACTTCCTGAAAGAGGTGGTCTGCCGTGATGGCAGGAGGAGCAGGAGACAGCTGGGGCATGGGAGGGACCGGAGGGAGCACCTGGCCTGACAAGATTTCTGACCCTAAAACTTACAACTAGGACCAGGGAGAGGAGGAGGCAGTGAGTGGGAGACATTGAGTCAGCCTTGGCCTCTGGTTTTTGGGAAGGTTTCTTGCAGGAGGTGACATGTGAGCTCAGCCACCTGACTTCCACAACCAGCCCTGTGTGGGGAGGAAGGACCATGGCTGTCAGAAAGTCCTCCCCAGAGTCACAGCTTGCTGATGGGAAGCTGGGGCTGGGTCCTGGGAGACCAGAGTTTTCCCGCACCCCCAGCCCTCCTGACTGTGGGGGACAGTTGAGGCCTAAGGCCCACCCCTCGGCAGAGACTTTCCATGGAAGGGAGGGAGCTCCCCCAGCACCAGCCAGGCCCTGCGGGGGGAGGAGGGGGAGGCAGATGCCCTTCCTCTGACCTTCCAGGAACTTTCACCTTCTTAAGAGGGGTCAGGGGAGGGGGGTGTAGGTCACTCCCTGGGGTGGGAGACAGGGAGAGCTGGACACTCTTCTATGAGGAGGGCCAGGCTCAGCCCAGGGAATAGGGTCCAGTTGTCTGCAGGGGGCAGTGGTGGGAGTGGGTGGCCCTTGTGGTGACAGCTGTGGCCCCATCTGATATCCTGTCCTCCCCTGGCCCCATGTCACTCATTTCAGCCACTATGGGCCTGTGTCACAGGAGACTGGCCACACTTCCCCTGCTTTGGTTGGCAGTTCTGGGGCTAGAAACTTCCGCTTCTCTTGGTTTCCTTTTTTGGCAAGGCCTGGCTACCCGGAACCCCCTCTCTCAGGGCAGGGGGGGAAGGGGTCCTCCCACTGCACCCCTTGGTCCCGGCAAATGGGCTTCCACCTTCTCTAGCCAGCCCAACCACGAGAGACCAGGAGATCCATCCCCTCCCTGCCCCCTGTGGTATGAGGAAGGGGAGTGTTTCTCCCCCTCCAAGCCCTTTACTCCCAGCCTTGGCCTGGGCCCTGCTGTGTCTCCAAGACTGTGTCCCTGGCCTCGGTGAGGCCCCTCCATCCCTCCGGGTCATTGTGTTGAGAGTTTCTCCTGGGACACACAGAGACAGAGCTGCCACTTCCCCAGTCCTACCTGGTAGCCTGGCCCCATTCCCACCTTATCTTCCACACGTCTTCCCTCACCACCCTCCAATTCCCCACATTTTCTTGCCTCGGGGCTGTTGCCCTGTACCCCATTCACTCTTCTTCCTTTCTGCCAGTGCCATCTCACTTCCTCCAAGGAACCTTCTTGGAAGACTTCAGACCACACAACCTGACTGGGCAGAGTTTAGGACGTCAGAAAAAAAATCAGATCTGCTGAGCTAACCACAAGTTCCACAGATGGGGAAATTGAGGACAATGGTGACAGGGACTTGCCCAAGGTCACCTAGTGAGACCGGCATAGCTGGACCAGGGCTGTGTCTTCTGCTCCTGGCCTCAGTTCTTGGCTTCCCTCTATTTGCCTGTCTGCCTTCATGCTCTGTCCCAGGCTTAGGGTTCCCTGAGTCCCTTTCTTCCTTGGCTGGCTCAGCTTGAGCCCAGCTCTTACTGCCCCAGCACTGTCTGCTAACATGAGCCCCACTGTCATGACCTTCCTCCATTCGGGATCTTAGATTTGGGCCGGCCCAATGCACCTCTTCTGCTTTTTCCTCAGGGCAGCCGGGCCTCGGAGGGTCTCTGCCAGGGCAGGTTGAACTGTGTCATGACTTGGGCTAATCTGGGTTTAACCTTCACAGCACCCTGGGATTAGGCTGATCTTGAGTATCTCCTGCACACCCTGCTTCCAATCAGGGCTCTGTGCCAGCAGCCCCGAGCAGCCCTTATCGTGGAGGGCAGCTGCCCCCTGCCCCGTGCCTAGGTCTGTGTTCCGCCCATCTGGGGAGAGAGGAGGAGAAGCTCTGGGCAGCACCCAGGTGCCCGGAGAGCAAGGCCTGCTGCCAGTGACTAGGGAGGGCACCTGGAGATATCAGGAAGGACCAGTAGATACAGCCAAGGACTGTGGCAGCAAGTAAGGTCACTGTGGAGTGTTGCAACTGGGGAAGACTCCTGGGGAAGGGGGAGGAACCAAGCGAGGGCCAGGGACAGGGTGTGGGGTGGGGGCAGAGAGCTGCTTATGTTGTTTGACTTCTGGGCCTGAGGGAGAAAGGAAGGTCGCCATGATAAGCTCAGCACCCTGTCAGTGGCCTGGGAACCTATTTTAAGATGTTTTCTCGTGTGACATGGGGTTTAACCTACCCCAGTCCTGGCTCTCCCTACTATCTCATCTGCCCCACTTGCCCATCCCTAGCCTTGGCTTGGCCTGGGGATGACAGGGACTTGCTCAAGGCTACTCATTGAGACAGGCATGGCTGGGACCATGCCTACCCCTGGCCTCAGCTCTTGGCCTCCCTCCACTTGTCTGTCTGGCCTTGCCTATAGGACTCCACAGCAGATAGTGTGATCTGAAAGAAGATGGTGAGTGCCAGCGTAAGGTCAGAGGGAAGACGGAGCAGTGAGGGCTGGAGCAGTCTGAACACTTCCTGGAGCCACGGGGGTTGAGACTAGATCTTCAAGGACAGATAAGACCCCCCCAAACAGAGAGAAAGGGGAGGGAACGGTCAGAGGCGGGAAGAGCACCGGCAAAGGTGTGGCGATGAGAAGGAGCCGTGGCAGAAATGGGCAGGCCTTGTCTGCCAGCAGAGGAATTGGGCCCTGCTGGGATGGGCAGTAGGGAGACATGGTGGGTTCTTGAACTGAGGAGCCAGGGGTAGAGGTGAGTATTTTCATAATTCAATTTAAAAATATTTTTCAATTACAGTTGTCATTCAATGTTATATTAGTTTCAGGTGTATAGCATAGTGATTAGACATTTATATATTTTATGAAGTGATCACCTAAGCCTAGTACCCACCTGGCACCATACATAGTTATTACAATATTATTGACTATATTGCCTATGTCAGTGGTCGGCAAACTCATTAGTCAACAGAGCCAAATATCAACAGTACAACGATTGAAATTTCTTTTGAGAGCCAAATTTTTTAAACTTAAACTTCTTCTAACGCCACTTCTTCAAAATAGACTCGCCCAGGCCGTGGTATTTTGTGGAAGAGCCACACTCAAGGGCCAAAGAGCCGCATGTGGCTCGCGAGCCACAGTTTGCCAACCATGGCCCTATGTTGTACTTCATAGCCCTTGACTGTTTTGTAACTACCAATTCGTTCTTCTTAATCCCTTCACCTTTTTCACCCAGACCCCCAACCCCCCCTCTCCTCTGGCAACCATCAGTTTGTTCTCTATACTTATGAATTTGTTTCTGTTTAGTTCATTTATTTTTTTCTTTTAGTTTATACATATAAGTGAAATAATATGGTATTTGTCTTCCTCTGTCTGACTTATTTCACCTAGTATAATACTCTCTAGATCCATCCATGTTGTGGCATATGTTAAGATTTCATTCTTTTTTTATGGCCGAGTAATAGTCCAGTGTGTATATGTACCACATCCTCTTTATTTAATGGTCCACTGATGGGCACTTAGGTTGCTTCCGTATTTTGGCTAATGTAAATAATGCTGCAGTGAACATAGAGGTGCATATATCTTTTTGAAATAGTGATTTGTGTTTCTTGGATAAATACCCAGAGGTGGAATTGCTGGGTCATATGGTAGTTATATTTTTAAGTTTTTGAGGAACCTCCATACTGTTTTTCATGGTGGCTGCACCAATCTGCATTCCAACCAACAATGCATGAGGGTTCCCTTTTCTCTATACCCAAGAGGGGAGTGTTTTTGGCCAGTGCTGGCTGGTGGGAACCTTGCTGGGCATGTGTTAAAGAAGGGTTTGTGAGTATACCCTGCACTTCGCTGTAATCTGCCCAAGACCACAGAATATGTTCTATTTCTGGTCAGAGATCTCAGAAAACTTATCTTCTCAGTTAGTCATGCTGGTCATCACTCAGTGCTGTGCTGCAGCCCTAGATCCACCCACACCACCGCATCAGGCCTGTATACCCATGCTCACTTAAACACACTCTCCTTAGGGCATTGTGATGGAGGTCAGGGCTTCATTGGCCAAGAGGGATCTGAGCAGGCTGTACCCTCTCTGGGCCTTAGTCTCCTCATCTGTATGGAAGAGGCTGGCCTGGAAACTTCCAAGGGCCCATTTATGAAGCACAGAGTTATAAGCACAGATTCCAGAGTCAGTCTGCCTGAGTTTTAAACCTTCTCTCCACCTTAATAGCTGTGTGATCCTGGGCAAGTTACTCAACTTTTTTGTGTCTCGGTGCCCTCATCTGTAAAGTGGGGATAATAAAAGAACCCACCTCATAAGAGTTCAGTGATTATTAAATGAATTAATATATCCCCAAATCACTTAGAATAGTGCCCGGCACACGGTGAATGCTGTGGAGTGGTTAGGTGTTAGGTAGGGTATCACTATCGTCATTGTCATACTTTTCCTCCTTTGGCATCTCTCCTTTGGTTACTGATGAAATAAGGCTCTGGCAGCCCAGCCCCCACCAGCTCTCCCTAACTGGCTGCCCTTCTACTGCTCCCCCCACCCACCCATTGCTGGCCCAGGCTATGCTGACCTGGGAACTTCTTTTTCTCAACAGTCTTCCCATCCTGCCCACCTGCCCCCACTCACCGTCTTCTGCCCTCTGTGCCGCCCTTGCCCTGGCTCTGGGCCCAAGGACAGGCACTGCAGCTCTGTTCGTTGTTTCCTTGGAGGAGCCGCCAGCTGACCTTGGCCTCGCTTTGGGACTTTTGAAACCTGCTGGGCTGAAGAACAAGTGAAGCGCCCTGGCCGGTGTGGCTCAGTGGATAGAGCGTCGGCCTGCAAGCTGAAAGGTCCCGGGTTCGATTCCGGTCAAGGGCACATGCCCAGGTGGTGGGCTTGATCCCCAGTGGGTTTTACGGTAGGCAGCCAATCCATGATTCTCTTTCATCATGGATGTTTCTGTCTCTCTCTCCCTCTTCCTTCCTCTCTGAAATCAATAAAAATATATTAAAAAAAAAAAAAGAACAGGTGAAGGTCGATGGGACATGGTGTTCATCCTGGGCTTCCTGCCTTCCCTGGGTGTGTTGCTTCCTCTCTGCTCCAGTTGGGTCTCAGTGCTAACCTTCCCTCCCTGAGCCCCTGAATCTGGCTCAGCTTAGCTCTCGCACAGCTTGCTTTTCAACTCCCCCATTCCCTCTAAACCTTTGCCCCAGCTGGTCTCCTCACCAGCTAAGCCTCCTGTCCTTTGAGCACAGTGGCTCAGAGCTGGCTTGGAAGAGCCTTAGTTTTTCTGTCTATAAGATGGGCATGCACCCCTTGCCCTGCCTTTTCTGCAGGGTGGTTGGGGAATTTGGTGGGCTAGTCAGTGGAGGCAGATGAGGATGTGGCTTCTGCTGCCTCTACCTCCAGAAAGTTGTCTCTCACTTTGCCAGAAGTGACCCATGAACCTAACCCTGATTGTTTTGTGATTTTTCCAAGCTTGATGGTGGGTCATAAAACCTAGACCTTAGCAAGTACTAGCTGTTCCAGTCTGTAGAGGAGGAAAGTAAAGTCGGGAAGGCCCAGCCCTGGTCCTGGTCATACCCAACCAGCTGCCCGGCTGCCAACGGGAGAACAGGGCTGAGTCTACCTGATACATGCGCCCCTCCCACCCACAGCTGACCTTGGTGGGCAGAGGACGCGCCCCTTAGCCCAGCCCTGTTCCCTGGCTGATAAAGAGCGGCAGACCTCTCACTTTCCCATGACTAAGAGCCATATCAAGAGCCTGCTACCTGTCTAGTGCATGGCTTTGCCCCTGCCAGGCAGCTGGCTGGGACCTTGTCCTGCCAAATGTCGCATGTCACCTGCACCCCAGTAACAACCACAGGTCCTCCTTAGCATGAGTCAGTGCCACCCTGGAAACTGGGCTTCTGGGTATGAAGAGTAGCTTCTCGCACCCTCATCCTGGGCCATATCAGGAGAGACAAAATCAATGCAACATTTGCCCCTTTGACTCCATTCATCCCAGTAGAAAGGTTTCCCTCCACTGCTATGACGCAGTGCTACATTCCACCTTTAGTCACTTCTTGGAGTTTAAGGCTTTGGTTGCTAAAAGTCACTGGAGATCAGGACCCCACCTGGAAGGTAGGTGTGTGGGTGATTCCTGTCAGTTATCAGGTTAGTGGATTCTCAACGAATAGGGCGGGGAGGGTGGAGAGCAGGAGATGATGACTCAGGGAAGTGGAGAGAAGATGATATACAGCTTTTTGCAAATCCTGAGGCTCTCAAGAAAGTCCAGGATGTGGTTCTAAAGGGCTAAGCTGTGTGCTGGGTACCAGAAACCCTGGGCTGTGACCTTGCCCTGCCCCTGTCTCCTTTGCTGTGTGCCTTGGGCCATTGACACAGGCTCTTCTGGTCTCTATGCCCCCTCAGCCCAATGACTGTTCAGATTTCCTCCCTTCCACCTTGACCCATAGGGTGTGGGTTCCAAAGGGTGGAGAGGCTGCCGGCTAATTCCTGGGCTCCACGTGGGCCTTTCCTCTTCTCTCTGCCAGCTGTGTGGTAGGCAAGGGTGTGAAGTGGGTGGGGGTGGGGCGTAGCTCCTGCCACCTGTGGCTGGGGTCCCAATTGGAGGTTGGCCTGGCTTCTGCTGGGTGTCTGAATTCCTACCATTCTCAGAGCCAACCTCAATACCCACTTTCAAAGGACTCCTTGAGGTTAGCATTCAAGACCTGTTGGGTCAGTGGGTCAGGTTGAAAGGCTGTCCCTGCCCAGACCAGACTGTGGGGCCTGTCCCTTGTTGCTCCCTTCAGGGACAACAGTACCCCTTCCCCATTCCAGCTCTTACTTTGCCCTCCCCTTGGGCTATCCTCTTTCACAAGCAAAGAGGAAATGGGGACAGCACCCAGAGACTATGAGAGAAGGAATGGTGTTCCACCCGGCAGGCCTGCTTTACAGAAGTCCAGACTTACCCCGGCCAACTGGCTGCTGGGACAGTGGTGGGAAGGTGGCGAGCATGAGAGGAATCAGCTCTGACTGGTTTCAACAGGATCAGGCTTTAGGGACAACCCAACTTGGGGGGCTATGGCTGAGGGAGATTGCCTCCCACACCCAGCCATCTTCTTGACCCTTGTTTTGGTCTGGGCTGGGCCTGGGCCTTGCCTGTCCTGACACTGTGCGGAGGTGGGGTCTCAAGGAGGGCCATGGAGACCTGCTGGGTATGGGGCAGCCTGAGTGTGCTCTTCCTTGATCCAGAAGAAGTAAGGGTTGGAATCACATAGGGTAGGAGGAGGGGGTCTTGTACCAGGCTGCCTCTGGGGCTATGCCCACCCTGTGTTCCCCTAGCCCCCTCCCCTGCCTGAGCCCCTGGTTATTCTGGGAGCTTTTAGCTACCACTTAGTCAGCTACTAATGCATCAGGCTGGAGAGTGAGGGGGGAGACACGGTGGTGCCAGACGGTGCTCCTTTTAGATATCCAGGATGGGAAGCAGAGGGGGCTGGGCAGGCAG
Organism: Ia io; assembly: GCA_025583905.1. Taxonomy (NCBI): domain Eukaryota; kingdom Metazoa; phylum Chordata; class Mammalia; order Chiroptera; family Vespertilionidae; genus Ia; species Ia io. The sequence goes on from JAJQQW010000008.1 coordinate 111,233,616, forward strand.
CGGAGCACAGAGGTGGGGTGCTAGAGGAGGGGTGGCTTTCGGGACACTGACCCTGCTCCTAGGGAGGAGGGGAAGCACCAGAGACTGCTGGGCAGTGGGTTGGTGTATCCTTGGGGGGCGCAGCACCTTCTCTCCCCATCACACAGGTCCTTAGCCCGCCTTCCTGATCTTCTCTGGTTCTGTACTCACCATACAGTCAGCTTCCCTGCTTTGCTCGGCCTGTTTCCCCTGCCGAAGTCAGTTCTCTTTCTGCCTGTTCCTGATCCATGTAGCTTGGATCTGCCTTCCTCATCTCGTCCATTTCGTAAGGAAGCAGAGACGTGTTTGGGGGGACAGTTGTTCCCTTGGCTGGGCCTTTTTAGGGGCCCCAGCCTTGCTCTGCATGGGCAGAGAGCACTGGAGGCTGACCCCTCCCTGGCCCATGTTGGTGCCATGGGGCTATGGGTCCTGGCCCCAAAGGCAGCCCTCCTGCCCCTGAGCCCCCAGCCCCCGCTCCTGCCAACCTGAACAAAGCGTCCTTTCATGTATTCATCGAGCTCAGACACTTCCCAGGCACAATCAGGCCCTTTGAGGGCTTTGGGCTGTGCAGGAGCAGGAGCAGGGTTGGGGCTGGGGTGGAGAATGGGCCAGGTCCAGGTCCTGGTGCCGGACTGGTGCCATCCCCTCCAACATATCACCAGGCACAGAGCAGTGAGGGGCGGGAGCCTGGGGGTCAATGGAGGCAATGCTCCTGGGCTCCTGTTTGTTCTTCTGCAAACTGGGGCCAGTAGTCCCTGCCTCCCCTGCACCCCAGGGCCTGCAGCCAGGGTTTGAGAGGAATAGGGCTCAGGCTTGCAATCCTGTGCAGGACTGTCCTGGCCCTGATGCAGTCCCCTCACATGGAGCTGCAGCAGCTCTCACCCGCCCTCTGTGTCCACAGAAATTCTTTGTGAGCAGCACCTAGACAGTTTTGCTTGAGCATTGTGGAGGCATGCTTTGATGTGGTGATTCCCCCGCAACTGAATTCCAGGGTAGGGCCAGTTTCCCTGCAGACCTTGCTCTTCAGGACCAGGCTACTGCCTTTCTCATCAGACTCGACTTCCCCGGGCAGGACTTCAGATGCCCAGACAAGGGCTCCTTCAGGGGCCCCTCTGGTGCTTCTTTCCAGGGGCGAGAGCTGTGCCTTGATTGTGGCCTTGTTGCTGGTGCAAGCTGAGGTGACTGGTAGAGATGTCCAGCATGGCCCAAGGGTTGGGGCTCCTCCCATTTAGCCTTGGGGCGAGGGGTTCAGAGCTTCTGCCCCAGTCCAACATCTCTAGATGCAGACACATAGCTTCTCCTGGCCCCTGGCCGGATGGGGATGTGGGAGGGGAGCTGGGGCTGCTGACTGTCTGGATCCCAGGCTGAGCTCTGGGCTCTGGGCTGTGGGATGGTGGCTGCTGCTCAGGCTGCAGGTGCAAGGGGAGCTATGGGAGCTGAGTCAGGAAGGCCTTGTATCTTCTGGCTGCTGACCCCAGCACTCTAATTTTGTCTTAGCGGGAAAGGAGGCCCTGCACAGCTGGGCCTGCTGGGGAGTGGGCCTCAGTGCAGGGAGGCTGCTTGGGCTGTTCGTGGCGTGCCCAGGGAAAGCCAGGCGAACCAGAGGCCGTGAGCTCAGCACTTCTCTGTGGCTCACCGTGCTGCACTTCCTAAACGGTCGAGAACCAATACTCCATAATGGACTAGGCAGTCTGTCCTGCCGCCTAGTGTGACATGAGGCTGGCGTGTCCTCAAGGAGCCCTCAGTTTCCATCTCTGCAGTGAGCCAGGCTACAGCTGAGGTGGAGTGTGTTACCCCACCTCCAGGATGACTTGGCCACACAGGGATGTATCTTAAGGAAAGGGAGGGAAGGTGTGTTGCGCTCCTTGCCCCGTTGAAGGCAGAATCAGTCGGAATGGCTCACATGGCAGCAAGAAGGAAAGGGCAGTTCTTTTCTGTCGGCTGGAGTGTGTCTTCCTTGGGTATCACTGCCAAGCTGGCTACCCCGGAGTTTGCTGTAGCTGAATAAACAGTGGTCAGGCCCAGTTCCTGCATGAGGCCTCAGGATGGTCGGAGGTGGGAAGATGTGAGCTGTCCAATCCCTGGAATTTAGTTCTGCAACCAGGACAATCTCAGCAATGTCACTGGAGATGAGACATCTCCCCAGAGGCAGTATCTGCAGAGAGTTTCCTTTTTGGGCAAAATTGCCCAGATCAGCCCTCCTGTTTAAAGGCCCAGGCTGTGCTCTGTGAAGGACATCCTGTCCCAGAGTTGCTGGGGAGGGAGGGTGGAACTTGACCCCTGGGGTGAGCTGGCATCTCCATGAAACCAGGCCAGAGTGGGCCAGGCCAGCATCTAGCTGTGGGCAGGAGCTTGGCTCTCGTTAAGGGACTGCTACTGACTTTACAACCTTGTGCTATACCTGCTCTGGGCCTTTGTTTTTCCATTTGTGAAATGGGAGGGAATGGACTTTTAGATTCCTTTCCATCTCTGATCTGAGCTGACCTATTCACTGAAAGCCTGAGCTGGGCCGGGAGGAGTTGGCGAAGGCTTCTTGAAGGAGGGGGAAGTGATTCCAGGGAACCTGGACTCTAAGTGGGGTGCTTCGAGCCCTGCTACCTGCAGGGGGTGGAGATGGCTGCTTGCTGTGTTGTGGGTTGCAGAGAGCCTCAAACAGCACCGCGGAGGTCCTGGTCCCTCTTGCCTAAGTCCAGCCTCTTGGAAATAGCCAAGTGTGTGGGAGGGGGTGGGGTGAGGGAGGAAGCCTGCTCTCCCAGGGGTCCCTACTCTGAGGTCACATATTATAGGGTAGGGGCCATGGCTTTGGGGTGAGGACCCTACCAGGGTACCCCTCACTTCTTCCACTTGTGGCTCCGAGTCCTGGTGCTGCCCCAGCCCGGACCCAAGCACTAGTTGCCAGGCAGGTGCCAGGTGCCTGAGAGGGAGGATAGGGTCTCCCTGCCCATGGCCCAGCCTCAAGTTTTGCCAATTGCCTCCTCCTCAGGCCGCGCAGGGAAGGACCGGGTGGATTTTGGCTCGGCAGAGCCACACACCGTGCTTTTCCATGAGCCAGGCAGCGATTCTGTGTGGGTGGGTGGACGTGGCAAGGTCTACCTCTTCAACTTCCCCGAGGGCAAGAACGCCTCTGTGCACACGGTGAGCCTGGGGCCCTTACTGCCCCTTACCCCCAATTCTCCCCTTATTTCCCTTCTGGCCTTGGTGAGGGGGCTCAGGGAATTAGGGGATGGGAGCTGGCATCTCCTCCTAAACTGGTCCACCTCCTGTTTTATCCCATAAACGGTCCCTGGGGGAGGCTCCTTAAAGGTAGTCCAGATGGGCGTGGGTGTTGGTCAGTGTGGAGAAAAGCCCGAGCTTACCCACCTGGCCAGGTGGGCTGCACTGATGGGGGAGGCCTGGGCTGGAAGCTGAGCTCCAGAACCCCATTGCCCTTGGCTTCTGAGATCTCTGGACTGGTGCTCTGGGCTTGGCTCTGGGTATCACGCGGAGCAGTCTGTGTGACCTTGGTGAATCACTCACCTTCTCAGAGCCCTAGTTGCTCACCTATGCTATAAAATGAACTTGTCCTGAGGGCACATGGACAGTGCTTGCAGGGCATCTGACCCCTGGCAGGGTAGACTAATGCTTCCTCACCTTTCCCCCAGGTGAACATTGGCTCCACCAAGGGATCCTGCCTGGGCAAGCAGGTGAGTGGAGGAGAGGGAGTGTAGAGGGGAGGCTGGCGCCTTGGAAAAGGGGTGGGAGTCCCTGGGAGTCTGAGGAAGGAGGCATGGCCCTGTCTTAGGGTTCCCAGTCTGAATGGGAGACATAGTCCTTCTCCAAGGTCCCTGTGTTCTTCCTCTGCTCTGAGGGGAGTTGGGATCAGCTGCATCCCCTCTAGATTCTCCTTGGAGACTGCCTCCATGCTCAGCCTTCTGATTCTGTCTTCCCCAAGACTAAGCGTTCTGGTTTGAGTCCTGTCAGGGCCTCTGACCAACCTCTCTTCTTCCCCTTCTGGGCAGGACTGTGAGAACTACATAACACTCCTGGAGAGACAGGGCGAGGGGTTGCTGGCCTGCGGAACCAATGCCCGGCACCCCAGCTGCTGGAGTCTGGTGAGAAGGCCCTTACCCATATGCCTCGTCAGCTTACCCTTGCATGGGTGGGCTTCTGCCTCCCAAGGTGGGAAGGAGGTGGGAGACTCAGAGACTGGTTCACCTTGTATAGAATGCTTGGGAGGAGGGGAAGCTGGCACCATGGGAAGCAGTAGTCGGGATTATGTGGCTGTCTAACCCCTTTGGCTCCCCCAGGTGAATGGCACTGTGGAGTCACTTGGTGAGAGGAGAGGTTATGCCCCCTTCAGCCCGGATGAGAACTCCCTGGTTCTGTTTGACGGTAGGGCTGCTGCCCTTGCCTGGGGGAGGGTGATCAAATCAGTGCCCATGCCCAGGGGAGGGACTTCTAGGAGCTGTCTGCCCTTACCCACATCCCTTCCACCATGACCAGGGGATGAGGTATACTCTACAATCCGGAAGCAGGAATACAACGGGAAGATCCCTCGGTTCCGCCGCATCCAGGGCGAGATTGAGCTGTACACCAGTGACACCGTCATGCAGAGTGAGTCAGGCTCATGGGATCCTCATGTCCCTTGGGAGGGCTCCCCAAGGGCGACTGGGGCCACAGGCCAGTCGGGAAAGTGGGAGTTTGGGACAGGCCTGAACAGCCAGAGCTGAGGACCTTGGCCTGGCAGGGAGCAGGGGAACAGCAGAGGCCAAGGTACAGAGGCAGATGGGCCCTACACACTGTGGTCACAAAACAGAGGAGCCCCAGATCCAGAGGGGGGTCCCTGGGAGCCATATAGTGTATCCTTCTGCTGAGCTCATGTGGGGGCAACTCTCCTTCCCTCCTCATTAGGGCTCTGCCAATTAGGCAGAAATGACATAAAGGCCCAGGGACCTTCCTAGTCCCCAGGCATGAAGTCATTGCTCCTGGGCTGATGACATCTTCGGAGGGGGGAGAGCGAAACAGATGTGGGATGGGGGTGCTGAGTCTCAGACCCTTGGGGTGTTGGGCCTGATGTTCTGAGTTTTATTCCAGGTCTGATTTGCTCCAGGTTTGTTTGTGCAGAGTTGGGGGGTGTGGTGCAGGGTTGGAATGGGTCTCCCGAGTAGGCTCCCCCCCACCAATTCACATGTATCACTGGTAGATCCACAGTTCATTAAGGCCACCATCGTGCACCAAGACCAGGCCTATGATGACAAAATCTACTACTTCTTCCGGGAGGACAACCCTGACAAGAATCCCGAGGCTCCTCTCAATGTGTCCCGCGTGGCCCAGCTGTGCAGGGTGAGTGGGTGGCTCAGTGGGCAAGAGTGTGTGTCTACGCGTGAATAGGTGTGAGTGTGTGAGTGCCTGTTTGTCTGAAGGAGTGTGTGAAATGTATAAGTCTGTGTGTGGGATGTATATGCACAAGAGTGTCTGTGCATCTGTGAGTGGGTAAAGATGGTTGAGCTCATGTGCATGTGTGGCAGTGTGCAAGTGTGTGTAGTCATCTAAGAGTGTGTACGAGTGTGAGTGGGAGTATGAAAGTGTGTTTACATGTGTGTTTCACCAGTGTGAAGGTGCTGGGATATTCGAGTGTGTCACCTGTGTGTGAGTGTGCATGTGTGAGAATGGACAAATGTGTGTCTGAGTCCATCTGCTCTGTAGGGACAGACCTAGCACCCTCACCCTGCAGGTCCCCACTGCTGGCCCTGTGCCCTCAGTCAGCCAGGCCTTCTAGCTGGAACCTGGCTCAGGAACCTGGCCTGAGTCATGGGGCACCTCTGCCTGGTCCCCTGGCAGGTCCCTGCCCCTTTCAGAGCCTACCTTCCTCCTCTGAAGTCTGGGTGCTGACATTCCTGGCAGCAGGTGCCCAAGGGATACTGAGGGGCCTCCTTTTCCCTCCACCCTTTCAGGGGGACCAGGGTGGTGAGAGTTCGCTGTCGGTCTCCAAATGGAATACCTTCCTGAAGGCCATGCTGGTGTGCAGCGACCCCCTCACCAACAAGAACTTCAACAGGCTACAGGATGTCTTCCTACTCCCTGACCCTAATGGCCAGTGGAGGGACACTAGGGTCTATGGTGTTTTCTCCAACCCCTGGTGAGTGACCCTTGTCCTGGGGCTGAGCCTGGCATTAGTTACATGTCTAGTAAGGATTAGAGGTCTTGGGCCCTGCTGAGGGGATAGCTGATAATGAGCAGGGACGCCAGGGGGCAGGGTTGTTGCCGGGCCTGGGGTGGACACAGTCAGTGCTTGGGGAGATTTTTGTGCTGGTATGTTTCTGAGTTTGTACAACTAGTGTACATGCATGTACTGTATACATGTTCATGGTAGTGCCTGTGTGTCTACCAGCTGTGTGCTCAGAGTGGGTGGTGGGCCCTGGAAAAAGGCTGCTGAGGCCTCATAGGGTGCTCTCACACCCATTCAGACAGTGTTTGCACCTGGTAATTCATATCTCTTAATCACTCTCATTGATTGAAAATAAGGCAGGCAAAAGTGTTGGGTGTGGGGGGAGGTGGGACAGGGTAGGGAAGCCAACACCCTGCTCTGTGGCTCCCATGTGGGGGGATCCAGCTGGCTGGGGAGGGCATGGGGTCTGGCATGGGCATCAGCATCCTGCAGCTGTGTCCAGAGAGGCGGGAGAATTGCCCAACGGGATGCACAAGGGGATCCTTCTGCCCTGGAGCTGGCCTCTGAGCCCTGCGATCCTATCAGGTTGTGGTTTTAGATTGCAGCAGAAAGAAATTAGGTGGAATTTCTCTTTCTCCCTCCTGTCTTCAATGGTGACTGATGACTCTTAGGCACTGGTCTTGGCCCCTAGAATAGTCCCTGTCTTCATGGAGCTCGTAGGCTGGGGAGCTTGGTTAGAATGCTCTAGTTGTGCCCTGTATGGTACTGAGCTGGCCTGGGTGAATGGAGGTGGGTGAGTACTGGGCCCCTCACTGAGGTAGTCTCTGTGTCCCCCCAGGAACTACTCAGCTGTCTGTGTATATTCCCTTGGTGACATTGACAAGGTCTTCCGTACTTCCTCACTCAAGGGCTACCACACAGGCCTTCCCACCCCTCGGCCTGGCAAGGTGAGCACTGATATCTGCCATGACCCAGGCCTCTACCCCACTTCCCAGCCACCCACTGACCTGGGCCTACTCTTCTTGTCCAGTGCCTCCCAGGCCGGAAGCCGATACCCACGGAGACCTTCCAGGTGGCCGACAGTCACCCTGAGGTAGCACAGAGGGTGGAGCCCATGGGGCCTCTGAAGACACCACTGTTTCACTCTAAGTACCACTACCAGAAAGTAGTTGTCCACCGCATGCACGCCAGCCATGGGGAGACCTTTCACGTGCTTTACCTAACTACAGGTGAGGGACTACCCCATGACCCCTAGTCTGCCTTGTGAAAATGGGTATGAAAGGTATAAATAATAATTAACATGTGGTTGGATCGTTATACCTGGAAGGAAGAATTGAATGACTAAGAGCTGTCAGGAGTTAGTATGTGTGGCTATGGAAGAATCAGGCAGGAAGGGCTTCCTAGAGGAGGTGGGGGCAGAGGCCAAGAGGGGAAGGCATCCTTGGGTGGGAGGAGAGTAGGTTCCAGGATTCCAAGGCAGAAAGGTGGCCAGTCTGAGCAAAGCCAGGTGCAGGTTTGGTTCTGATATCTGATTCATGATGCTGGGAGGAAGAGATGTGGAAAGCCAGGAGGAAGGATCTGGTCACTGGGTATCCTGTGGGCACCTGCTAGACAGAATGAGGAAATCGAACCCCGTCCCCTGTTTTTGGGATTATGCAGGTGAGAGGAAACATTTGATGTGGGATGCACAGTATTTAGTGAGACATGAGGAAGGGCTTCCAGGTAGCAGAGCCTTTGCAGTCTTGCAGAGGCACCTCCTCTTCCCAGGGAAAGCAGGGTCTGGCTGACCCCTGAAGCTGGGTGGAATGCCCTGGGAGATTCCCCTGCATCCCAAGAAGCCACTGGCCATGGAAGAGCCAGCCCTGAGCAGGTTTATGGCAGCTTCCTGGTCCCAGTTGTGGGCAAAGGGGACTCCTGAGAGTGAACATGGAGATCAGTGTAGGCAGGCTACAGCATTTCTTTGAGACCTGGTGGGCAGTGATGCCATCAAAAAGGGCAGTGTTTCCCCCAGGTGCTAGCACCTGGGGCTCCAGGGCTTAGCCCCCACCACTCCTATGTGATTTCTGCTGTTGCTTCATCTTGGGATCTTCTCAGGGCCACAGTGGCCACATCAGTTCCCATGGAGCAGGGTCTGGTTTCCAGGTCCTGAGATCACATCTCTTTGCTCCTCCATTCATCTTGGCTGTACCAATGGGTGCTTGTCCTTGCTCTGCTCCAGCAGTGGCTGGCCTAGCTGTTGCAGTCAGACAAGGGACGACAGGCACTAGGGTACAGCAGAGGAGAGGTCACACAATGGGGGACTAGGAGCAGGAGCCAAGGACAGAAGGGTGGGGCATGGGCCAAGGGAACTGTGGACTCTTTTCCTGCAGACTTGGGAGGTGAGCACACTTGAATGATGAGGGTACTTATCTTGGTTCTCCCTGAGGGCCGTCGGAGAAATGCCATTTGGAACCTGCAGCAAGAAGAATTGGAGCCAGATAAGAAATAGAGCTTTCTGAGCCCTCTGCAGGGCACAAGAGGCTCTCACAGCTGGGAGAAGCTATGGGAGGCTCTCACTGGGCTGTTGTGGAAGGAGGTGAAGGGCTGTGAGTGGGCTGGGAGCTTGTCAGGCCAGAGAAGCATTGGGCCACATTCCAGATCCTACAAGAGGCATCACAGAACTAAAAGACATGTCCTAGGCAAGCAACCATCTTTTCATCTGACTGTTGTTTTGGAACAAGCAGTGCCCTGGGGAATTGAGAGGGAGGGAGGCTATTCTAGAAACTGGGACAGAAAGTGATGTGGGATTGGGAGGACCCAGGGGTCAGAATGCCCGTTAGACCCCCAACAGGTGTGAATGGATAGAGCACTGGCCTCAGAGGCAGGCAGCCGTTATGTGACCTTGGGAATCCCTGTCCAGAATCTAAGGTTCTTTTTAGATTTTATAAAAATTTAAAAATTCCCTAAGACTAAATGCAATGTGGAGTCCTGGATTGGATCCTGAAAAAAAAAAACAAAACAAAACAAAACCATGAAATCCCAGTAAAGTCTGTAGTTGAGTTAATAATACTATACTGCTCAGTTTTGATGAATGTGCCATCTATATATATAAAAGCCCAGTGATTGGAACGGCGGAACAACCAGTGGCTATGACGCACACTGCAGCAGCCAACCAGCCTGATTCGGGCCCCAATTGGGCCCCAAACCCTGATCAAGGGCAGGGCCGGCCGGCCAACCGCCCATGGCCCCTCCCCCCCACCAGCCTGGCCCAATGGGCCCTCATTAGGGTGGGCCAGCCGGACCCCACCTGTGTATGAATTCATGCACCAGGCCTCTAGTCTATACTAATAAAATGGTAATGTGCTAATTAGACCGGATGTCCTTCCGGACAAAGCCATGGTGGCAGGAGCCAAGGCAGAGGCGGTTAGGGGCAATCAGGCCTGCAGGGGAGGGCAGTTAGGGACGATCCGGCCAGCAGGGGAGGGCAGCTAGGGGCGATTGGGCCGGCAGGGGAGGGCAGTTAGGGGCGACCGGGTCGGCAGGGGAGGGCAGTTAGAGGCAACCAGGCCAGCAAGGGAGGGCAGTTAAGGGTGACCAGGCCAGCAGGGGAGCAGTTAGGGGCATCAGGCCGGCAGGGGAGCAGTTAGGGGCATCAGGCCGGCAGGCAGAGGCAGTTAGGGGCAATCAGGCAGGCAGGTGAGTGGTTAGGAGCCAGTGGTCCCGGATTGTGAGAGGGATTCCATATTGGAGAGGGTGCAGGCGGGGCTGAGGGACAGGCCCTCCCCCCCCCCCACTCTTCCCCCCTCCCATGCACGAATTCTGTGCACCAGGCCTCTAGTAGTTATATAAGATGGTAGTATTAGGGGAAATTGGGTGAATGGTATACAGCAAATCTCTGTGCTATCTTTGCATTTTTTGTTAAATCTGAAATTACTCCAAAATAAAAGATGTATTTAAAGAAAACACATCCTTAAGTTGTCCAGGAGGCAGGGCAGTTACAGAAGAAGCTGAGGGGTGAGATTCTGACATCTCTGTGTTGCAGTCACCAGCTGTGTGACTTAAACAAGTTGCTTAGACTTTCTAAGCCTCATTGCCTTATCCGGGAAGTGGGGAAGATAATAGCCACAAGCAGGGATGTGGAGGAAAGAAGTAATGAAGGGTCAGCATAGTAATTGGGTGTGCAGGACTGCTGGTTCTGTTCCTCATGCTCCAGCTTGCCCAGGGCCTCACGGAGCTCTGGGCCAGGCTTGGAAACTTCCTGGGCTGCCCTCTAACTCCCGCGTCCCTCACACTCCCCTTACCTAGTCTAGTGACCCTTGCCTGAGCCATGACTTCCCAGGCTTCCCCACCCGTGTCTTCCCTGGTTGGTCCTATGTAGAGGGAGGCTGCTTGTCTCTGAGGTGGGATGCCCATCTGCTGACCCTCTGCCCACCACCCACAGACAGGGGCACCATCCACAAGGTGGTGAGGTCAGAGGAGTGGGAACGCAGCCTCGTCTTCAACATCCTGGAGATCCAGCCCTTCCGCCGTGCAGCAGCCATCCAGGCCATGTCACTGGACCCTGACCGGGTGAGCCTCCACACCCCCAGCCCTGCCCTGTGAGGCTACCCTGTGATGGCCGGCTAAGGACAGAGCTCTTTTGCATGCAATTCACATGTCCTTTTCAGAGCTTCTGGGCCGTAGGGCAGCTGGCCATGGCCTGGGAGTTTAAAACTCAGTGTTGGAGATGGGGGCCCTGGTCTGACCTAGTCTCTCATTCCAGCGGAAACTGTATGTAAGCTCCCAATGGGAGGTGAGCCAGGTGCCCCTGGACCTGTGTGACATCTATGGTGGGGGCTGCCATGGCTGCCTCATGGCCCGAGACCCATACTGTGGCTGGGACCAGGGCCACTGTGTCTCCATCTTTAGCTCCCAAAGGTATGTTGGCTGGGATCCCTTCTCCCTGGGAGAAGGTAGATACAGGGGTGGGGGTGGTGAAAACAGGCTGCAGGAGGCGTCAGTGCTGGGTACCGAGCCATTCTGGCCAGACCCTCCTCTTGGTAGGCACTGTGGCGGATACTGGGTGGGGGACGAGGACAGGGAAGGGCCAGGTGTCTGGCCTTTCTGTTTAGCCTCTCTCTTCCCAACTCCAGGTCAGTGCTGCAGTCTATTAATCCAGATGAGCCACACAAAGAGTGCCCCAACCCAAAGCCAGGTACCTGATTTAGCCCTGCCCAGGACCCCAGTCCAATGAGCGTGGTACAGCCTTGCCTCGATTGCTCTCTCTGAGGGAAAGCTGGCCTATTCCTGGGGGCCCCAGATAGACCTTGGTGTGGGGGTGGTATAAGAAGGGTGGGGTGAGGGAGGCAGGGGAGAATAAGGAGACTGGGTGCTTAGATTCTTGTGTTCATTTAGAAGCCTTGGCCTTAGAGGCCTGGGGGAGGACACAGCCTGCCCTGGGAGCTCTCGGCCCCTCCTCACAGCTGCGTACCCATCCCTCCCAGATGAGGCCCCACCTCAGAAGGTCTCCTTAGCCCGGAACTCTCGCTACTACCTGAGCTGCCCCATGGAGTCCCGCCATGCCACCTACTGGTGGCGCCACGGAGAGAAGGTGGAGCAGAGCTGCGAGCCTGGCCACCAGAGTCCCAACTGCATCCTGTTCATCGAGAACCTCACGGATGGTCACTATGGCCACTACTACTGCGAGGCCCAGGAGGGCTCCTACATCCGCAAGGCCCAGCACTGGCAGCTGCTGTCTGAGGACGAGGCCAAGGCCCAGCATCTGCTGGGCTGTGCCCATGCCGTTTTGGCCTCCCTCTGGCTGGGGGTCCTGCCAACACTCATTCTTGGCCTACTGGTTCATTAGGGCCTCCTGGGGCTGGGCATGTTGTAGGCTTCTGCAGTCCCAGGGCACTAGAAAAGTCTCACACCCAGAGCCACCCGGCTGGGAGCTCCTTGCCCACCATAGGTTCCAGGGGGACTGCATAGCTTGACAGGGGACACCAGGCCTGGAGATGGCCAGCCACAGGCAGCTACTGGGTGGGGCAGGGAGGTGGGGGCTGGAGAATGAAGGCATGGGCTATGAAGCTGGGGCATTGATGGCCCAAGACTTTATCTTCTGGAGACTATTTTTCAAAAATTCTTCCTCAAACTTGCCCAGATTCAGTGATGCTCCTGGCCCAAGAGGCTGTGGGCCAGAGAGGGGTTGGGAAAGGGGAGCTGGGATCCCGTTTCTGGACCTTCAAGCTCTCTATACTCAAATTGCCCTCTCATCCTCCCTCCTGCCACCGCAGGGGGCTGGTTGGTGTTCCTGCAGGCCCAGGCTGCCCTCTGTGGCCCTCACCAGCCCTGGGTCCCACTAAGGCAGCCTCCTTGCATGTTTATTGAAGGATGTTTGCTTTCCGGACATGAGGACGGAAAGGGCTCTATTTTTATCTTAGGCTTATTTCATGTACTGCTACTTCCGACTGCATCTGTATGAAAATACCAAAACTACATGCTGGGGATGGGTGGGAAAGGGAGGGGCTGGAAAGGGATGGGTTGTGGGGTGGGGGTGGGGGGTCCCAGCCTGAGGCTCTTCGGCATGGGATAAGAGTCCAGGGACATGGTGGCATGGGTTCAAGGAGATGGCATGAGCTGGCTCTGCCCTGGAAGCCCAGGCTGAGGGGTACATTGTCCAAGTCCCCCTGTTGGTTATGGGAGGGGGTGGGGTGAGGGAGACGGGAAAATGAAGGAGGAAACTGAGCCCTAGGTTCACACGTTCATATAGGAGTCAGGTCCTCAGGGGGAGGTTCCAGGACTCTGCCCTTGGCATTGGGGATTGGGGGGCAGGCCCCCTCCCCTTAGTCCCCTTCCGCAGGGGCTGTGCTTCCATGCTCCTAGCCTCCCACCTTCAGCTCAGGACATGCTATAACTAAGGCTAAACTGTGAATTCCAGTGGGGACAGCCTGGGCCAAGCTCTCCAGGTGGGTAGCTCTGCCCCAACCCTGTCCCTGGATTTCAGCAGAGAGCTGGGCCTTCTCTGGTGTGTCTGGCCAGCCCCAGGCAGGGCCTGGGGCTGGCGACCTTCCAGCTTTGGTCCCTGCATCTCTTTTCAATGCACTTTAACGATGTAACATATTACTAATAAACAAGCTATTTATTTACCTGTGCCTGCTCCTTCCCTTCAAAGCCATTCTGGTGCGGGGGGTGGCGAGGGCTCGGGCTCGGGCTTGGGCTCGGGCTCGGGCTCGGGCTCGGGCTCGGGCTCGGGCTCTTGTTTGTAACTCCACCTTCTGCCTGTGTGAGCATCACCCCCAACCCCCACTAGCGCTCTCCGTAGAGCCTTGGAGGGGAGGACACCCTCAGCAGGGCTCCTAGCAGTGAGAGGCAGGAGCAGGATCTGAACCCAATGCTCCTGAGCAGTGCACTGCCTGCCAAGCCGTTGACCCTGGAGCCCAGACAACTCCTGCACTCCACCTCCTCTCCTCACCTTTCCCCCTTCCCAACCTCCATCTCCCATACTTGTCAGGGAGGCCTGGCCTTTCCTGGCCATGCTCGAAACAGCCTCAGGCCTCCCTGCCTTCTAGGTTCCCATTCTAGGGAGTAAGCTAGTCAAAGAGCCCATGGAATAAACCTGTGATGATAGAAGGAGACTAGAGGGCAGCTGTAGGGTGTGTCTAAGTGGAGTGAGGTTCTCCAGGCTCGGCCCACCGGGCAGGGTAGGTGTTGGTCTGCATGCAGAGGGGACAGAGGGATAGTAGACAGGGTTTGTGTGCTAGCCTGGTGCTTGACCTTTCAACCCCAAGTCAGTGGCAGGGCTGGGGTGGGATTTGAAACATAGATGCTCTTGAATTCTCTCAAAGGTAAAGCAAATAGATTTTAGAATCCAGAAGGATGTGTGAAAAATGGCCCCTGAAGCTGGGGTGAGAGGTGGGAAAGCTGTCCAGGGGTATGAGTGGGCAGGTCCAGGGATGAGGGGTAGGGTTAGTGGGGGATTCGAAGAGAAACCTGGATGTCCTTCAGGGGCCTCCCTCCATTTTTATCTCCGCTCCCTTTCGTTCCCTTCTCACCTACCCCTTGTGGCAGGGACCTGTGCCTTTTGGAGTTTGCTGGGAGGTTATCCTGAGCAAACTGTTGGAGGGAGGTGTGGAACTTGAGACAGCTCTCTATGAGCCTGAGCCCAGCTTCTGGGCAGCTCTGGCAGACCCCATAGGGCTGGAATCGCCCCCACCTACCGCACTGCCCTGTGATCTGGGCCAGCCTGGGTCTTTCCTCTCCCACACCCAAGATGGCAGCAGGTGCTGGAGCCAGGAGTTTGAGGGACCAGGATGAGCACTGGGCTGGGGGCAGAGACTCTGGGCTGCTGTCACCTTTCATGATCCCAGGCAGACCTTGCCTTTCCTAAGCCTCGTTCTCCTTATGTAGGAGGTAAGGGCAGGACCAGGGCTTCTGGGGGCCCCTCTGACACACTGTTCTGGGTTATAAGACCAATTTACTTTGTCTTGGAAGGAGTTCGGAGTCTCTATCTTGGCCCCTTCTCTCTGTTTTCCCAGCTCATAGCCACGCAACAGCAGCACAGTGGCTTCCTGGGCTCTCCCCACCCGCAAGCGAGTCCCTCTAAAGCAGTGGTTCTCAACCTTCCTAATGCCGCGACCCTTTAATGCAGTTCCTCATGTTGTGGTGACCCCCAACCATAAAATTATTTTCGTTGCTACTTCATAACTGTAATTTTGCTACTGTTATGAATCGTAATGTAAATATCTGTGTTTTCCAATGGTCTTAGGCTCTACAGTAGCGGTTGAGAACCGGTCGCGGCATTAGAAAGGTTGGGAACCACTGCTCTAAAGGGAAAGGACAGAAGGAGTGGGTTTTAGGAGTGGTTGGTAAAGAAAGTGTGGGCTCAAGCCCTGGCCCACCTGGATTGCTGAGTGACCTTCTGTGAGGTCTCTGCCTTCTCTGGACCTCAACAGGCCTCCTCTTTCCTGCAGGGATGCTCTTGGCACCCCTTGGTACAGCGAGAAACTTGAGGAACAGAACACACTCCTTTGTACCGGAGGCATCAGGAGAGGCCAGGCTGGTGGGTGGGCAGGCGGCCGAGTGCATGAAGGCATGAAATGAGTCCTTGTAAATCCATGTGAATGAGCCAGCGAAATGGCCAAGCACAAACCTCCCTCCCTCTGGCTTTTGCATGACACACAAGCACCCCAGTGGACCTGGGGCAGAGTGGGTGCCAGGCCATTAGGCTGGGATTGGGGGCATGGAGATCCACACAATATGGCACCAATATTGGGTTCTTGGGGGCCAGGCTAGGGCCAGGACACAGGCCCAGCCTTCTGCACTCTGTCTTGTGTATCCTCTGCATGCACCGCCCCCCCCCCCGCCCCCAACCAGGGAGAAGTGGGGGTGCAAAAGAGGGAGCAAGACTAAAAACCAAAGCTCAGCTTTCCTGAGCAAGCCAGAGGGAATGGGAAACTATGTCTCACTTACTTCATATATCTCAAGGGCCACTAAGGTTTACCTCGAGTAGGTCCATGTCTTGCCAACCTGTCTCTCTTGGGGGAAGGCTAGTGCCTTCTCTTCCTGCCATTGAAACCTGTTAACATCCCCTTCCATGTGCAGATCTGATGTCCTGACCCAGTGCTCATAGTCCTGTGCACCCCGTGTCTTCTCGTCCGGTCTTCCCTCAGTCCTCCACCTGCCTATGCCAGAAGCACTCTGTGCCATTGCTCCTGTGAGGCTTTCCCCTGGGGTGCCAGGAGTAGGATGATCCCAGGCAGATGCTCCAGAATGGCCTTGAATTCTTCAGAGGCGTCCTGGACCCCCACCCCCTCCCCCCATGCCTCCCCTGCTCAGTCCTGAGTTGGGGTTAGGGAATGGAGCCTTGTGGCTGGTGCATCTAGAATCAGGCCCTGGGGTACAGCCCCTCCCCTCAAGACCCTCACAGCCTGGTATGGGAGGCAGATATATATGTGGAGCTGGATGGGGATCATCTGTGTGATGATCCTAGGTGGTACCCAACCCATGGGCAGATCAGGGAAAGGTGTGGTTAGAGGCTGAGTCCCCCGGGTGGAGAAGTCACTAAAGAGTAGAAGAGGGGACAGCCTTTGCCAAGGGCTCGGAGCGTGATGGGCTCGGAGCGTGATGGGCTCGGAGCGTGATGGGCTCGGAGCGTGATGGGCTTGGCTGGAGTAAGATGAGCTCCACGAAGGCAGAGAGACTTCTCAGTTTTGGTCACAGCTGCAACTCTATCACTGAGAACAGTGCCCATATAACCCACCCCTCCATTCTTTTAATATTGTTTCTGTAAAACATGTTTTTGTAAAAGGTGAGTTGTTAACTAATATGTAACCATAAATAAACAGCATATTTGTGTAAGAGTTCAAAGGAAGCTGACTCCAGTATCTGGATGTTCTGGCTCTAGGAGACTTGTTGATGGTCAATCATGAAAAACTGGACTAATTTCGAGGTAATCATCAGAATGGACAGTGCTGACTTACACATAAAAAATGTTCAACTCCCTGCTCCCCTGATTTTTTTGTTCTGCTTTCCCTATCCCTCCTAATAAAAAACCTCACCTGCACTGAAATGTGAAGATAGTCTTTTTTTGTCGTTAATCCTCACCCAGGGATATTTTTTCCTTTTTTTTTTTTTTAAGAGAGAGTGGAAGGGAGGGAGGGAGGGAGGAAGAGAGGAAGAGAGAGAGAGAGAGAGAGACATCAATGTGAGAGAGAGACATCAATTGGTTGCCTCCTGCATGCTCTTTGACCAGAAATTAAACCACAGACCCTTTGGTGTGTGGGTGGGTGCTCTAACCATTGAGCACACCTACCAGGGCTGAAGATCTTTAGAACAGGAGTCTGCCATCTTCTCAGGCTGCCAGCATTTGAATAAACTATCTTTCCTTACATCAGCACCGGTGTCTCAAGTATTGGCTTTTAAAGCAGCAGGTAGTTGAACCTGAGTTTGGTGTCATCTGGAATATATTCTTATTGAATGAATGAATAAGATGAAAGAGGGAAGAGTATCTGGAAGTGAGATTGAATAAGTTTGTTCCAGCTTTTGGGAGCTAAGGCCCTAGATCTTTATCCTGCCGGTTATAGGGAGCAATTAAAGAGTTTTGAGCAGGGGCTGGGTGGGTGATGATGACGATGCTAATATGGATGACGGGGGCCTGAGATCCAATTTTTCTCACACCTCATCCCTGCCTGCCTCACTGCAAGCTTACCCCTCCCCCATTCCCAGGCCTTTCCGGCTGCCTACACAGTCCAATTTTAGCCTCATTGTCTGGAAAAGCAAATGGAGAATCTGGGTTGGGCCATTCCAGTAAGGGTTCTGGCCAGGAGGTCTGCAGATGTGGGTTGGTGAAATGGGGCTGGAATGGCTAACTTAGGCTCAGGAAACACTTTTATGTTGGTATTGGTTAACATTGGGAAAAAAGGCCTTGGGGAAAAAACAAAAACAAAACGAAACCCACATTCCCAGAGTGAAGGAAGGAACATGGGACCACACCCAGGAGGCACTTGTCCTCTTAGTGTGGTGGTGACTTTGTGGAGGATGGGCCCATGCCAGAACTGATTCAAGTCCCAGAAGTCAGACTGGCAGTTTGTTTCATGTTGGGCAAAATGAATGGGCTCAGAAGGGCTCTAGAGACTCTCTCTGATACCCAGGAGAGGGTAGCTGGAGGAAGAAAACACATGCTTGGGGTCAGGCCTATAACACAGGGGCAAACACATGGCCTGCAACTTTATCTAGCTCCCAGACATGTCCATGCTCGTAGCAGACATCACTAATCAATCGTCCTTTTCTCCAGTGAGTGATGTCCTCTGAAACTGCATTCTCCAGAGGCTACTGATTGAGATTTGAAGACGTAATATGAAAAAAGGAGTTTATCTTATTAATAAATGGTTATATTGATTACACAGACATTAAAATGTTTTATTTTATTTTTATTTTTTTTAATATATTTTATTGATTTTTTACAGAGAGGAAGAGAGAGGGATAGAGAGTTAGAAACATCGATGAGAGAGAAACATCGATCAGCTGCCTCTTGCACACCCCCTACTGGGGATGTGCCCGCAACCAAGGTACATGCCCTTGACCAGAATCGAACCTGGGACCCTTCAGTCCGCAGGCCAAAGCTCTATCCACTGAGCCAAACCGGTTTCAGCTACATTAAAATGTTTTAGATATATTGGGTTAAGTAAACTATTGTAATTGTTAATCTTATTTGTTTCTTTTCATTCCTTTTCTTTTTTTAAATAAATCTTTATTGTTCAGATTATTACAGTTGTTCCTCTTTTTTCCCCCCATAGCTTCTCTCCACCCGGTTCCCACCCTACCCCCTGCCCTTACCCCAACCCCACTGTCCTCGTCCATAGGTGTACGATTTTTGTCCAGTCTCTTTCCGCACCCCCCACACCCCTTTCCCCCCAAGAATTGTCAGTCCACTCCCTTTCTATGCCCCTGATTCTATTATATTCACCAGTTTATGCTGTTCGTCAGATTTTTTATTCACTTGATTTTTAGATTCACTTGTTGATAGATATGTATTTATTGTCACTTTGTTGTTCATAATTTTTATCTTTACCTTTTTCTTCTTCCTCTTCTTAAAGAATACCCTTCAGCATTTCATATAATACTGGTTTGGTGGTGATGAACTCCTTTAGCTTTTTCTTATCTGTGAAGCTCTTTATCTCACCTTCAATTCTAAATGATAGCTTTGCTGGGTAGAGTAATCTTGGTTGTAGGTTCTTGCTGTTCATCACTTTGAATATTTCTTGCCACTCCTGTCTGGCCTGCATAGTTTCTGTTGAGAAATCAGCTAACAGTCCTATGGGCACTCCCTTGTAGGTAACTAACTGTTTTTCTCTTGCTGCTTTTAAGATTCTCTCTTTGTCTTTTGCCCTTGGCATTTTAATTATGATGTGTCTTGGTGTGGTCCTCTTTGGATTCCTTTTGTTTGGGGTTCTCTGTGCTTCCTGGACTTGTAGGTCTATTTATTTCACCAGGTGGGGGAAGTTTTCTGTCATTATTTCTTCAAATAGGTTTTCAATATCTTGCTGTCTCTCTTCTTCTGGCACCCCCATAATTTGGATGTTGGTTCGCTTGATGTTGTCCCAGAGGCTCCTTGCACTATCTTCATATTTTTGGATTCTTTTTCTTTTTGCTTTTCCGGTTGGGTGTTTTTTGCTTCTTCATATTTCAAATCTTTGACTTGATTCTTGGGATCCTCTAGTCTGCTGTTGGATCTCTGTATATTATTCTTTATTTCAGTCAGTGTATGCTTAATTTCTAATTGGTCCTTTTTCATATCCTTGAGGGTCTCACTATATTTCTCAGAGGTTTCTAGAAGATTCTTGAGTAACCTTATAACCGTGGTTTTAAGCTCTATATCCAGTAGTTTGCTTTCCTCTGTTTCTTTCATTTGTGACATGTTTCTTTTCTTTTTTTTTCTTTTTTAAGGCCACCAAAAATTTTGGTTGCCTCCCCAAAAATAAATTGGGAGAGAGAGAAATGACATGTTTCTTTGTCTCTGCATTTTGGCTGCTTCCCTGTGTTGATAGAGTGGCTTTGTGTGTTAGGTGTCCTATAGGGCCCAGTGGCTCAGCCTCCCCAGTGACCTGAAGTGGACACTCTTGGTGCACCCCTTTGTGGGCTGTGTGCACAGTCTTATTGTAGTTAAGCCTTGATTGTTGTTGGTATCACTGGGGGGAATTGACCTCCAGGCCAATTGGCTGTGAGGATCAGCTGTGTCTATGATGGGAGAACTGCTGTGCTGGAGACACCCTTGTGAGACAGGACTTGCTTCAGTGGGGCTTTGGTGCTGAGTCTGCCCCCTGAGTATGTCCCTATGGATCTGAGGAGTTGTAATCTGGATGGTCCCACTCTGACTCCTGGGTACACTGGCTCTTGGATCTCCAAGGAGGTGCTAATTTAGCCTCTGCCTGAGGCCACCCAGCAGGAGCTACGGAGAGATCTGCAGATTCCTCTTCTTTGTTTATGTTTTGGAGGTGCCCAGATGAGGCCCAGCTGTGAAGCAATGCAAGCTGCTGTGGAGCCTTGGGCCTTCTTTTGGAAGCTCTGGGGCTCTCTGACGCAGCTGCAGTTTGTTAGGTAATTTTGGATTGCAAAAGACCAGGCCATTCATATGCAAAAGCCTCTGCACACAGCTTGGGTGGGGTTGTAAATTGGGTGGGGTGGGATCTCAGGGAATCACCAGGGCGGAGCAAACATCAATGGCTGCCCATCAGCCCTGCCCTGAAGAGGTCCCACATCTCTGTGTCATGCGGCACTGTGTAGGAACAATGATCGCTGCAAGCACCTCTGAGAGATATCTGCCCTTGCATTCTGGCCCGATGCCAGGTAGTCCAGTTTCTCTCAGTATGAGTCTGGGTCCCCAGAATCTCGCCTGGAACTGGACTTCAGAGCAGTTGGGAGCTTGTATCTCCCTCCTGATTGAAAAAGACAGGGCCAGCCCCTTTCGCGTGCGCCTCCGTACCTCTACACTTCCACATCTCAGCACCTCCTCTGAGTCTCAGTGTGCTTTCTCTTTCCTTCTAGTTGTAGAATTTCCACTCAGCCAGCCTTCCCGTGGTTCTGGATATTCATTTTGTCTTTTAGTTGTAGTTTTGATATGGTTGTGCTCGGCAGCAAGTTTAGGTGTTTACCTATGCCGCCATCTTGGTTGTCTGTTTCTTTTCATTTCTATTTCATGTGGCTGCTAGAACATTTAAAAGTATCTGTGTGACTCACATATCTTTCTTTTGGCCAGCATTGCTGTTGAAATATGTCCCACCAGGGCAGAAAATGTTGTCCTTTTTTGTTCATAGCTAAATCTCCAGCATCTAAATAGTGTCTGGAACATAGTAGATGCTCAGTAATTATTTGTGTAATGAATGAATGAACCCTCATAAACATTGCTTTTCAGGGATCCCCGAGATGGACTGTATTTGCTACTCAGAGCCTATGTAGTAGTTCCAGCATCATGCAAAAATCCCCTGTGTGTGCTTTCTGATTTTAGAGCTGGTATCACCCTCTGGGGACTCTCCTGATACCCAGGAGAGGGTAGCTGGAGATGGACTCTGCTGAATACACTGCTCCCCAGAGGGTTCTCTAAAAGGGGACTTTCTGTTCCTTCTCATGAGGAAGCAGGGCAGCGTGGAAATGATATGGAAATCACCTCTCATGTGCATTTGCATGCCTGGGGGTTGCTGGGGATGCTTCCTGTTCACATCCTGACCCTAACCCTTAACCCTAGGGAAAAACAGGAAGCTCTGGAGACCTTAAGCTCCTGGGAAAAGCAAGACCACCTTAAGTCTTTCCCCAGTGAGCAAGGGCTGTAGCCCACAGCATCCTTGTCTCACCCATCCAGCAGGAGCCTAAAAATACTCTGCAGTTCCAGCCTCCCCCACAGCTGCCCTCCCTGAGCTGGGCCCTGTGCCTGCCAGCTCCTCCAAAGCCCAGACTGACTGCATAGTCCTGTCTCAACTACCAACCCCGACTCCTCGCCCTCTGCCCCATCCTGGCCCCTGGGGACCCTGAACTCAGTGCTCCCACTGTAAGGCCTGCTGAGGGTCTGCCTATTGCCCTGCCCTCCTAAGCAGACTGGGCTCTGATCCCCTGGACCTCCAAATCCCAGGCTCTGTCCACTATCCTGTTCTTGAGGGGATATTAGCCAGATGCAGAGGTGGGGTGAGGGAGTTCCAGGCAGTGGAACTCAGGCCAGTAAGCCAGGGCAAGCAAAATAGGGAAACTGAGACAGGTAGCTGAACTAATTGGCTGAGCAATTAACAGCAGATACAGAAGTCCACCTCCCTAGAGATAACATCTAGGCCTCAGTTGTATTTCAGCTCCAGGCCCAGAAAAGCAGCAAAACCAGGTGAGTGAAGACAGAACCAGCTGCAATGACTAATGACTCCCTGCCCTGGAATTGATCCATCAGTGGAGACCATGACCCTCAAAGTAGCCACCTGGGAAGCTATTGAGATCCTCCCCTGGGACCTCCCCTAAGATCTCAACCCTTAAAAGCTTTTAGGCTCTGGCTGGTGTGGCTCAGTTTTACACCAAAAGGTGGCAGGTTAGATTTCTGGTCAGGGCACATACCCAGGTTGTAGGTTCAATCCCCAGTCGGAGCTTGTGTGGAAGGTAACTGATAGATGTTTCTCTCCTATATCAGTGTTTCTCTCTCTCTAAAAATCAATAAAACTTTAAAATAAAGAAAAAGAAAAGAAAAAGGCTTTCAGGATGGAAGACCCAGCGTGCTCTCCCTCTGTGGAGCACTCTTGCTCCATTCCCTTCCCCTTCTTCTTCCCCCACTTCTCCCGCCACAGGCCTACATCTCCTAAATTCTAAGGGTCCCCATGAGATTTGCAACCAGAGCAGCAAGTTTGTCCCAGGGCCAAACCCAGAACCTATCCCCAAGGCCCCATTTTCTCTGACTTCCTAGCGAGCTAAGTAGGGCAGCCTCGCCTAGGCTCTCCTGTTACTTCTTGTAGGAAGCGGTTATAGGGTTAAGCCTCGGACTGACCTGCTGGCAAAGTCACAAACAAGTCCCAAGCTTGGAAGGGCACAGTCCTCTAAGCATAATTAAGCTTGATCCTGTAACCGCTCCCTAGATCTTTCCTGGGTAGCTAGTGGGCTGTGGGAGGGGCAGCAAGTGCTGCCAAAACAAGTGAAACTTACAAGAACATTGTCAATTGCCTGTTTGTCCCTGATTATAAATAAAGCCTCAGCTTTGCACTCTGGATCGGTTCTGTGGCCTCAGCCAGGCACAGAAAGATCCACCCAGGCTCCCAGATTCATGAATCTATTTCTGCGTCTTGTTTTCTTTATTTCTAATATTTCTCAATCCCTGGCCGCCTCCATTTAGAACCGGTTCGTTCATCTCTCTTTCTGCGCGGGACGCGGAAAAGGGAGATCCCCGCCATGTCTGGCCCCGCCGCATCAGGCCCCCGCACTTCCTCTATGCTAAGCCCTTCCTTGTTTTACTGTTCCCAGCTTTAATAAATGTTCCCTTATAGTCACTTGGACTGTGTTGTAATAGCTTTCCTACACCAAGTCAAGAATCTACATACTACTGGCCGGACCTAGACACATCTGCTCAGAGCTAGGTCCCTTGTCCGGTCACAGAACCAGCATATGCAAAACCAAGTGGACAGACCGTGGCAGTTGGCTGGTCCTTTGGAAGGGCTTGTTGAACAGGATGGAGTGGTGGGACCAGGCACAGGCTGGAAGGCACTAGGGCAGGTCTGCTGTCACATGCATGGGTCTTCTAGACATCTTTGTTGTGCTTCACGGGAAGGGAACTGCCATTCTCAGATCTGAACCTTCCTCTCCCCTCCCCTCCAAGGTCAAGCTATTGCTGTTCTGTCCATATCACCTGTAGAACCAACGGGAACTCTAAGTGCCAGGGCTCCTCAGTTTGCACCTTCCACACCTCTGATTTGTGGGCAGCCCTGGTGCCTTCCAGATCTGACTTTGGGACTTCCTGTCTGCTCATCAGGGTGGGCAAGCAGGGCTACTCACTGGACCCTTAGAAAGAAGGTCCTCAAGGCAACATGGAGCATCTGGCAGAGCTGGGGCCAGAGCCTCCAAATCCTGATACCCAGCTGGGACCCAGCTTCTCATGCTGAGGTCGGCCATCACTGTTGGAGGCACATCCTGGTCTGAGTGAAGCATGGAATTGGGGCCACTCTATGGAGCGCTTCCTGGTGGCAAGCATGGATGTACAGGTGACACCGTTAACCCACGACAATTTCCCCACTCCGAACTGATCAGGGTCTCAGCTGCAGGAAGTAAGGGCATCGGAAATCATACTTTCCTCTTCTGGGTGGTGACTTTGGAGGAAACACTGAGTTCATAGGGTGGTTGTTTCCACAGCTGGTGCTGGGGATTCTATTACCAAAGCCCCTTCTAGCCCCAGCATCTCCTGGTAGGCCGGCCATAGCCCTTGGTGGCAGAGTGCCAGTGTGAGCAATATTGTTCCCATTGTCCCCAGTAGACAGATGGGGGATGAGGCCAGAGGAAGGGAACTTCTTGCCCAGAGCTACCCGGCCCATCAGAATCTGGCCTAGAACCCAGGACTCTTGCCTCTTCCTGTCCCCACACAGCACTCTCCCCCAAGGAAGTAGGAGTGGGTGTGAACTAGATGCTTCTTGGCTGAAATTAGGTGTTTGGGAGGTTTTCAGACTCTTGAGGTTTTCTCACCCACTAGACCCCTCATTTCTCAGCACATAGGAGCCCTCCTCAGAGTGCACATTGGCCACTGTGGAGAGTTAGACAATCTTAGGACATTTGGTTCTGGCTCTGGGGCCTGTCAGAGGTGGCTCCCCTCCCCCAGCCACCTCAAAGCTCAGAGACACCTGGAGCTCCTCTGTACCCTGGAGAGCATCCTTGGGACCTTAGAGCCATTTCTCGGCATGAGGAAACTACAGCCCTTGGAGGAAGCTCAGACTGGCTGTGTGAGTGGGGAGGTGTGGCTTGTGACTTCCTGGACTTGATACAGCCCTTTCTGCTGCCTGATCACCTCCTCTGAGCCCACCTCAATCATGTATAGAAACACAGGTGTAATAGGAGGAGGGCCTGTACCAGGGAAGATGGAATTGTGGGATTCTCTATCTCTACCTATACTTTTCTTGTGTCTCAGTCTTATTTCTTCTCTGTTGGCCTCTTTGTCTCTTCATGTCCATCCTGATTCTCTCTGTGACTTGTTCTCTTGTGTTCACGCACATGGAACTATGGTAGGCAGTTAGATAGACATGAGCAAAGCCAGGACGATAGACCAGGTATGGAAGGTCACCAGGGTGGAAAGCCCCAGATGCCTAGCAAAGGACAATTGTAGGGTGAGACCTCACCCCCAGGGTGACCTTTTCTTCCCTAGCAGATCACTGGTCATGGGGTTTGGACCCCTTGACCTTTCCTCCCTAGAGATAACATCTAGGCCTCAGTTGTATGTCAGCTCCCGGCCCAGAAAAGCAGCAAAACCAGACAAGTGACCCCCATGGCTGACTTCAGGGCATCAGATAATGACCCCCTGCCCTGACCACCAATCAATCTGGGGAGACCTAGACCCTGAAAGGATACCTGGAAAGCTGCTGAATATTCTATTGAGATTTTCCCCTGGGACCTCCCCTAAACTCTCCACCCCTAAAACCCTTAGGACAGAGGACCCAGCACCCTCTCCCTCCCAGGAGAACACCTGGGCTTTTCCCCTCCCCCTTCCCTCAGGCCTGCATCACCTTTACCTTCCTCACTCCTAAGCCCAAGGGCCCTTCCTTTATCTCTATAACTTGTTTCCTAAGCCCATTTCGTCTACAAATTACTTTTACCTCTTTGATTTTCCAAATAAATGTTCTCTTATAGCTTGAGTCTTGACTCTGAATTCTTTCCTAGCCAGAACTCAAGTACTGAGGTTACTGACCCAGGTCCAGTCTGACCCCACCTAACACCTGGTGCCATTCCCGCCACCCACAACAGAACAAGCATGTATATACATAACACAGGGGACCACACACATGACCTGCTCACACATACACACATGCAGGCACGCACATCTGTGCACATGTGCACACCCCACAGAGTTTTCACTCCTCAGGTCCTGTCCACATACTCAGAGAAGGGAGGCTATGAAACTTTCTGTGTCCACAAGCTCAAGGCAAACCCACAGCTGATGTCCAGGCTGTCCCTGCCTCCCTGGCACTGGCAACTGAGAACTTGAAGACCTAGGCTGAAACCCCTTCTGGTATCTGAGAAATCTAGTGCGGTCACTGGGCCAACAGGAACTGCAGAGAGGGGGGGGGGGGGAGAGAGAGAGAGAGAGAGAGAGAGAGAGAGAGAGAGAGAGAGAGAGAGATCGCTCTTCAGGTGAGCACAGAGAATGGAACATGAAGATATGATGTAGATTTAGTGATGAACTAGCCCAGGTCTCCAGCCCCTGCTCCATTTGATGCCCCTTCCCTGTGGTCCTGCTGAGATGCCTTATGACCTGCCTGGGAGCTGGGGACAGGGGATGACTAGACCACGGGAAGTTCTAAGGGAGGTGGCTGTAGGGAGGAAGCGAGACTGTGTTCCTAGGGGAGGTCATGGTCATAGTGGCAAGGTCTTTGTTCCTTTCCTTTCCTTTCAGGACAATGGGCCGGATAAGGGCCCTGCCAAGTACTTAAATTTCCTGGGCATGTAGGGGCTTTCCTGAAATGCCCAACTTTCCTGGTCTCCCCATGTCAAAATCATATAACACACATAACAGGGGTG
Source organism: Ia io (assembly GCA_025583905.1). Classification (NCBI taxonomy): domain Eukaryota; kingdom Metazoa; phylum Chordata; class Mammalia; order Chiroptera; family Vespertilionidae; genus Ia; species Ia io. The sequence goes on from JAJQQW010000008.1 coordinate 111,259,969, forward strand.
CAGGGAAAGAGGTTGTGCAGGTAGGAAGCCCTAGCATCTGGGCTGAAGCCTGCCTCCATCCATCACCCTCAACGCATGGGCCTGTCTCTGTTCAGACCAGCCTACTTCTGAGCACCTACCTCTTAAATGCAGGTTCTGAGTGTAGGAGGCTTGCACTCAGGAGGAGTCATGGCTGGGCACTTGGAAAAGGGTACCTCTCACTGCTGCGGCAGAAGTCAAAGCCCCTCCAGGGACCGAGGCTAACCCAGCAGGAGCCCAGAGGTCTTTCTGAAAGGTGTCACTATCTCCACACTCTTTGTCAGACTCACATTGGCTTCAATGGGCAAGACCATAAAGACAATATCACAAATAGCGAGAGTGGTGATGTACAGCATATATCCTGTGAATGTCAGCACTGTTCTAGAAGTTTTACATGAATTATTTTAGTTAATTTTCTCACCATCCCTGTGAGGTTGATACCATTATTGTTTCCATTTTATACTTAATGGAATTGAGGTGCAGAGAGTGTAACCAGTTTACCAACATTTCGCAGCAAAACAATTCTTCTAATCTTTGTCCTCAAGAAACTGGGATTTGAGATCACTTTATCTGATCACATTCACTCATCTTACAGGTGGTTAAGCTCCTCTTCTTTGCTGGTTCACGGTTGACACAGGGGATATACGGGGCAGAGGTAAGCAGACAGTGGGGTCACTCTGATGCTCGGACCTCGGAGAAAGGTCATGGAAGCACCAGTTCTAGGAGGCTCAGACAGGAGAGGGCCACTTGCCAACTTGTCTGTCCTCTTAGTGATCAGAGGCAGGCTGGGTGGTGGCCCAGCCCCTCTGCTCTGGCTGGGGTGTGCCACCAGGGGCGGGGTGGGGGTGGGGTAAGGGGATGGGTAGGAGGCTGGGGAGGGGACAGCCTTCTCCTTTCACTGGTTCCCACCAGAATCATTCAGGGAGCAACTGCTTTGGGGGCCTGAGGGAGCCCACCTCCTGCTCCATCACTATGAAGTGAGCATCCAAGGACAGGGACCCCAACAGGGGCTGAATCAAGCTGACTCAGTGGAAACCTCTTCCCACTGCTGTCTCCAAGCCAGATACCGCAGTTAGACCCAAGGATGAACTTTCCAATCGCTGGTCCATATACTGCTGGAATGTTGGCAAATGAGAGGCCTTTGGGAGGATACCAGTGCCCAGGCTTTGTCACACTCGTCCTGCCCTGTGAGACACACTGCTGCTGGAGACACACTGCTGCTGGAGACACACTGCTGCTGGAGACACACTGCTGCTGGAGACACACTGCTGATGGAGACACACTGCTGCTGGAGACACACTACTGCTGGAGACACTGAGGGAGGGGCAGGCCCTGTGCCAGAGCCGACACCAGAGCCACATCTTGGTTTTACTTGTGGGAGCACCTGCTCTGAAGCTGAGGGTACAGAGAGGGTTTCATCCCATTACAAGGCCCAAGGGTTTCCTTGGGCTCTTCCCCTCCCACTACTCCTCAGAGGCTACTCTGGAGGCAGGATTGGGGTGGGAGGTGGGACCTCCCCAGGACAAAGAATGGCTCCTGTGGGATGGTGTTTTCAGAGAGACAGAAATAGACAAGCAAACCAACAAGACAGACAAGTTTGGCCTTCTAGCTCTTCCCTAGAGAGAGGTAGTTTGCCTTTATTTACTTTATTTTATTGAGATTTTTTAAAAAAATCACAATTTTAAAATGTACAATCCAGCCCTGGCCAGTATGGTTAAATGGTTAGAATGTTGGCCTGTGAATCAAAGGGTCTTGGGTTCGATTTCTGGTCAAGGGCATGTACCTGGGTTGCAGGTTTGATCCCCAGCCCAGTCAGGGTGCCTTGGGAGGCAACCAATTAATGCGTCTTTCTCACATTGAGGATGTGTGTGTGTGTGTGTGTGTGTGTGTGTGTGTACGTGTGTGTGTGTGTGTGTGTTTGTATGTCTCTCTCTCCCTCCATTCCTCCTTTCCTCCCTCCGTTCCATTCTCTCTAATAATCAATGGGGAAAAAATTCTTGGGTGAGGATTAACAAAACAAAACAAAACAAAACCTAAAATGTACAATCCAGTGGTTTCCAGTTTATGCACATTCACCACTATCTACTTACAGAGCAATTCATCACCCAAAAGAAACTTTATACCTGTTGTCCGTTCCTCCCTCTTCCCTCTGCCCCCACTAATTTACTCTGTCTCTGGATTTGGCCATTCCGGACATTTAATATGAGTGGAAACGTACACTATGTGTTCTTTGTGTCTGGTTTTCTTTTACTTACCATAATGTTTCCAAGGTTCATCCATGTTGTAGCATCATGTATCAGTACTTTCCGTCTTTTTATTGCTGAATAATATTCTATTGTGTGGATATCAGTCACTGTTCATGGACCCTGGGGTTGTTTACACCGTTTGGCTGTTATGATTGATGCTGTATGAACATTGGTGTCTGTGTTTTTGTGTGGACATATTTTTTTGATTCTTTTGGGTCTATCTACCTAGGAGTGAAATCTATACTAATAAAAGGGTAATATGCTAATTAGACAGGGAGACCTTCCGGACAAAGCCATGGTGGTGGGGCCGAGGCAGAGGAGGTTAGGGGCGATCAGGCCGGTGGGGGGGGAGGGGATGGGGACAGTTAGGAGTGATCAGGCTGGCAGGGGGAGGCAGTTAGGGGTGATCAGGCCTGAAGGGGGGGGGCAGTTGGGGGCGATAAAGGCCAGCAGGCAGGTGAGGGGTTAGGAGCCAGCAGTCCTGGATTGCGAGAGGGATGTCCGACTGCCGGTTTAGGAGGGTTTGGGCCTAAACCGGCAGTCAGACATCCCCCGAGGGGTCCAGATTGGAGAGGGTGCAGACCAGGCTGAGGCCCCCCCCCCCCCCCCCCCCGCAATGCATGAATTTCATGCACTGGGCCACTAGTTGTGGAATAATATGGTAATTTTATGTTTAACTCTTGGGGAACTGCTTTCCACAGTGGTCATACTGAGGTTTCAATTTCTCCACCTCCTCACCAACACTTATTTTCTGTGCCTTTATGCTTTTAACACACATTTTGTAGAGAACCTACTTGGTGTAAAGCCTATGCTTGGGATAGGGAATGCAGAAGGAATGAGATTCAGGCTGCTCTGGAAGGGTCAGGGAAACAGTGGCTGCTGGTTATGAGTGAAATGAAGGATGGGGAATGGGTGCCTTATCCATGAGGGGGGTGTAGGGCAGACTTCAAGGGAGTCAATGTTTATGCTGTGCTCCCTGGTCCCTTGCCATTGCTCCCTTCCCAGCACCCATGGCCCTGGGAGGGCTGGTGGCCAAGGTGCCAAGTATTGCCATCTGAAAAGTCCCATCCTTTCCTGAAAGCCACCCATTAGAGCCTGTTTCTTGTGTTGAAAAGATCATATGCCAGCAACACAAACCAGATGAGGAAACTGAGGCTCAGAGGGGATGATCTGCCAAAGGTCACTTTAGAAGACCAGAGCTCTGATCTCCAGAACCCAGCCTGGGGTCCTTTGAACTCTGATGGGATGAACCACAGGTGGCTAGAATGAGGCTGGCGGTAGAAAATGGGAGGCAGCAGGACGCTTAAAGGAAGGGGGATGGGAGGCCCAGGAAGCCAAGCTTCAAAGACTTTCCCAGGCTTACAGGAAGAGGTTCTGGGCAGGGTGTGTGGGGAGAAGGGGTAAGCAATAGAGGCTCCTGGGGCCTGTTCTGACCTATTTCTCTTCTGTCCAGTTTCAGTTCTACCTCACTTGCCCCCTGAGGCCCCAGGGTTGGGGTAGGTTTGGTGTATGGGGGTGGCTGTTAGTCAAACCTATCTTGGTCCCTAGGGGGTGGGAATGGAGGGATGAGCCCAACACTAGTCATCAAGCCACCTCCTTCAGCCTGCCTTGTCTCTGACAGGTCTGAGGGAAGAGGCTGGAGGCCTGGCTGGGTTCCATCCTCACTGGGTTGGGGTGAGCTAGGGCTGGGTCTGGCTGGTTGACAATGTCAATGGCCTCTCCTATTTTGGAGCTTGAAGCATCCAGTGGGTGGTGACTGGCTCCAAAAGTAGACTTGGGAAATGTTTGTTCAATTAACTAATACTTATTATATATAATTGATTTCAGAGAGGAAGGGAGAGGGAGAGAGAGATAGAAACATCAATGATGAGAATCATCAATCGACTGCCTCCTGCACCCCCCACACTGGGGATCGGGCCCAAAACCAGGGCATGCACCCTGACCGGGAATTGAACCATGACCTCCTGGTTCATAGGTTGATGATGCTCAACCATTGAGCCATGCCAGTGGGCAATGAATTAATACTTCATAGGACTAAGTTGAAATTTATTCACTCACTTACTCTTAGTGACTCACAGGTCCTCAGGGTACACCCCTGGCCACATCAGTTGCTGTGGGTATGTGGGGAAGGGGTGGGACACAGCCCCTGCCCTCCTGGACAGCAGAAGAGGTCCTGATCCTCCTGTGACCAGAGTGCTCAGTGGCAATGGCTCTGATGGGGTTGCAGATAGGAGGGACGGGCCTCACCTGGTGCTCAGGTGGGTGGGCTGGCAGCCCCAGGCCCTGCCTGAGCCTGGAGGAAGACTTTCTATTCCACCATGGAGTGTGACCTCAGAGATCATGCACCGGATTTACCAAATATGGTGCCAATTCAAGGTCTTGTACCACCTTTGGGTTTGGCAGGGGTCTTTGAGGCCCTGTGAGGGAGGTGTCTGTGGCTACTTTCATGTCTTTGGTTCACTTGAGTCTCCAGGGTTGGGGTACATCCTTCAGGGGCTCTGGGTACTGACAGAGAGAGCTCAGGCCTTCCTCCTCTGGGGCTCAGCTCACTCAGGCTGACTTTATCTTTTGATCTTGTTCCCTGGTAGCCCCCAGGCCTGTCCCAGCAGCTGCTGTGAAGAAATGTGAGTAAAACTGGAGTTGTGGGGGAAGTCCAGATGATGATGTCCTTGAAGTGCCTCTTGCCACTCTGGCCTCCTGAAGGCCTCACTTCCCCATCATGTGGGGCTTTGAGGACACTTTTTAGATCTTTAGCAAAAGGCCTCTGAGGGACTGGCTTTTCCTTGGGGCTGCCCTGGTGTGTGGCACTGTGGGGTGGGGTATTTTGGTAACTCCAGGGCTCAGTGTGGCTGAAACTCCCGGGGATGGCTTAGCTGCCCAAGTATAAGCCTCCATGCTGTGCCAGCCAAGCCTGTACCACTGTGAGGACAGACATCAGGACATCATTCATGCCTTTGGGCCAAACCCAGGGAGAGGACATTAAAACCAACTAGGTACTGTTAGTACAGTAAGTGATTCTTGCATTCTGTCTTTGTGTAAAAGCAGGACTTAGCTGGGCAAAGAAAGAGCTGAGGGAAACTACATGGTTAGAGACACAGAGGTAGGGAGTGTTTCCATATGACTGGAGAGGAGTGGATATAGGGGGATAGGAGGGCAGGGCAGCTCAGAAAGGACTCCGAGGGCTCAGGCAAGGAGCAGGAACCTTCCCTGAAGCCAGCAGTGGAGTGAAGAGCTGGAAGGCCTCCCGCATGAAGCTGGCATGGACAGCTCCACCCTGTGGCTGATGGCAGCCGACTCAGCTCTGTCTCTGAGAGGGCCAGGAGCTGGTGGCCCACATGAGCAGTGGTATAGCCTGGGCTGCCTCCACAGGGCTGCCCTCAGTCCCTCCATGGCTCAGGCCCTACTTCTGAGGGATGTAGGTTGGTACAGAGGGGAGGGTATGAATTTGGAGTTACCCAGCCCTGGGTCCAGATCCGGACTCTGCTGGGATACACACCAGGTCGGTAAGGCTGTGGGAAAGAGGCACCTCACAACTTGCTATCTCACTTCTGGAGTCTGTCCTACAGCAACACCTGCATGCATATGGAGTGGGCAAAAGAATGTTTACAGTTGTTTGTATTGAAAAAGGCACATGAGTTATGATTAATACAATAGCTTTGCTAACTCAGAAGAATGTCACTCACAACTGTAACCCTACTTGTACCCCTGTATGCACAAGATGATTCACAAGATTGGAAACGCCCTCTATACCCATCCATATGGAACTGGTTTAGACTGTGGTATGTTCACATGTACACAGCGGTAAAAAATATAGATGCTTTCTATGTATGAACACCCACAAAACCCTGGGATTTTTGTCAAGTTAAAAAGCAAGTGTGAGCCCTAGCTGGTTTGGCTCAGTGGATAAAGTATCGGCCTGTGGACTGAAGCATCCCTGGTTTGATTCCTGCCAAAGGGCACATGCCTGGTTGTGGGCTCGATCCCCAGTAGAAGTTGAGGAGCCAATCAACGATTCTCTCTCATCATTGATGTTTCTCTCACTCTCCTTTCCTCTCTGAAATCAATGAAAATATATTATAAAATAAAATAAAATACTTTCTCCTTTTTGTGAGATGCCTTTCACTTAAAAAAAAAAAAAAAAAAAAAAGCAAATGTGAGTTTGTGAAGAGCAGAGAGCAGCTCATGCCCTTCTGGCCAGATTGGAAGCTCAGGAGACTGGGGAGTTCAGTGATTAGAAAGAAGGAAAGGTGCCAGGGTAGTGAGATGGAGACCAGCTTTGGGGGGCCCCTGGGCTCTGAGAAGAAACTGAAAACTACCAGGACCCAAGCAACAGTGTTCAGCAGGTGCTGATCGGCTTTACCTGGCCCAAGATCTGGCATCAGTAAAGCAATAACCACATGTGAACTGTGCTTTATGTGCATTGTCTCATTAAACTTCGCAACAACTTCAAACCCCATGAGGGAGGTGCTTTCCTTATCCTGCTGGGCAGAGGCTGGAGGTGGGGTGGGAGGCTCTGAGAAGGTTCCTGAAGGCTGCGAAGACATGAAAAAGGGTTTGATGCTAAAAGACAGCAACAGAAGGTCAAGGAGGTTGGGACATGTGAGACAGGATGAATGTCATGTTCTCTGGGACCTTTCTGGAACAAGGCTGAGGTGACTTCCTCTTGCTCCACTCTGGCTCCTGAGTTCTGAGTCCTGAGAAGAGGAGACTGTGGGAGGGGAATGTGTCAGAGCTAAAGGAGGGACAAAGGCCCAAAGGCAGAAGTGTCAACATCTCTTACAGATAACCTGATGTTTGTTTCCACTGTGGTGAGAAGACCATAAAGGAAACCCATTTAAGCTGGGGAATCTTTTGAAATACTTTTCTGAAGTGAGGGTGTAAATCCCTTTCCCAGCCTGGCCCTACATTCAGGCCTAAACCTGGCTGCTCTCAGAGGACCCCCAAACAGAAGGGCTTTCGAATGGGACAACTGTGCAGACACAGAGGTGGGAGGAGAGTGGGCAGGGCCAGAGGCAGTCTGGGTAAAGACAAGGAGGCAGGGAAGCCATGTGGTATCTGGGAGAGAGGCTGAGGCTTAACTGTGGAGACCACCTGACCAAGTAGGGGCCGGTGGGTGCTGCTCAGCAGGCATGGGTGCTGAGGAGTAGAGTCTTTGCTGAGTGTGACCTGACCAGCGATGCCTGCTGGCGCTCAGCACCCTCTCCAGGTCCTGGGCCAAAGGTCCCAGAAGAGAATGGATGCCTGGAGGCAGGGCTGAAGCCAACTGGACTTTAGCAGACAGGTGCTGGGTTTGCTAGCTTGTGTCTGGTCACCTGTTCCTTTCTGGGCCTACCTGGACCTCACCTATTGAATCATCGGAGCTAGACACTTGCCTGGGGGTGGGTCTTCCCCTCTGGCTTATCATTTCTCAGGAATCCACCTATTTCCTCTTTTCTGAAAATGGGAACTGACTTTGTTACCTTCAGAAAGAGGAATTAATCTTGGTTGATAGCTCTCCCCACACTTGCCCCTCCCCCCACACATGCACTAACACATGGTGTGTGAGCAGGTACCAGGCCTGAGCTGGTACCTACCTGGTGTTACCCTCACAGACAGGACACTGTTGTCCCCAGGTGGGGAAGCTGAGGTCATGCGTAGGAGGTGCAGTGACACCCAAGGCTGCGCTGTCTGGTGAGTCTGGGGAGGCCACTGGTGTGAGTTGAGCACGGAGGGGCCTGGCCATGGCATTATCTGTCCCCTGCACATGGCCGGCCCGGCACCCCATGTGGCCGGGTAAATTCCTGTTCTTCCCTCCTATCTTGAGTGCTCATTTCATGGATGCCTGGGGCTTCTGGGGCTCTCATGGATGAGAGTTCCTCCATCTCTGGTGACAGGCACTCTGGGTCTGAGAGAGGCTAGAGGGGGGACTTGTTCCACGACCGGCTTTACAGACACCCCTCAATTTGCTGAGGGGCTGGCGGCCAGCGCACGGGGCCACGCATAGTGGCTGGACCTGGCTCCCCAGTGGTGACCCACAGATCCTGCTCTCTGCTTCTACCCAGCTCCCCACAAATGCCCCACACTTCTCTCTGACTGCTCAAGTGCAAAGAACACAGGCTCTGGGCTCAGACAGGGGGCTTCAAAGCCACCTGTGTGACCTTGGGCAAGTCCCGTGAACCTACAAATCAGACCTCCCCGAGGGTTACTGAGGGCTGCGAGCCTGTTAGAGCCTGGCGTGCGGTAAGCTCTACTTTCTTCCCTCAGGTGCCCAGCCTCCTGGGACCACCCTGAATGTCAGCCCCTTGGTGCCTAGGCAGCCAGCTCCGAAAAGAACTGGGGACTGGAGCTTTAGGACTGCCTCCAGCTGCTGACGATTCAGCTGGGAGTTTTGGCATTTACATTCCTTCCAGGGCCTCACAGAAGGAGGCCACGAACTTCAGAGCAAGAATGAGGAAGCACTTGTGAAGGCTGGCGTCGGCCGTGCCATCAGGTGCCTCTGAGAGGCTCACCCAAGGCCTTTGTGGGGCTCAGGGCAGAAGTACAAATGGAGGCTCCCATAACATATGTGTAGATATTTAAAGGCTATAAATCAAGCAAGTAAAAGGCTAAATAGAATATGTTCTAGCCGAAACCGGTTTGGCTCAGTGGATAGAGCGTCGGCCTGCGGACTCAAGGGTCCCAGGCTCGATTCCGGTCAAGGGCATGTACCTTGGTTGCGGGCACATCCCCAGTAGGGGGTGTGCAAGAGGCAGCTGATTGATGTTTCTCTCTCATCGATGTTTCTAGCTCTCTATCCCTCTCTCTTCCTCTCTGCAAAAAATCAATAAAATAAATTTAAAAAAAAAATACGTTCTAGCCCTGCTGGGGTGGCTCAGTGGTTCAGCATCAACTTATGAACCTGGTTCAATTCCCAGTCAGGGCATATGCCCGGGTTGTGGGCTCGATCCTGGGTGTCCAGGAGGCAACAGATAGATAATTCTCTCTCATCATTGATGTTTCTATGTCTCTCTCCCTTCCTCTCTCTGAAATCAATAAAAAAATATTTTTTAAAAATAGAATATGTTCTAGCCTCCTACATTGACAAATCTACTTTCACAACAACCTGGAAGGCCAGGTTGCATTTAGAACTCTTGGCCTCCTGGATTCGGTGCTGCAATGTGGCAGCACAGAGAGAGCCATCTCCAGCCCCTCCTCCAGTTCCAGCCTTGGGAAGCGCATGTGGCCACCTCAGGCCATTTGTCCATGGTCCATTCACATAGCTGGCAGCAGCTGCCCTTGGTTACACCGTAGCCTGGGTATGCACACCAGCCACAGGCCCAGGGGAAAGGCCCAGGCAGACAGGAACTGGGCTCTGGACCTTGTGGCAGGGAATTCTGGGGTCCTGCATTTAAGTAGGCATGTCTCCTTGGCTCAGTCTTTTTGCACCCCCTCTCTTCCGCCCGTGAGAGGGAGGCTGAAGCCAGAGGAGGGCCAGAGTGGGTTCCTTTACAGTGGGGGATCCAGGACAAGGACACTTCTTGCCTGGGTCTAAGTTCTATGCCCTGGGGGTACTGCCAGGACCTGGTTCCAGAGTGAATGCCCTTCCTCCCCCTCCCCCCTCCCCGCCCGCTTACACCCCAGCCCTTGAGCCCCACTGGACCATGGTGACTCAGGCCACATTCCTTGTTGAGCTCACAGTCTAGGGAGTGTCCCCTCCCTCCCCTGGTCAGCAGGGCTTCTCTCCAGCACCAGCCATCCTCTTCCTAACCAGGATGACTCACTTTTATCATGGAGGAGGGGGAGGGGTAGCCACCACCACCTGCTCCCCACCCCTCTGGAACCCTGATATTGCCCTGTCTAGTCTGGCTCTGTGGACTGCTCAGTGGTGGGCCCTACAGCCAGTGGGCAGCTCTTCCTAGCTTCTGCCAGGAAAGTGGGGCACCAACTCCACTTTAGCCAATGCTTCTTGCTCACTCAGCTGAAAAGCCACAGCTTTCTAACCCTCAGGCTCCCAACCCTCACTGGGAGCTAGCTGTTTCTTCCCTGATGCTGTGTGACAGTCTCAAGTCAGGGCTCCTGCAGCTGTCCTGCTACTGGGTGCCTCCCTCATGGGGGCACATCTGCTACAGGCCACCGGTGCCCACACCCTCTCCCACTGGTGCTGGTGGCTCCTTCTGGGCTCCCTTGTTACCACCTGAGAGAGTGTGGGGTGGAGAGGGCAAGGGGAGGTAGGGGTAGTGAGCAGACTCTGCTGTCAGGGTCGAGAGGAAATTCAGAGACCTTTTCCATTGGGAGAGAAAGGCCCGGGCCCTGGGTGGAGGGCGGCAGGGGGGCGGGGGGGGGCACGGGTTTGACAGGGTTTTCCCAGGAAGGCTGAAGCGTGCCCCAAACTTCAGCTATGAAGGACCTGTACCACTATGTGATCACAAACACACTGGACTGAACACCCAGGGAGAGTCTATTTTGTACACCCTTCCAGTGTAGCCACTGTCCTGTGGCCAACACAGCTCCCATGGGGTGGGGGCTCCCTGTTGGTGGGGACCAGGTCTGGGACCTGGTGAGAAAGTGCCAACCTCATCCTGCCAGGTAAAGGAGGGAGAGCACCTGTTACCCTCTGGGCAGCAGGGCCACCCTGGATGGCCTCTTCTCCTTTTTCATCGGATATCCCTCATCTCCCTCCTGGCAAGCTGCCCCCTCCCCAGCTGGCCTGACAGGGACCAGTAGCCCAACCTGTCAGTTAGTGAAAAGACTTCAGGATGCGGGGCAGTGCCCAGGACAGTTAACACAGTGAGGGGGAGGGGCATTCAGGCCAAACCTGTGGTGGGCCATGTGCCCAAATTCTTCCCCTGCGGGCCAGCCTACCTGGATTAGATGGGACATGGGCCAGGGCACTCTGATCTGAGTGGGAACCACTGAGCCCTCCTTTCCTCCACACCTGCGGTGTCCCGGTCTCCATGCCATCCTCCTGCCTCACTGCCCTTGAGGACCTCCAGCCCCCTTTCTGAGAAAACCTCCCGACTGCAGAGCTCCTAGCTGAGGTCCAGGTGAGGACCCAGCACAGGCCTTTGTTCTGTGAGCTGAGACTCCGGGGAACTGGTCCAGGTACCCTCCTCAGCAGGTGCTGGGTCCCAGGGCTCAGCGCAGGTGAGGGAGGGGTTTGTGGCGCTCCAGCATTCAGGGGTGAGTCTCAGTGTGTCACACACTGATTCACCTCATTTTCCTGACAGGATAGCCCAGCTGCATCCGATGGGAAGCACCTCCCTCCTCTGGGAAGGGCTCAGGAAGCAATCCAGGATCTGACCTTATGTTTGTGTCTATCCAGCCCTGTCGGTGCCACAGGATATCCCAGGAGCTTCTGCAGGGGGGAGGAAGCTAGGGAGCAGGAGATGGGGCTGCAGGATTAGGGACTGGACATGACCCAGGCCCCTCCTGGGAAGAAGTTGTCCTCCATTCTAACTGGGGTTCCAAGTTGAGGGACGGCTCAAACTAGGCCACCATGCCTCCTTGCCCTTAACTATCCTGGCACATCCTGGAGACCTTCAAGGAAAACCACCAGCAGATACCAGGCCTCAGGGTTGCCTGAGGCTCAGGAGCTGCCAGGGGCAGGGAGGGGCCAGAGGCTGACTTTAGGTGGGTGGGTGGGGTAGGGGGCCCTCTGAGGAGAGCAGACAACCTGAGTGAGAGGCTCTAAGCCAGGCCCTGGGGAGGGGAGCCTCTGGGAAACTGCATTCCTCTGGAGCATCACTGAGTCCCGCTGGTGGGCTGGGCTGGAGGACTAGTCACTTCCTTTTTGTGGACCACACCTTTTGAATGAGATCACCTCCTACTTCACTACTGGACTACCTGGCTATTGCAGGATCAAATAAGGTAATGAAGAGGCTAAAAAGCAGAAAGGTGGTATTATTAGCAGGAGTCATATTTGACTTGCTAATTAGTTTCCTAAAAATAGCCACATTTATTATAGTGCAGGAAGAGCCGTAAATGAGCCAGCGCCTGGATTCTTGATGTGGTGCTGTGGCAGCCTTGCTGTGTGAATTTGGGTTGGACCCTGACCCTCCCTGGGCATCTGGTTCCAGATGGAAACTGGACAGTCTCTGAGGGCCATAGGCCTGAGTCTACAACAGTAGCCAGATGCAAACTCAGGGAGGAGGTCTCCTCCCATCTGGGCTGGGCTCTGGAGGACTGGCTTCCTCTGAGTCACTAGGTCAGAGCAATTGGTGTCACTGAAGCTGGCTATCCCTGGCACCTGTTAGGGAATCTAAAGGGGTCCTGAGTCTGGCATTGGTCTTGGAGTCTGGGGGCAGGCTGCCCACTTTCCATTACAGAGCCCAACCATTAGCAGGGACTGTAGACAAGAGGGCTCACAGAGAGGAGTGGGGCCTGTGGGGGCAGGGTTAGGGGTAAGAGGAGAGCGGCTGCAGACGCAGAGGGACATCTAGCTGGCTGGATTGCTTCCTGAGCCCTTCCCAGAGGAGGGAGGTGCTTCCCATCGGATGCAGCTGGGCTATCCTGTCAGGAAAATGAGGTGAATCAGTGTGTGACACACTGAGACTCACCCCTGAATGCTGGAGCGCCACAAACCCCTCCCTCACCTGCGCTGAGCCCTGGGACCCAGCACCTGCTGAGGAGGGTACCTGGACCAGTTCCCCGGAGTCTCAGCTCACAGAACAAAGGCCTGTGCTGGGTCCTCACCTGGACCTCAGTTAGGAGCTCTGCAGTCGGGAGGTTTTCTCAGAAAGGGGGCTGGAGGTCCTCAAGGGCAGTGGAACATCCAGCTGGCTGGGAAGTCCATTCACTCAGTGCATGTTTATTGAGAACCTACTATGTGCCAGGTACTGTGCCACATGTTGCAGAGATAATATAGGGCAAATTAGATCCAGTTTCAATCTAGTGGGGGAAGCAGGCACTCATTACTAAGCACCCAACTAAACCTCACAAAATACATGCAACTCTGACAAGGGCTACAAAGAGTCATGTATGATGCCAGGGGCATGTGTAATGGGGAATTTGACTTAGTTGAAAGGTCAGGGAAGGCTTTCTGGAGGAGGTAACATGGGTTGAAACCTAAAGGATGAGTAGGCATTCTCTAAGCAATGCAAGAAGTGGGAGGGGAATTCTGAGCAGAGGGTGCAGAGGAGCAAAGATGGTGGTGAGCAGGTGCATACAAGGGGCTGAAGAAGAGCTGGGGTGGTTGGAGTGGAGATGGGGGTCCCAGAAGGCCTGCTTTTACCTTTAGTATGATGAAAGCCCAGGGGAGGGGGGGGCGGGGCGGGCAGGGAGAGATTTCAATTTGAAGAAGCCTTACTGTGGTCCAGGCCAGAGGTGGTGGTGGCTATGGGACAGGGAGGGTATTCCGGCGGTAAGATCAAGAGCACTGGGACATGGCCAGACTCAGATGTCAGTATAAGACAGCAGGAGGATGTCACATTGACTCATCAAAATGCTGACCTATGAGTACACCTGGGAAGACAAAGGCTGTGGGATAGATGTTCCTTCCTTGCATGCTTCCCTGTGTGATTTCTTAAAAAACAAAACAAAAAAAATCCATTCTTTTTAATTTTTAATATATTTTATTGATTGATTTTTTTTTTTTTTTTTTTTTTTTTACAGAGAGGAAGAGAGAGGGCAGAGAGTTAGAAACATCGATGAGAGAGAAACATCGACCAGCTGCCTCCTGCACACTCCCCACTGGGCATGTGCCCGCAACCAAGGTCCATGTACTTGACCGGAATCGAACCTGGGACCCTTCAGTCCGCAGGCTGACACTCTATCCACTGAGCCAAACCAGTTAGGGCAAAAAACCCCATTGTTACTGATTTCAGAGGAAGGAGAGGAAGAGAGAGATAGAAACATCAATGATAAAAGAGAATCATTGATCGGCTGCCTCCTACATGCCCCCCACTGGGGATTGAGCCTACAACCCGGGCATATGCCCTTGACCGGAATTGAACCCCACACCCTTCAGGCTGATGCTCTATCCACTGAGCCAAACTGGCTAGGGTTCCTGTCTGATTTCACTGCTGAGAGGAAATGTCCCCTTTGTCATTTCCTGTGAATCACCAGCCCCTCTGGCAATATAAGCTGGATCCTGCCAGGATGCTGCACCCTCCCTTCAGCTATGTGTTTCCATCTCCATTTACCTTGCCCCTGTGTCCAGGGAACCTGATGTGACTCCCCAGCCCCTTGCCCCTTGGTGTCTGCTCTCTAGGGTGAGGAATTTGTGAGAACTGAAAGGTTATGGGGACAAGTGGCCCTTACAGGGGGCAGTCCTACAGACAGTGCCTGGACTTTATTATACGCTGACATCAATGGGAACCTGAGGAGGGTGATGAAAGAGGCTCCTGGGAGACCATCTGGTTTGACCTCCTGGGGCACAGCCAGACTGAGAGCTGAGGACCAAGGAGGGTATGACTTACTGCAGCAGAGCACAGCACACCTGAATGAGAACTTCCAGCCTCCTGGGCATTTTATTTATTTATTTATTTATTTATTTATTTATTTATTTATTTATTTATTAAATAAATTTTTATTGTTCAGATTATTACAATTGTTTCTCTTTTTTCCCCCCATAGCTCCCCTCCAACCGATTCCCACCCCACCATCTGCCCTTACCCCGTCCCCCCGCACTGTCCTCATCCACAAGTGTACGATTTTTCTCCAGTCTCTTCCCGCACCCCCCACACTCCCATCCCCCTGAGAATTGTCAGTCCACTCCCTTTCTATGCCCCTGATTCTATTATATTCAACATTTATTCTGTTCATCAGATTTTTTACTCACTTGATTTTTAAAAATTTTTTAATTAAGGTATTATATGTGTACATATCTTACCATTGCCCCCCCCACTCCCATACATGCCCTGACCCCCCCAGAGTTTTGTGTCCATTGGTTATGCTTATATGCTTGCATACAAGCCCTTCGGTTGATCTTTTATCTCCCCCACCTCTCCCTAACGTTCCCGCTGTAATTTGAACTTCTGTTTGATGCTTTACTGTCTCTGTATCTATCTTTTTGTTCAACAGCTTATAATTTTCTTTATTATCTATAGATGAGTGAGATCATGTGGTATTTTTCTTTCATGGAATGGCTTATTTCACTTAGCATGATGTTCTCCAATTCCATCCAGGTTGCTGCAAATGGTAGGAATTCCTTTTTTTATGGCAGCACAGTATTCCATTGTGTAGATGTACCAGTTTTCTGATCCAGTCATCTGCTGATGGCACCTAGGCTGTTTCCAAATCTTTGCTATTGTAAATTGTGCTGCTATGAACATAGGGGTGCACATATCCTTTCTTATTGGTGTTTCCAGTTTCTTAGGATATATTCCTAGGAGTGGGATTACTGGGTCAAATGGGAGTTCCATTTTCAGTTTTTTGAGGAAACTCCATACTGTTCTCCACAGTGGCTGCACCAGTCTGCATTCCCACCAGCAGTGCACGAGGGTTCCTTTTTCTCTGCATCCTGGCCAACACTTGTCGTTTGTTGATTTGTTGATGATAGCCATTCTGACAGGTGTGAGATGGTACCGCATTGTCGTTTTGATTTGCATCTCTCGGATAATTAGTGACTTTGAGCATGTTTTCATATGTCTCTTGGCCTTCCTTCTGTCTTCTTTGGAAAAGATTCTATTTAGGTCCATTGCCCATTTTTTTATTGGATAATTTACCTTCCTTTTATTAAGTTGTATAAGCTGCCTGTAGATGTTGAAGATTAAACCTTTATCAGTGATAGCATTTGCAAATATGTTCTCCCATACAGTGGGATTTCCTATTTTTTTGTTGATAGTTTCTTTTGCTGTGCAAAAGCTTTTTATTTTGATGTAGTCCCATTTGTTTATTTTCTCTTTAGCTTCCATTGCCCTAGGAGCAGTATCGGTGAAGAAGTTCTTTTGGCATATGTCTGAGATTTTGCTGCCTGTGGATTCCTCTAGTATTTTTATGGTTTCCTGTCTTATGTTTAAGTCCTTTATCCATTTTGAGTTTATTTTTGTGTATGGTGTAAGTTGGTGATCTAGTTTCATTTTTTTGCATGTATCTGTACAATTTTCCCAACACCATTTATTGAAGAGACTGTCTTTATTCCATTGTATGTTCATGCCTCCTTTATCAAATATTAATTGAGCATATTGGCTTGGGTTGATATCTGGATTCTCTATTCTATTCCATTGATCTATATGTCTGTTCTTATGCCAGTACCATGCTGTTTTGAGAATACTGGCTTTGTAATACAGCTTGAAATCTGGTATTGAGATCCCTCCTACTTTATTCTTCTTTCTCAGGATTGCTGTGGCTATTCAGGGTCTTTTTTTATTCCAGATGAATTTTTGGAGAGTTTTTTCTAAATCTGTGAAATATGCCGTTGGTATTTTAATGGGGAGTGCATTGAATCTATAGATTGCTTTGGTAGTATGGACATTTTAATGATGTTGATTCTACCAATCCATGAACATGGTATGTTCTTCCATCTGTTTATGTCTTCCCCTATCTCTTTTTTCAGTGTCCTGTAGTTTTCCGTGTATAGGTCTTCTACCTCCTTAGTTAAGTTTATTCCTAGGTATCTTAATTTTTTTTGGTGTGATGGTAAATGGGATTGCTTTTTTAGTCTCTCTTTCTATAAGTTCACTATTGGTGTATAGAAAGGCCATAGATTTCTTGGCGTTAATTTTGTATCCTGCTACACTGCCGAATTCATTTATTAAGTCTATTAATTTTTTGATGGAGTCTTTTGGGTTTTTTACGTACAGTATCATGTCATCTGCAAATAAGGATAGCTTTGCTTCTTCTTTTCCAATTTGGATGCCTCTTATTTCTTCTTCTTGTCTGATCGCAATGGCTAATATTTCCAGTACTATGTCAAACAGGAGTGGTGAGAGAGGGCATCCCTGTCTTGTTCCTGTTCTTAGGGGAAATGTTTTTAGTTTTTGTCCGTTGAGTATGATGTTTGCTGTGGGTTTATCATATATAGCTTTTATTATGTTGAGGTATGATCCTTCTATTCCCACCTTGTTGAGAGTTTTTATCAAGAAAGAGTGTTGGATTTTGTCAAATGCTTTTACTGCATCAATTGATATGACTATGTGATTTTTGTCTCTCAATTTGTTGATGTGATGTATCACGTTTATTGATTTGTGGATATTGTACCATCCTTGCATCCCTGGGATAAATCCTACTTGGTCATGGTGTATGATCTTTCTGATGTACTGCTGGAGTCGATTTGCTAGAATTTTGTTGAGGATTTTGGCATCTATGTTCATGAGGGATATTGGCCTGTAATTCTCTTTCATTGTGTTGTCTTTATCTGGTTTTGGTATTAGGGTGATGCTGGCTTCATAGGAGCTTGGAAGTGTTCCTTCTTCTTGAATTTTTTGGAATAGTTTGAGGAGGATAGGTTTTAGTTCTTCCTTGAATGTTTGGTAAAACTCTCCTGTGAAGCCGTCTGGCCCCGGGCTTTTGTTTGCTGGAAGCTTTTTGATGACTGCTTCAATTTCTTCCATAGTTACTGGCCTATTGAGCTGTTTAGATTCTTCCTGATTGAGTTTTGGAAGGTTATATTTTTCTAGGAATATGTCCATTTCCTCCAGGTTGTTCAGTTTGTTGGAATAGAGTTGTTCATAGTATTTTGTAACAATCCTTTGTATTTCAGCGGGGTCTGTTGTTATTTCACTTCTTTCATTTCTGATTTTGTTTATTTGGGTCCTCTCTCTTTGTTTCTTGGTTAGTCTGGCTAAAGGTTCATCAATCTTGTTTATCCTTTCAAAGAACCAGCTCTTGGTTTTGTTGATCTTTTGTATTGTTTCTTTGGTCTCTATGTCATTTATCTCTGCTCTGATCTTTATTATTTACTTCCTTCTGCTTACACTGGGATTTTCTTGTTGCTCTCTTTCTAACTCTTTGAGTTGTAGGGTTAGGTAATTTATTACCATTGTTTCTTGTTTTTTGCAGTAGGCTTGCAGAACTATGAACTTCCCTCTCAAGACTGCTTTCGCTGTGTCCCATAGATTTTGGATTGTTGTGTTTTCATTATCATTTGTTGCCATGAAGTTTTTTATTTCTTCCTTGATGTCTCTGGTAACCCAGTCCTTGTTTAATAGCATGCTGTTTAGTCTCCATGTGTTTGATTTCTTTGGATTGTTTTTATTGTAGTTGATTTCCAGTTTTATGCCACAGTGATCTGAGAAGATGCTTGATATGATCTCTATCTTCTTGAATTTGGAGAGACTTTGCCTATGTCCAAACATATGGTCTATCTTTGAAAATGACCCATGTGCACTTGAGAAGAATGTATATTCTGTGGCTTTGGGGTGAAATGTTCTGAAGATGTCAATTAATTCCATCTGGTCTAGTGAGTCATTTAGGATCGATGTTTCTTCGCTGATTTTTTGTTTAGAGGATTTGTCCAGTGGTGATAGTGGTGTATTAAAGTCTCCTACTATGATTGTATTGCTGTTAATCTCTCCCTTGATATCCTCCCGGAGTTTTTTTATGTATTTGGGTGCTCCTGTATTGGGTGCGTATATGTTTACCAGTGTTATTTCTTCTTGTTGGATTGCTCCCTTCAGTATTATGAAGTGGCCTTCCTTATCTCTTGTTATGTCCTTCACTTTGAGATCTAATTTGTCAGATACAAGTATTGCTACCCCAGCTTTTTTTTCATTTCCATTCGCCTGGAAAACCTTTTTCCATCCCTTCACCCTCAGTCTGTGTGCGTTTTTTTTTTTTCTGAGGTGGGTTTCTTGTAGACAGCAGATATATGGGTCTTGTTTTCTTATCCAATCTGTTACCTTATGTCTTTTGATTGGGGCATTTGATCCATTTACATTTAAAGTTATTATTGATAGGTACTTATTTGTTGCCATTTTTATTCTATACTCCTGTGTTTCTTCTTCGCTTTCTAGTTCTTTTTTTTTTTTTTTTTTTTTCAGCAGACCCTTTAGCATTTCTTGCATTGCTGGTTTGGTGGTGATAAATTCCCTTAGCCCTTTTTTGTCTGTGAAGCTTCTGATTTCACCTTCAATTTTGATTGATAGCCTGCTGGGTACAGTATTCTTGGATTGAGACCCTTCCTTTGCATGACTTTGTATATTTCATTCCATTCCCTTCTGGCCTGATGAGTTTCTGTTGAGAAATCGGTTGCTAGTCTGATGGGGGTTCCTTTGTATATAACTTTCTGTCTCTCTCTGGCCGCTTTTAAGATTCTTACTTTGTCGTTGGTGTTTGCCAATTTAATTATAATGTGCCTTGGCATCGGTCTTTTGGGGTTCATTTTGCTTGGGACTCTGTGAGCTTCTTGGATTTGTGTGGGGTTTTTCTTCCCTACATCAGGGAAGTTTTCTGTCATTATTTCTTCAAACAGGTTTTCTATTCCTTGCTCAGTTTCCTTTCCTTCTGGAACCCCTATTATGCAGATGTTGTTTTGTTTTGTGTTGTCCCAAACTTCCCTTAGGCTCTCCTCCTGGTTCCTAATTTTTTTTTCTAGAAGCTGTTGTATTTGGGTATTTTTCCCCACCTTGTCTTCTAGCTCACTGATGCGGTCCTCTGCTTCTTCTAGTCTCCTCTTGATGCTTTCTATTGAGTTCTTTACAGCAGTGATGTCATTTTTCATTTCTTCTTGGTTCTTCTTCATTTCCTCTTTGTTCTTACTCATATTGTCGAATTTGTCTTCCATTCTTTTCAGCCACCTTATGACCATTTCTCTGAATTCTTTCTCTGATAGGTTGCTGGCCTCTAATTCGTTTACTTCCTTTTCTGGTGATGCCTGCTTTTCTTTCTTATGCGGGCTGTTTCTTTGTCTCCCCATGGTCTCTCTTCTCCATGGTCTCTCTTCTCTTTACTCTTCTCCAGATGTCTGGCTATGTAGTTCTCTCTCTCCTGCGTTGATTTAAAGGCACAAAATACAACACAACCAGGTACAACACACAAGGCACTGAACAGCGATGTATTCACGATATTAATAATCTCCAATAAAGGTGACCACCAGAGAAAGGTAAATTAGGGGGTAGGAGAGAAAGAAGAGTAAAAAGAAAGTAAGTAAGAAAAAAACAAAAATGGAGTGTCAAAAATGAAATTGGGTAAATGAGAAAAAAGAACAAGAGAGACTAGAACGAGACTAAGAGAGAAAAGAGGAACAAATTATATATATAGGGAGAAAACTCCAATAGAACAACCACTGATCACAGCAAATGCCAGCAACAAGTACCTGGTGATTAATACAATCTACAATACCAACTAATATCAAGCGAGGTAAGGGGTAACAGAAGTAAAAAACAGACAAAAACACAGCAAAGAAAAAAAAGAATAAGGAAAACAATCTCACAAAAAAGCATAAAAATTCGATATAATCAACATTCAAGCAAACAACAACTAAAGGACAGAGAGAAAAACATTTTTTTTTTTTTTTTTTAGTTAAGACAGTGAAGAGAGAGGTGTGTATGGACTTGGAGCAGCGGATTGGAGATTAGATATTTAGGTAGGGTGAAATTTTAGCTGGGGGTAAACAGAAAGAATAGGGAAAACCTAGAGCAGGAAAGGGTTAAGATAAACAGGACACCAAAAGGGGAAAGTTTAGGCAGAGAGTGATGGCATAAAGGTAGAGTTGAGGTAGAATAAAACGATGGTGAAGGAAAGGTGAAAATCGACTGTAGAACACTAATCCCAAAGTAAAATAAAGAGAAAATAAAACGACACTTTAAAAAATAATAATAAAAAAGACCCAAAAATAAATATAATAAAAAAGGTAAAACAGTAGTAGTAATAATGTTGATTGCAAATAAAAATGTAATAATTAAAAAGGTAAAATCAAGTGAGGAAAAAAGAAAAAAATAGTTTCTTAAGTAAATGATGCAAAAAATGAAAATTAAAAAATTAAAAATTTATTAAAATAAAAAATATGTGCAGTAGTTAAGGTCATTCACTTCCTCTGTTGTTTTGTTTGGCACGCCTGTTTCCCAGTCTGGACAGTGTTGCAGTTCCCTGCGTTTCACTGCTCCTCAGTGTTGTAATTCAGTCTTGATTTTTAAGCAGGAGGTGTCTTAATTTCTGGTGTTCCTTTATTTTTTATTAGACCAGAGTCAATTTGTGATTCAGCCTCTGGGTGGCAGTGTTTCTGGGTTGACTTCCAGGACTCTAAGGCCTCTCTAGCCTTTTTTCCTCTATGGCACTCAATACCAGTTTGCAGAGGCTGGTGGGCAAGTTCAAGCCGACTGCACACCCCTGAAACTCCCAGGCTATCCCTCCACGTCATATCAAAACCGGTTGCTCTTTAGAGATATCCCCCTGTTAGCAGCTCTGAGGCCCCCTTCCACAATCACGGATCACACCGGCCCCAACAGCCACAGACTTCTCCCGGCTCAGACCTCCCTGGTCATCCAGCTCCCACCCAGCGCGGGCATTTCTCTCTCTGGCAGGGACTAGAACCTCACCCTATCCCTGGAGAAATCTGACCTTTCCATGGTGGAGTGAAGAGTGCCTTTGAGTCCAAGCATTCGCGCCTCCTGGGATCGGTGCTCTGGGGCAAACAGTTGTTGGGCGATCACTGCAGTTGTTGATTTTCAGGCCTCGGACAAAGTCCACCTTCCCTTTCAAGATGGCGAGATTTCGCTGTCTGTGCCTGCAGCTCCGGGAGGGGACCCAGCAGCCGTGGGGGCTGCCCTGTCAGGGGAACCCCGTCCAGCAGTCCCCCACCTTCTCCTGGTGTTCAGCTGTCCCTCAGCTTGCTAACAAAAACTCCCAGTGGCACCCTCAGCTGTTCTCTCTTTCTGCTCCAGGACCGGGCTGGGAACACATCTGCCTACTCTGCTGCCATTTTCTCCTCTCTATTCACTTGATTTTTAGATTCACTTGTTGATAGATATGTATTTGTTGTTCATAATTTTTATCTTTACCTTTTTCTTCTTCTTCCTCTTCTTAAAGAATACCTTTCAGCATTTCATATAATACTGGTTTGGTGGTGATGAACTCCTTTAGCTTTTTCTTATCCGTGAAGCTCTTTATCTCACCTTCAATTCTGAATGATAGCTTTGCTGGGTAGAATAATCTTGGTTGTAGGTTCTTGCTACTCATCACTTTGAATATTCCTTGCCACTCCCATCTGGCCTGCATAGTTTCTGTTGAGAAATCAGCTGACAATTGTATGGGTGCTCCCTTGTAGCTAACTGTTTTTCTCTTGCTGCTTTTAATATTCTCTCTTTGTCTTTTGCTCTTGGCATTTTAACTATGATGTGTCTTGGTGTGGTCCTCTTTGGATTCCTTTTGTTTGTGGTTCTGTGCGCTTCCTGGACTCGTAAGTCTATTTCTTTCACCAGGTGGGGGAAGATTTCTGTCATTATTTCTTCAAATAGGTTTTCAGTATCTTGCACTCTCTCTTCTTATGGCATCCCCATAATTTGGATGTTGATACACTTGTAGTTGTCCCAGAGGCTTCTTACACTATCTTCACTTTTTTGGATTCTTTTTTCTTTTCCAGTTGGGTGTTTTTTGCTTCTTCATATTTCAAATCTTTGACTTGATTCTTGGGATCCTCTAGTCTGCTGTTGGATCTCTGTATATTATTTTTTATTTCAGTCAGTGTATGCTTAATTTCTAATTGGTCCTTTTTCATATCCTCCAGGGTCTCGCTAAATTTATTGGCCTTTTCTAGAAAATTCTTGAAAAACCTTATAACCGTAGTTTTGAACTCCATATTCAGTCATTTGCTTTCTTCCATTTCTTTCATTTGTGACCTGTTTCTTTGTCTCCACATTTTGGCTGCTTCCCTGAGTTGATAGAGTGGCTTTGTGTGCTAGGTGTCCTATAGGGCCCAGTGGCTCAGCCTCCCCAGTTACCTGAGGTGGACACTCTTGGTGCACCCCTTTGTGGGCTGTGTGCACAGTCTTGTTGTAGTTAAGCCTTGATTGCTGTTGGTATCACTGGGAGGTATTGACCTCCAGGCCAATTGACTGTGAGGATCAGCTGTGTCTACAATGGGAGAACTTCTGTGCTGGAGACACCCTTATGAGGCAGGACTTGCTTCAGTGGGGCTTTGGTGTTCACTGAGTCTGCCCCTGAGTGTGTCCCTTATGGATCTGAGGAGTTGTAATCTGGATGGTCCCACTCTGACCATTGGGTACACTGGCTCTTGGGTCTCCAAGGAGGTGCTAATTTAGCCTCTGCCTGAGGCCACCCAGCAGGAGCTTCGGAGAGATCTGCAGATTCCTCTTCTTTGTTTATGTTTTGGAGGTGCCCAGATGAGGCCCAGCTGTGAAGCAATGCAAGCTGCTGTGGGGCCTTGGGCCTTCTTTTGGATGTTCTGGGTCTCTCTGACTCAGCTGCAGTTTGTTAGGTAAGTTTAGATTTCAAAGGACCAGGCCATTCATATGCAAAAGCCTCTGCATACAGCTTGGATGGGGTGGAGTCTCAGGGCAGAGCAACCAGCAATGGCGTTGTGGGGCAGGATCTCAGGGCAGAGCAACCAGCAATGGCTTCCCGTCAGCCCTGCCCTAAGAGGCCCCCCGGGTCTCAGTGTCCCACGGTAATCGCTGCAAGCACCTCTGAGAGAAAGCCACCCTCGAGTTCTGCCCGCTGCCAGACAGTCCAGTTTCTCCCTGTATGAGTCTGGGTCCCTAGAGTCTCGCCTGGAACTGGAGTTCAGAGCAGTTGGAGCTTTTGTCTCCCTCCCGCTTGAAAAAGTCAGCCGCATACTCAGTTGCCAGCCCTCTCCTCGCGCGTGCCTCCATACCTCTGCACTTTACTTCTGCAGCTCCTGTGAGTCTCAGTGTGCTTTTCTCTAGTTGTAGAATTTCCACTCAGCCAGCCTTCCTGTGGTTCTGGATGATGTCCGTTTTGTCTTTTAGTTGTAGTTTTGAAATTGTTGTATGAGGTAGCAGTTTAGGTGTTTATCTATGCCGCCATCATGGTTTCCCTTACTCTGCCTTGCCTTCTTGAACCCTCCTGGGCATTTTAAATCTGGGGCAGGCAGGGCTGTGGGTTCTCTCTGGGCTGAGGGCCCCCAATATCCTCAAGTCCTGGTCTTGCATTGCCTCCTGCTCTGGAACTCCTGCCCCTAGAAGTTGGACCTCTGAGACATTGAAGGGAGGCTCGGATAATAGTGAGCTCCCAGTCACAGCAGGGATTCTTGCTGCAATCAGATTCTAAAAGACTAGTTACAGGAAACCTCACCTTTGGGAAGGGATGTAGGTCTGCTGGGAGTGACATGAAGACCCCTTACCTGGGGAGGCCAATTGCCCTGTACCGGGATCTCTCCTGGGCCCTGGGATAGCTCATCCCCACCCTCCTCTCTCACCTAGGGGAGGTCTGAGACAGCTGCAGAGACACCCAGCCCCACGCAGCTTGACCACCCTCCTTACCTCCTAGGGTAGGATTTTGGTTAAAGAACAGTCCTGGAATCCACCAGGGACACTCACAAAGTTCCTCCTTAGATCTAGCCTCTCTTCAAGACAACTTTCTGTGTAGGCCTGTGGCCTGGGCCGCATGCCCTTTTCTAGAGAGCAGAGGTTGGGTGGAGCTGGGTGCATTTCCAAAATGTTCTTTAAGCTGGTGGGCATGTAAGTGGGGGAGGGGTAAGAGTTTATTTTCCTCTAGTGCTCAGGTGATGGAGTCCTGATGTTCAGCCCTGTGTACTCCCCCCCAGCCCCTCTCCCCACTGGAAATCACTTCTGCCTTTCCCCCAGACCTTGGGTATCCCCACCCTCACACCTGCCCTGAGGCCTTGGGTAGGACTTAGGGAGTCTTACTGATGAGAGCTCTCACTCCTGGGACAGCACTGCCCCATGTGCCCACCCAGAGAAGCTCGGGGGAACAGAACTCTCATCCTGTGCCAACATCAGTCAGTCCGTTGTGAGCCTCCGGGGCCCCCACAGGGGCTGGGTCCTTGTTTCTCCCCAAGGCCAGGCTGGGGGCACCCTGGGACCCAGCCTCTGCTTGGCCCTCCTCCCCATCAGGCCCCTGTCTGGTTCAGGACACAATGAGAGTGGAGGTCAAGCTGCTGGGAGAGGGGTTGGATCTCTCCTCTGCTGTCTCAGACCTCCCTTAGGGGAGGTCCCAGCTTGGCCTCTGGCAGACTGAGTGATCTTGGGCAAATTTCTGAGGTTCCTGCCCGGGCCTCAGTTTCCCCATCTGTACAATAAACAGGGTGACTCAGGGAGACTTCCTCCAGACCTCAGATTTTTTTCCCCACTTTTACTTTTTTATTTTTTAAATTATTTGCTTCTTTTTTAATATTTTATTGATTTTTTTACAGAGAGGAAGGGAGAGGGATAGAGAGTTAGAAACATCTATGAGAAACATCAATCAGCTGCCTCCTGCACACCCACTACTGGGGATGTACCTGCAACCAAGGTACATGCCCTTGACCGGAATTGAACCTGGGACCCTTGAGTCGCAGGCTGACGCTCTATCCACTGAGCCAAACTGGTTAGGGCTCCACTTTTACTTTTATTAGTATTTACTTCATGCTGAATTTACTCCAGGGCCATAAATTTTTCTTCAGTTTCTTCTGGGATATCTTTTTCTTCTGTGCAACCTCCTGCTCTGGTTTAGGAACAGTCTGCTCCTTTGCAGTGAGGATCATCTCAATGTGGCCGGGAGAGCTCGTGTATGGGTTCATCTGCCCATGAGCTCCATAAGTTCTGCGCTGCATCCTGGGAGCTTTGTTCACCTGGATGTGCTCAATGACCAGAGAATCTACATCTAAACCCTGAAGTTCAGCATCACTCTCTGCATTTTTAAGCATGTGCAGCAGAAATCCAGCACTCTGTTTGGGCCACTCACCCTGTGTCCAGCCCCATGTTTGGCCTGGGCACACCTACCAACTGCACCACGGTAACAACGAAATGGTACATATTGCTTCTGTAAAGTGACATCGTTCAGATACTTGGTGGCTTTTTGATATGCATGTGGCCTGGTCAGTTCCATGAGTGTTCTTAAAGTGAACCCGAAGATTTGAATTTCTCTTTCTCTCTCTCTTTTTTTTCATTTGTTTGTTAATACTCACCCAAGGATACTTTTAGAGAAAGTGGAAGGGAGAGAAGGGTGGGTGAGAGGGAGAGAAACATTGATATGAGAGAGACACATTGATTGGTTGCCTCCTGCATGCACCCAACTGAGGTTGGGGATCAAACCTGCAACTCAAATATGTGCCCTTGACCAGAAATTGACCTGTGACCCTTCAGTTCATGGGCTGACACTCCAACCATTAAGCCACACTGGCCAGGGCTCATTTTGTGAGGTTTGTATGATTTTGTGAGGTTTTCTGGGTTATGTGAATATCGAACCATTTTCAGAGGTCACCTCTGGCTGCTTTTGAAAGAACAGATCTCAGCTTTAAAGCCCTCTCTCAACCTATCTCTCATCCTATCCCTGTTCTCCTGACCCTGCCCAACCTCTCTCTCCTCAGTGTCTGGCGGGCCCCACTCTTGGAGCTCTCACTAAAGGCACACACCCCCCGCCCCCCCCCCCCCCCCCCCCCCCCACACACACCTCTCTGTGACCCCTCTCCTGCCCACAGGCCCTCAACACTTGGCCTCTATTCTGTTCTGGGCCTGGCTGGCCCTGCTGGTTCTGAGCAGACTCCTGATGGGCACCTAATGGGACCATAAAATTCAGTTTGCCCACAGTAAAATGAATAATGACACCCAACTCCCAGAGCTGTTACGAGGATTAAACAAGCTAATAATATGTTTGTGAAAGAGCTTGTAGGTGGTGGGCCTGTGTCAGAAGAAGGGCAGTAATTCTGGAAGGCTGCCGTGACTGGTCCCTGAGGCCACTCTTCCCCAGGCCACTGCATGCAGGGCCATGCCAGCACGAGTGGCACTCACTGGCTGGGTTGAAATTCAGGTCAGACCCTTGTTGTCTAGTCCTGGCCCCCTGCAGTGAGAGAGGACTGTAGTCTGGTGAGAGGAGAGGACAGCTCCTTTACCTACTGGTACAAAAGTACACATGATGGTTGGTGGGGGCTGAAACCATACCTCCAGCACCCGGGGGGCAGGGCAGGCTCTCAGCTTCTGCAGAAGAGAAGGTAGGACATGCCCTGGGCACCATTTAAGATATAAAATTGATCAGAGCAAGGTCACAAGCCGTAGTTGAACACTGAAGGTCTCAGGGACCTGGCCCCGTGCCTCTTTCTGCTTCATTTTATCCCCTTGCCCTCATCTACTATTGGCCATTCTGAATTTCTCAGTAACCATACTGTTCACATGCAACCCTAGGAGTGGGAAGACCAGCTAGGGGCACTGTAGGGGTCTAGGTGACAGAGGATAGCGGCCTGAGTGGGGCAGGGCTGAGGGCCTTGGGAAAGAGAGATGGGATTTAAATACACTTGGGAGGACAAGGAGGTGCTGGAGTTTGAGGCTTTGTAGTGGTTCTCAATCTTCCTAATGCCACGACCCTTTAATACAGTTTCTCATGTTGTGGTGACTCCCAACCATAAAATTATTTTCGTTGCTACTTCATAACTGTAATTTTGCTACTGTTATGAATCGTAATGTAAATATCTGTGTTTTCCGATGGTCTTAGGTGACCCTGCTACCACTGCTGTAGAGCCGAAAATATCGGAAAACACAGATATGTACATTATGATTCATAACAGTAGCAAAATTACAGTTATGAAGTAGCAATGAAAATAATTTTATGGTTGGGGGTCACCACAACATGAGGAACTGTATTAAAGGGTCGCGACATTAGAAAGGTTGAGAACCACTGCTCTAGAACATCAACAGGCTTGAACACTCAATTTGACAAGGGAGAAACCTTGAGAAGGACAGAGTGCCTCAAGTGACAGCAGAATCTGCACTGGAACCCAACCTTCCCCTCAGCCAGACTGAATCTCTCATTTTTTATTTCATCTATGCTAAGTGCTTTCTCCTCTCCTGGTCTTTCCTCAGTCTGGCACATTCAGCCTGGCACATTCCCCACCTACTATCTGGGACACTCTCATTCTTCCCTTGGTCTCTGTGTGACACCACCTCCTCCAGGAAGCCTTCCCTGACTCTCAGGTTCTCCATCCCTCTGTCCCCCACCAATGACCTCACAATGAATAGGCCTGTCTTCCTTAGAGAGTGTAATCTTGAGGTCATGGACCACATTCAGTTACCAGTGGGGAGCTGAAGTTGGCTTGTACTGGCATGTGAGAGCTGATGATTAAATTTGCAGGAATTTTGTGAACTGGTTGTTAAACGCAGTCATTGTTAACAATTAAATTACATAAATTTACAATTAAATACTTTTTGTTAAAAATGGCAATGGACACTAAAAACACATCACTTCCTAATTATTTTGTTATCTATGTTCATAAGGTTATTTATGTCTATCAGATCTGGTGGTAACAGATGTACTATATAATGGTGCAAACCAACTCAGTCTTTTATATATATATACTAGAGGCCCGGTGCATGAAATTTGTGCACGGGGGTGTGTGTGTCCCTCAGCCCAGCCTGCACCCTCTGAAATCTGGGACCCCTCGTGGGATGTCTGACTGCCCATTTAGGCCCGATCCTAGTAGGATCGGGCCTAAACGGCAGTCAGACATCCCTCTCACAATCCAGGACTGCTGGCTCCCAACTGCTCGCCTGCCTGCCTTCCTGATTGCCCCTAACTGCTTCTGCCTGCAGGCCTGATCACCCCCCAACTGCCCTCCCCTGCACTCCTGGTCACCCCTAATTGCCCTCCCCTGCAGGCTTGATCACCCCCAACTGCTCTCCCCTGCAGGCCTGGGTCCCCCCCAACTGCCCTCCCCTGCTGGCCATCTTGTGGCAGCTATCTTGTGTCCACATGGGGGCAGCCATCTTGTGTGTTGGAGTGATGGTAAATTTGCATATTACTCTTTTATTAGATAGGATAGAGGCCTGGTGCATGGGTGGGGGCTGGCTGGTTTGCCCTGAAGGGTGTCCCGGATCAGGGTGGGGGTTCCCTTGGGGTGTGGGGCGGCCTGGGCAAGGAGGGGCCTGTGGTGGTTTGCAGGCCGGCCACGCCCCCCGGTGACCCAAGTGGAGGCCCTGGTATCTGGGATTTATTTATCTTCTATAATTGAAACTTTGTAGCCTTGAGTGGAGGCCTGGGCCTGCCAGGGCTGTGGAAGCTTGGCGTCCTCCATCACTAGGGGCAACTCAAGCCTCCTGCTCTCTCCAGCTCCGTGGCTGCTGCCATTTTTGTTGGGATTTATTTATCTTCTATAATTGAAACTTTGTAGCCTTGAGTGGAGGCCTGGGCCAGCCAGGGTGTGCGGAAAGCTTGGCTTCCTCCATTGCCGGGGAAACCCAAGCCTCCTGCTCTCTCCATCTTGGTTGGGTTAATTTGCATACTTCCTCCATTGCCGGGGAAACCCAAGCCTCCTGCTCTCTCCATCTTGGTTGGGTTAATTTGCATACTTGCTCCTGATTAGCTGATGGGCGTGGCTTGTGGGTGTACCAGAGTGATGGTTAATTTGCATATTACTCTTTTACTAGATAGGATTTTATTGATTTTAGAGAGGAAGAGAGAGAGATAGAGAGATAGAAAATCAATGATGAGAGAGAATCATTGATTGGCTGCCTCCTGCCAATCCTACTGTGGGGGATTGATCCTGCAATCTGGGCATGTGCCCTTGGCCAGAATCGCACTTTCTACCCAATGCTCTATCCACTGAGCCAAACCAGCTAGAGTCCAAGTCGGTCTTAAGAGACATCGCATTGGTGGCTTGATACTTGCCATGGTAGAAATACTGATGCCACAGAAGTGGGCAAGTGCCACAGATCAGAGCCCTTCACTGCATCCCAGAGTTGGTTGTTAAACATTTTTCAGTTCACTGCTAAATTCAATGCTGACCTTGACTCTTACAGCTGAGCTTGGCACACAGCCGTGCTCAGCAAAGGGCTGCTGGAGAGAAAGAACACAGGCATTACCTCGAGAAAGGAGAGGGAGTCTGAGCACTTTCTACCCAATGCCTTATTTAGCAGTCACACTCACAAAGCCACTCACTCTACCCATTCACTTTACAGAGGGGCACACTGATGAACTTACTGTTCAACTAGCCCAGGGTGTTCCTGCAGCTTTTACAATGGTTCTCAATGAAGGGAACATTTGGCAATATCTGGAGACATTTATTGCCTGGCATCTAGTGGGTAAAGGTCATGAATGTTTTTAAAAATCTATAATGCACAATATAAGCCCCCACAAAAGACTGTCCAGGCTAAAACATCAATAGTGTCAAGGGTGAGAAATCTGACAGAAACACACACACACACATTGACACATGAGCAATTTCAGTCTCCTTGCAACCTGTGCTATCAGCATAGTGCCTGCACAGGAGCAGCAGCTGCATAAGTGGTTATTAAATTGGGAAGAAAAGCAAGACAAGGCTGGGCTCTGGCCTAAAACTCCTTTCAAGGTTTACCTGGACAGGATGCTCACCAGTGTCCTCTGAATCCTCATTGGACCCCAACCTCTCAGCAGCAATCGCCACACCTGATTAGTCCCTTCTTTTTTTTCTTCATTGATTTTACAGAGAAAGAAAGGGGGGGGGGGGGTGCGGCGGAGATTGATTCTTGCATGTGCCCTGACTGGGGATTGAACCTGTAATCTTGGCATATCAGGATGACATTAACCAACTGAGCTACCCAGCTAGGGCACGATTAACCCCTTTTGACTTCAGAGAGGAGGTCTGAGCCAGGCTAATGGTGGGGGTAGGTGGGGCTGCCTATTGGACGAGGGAGAGGGAGGGTTGCAGCCTACTTCACACATCTGAGCCCAAGAGGCCGAAGCAGTTGGAAGGGTACAGCATGGTGGTGGGTACCTAAGGGCATTGGAGGGCTGGGTCCAGTTGCAGGTGCTGATGGGGTGGGATGGTGCCACCTCCCCCTGGCCACATCTCTTCAAGGAATGTGGGGTATATGTTCAGGGAAGCTCAGATTTTGACCACTCAATAAATATGAACTATTATTGGCATTTTTAAATTAGGTTCCTCACACCCTCTGGGCGGGTGGGAATTAACCAAGTTTCTTCTTGCATTTCCACTTCTCTGCTGCCCTCTAGTGGTCTTGGCTGCACTGTCCTGAGGGAACAGTTAACTTGATGTGTCCAGAGTATTTATTTATTTAAATCCTCACCCGAGGACATCTTTTCATTGATTTTCAGAGACAGTGGAAAAGAGAGGGAAAGACAGAGAGAAATATCAACGTGAGAGAAATGCATCAATTGGTTGCCTCCTGCACTTGCCCGACCAGGGCCTGGGCCGGGGAGGAGCCTGCAATAGAGGTACGTGCCCTTGACTGGGATAGAACCTGGGACCCTTCAGTCCACAGGCTGAAGCTCTATCTACTGAGCCAAACTGGCTAGATTTCAAAGGAAGTTTGCCTTGTAAGGAAACCTTACGGTTGATTGTTGGATAGAGTCAAACAACTAATTTATTTCCCTTCTTCCCAAATAGAACTCACCTGTGGATTGGCATTTGCATGTTGGTTTTCTTTTTCTAAAAATCCTCATCTGAGGATATGTTTCATTGATTTTTTTTTTTTAATTTTAGAGAGAGGAAGAGAAAGAGAGAGAGGGATAGAAACATCTAGGATGAGAAAGAATCATTGATTGGCTGCTTCCTGCATTATCCCTACTGGGGATTGAGACCATGTGCCCTGACTGGGAAATGAACCGTGACCTCCTGGTTCATGGGTTGGCGCTCAACCACTGAGCCACAATGGCTGGGATGTTTTATTGATTTTTTTTAGAGAGAGAAAGGGGGAGAGAGAGAGAGAGAGAGAGAGAGAGAGAGAGAGAGAGAGAGAGAGAGAAAGAGAAACATTGATTGGTTGCCTCCCATATAGGCCCCGACTGGAAATCGAACCCCTAACCTTGGTATGTGCCGACTGGAATCAAACCTACCATCTTTTGGTGCATGGGATGACATTCCAACCAACTGAGCCACCAGCCTGGGATGCAAGTCGGTTTTCTTTTCTTTTTAAAACAATATATTTTTATTGATTTCAGAGAGGAAGGTAGAGGTAGAGAGAGATAGAAACCTCAACGATGAGAGAGAATCATTGATCGGTTGCCTCCTGCATGACCCTTACTGGGGATTGAGCCTGCAACCCAGGCATGTGCCCTTGACTGGAATCAAACCTGGGACCCCTCAGTTCATAGGCCACATGTTAGTTTTCTTGAAGCAGCACCCTGTTATAGAGGAAAGACAAGGGGCAAGTTTTCTTTTTGATATTCATGGTAATTGACCATTTTACCTTTAACCCTAACACATTTCTGCAAACCTCTTTACCCCCAGTTTTGCTCACTCACATCTCCAGCGTGGGAATAACATGTTATCTCAAATTCTGTCTCTCTCCCTCCTTATCCTAGTTTGTTGTGAAAACTGGGTAACAGCAGTGACCATTTCTGTTTTGCTCCCAGTTATCTCTGGTACCCATCACAGTGTCTGGCACATGGCAGGTGCTAGTACATTTCTGGGGAATGAACACTGCACTCATGGCATATAGGTAGTTACGCGGCCCCTTAGCCCGCCTCCCCTGCTCTCCAGACACTGTGAAAAGCTGGGGTCTTTGTGCTGAGCACTGGTTGTACAAAGGTAAGTGTGATGTAACATTGGACTCTGGAAGAGATTTTTAAAAAAGGAAATATGAAGGTAGAGGGTGTGAGAATAAACAAGTAATCTTTTCTGTCAAAGAAGGTTTAGGCACCGGTCATATTAAAATTGCAAAGGTCAACTCTTCCCTTTTTCCTTTAAATTAGCCAATCATGCAAGAATGTGAGCCTAAACTCTGACCAATCAAGAGTGAGGAACAGCCCTAGCCAGTTTTGCTCAATGGATAGAGCATCAGCCTGCAGACTGAAGGGTCCCAGGTTCAATAAAAAAAAAAAAATAAAAAAAAAATATATACATTTTTTTTAAAGTTAGAGACAGCATGCATCAGGGATAAAAACCCAAGCAGACTGCCCGCTTGGTGTGCGTGTGCTCCCAGACCCTGTGTTGGCTGCATACCCTTCTGCAGGAGTAAAGATATTTGCCTTGCTGTCTGGCTCCGGAGTATCCTTTGTGTTCTGCCAGGATCCCTGGTTTGGGGGCTCACCTTCTTTCTAACAAGGGGACAGGTTTTCGGTGAGAGGAGGTGTGGGGGCCCTGACCAGAGTAGTCAGAGGTTCAAGGCCTACTCACCATACGCACATGCGTGCAGGCGAGGACACAGCAGTGTTACTGTTAAAAGCCCCTTTGCCCTAGGCATGCTTGAGGGCAATGACGCAGCAGTAGCACCGTACGTACTGCGCAAGCGCACCCTTATATAACCCGCTGATGTTATTGCAGCACAGCGTCACTGTTTGGCACGAGGCCGCTTTTGTTTGAGTGTGTATATAAGCTGCCACTGACCCGCCAGTTTGGGCTGCTTTGATTGTAATAAAGTATGCCCCACCTACTGCTGTCACCCCTAACCCTTCCAACTTCCTGCACTCAGAGGGGTCAAGTCCCCGCTGAGGAACTTACCCCCCAGAAGGGGTGGCAGATTGGAGGAGTGGACACTCATCTGGTTCCTCTAGTGGGAGGTCAATGGTTCCTCAGGGTGGGCAGGCAGAGTCCTGGATTCAGGGCTGGGCAAACTGAGGGGGCCTGGCGCTTCCTCTCCGGCAGCACACCGGTGCCCCGACCACCGGCCTGGCGCTTCTCTCTCCGGCAGCACACCGGTGCCCCGACCACCGGCCTGGCGCTTCCTCTCCGGCAGCACACCGGTGCCCCGACCACCGGCCTGGCGCTTCTCCCAGGCGCCGGGTCAGCTCCGTAGCTCAGGCCGCGAAGCCCAGCACTGTGTCTCCACTGCGCCCCCTCCGTTCCTCTGGCACGCGCGCTCTTCCCCGCCTTTAGGGCTCCCAGCCCGCCCCTGGCCCCGCCCCCTCAGCCCCAGCCAATCCAGGAACTCCAGCAACCCTCAGGTCCAATGGGGAGCCGCTAGGCCCAGCCCCCGCCCCACCAGCAGTCCGGAGTGCGGGCCCCTTCCGGCCGCGCGCTCCAGCGCGGCTTCTCTCCAGTCCGGGCCCCCGCGCCCCGCGCCCCCGCGCTCCCGCGCCCGCCCCACCCCACCCTGGCAGGTACTGGCGCGGACAGACCCGGCGCCGGGGCCCAGCGTGGACGCCGGCAGTGCCCGCTCCCAGGGTCGCCCTTTCTGGAAGCGGCACCTTCACTTGCGCCCCGCCACGGGCAGAGCCGGGGTCCCCTGCCTCAGCCTGTCCTGGCTCCCTTCACACCCTCGCAGGGCTCAGGCTCCTCATGGGTAAATGCGGTTTGCGGCTGCCGGGGTCCGCCCGGGGCCGGTAGCCTTGCCGCCAGGACAGGCTTTAGGTTTAACAAGGCCCTTCGGGCTGGGCTGGGCTGGCAGGCCCGTCTCCTTCCCTGCGCCTTCGTAGGGCCCAGACTCGGCCCCTCTTCCCCGGCCGCCGCCTCGGAGCCCAGCTGCTCCCACCCGGCCCGGCGCCCTGACCCGGAGCTGCGGCCCCGCCTAGCGGCACGGGCGCCGCGGAGGCTCCGGGGCGAACCGGGCGGCCGGCCGCGGCGAGTGCTGGGTACCCCGGACGTGCAGCCCGGGCAGCGGGCGCTCTGCTTCTGGCTCAGGCAGGCTGGAGCGGGAGAGCGAGAACACTTACGAGCGCCGCTGTCCTCCAGACCCCGCTGCCTTGCCTTCCGGAAGGCTGGGTAACGAAACGCCCTGCCCGTGCTCGCCACCCCCGCCTGGCTGGCCTGACACCCGCTGCCGCTGCTCTCCCGGGCCGCCGCGGGAGCCCTGCTTCCTGCCCCCGGGGACTGGCACACAGGCCAGCTCTGCCTGCCTTCCTGTGCCCTCATTCCAGATTCTTCTCAGGACTTGCTCTCCCCACCCCCTTTCTTCTCCTTTTTGCCCCCCCGCTGCCTGACCGTCTGTGTGGCTGTGTCAGCATTTCCGCATCCTCCCTGTCAGGCCCTACCCTGACTCCACAGAGGAGCCTCTCACAGCCCTCCAGCCCCACGGCCCAGCTGCGGGGAACAGGCCATCGTCCCCAGAGAGGTCCAGGCGACCGCTCTGTGAAAACCAGTGACTGGCTCCTTCCTCGCTCTCCCTGGGCCCATGCCAACCTCCAAAGCTGGGTTGTCTCAGCCTCTGTGTCCTTAGCAGCTCCAGCCTCCGGAGTAAGGAAGCCCCTTCGGACATGACATAACGTGGCTTCCATCCCTGCTTCTAACGGGCCCGCCTGTTACAGGTGCGGATTCGTGTGCCCCGAGCTTCAGAAGGAAGGCCAATATGCAATACATTAGAGTCTGGAGTAAGGAAAGGTTTATTGAGGAGGCCCAGATGAAGGTGATGGGGGTGCCTTATAGCTCCCACAAATCCTTCTGAAGAGTCTGGAATTCAGGTGTCTTTTATTGTCAAGGGAAGGGAGGAGGGGAGAGGCAAGAGGTGGGTGAGGGCTGTAGTCCTCGAGGCTGGTGTGGAAAGGGATCCAAGGGTGAGCTCAAAATTTCTAAATCCTTTTGTTCCTGGTCTGTTGACCCCCAACTGACCTGAGTAAGTTTTTGAAAAAAGTCATTACTTTGTGCATATTTCCCCACCTCTGACTAGGAGCTACTCAAGCCTTAAGCAGAATTCCTCTAGTTAATTAGCATATCTATAGCAGGAAAGAACAGCCTTAAGGCCATCAGAAAAAGGAGCATTTCATTCTATTACACACTGTCTTCCTCCTCTGGAGCTAGACTGTCTCCACAGTCCAGTCAAGGTGATGTTTTTCCTCAGTATGTCTTTATGTGTGAGTGTATATTTGTGTGTGTGTGTGTGTGTGTACAGGGGTGTATATTTTGTGAGGAGGCTAGGGAAGACCTATTGGCTGTTAACATAAATTATTCAAACCTGTAAAGAATTTTTGTAGGTTTATTTAAGCCCAATTGTTGGGGAAGCAGAATCTCAAAGTATTGGGATAATGCTCTGGAGAATGGTGGTTTTTCACCTATTTTTATACATTATCATCAAAGGAGGAGACGTAAGTGGGTTATATGAAATCCATTGGTGATAGATTAGGGAGGTGGGAGAAAGCAAAGCGGAGGGGGGGGGGGAACCTCGGGATTGGATTAAAAAGGAAAATTATGGACACATGCTTCTTTTACACAGGTGGGTATAGGGAAGTTAACAGTCAACAATTAACACAATAACAATCACAATGAGTGAATTTGTGGTTTCTGCTGGGGTGCCATTTGTTGTGCCCTGAGGGGTCCGGAAAAGGGGAAATTACAAGCTACCCTGACATTCCTCAGGTATTTTATCTTAGATTAAGGTGACCAGATTTTAACATTGGTAAAGCGGGACACCATTGACGGGGGGTGGGGGTGGGGTGGGTTTCTTTCTTTTTTTTTTTTTAATATATTTTATTGATTTTTTACAGAGAGTTAGAAACATCGATGAGAGAGAAACATCGATCAGCTGCCTCTTGCACACCCCCTACTGGGGATGTGCCCGCAACCAAGGTACATGCCCTTGACCGGAATCGAACCTGGGACCCTTGAGTCCACAGGCCGATGCTCTATCCACTGAGCCAAACCGGTTTCGGCCCGGGGAAGGGATTCTTGATTAAAAATTTGGTCTATATTGTAATCGCTTTTGGTTTTTTTAATAAAAGGAAATTCACTTCTTAGATCATTGTTGAATTTGCATCCTCTTTTCTTACTCATTATGTTAAAAATCTAAAAAAAATAATTTAAAATTATATTATAAACTAGAGGCCCGGTGCACGAAATTCGTGCACGGAGGGGGGTTGTCCCTCAGCCCAGCCTGTACCCTCTCCAATCTGGGATCCCTCTCACAATCCAGGACTGCTGGCTCCCAACTGCTTGCCTGCCTGCCTTCCTGATTGCCCCTAACTGCTTCTGCCTGCCAGCCTGATCACCCCCAACCACTCTGCTGCCAGCCTGTTTGCCCCCAACTTCCCTCCTCTGCCGGCCTGGTCACCCCTAACTGCCCTCTCCTGCAGGGTTGATCACCTCCAACTGCCCTCCCTTGCAGGCCTGGTCCTTCTCAACTGCCCTCCCTTGCAGGCCGGGTGCCTCCCAACTGCCCTCTCCTGCTGGCCATCTTGTGGTGGCCATCTTGTGTCCACATGGGGCAGGATCTTTGACCACATGGGGGCAGCTATATTGTGTGTTACAGTGATGATCAATCTGCATATTACTCTTTTATTAGATAGGATAGAGGCCTGGTACAGGGGTGGGGGCCAGCTGGTTTGCCCTGAAGGGTGTCCCTGATCAGGGTGGGGTTCCCTTGGGGTGTGGGGCGGCCTGAGAGAGGGGCCTGTGGTGGTTTGCAGGCAGGCCACGCCCCCTGGCAACGCAAGCGGAGGCCCTGGTATCTGGAATTTATTTTCCTTCTACAATTGAAACTTTGTAGCCTGGAGTGGAGCCAAGCCTGGGGCTCCCTCCGAGGCCGGTAGCCATTTGTGTTGGGGTTATAATTGAAAGTTTGTTGCCTTGAGCAGGTGGGCCCGGCCAGGGTGTGCGGAAAGCTTTGCTTCCCCTGTTGCCAGCGGCAACCCTGGCCTGCTCTCTCAATCTCCATTCTGCCGCCATTTGTTTGAATTTGTTTACCTTCTATAATTGAAACTTTGTAGCTTGAGTGGAGGCTTAGGCCTGGCAAGGGCAGGCGGAAAGCTTGGCTTCCTCTGTTACCTAGGAAACCTTGCTCTCTGTGGCTGTAGCCATCTTGGTTTGGGTTAATTTGCATACTCGCTCTGATTGGATGGTGGGCGTGGCTTGTGGGCGTGTCGGAGGTATGGTCAATTTGCATATTTGTCTATTATTAGATAGGATTATTATATACATATTGCTTAAAAACACAGTAAGTAGGTACATAATTACATGAACATATTTTATTGTTAGTTTATAAATTAAATTAATTGTTATAAAGTAACTATATTTTAAAAATTATTTTAATCCTATATTTCTTTCTAAATAATAACAATACTAACTTGTATTGTTTTTCCTCTGAATTTGCCGTAACGTAAGTCGTAAGTGCCACTTTCAAGGCCGGCGCTAGACTTTTTGCCGCCACTATAAAATATAAATAATACGAGTACTGTCTGCTAAATTCAAGAAAATTTATGTATTTATGAAATAAATAAATAAATTACTTACCTAAATTACCTGAATAGCTGATTTGTAATGACATCACTTGTTTAACTAGCTTACTAGCACGCAGTACGATGTGTATCGTCTGAGAGACAGTTACAAAATGTTTTCGTCGTTGCCAATCCCAAAAAATGCCATTGTTCATTAAGTCCAAACAATGGTGGTCGAATTCTAACAACTGATCAACAATGCGAACTTTGATAAGCAGTTCTCGATAATCAGTTCTCAACAATTATTTGTTATTATTAAAGTTTAACATTATAAAATTAACAAAAATAATATAAAACTCATATCCTGGCTAAATAGCCACATGGCCGCCGAAAACCGTATATTCCCTTCCCGTTCTTCCACCGTTCCCTAGCTTGTCGTGCATTCTTTCCAAAAATTGGGACTTTTTTAAAATGCCGTGGGACGCGGGACAAATTGTTAAAAATCGGGACTGTCCCGCCAAAAGCGGGACATCTGGTCACCTTATCCAAGGGCGCTTTTGCCTCTAACTTATTTCCGAAG
The DNA here is from genome assembly GCA_025583905.1 of Ia io. NCBI lineage: Eukaryota > Metazoa > Chordata > Mammalia > Chiroptera > Vespertilionidae > Ia > Ia io. The sequence goes on from JAJQQW010000008.1 coordinate 111,298,795, forward strand.
CCCATTTCTTCTATGGCTCACTATGACTTTCTAAGTAAACTTTCTCTTGGCACTGAATTCTTTTCTTTTTTAACTCTTTATTATTGAGAGTGTTACAGATGTTCCCCCCAACTCCCCCTTCCCCATTATCTCTCTCCATCAGATCATGCCCTGCCCCAGGCCTTCACCAACTTTTTTATTATCTGTGTCCATGGGTAACGCATGTATGCATATAAGTTCTTTAGTTAATCATTCCTGACCCCTCCCCGCTTCCCTCTGACATTTGTCAGTCTGTTCCAAGTTTCCATGCTTCTGATTCTATTTTATTCATCAGTTTATTTTGTCCATTAGATTTCTTGTTCGTTTATTTTGATTTTTAGAGTCAATTGTTGATAGATATGTATTTATTGCCATTTTATTGTTTTCTTCTTCTTCTTCTTCTTCTTCTTCTTCTTCTTCTTCTTCTTCTTCTTCTTCTTTCTTCTTTTCTTCTTCTTCTTCTTCGTTCTTCTTCAAGAAGACTCTTTAACATTTCATATAATACTGGTTTGGTGGTGATGAACTCCTTTAGCTTTTCCTTATCTGTGAAGCTCTTTATCTCACCTTCAATTCTGAATGATAGCTTTGCTGGGTAGAGTAATCTTGGTTGTAGGTCCTTACTATTCATCACTTGGAATATTTCTTGCCACTCCCTTCTGGCTTGCAAAGTTTCTGTTGAGAAATCAGCTGATAGTCATATGGGTGCTCCCTTGTAGGTAATTAACTGCTTTTCTCTTGCTGCTTTTAAGATTCTTTCTTTGTCTTTAACTTTTGGCATTTTAATTATGATGTATTTTTCTGTGGGCTTCTTTGGGTTCCTCTTGTTTGGGACTATGTGCTTCCTGGACTTGTATGTCTATTTCTTTTACCAGGTAAGGGACATTTTCTATCATTATTTCTTCAAATAGGTTTTCAATTTCTTGCTTTCTCTCTTCTCCCCTGGCACCCCCATAATGCGAATGTTGGTATGCCTGATGTTGTCCCACAGGCTCCTTACACTATCTTCATATTTTTGGATTCTTTTTTCTTTTTGCTGTTCTGATTAGGTGTTTTTTTGCTTTCTTATATTCCAAATTCTTTTTTTTTTTTAAATATATTTTATTGATTTTTTACAGAGAGGAAGAGAGAGGGATAGAGAGTTAGAAACATCGATCAGCTGCCTCTTGCACACCCCCTACTGGGATGTGCCCGCAACCAAGGTACATGCCCTTGACCGGAATCGAACCCGGGACCGTTGAGTCCACAAGCCGACGCTCTATCCACTGAGCCAAACCGGTTTTGGCATATTCCAAATTCTTGATTTGATTCTCAGTGTCCTCTACTCTAATATTAATCCCCTGTAAATTATTCTTTATTTCAGTTCGTGTGATAATGTAAGAAGCATTCAAGCCTGTGAAGAATTTTTGTGAGTGTAGTTGAGTCAGACTGTGGACAAATACTGGGAAGCAGAGTCTCAATTGATTGAGATAATGCTCTGGAGAATGGCAGTTTTGCACCTTGTTTTATACATTACAATCAAAAGAGGAGACGTAAGTGGGTTACATGAAATCTGTTGGTTATAGATTAGGGAGACAGGAGAAAGCCAAGTGGGAAAACCTCTGGGATTGGATAAAAAATAAAATGATAGCCCTAACCGGTTTGGCTCAGTGGATAGAGCATCGGTCTGCGGACTGAAGGGTCCCAGGTTCAATTCTGGTTAAGGGCATGTACCTTGGTTGCAGGCACATCCCCAGTGGGGGGTGTGCAGGAGGCAGCTGATCCAATGTTTCTCTCTCATCGATGTTTCTAATGCTCTATCCCTCTCCCTTCCTCTCTGTAAAAAAAATCAATAAGATATATTAAAAAAAATGATAGACACATACTTCTTTTACTTAGGGATTTGTGACCTCTGCAGAGCAGTGCTTATGCTTTGAGGGATCTAGAAAAAAAGGAAAATTACTTTGACATTCCAGTGATATGTTACTGTAGATGCTAAAAGACAATAGACCCACTCAGTTAAGGTAAAGATCGACCTTTGTCAGGGAAGATACCGGCCTAGGACATGACTACCTACCATAACTACTTTTTAGTTTAAAAAGTTAAAAAAAAAACACTTTTATTGTTGAATTTATTACAGATGTCCCTCTTTTTTACCCCCTTTGCCCCCTAAAAAAGTTTTAATTTCAGACTGTCTTTTGTGGTTACTTTAGGTCTCTGAGTTTACAAGGCCACCACATGGGCCTTCCCTGATCTAGTCAGGTTAGCATGTGGCCCCTTTTTGTCCACAGTGTAGTCTTCATTTCTGGCTGGTCCTTTTTTATGTTGTTGATGTTCTCACTAAGCTCCTTGAAGTTCTCAGTAAGTTCCTTGCACATTCTTATAACCATTGTTTTGAACACTGTATCTGGTTGTTTTCTTGCTTCTTTTTCACTTAGTTCTTTTTCTGGAGATTTCTTCTGTTCTTTCATTTGAGACATTTTTCTTTGTCTCTGCATTTTGGCTGCTTCTCTGTGTTTGTTTCTATGTATTAGGTAGATCTGTTATGTCTCCTGGACTTTGTAGAGTGGCCTTCTGTGGTAGGTGTCCTGAGAGGCCCAGTGGCTCAGCCTCCCTAATCACCTGAACTGGGCACGCCAGGTGTGCCTCTATGTGAGCTGAGTGCACTGTCCTATTGTAGTTGAGCCTTGACGTTGGTGTCACTAGGAGGATTGACCCCCGGCCAATAAGTCCAGAGGAGCCCCTGCACCCCAACTTGAGGGGTGTGGGGCCTCTCAGTGTCCCACCCTCACCCCACTGGTTCTGTGATTCTGCTCCGTGATTGGGAATAGGCTGCAACTACAGCAGAAGAGCTGTTGTACAGGAGCCGACCCTATGGAATAGGACTTGCTTCAGTGGGGCTTTTGTGCTCACTGGGTCCGCCCCTTGAGTGTGTCATTCTTGGAGTTGGTAAGGTTGTAATTCAGTGTGGTTGATGCTGACCGCCAGGTGCCCTGGCTCTGGGGTCTCCTAGGAGCTGCAAAATCAGCCTCTGTCTATGCCTTGCCCAGGGCCACCCAACATGAGCTACAAAGCAATCTGCAGATGGCTGTTACTTGTGTTGGGCTTGGAGGTGCCCAGGAGAGGCCAAGCTGTGAACCTTTGGCAGGCTACTGCTAGTGCAGGCCTGGGGCCACTTATTGAGAGGTATGGGGCATGCTGAAGCCAGCTCCTGTTTGTTTGAGAGATTTTAGAAAAGTCTGAAGCATGAGGCAAGAGAGACCAGTTTTATGAAAAAGTCACTGGAAATGGCTTGGATGAGCCCTACTAGAGAGGGGAAGGGCTTCAGGGCATCACCAGGGCCAGGTTAAAAGCGTGAGCCAGGTTGATTGAGATTCAGATATGGTGCAGCCTATCGGCTCTGTGGTGGAGAGGGCTCAGCAAAGGAACACTGGCCTCTGCCAGCACTTTTGACTAGGAGAAAGCTGCCCCTCCAGCCCTTGCCCTGATTCCAGGCAAATTAGTTCCTCCCTTAACGTCCCAGGTTCCTTTCAAGCTGCTGCTCTAGCAATGGAGCTCAGAGGGAGTGAGTCTGAGTAAGTCTGTGCACTGGACTTTTAACTGCTTGGGACTCCTGCAGCCTCCATGTCCCTCTGCCACAAACCCCACTGGTTTTTACAGCCAGAAGTTGTGGGGACTTCTCTTCCTGTAACCCTGGGCTGGGAGTCCTGGTGTGGGGCAGGGACCCTTCGCTCCTCAGGGAAACCTCCACAGCCAAGATATTCCTCTTAATTTTATACTGCCACACATGGATGTGGGACCAGCTGGTTCTGTGAGTCTGCTCCGTGTCTCCACCTCTCCTACCAATCTCTATGTGCTTCTTCTTTGATTCCATGCTTGTAGGACTTCCATTCAGCTAGATTTTAGGTGGTTCTGAATGATGGTTGTTCTGTATTTTAGTTGTAAATTTTGATGTGGTTGTGGGAGGCAGTGAGTGCTTCATTTACCTATGCTGCCATCTTGACAGGAAGCCTGAAATCTTTCTTAGCAAGAACTCAAGTACCATGGTTGCTTAACCAAGGTCTGGTCTGACTCCACCAGTCTAATACATGGTACCATTTTCGGCACTAAGTTTCAAGAGCAAAATTATAAATATCCTTTCAAAAATTTTACAGCATATTTTAAATATTTTAATATGTTTTCACTGATGTAAGGTGAAGAGATCCTAAAGCAGCCCTTTGTCTCTGGGTGAGGCAGGAGCCTGGAGACTGTGAGGTTGCTGGAGTGGGGTGGGCGTGGGAAACAGATAGGCCTCAGGGGATAGTGGGGATAGTGGTGATGATGGGGAGAAGGGGGGTGGTGTCTCCTTCCCACACCCCAGCAGGGAGTGCTCTAGGCTACTCAATCACCCCTCAAGTTGGGGTGCAGGGGCTCCTCTGGACTTATAGGGTATGGAAGAAAAAAAGTTCTATGGAAAGGGTGATCTGATCATAAATTCCTAACTGGGCAGGTCATAGTGGGTAGTCTCCCCGCAGGCATTTACCTTCTTCTTTTTTTTTTTAAACAGAGTTCTGGTTTCTTTATTAAATATTTTTTTATTGATTTTAGAGAGGAAGGGAGAAGGAGAGAGAGAGAGAGAGAAATATCAATGATGAGAGAGAATCATTGATTGGCCACCTCCTGAATGCCCCCTACTGGGGATTGAGCCTGCAACCTGGGCATGTGCCCTTGACTGGAATCGAACCCTGTACCCTTCAGTCCTCAGGCTGATGTTCAATCCACTGAGCCAAATCAGCTAGGGTTATAACTTCTTTTTTGAAATACATATCATTAATTTCAGAGAGGAAGGGAGAGGGAGAGAGAGATAGAAACATCAATGATAAGAGAGAATCATTGATTGGCTGCCTCCCACAGGGGATCAAGCCCCAAACCTGGGCATGTGCTCTGACCTAGAATCGAACCATGATCTCCTGGTTCATAGATTGATGCTCAACCACTGAGCCAGCCGGCCGGGCTGTTTGTTTTGTTTTATTACATCCATTAATCCACTCATTATAGGCTAGCAATGTTCCAAACTGTGGAATTCCTACTGTCTTTCAATTCCTTGTCTTCTCATAGCAAACTTGGCTGTGGTGGCTGACGTGGTGTTTTAGGTCCAGGCACCAGCAGCTTCTGTTTTCATGCAGGAACCACAGTGCCACATCCTCACGGCTCATCTCTTCATCTGGGAAGGGACCTTACCAGGTGCCTCACCGCAAAGGGATCTCTACCCCTATCTCTGACACTCGCCTCAGTCTACAACAGACATCAAAGATTCCTCAAGGAGGAGAAGATGCTGACATCAGAGGTAGACTGCTATCTGAAGACATCAACAAGGCCTGTGTACCAATGGATTGATGTTTTACTCAGAAACAGTTGTTTGATTGTCTTTACCTGTTTGCTAATGGCCTTAGTTATTGTAATAGTTATATTTGTTCTTTATATAACTACTAGGAGCCCATTGCATGAAGTTTCGTGCAATAGACTTTTCCTTCACCTGGCTGCCGGCACCAGTTATCCGCCAGCAGCAGTTTTCCTCTGGCCACCCGCCGATCAGAGCGCCTCCCGCCAGCACGATTGGCCACCCCGAGAGGAACTCCGATCGGGAGGCCAGAGGAAAACTGCTGCTGGCGGAAAACTGGTGCCAGCAGCCACGCAATCGGCTACCCCGAGTTCCGCCAGCAGCGTCTTCCGCAGCACCGGCCGTTTAAGCTGGCGGGAGGAGCAGGGGTCGGGGACTCGCGAGTCCCTGCCCCCCCCCCCCCCCCCCCCCCCCCCGCTCCTACCACCAGCCAATTGGCCACCCTGAGTCCCGCCCCGCGCCTCCAGCTGGCCCGATCGTGGGCGTAGCGGAGTGATGGTAATTTTCATATTACCATTTTATCAGGTATGATGATTTTCTATATAGTTATAGGCTTTTCTATATAGTCCAATTGTTTATGGTTACTGAAGATGTATAACTTAAGTCTTTTTTATGGCTTATGTAAATGTTATAATAGATACCAGATACAGAAAAATGAGACAAAAGGCAAGACTCAGGTCATGACAGTTCACAGATAAAAATGACCCAGAGTGTTTTGCTTTGCAATGAAGACCATAAGACCTGGCTGCCTTCCATTTACCTGCTCTTCCCTTTTTGGGAAAATTCATCTTCAACTCACATCCCATGGTTACGATATTGCCCCATCCCAGTGGTCTACCATTTCAAGAAGACAATGCTGATACTGAGACTTCCTAGGAATGAGCCTTCCTAAATCCTGTGAGACCACATATCTGACCAAAAGGTTGGTCATAAATCAACCTGAAGGATGCATTGATGACCAAATCAGGGAGCTGTGGATAAAGTGATCTGATTATAAATTCCTAAGTGAGCAGGTCATGGTCACTCTCCCCCCAAGCCCCTAACTTCTTTAGTAAAAGGCTATCTTTGCCCTAAGCAAGCCCTGTCTATTGTTTCTGCACATCTAAGTTAACACACCTTTGAAATGCCTCTTTTCAGACCCCTCCTTCTAATATGCATCACCCTTTTAGACCCCTTCTTCCAAAGTGGACCATCCTCTCGAGAGCACAATCTTAACTATCTTGCAATCCAGTGATTTCCAACTGATGGGCCACAGGAACTTTTAAAACATGCGGTACCTGACTGTTTAGTCAAGGGCACTGACCTCTTTCCCTTAGATTGTCAAGTGAAAAAATGACAACAGTTAATACAACAATAGCCATCTAGTGTAAATAAATAAAAATTATACCTATTTTTGTCAGATCTGCAAAAATATAGTATTTTTTTGGTGTGCCACAAAATTTTAGTAATTAGTTTATGAATGTCATGAGATGAAAATTGCTGCTGTAATTCAATTCGCACTCACCTTCATATAGTCTTCCTTATGTTCCCTCCTTAATTTCAAATGCATAAAAGAAACTGCAAAACTGTTGTTTTCTGGAGCATTTCAGATGTTACTCCCTGGCATATGTCATCAGTTCGGCTCAAATAAACTCATAAAAATTCTGTTTCTGACATCAACAAGAGGTCATGGAATCTTATGGGATCAGGGAGAGTTCCATAGAGTAGCTGCGTAAAGATAAGGGCCAGGACTTGTGTCCAGCCCAAGTGGAGTAAGTTCTCATAGGAGACTGTGATGGGGGGAGGGCGGTGTGCCGGGGCCAGCTCTCAGAGGGTCCCTTTGCAGGGACCTCCAAACCAGGAACACTCCTCTACTGAGGACCCTTCTTCTCCCTCCACCACCCTGTTTTACTTCTGCCCCGAAAGTTCTGTTAACTATGTCCCATATTCCATTCATTTCACTGTCTCTGGCCTAGGATCCATGATAAGAAACAGTTTCCAAAGCAGGGTCCCCTTCCCTCCAGGGCATGAGCACTCAGTCTTTAGAAACCCTGGGTATGGGCGGGGAGTAAGTTATCCCGACCCTCAAATGGCCACATGACCTCTCCCAGGTCGCCTCTCCCCTGGGGAAAAAAAAAAAAAGAAAGCATAAAAAGGAACAGTGAACAGCTAAAGGAATTCAGTATTAATTTAGTAATTTAGTTTTCAGAGTCACATTCTGCTACTCAAGATTAGCAATGCCACAACCTTGAGGCCTGTCTCCAGGGTTGGTTTCTCTCTAACCATCTCTGGGGTCTTTCCCACCCCCAACCCAGACTCTTTAAACTATTAAGAGTCAGGTGGGATGAGAACATAGAAGAAACCCACTCTGAGGAAGGAACTGGGTAGGGGTAGGGGTGCAGTTTGACTTAGTGGCAATATGACACAATCTGGAGTAATAGTATGACACAGCCAATAAAAAACCTCACATAGCCCTAGCCCATTGCTCAGTGGTTAGAGCGTCGGCCTGTGGACCAAAGGGTTGCAGGTTCAATTCCTGGTCAATTCGCGGTTACAGGTTTCCCAGCCCCAGTAGGGCACATGCGGGAGGCAACCAATCAATGTGTCTCTCTCACATCTATGTTTTTCTCTCTCTCCCCGCTTCCTCCTCCCTCCCTCCCACTTCCTCTAGAAGTCAATGGAAAAATATCCTCGGGTGAGGATTAAAAAAACAACCCACATAATCTATTATTATATTTTTATGTATGGTGTCCATACCCTAAGTTAAGTCACAAGAGGGTGGTAGGGTTACTTTGAGACCCTAGGAATTTTCCAAATGTTTTATTATTTCGCAATAATCTTGAAAAGCAGGTGTGATTATCCCCATTTTAAAGATGAAAAATTAAAGATCAATTAGTTCCCCCAAGACCAGTGGTTGACTCAGAATTTGAACTCATGTCTATTTGTCTCTAAAGCCTTAGCTTGTTTCACAAGGCAAAAGTGTATTTTTATGTCTGTGGTCTGCCCAGCACCTCTCTGCTTTTAGAGACTGTCTTGTCCTATCCTGTCTGGTTCCCATCAACCAACCATCAGCTAGGTCCCTGGCTGACGGGCTGAGTGGTGACACAGGCCTACCTATTAAATGCCCTAGCATAGTGGCTCTGTACACCAAGCATGTCAAGCTTGTGGCCTGCGGGCCGCATGCAGCCCACAACACATATTTTTGTGCCCCAGCCAATATAACGGTATGCAAGAAATGTTTTAATAAAAATTTCATAACTTAATTTTTACAATATCCTGTTATACTTCATTATTAATAACGAACTACAATGTTCGCTAATGACTGACTACTATAATCGTGTTGCATTCATTTCCCTTACGCACCTTACGTGCAGGCACACCATTTCTCTCCACTAATACCAGCAGCGAATATTTTAGCAGCCGATTGCCACGCCATTAGTCTTGCACTGACTTGTTTGGTGTGCGCAACAAGAAATATTTCGCTTTCTGAGAACAAGAAAAATAGGTTTATTTGCATTATGCTTATTAATTTGTGCAGCTATTCCGTGTCTGGTAAGTTAATGTTCAAGAAAAAATATTAATTTTTATTTAAAATGTTCTATTATTATATGTTAACGATGACTCATTTATTTCAGCCCTTTGTATTCAGCATGTCTCTATCGAAATAAACCTACATTTCTATGAAATTTGAAGGTTTTGTTTTTTGCAGCCCACATAAACTTTAACCTTGTTTATTTGGGCCGTGTCAGCCTTTAAGTTTGACATGCTTGCTGTACACTATGAATGGACTGAAGGGTTGACATGTGACGCAGGGTAGCCAATCATAGATCTGTGGTCGTTGAAGAGGGGCTCCCTCTATTTCTGGGAGGGTGAGCTGCCCTGGCATCTTTCTTGCCACATGCAGGTGGCTGCAGGAGGGCACAGCAATATGGGAGGAACAAGAATCCAGAGAGGGGGAGAGTTGCAGAGAGAGCACGCGAGACCTGAAACACCATTAAATCACCAGTTTCTGCCCTGACTTTTAGAATTTCTGTCAATGGATTTATTTATAATAACAGTAATAATAATTATAATTATTATTATTTAATCCTCACCTGAGGACATGCTTAGAGAGGCAGGGAAAGAGAGAGAGCGAGAGCGAGCGAGAGCGAGAGAGAGAGCGCGAGAGAGAATTGAACTGGCAACCCTTCAGTGCACAGGACATCGCCCAACCAACGGAGCCACTCCAGCCTGGCTATGTCTTTATTTTTGTTTAAGCCATTTTGAGCTGGATTTCTGCTACTTGCTACTGAAAGACTTCTGACAAATACTATTCTCTAATTAAATGTGTTATAGACACAGAAGCTCTTCTCTATTGGAGAGAAACAGGTAACTGGAATAGTTACAGTTCTTTATGGCAGGTGACAGAAACCTAGCTGGAGTTGGGTGACGTAGATGGGAGGGGGTTTGATTTAGATGGGGGAACAGGGTACCAGGAGAACAGAGTTGTAGCTGGGCCTCTTGGAACAGGAGCAAGGTCCTAGCCATGACCTTGTGCTCAGAGCTCTTCTCTTAAGTTTCTCTGGCTTCTTTCTCTCTGTTGCATTCTTCCCTCCAGGTGGACAGGACACAGCCTCACACCTTACCACTTGACCATCAGAGAAGGACTGGTGCTCTTTCCTCACATGAACACTAGAAGATCCTAGAAGGGACTGCAAATGGCCCTGGTCTGGATCAGTTGACACTCAAGTAGAACCGCCATTTGTGTCCAGAGGGAGGATGACTCGGGACCCACCTCTGTGTTTTAGTCTTTCCCAGAGAAGAGGGGGTTATCGTGAGACAGAATTATTGCAGGAGGCGTCGTCCAGAAAAATGAAAGTTCTGGTTATTTGTTCTGTACCAGGCACTGTGTCAGATGCTGGGGGTTTCTGAGGTTCCAGGCACAATACTGTCCCCTGCAAATCCTGCAGTGATTTGAACAATAGACCCAGATGTTAGACAGGGTGAGATTCTTAGCCTTATTCTTGGATGGAAGAACCAAACTTCCTTCTCATTCTCTCCTTACTTGTCCTAACTTACTGTGACCAAGATTGCTAGCTGGGCCTGTTGCCACCAAGTAGAAACTATATTTGCAAGCCTCCTTATTGTTAGGTGCAATCATGCAATTCCGTTCTGGCCACTGAGAGGTAGTTGGACTTGTGTGGGACCTAGAGGAAGGCTGCTTCATGGCAGTTGGCTCAGCAGGAGGCCCCCTTGGCCTTCTTTAGCTCTTCCTCCTCCTCTGGCCAGCAGCAGGGTGAGGGCTTTCACAGCATTTTGGGGAGGTGGGCTGGGGTGTGTAAATCAAGTGCTAGCATGCATGGAGCAGGAACATGGAGCCCGGGTTTTCCACAGGACTGATTCAATAGCCCTAGACTGCCTAGTTTTGGCTCCCTTTACATGAGAGAGAATAGGCTCTTATCTTGTGTAGGCTGTGATTTGCATTTTCTGTTTATCCAAATCAGATCCCAGTCAGTATCACCTTCTCAGTCATAGATGAAATTTTAGATGGATCTCAGTATGTACAAATTCTACCCTGAGAACTGCAGGATCATTACAGAATGCAGGAGATGGGGTGGGGGAGTGAGCACAGGCTTTGTCAGCACTGGCCAACCCTCCTGAGAGGGCCAAGAAGGGTTCAACATGCCTGCTCACTAGTACAGCCTCACCCATCAGAGAATTTAGAGTCCCTTTCAGAACAGAAGGGCTTGGTGAGGGTGAAACCTAATTTCCTATCACTTTTGAGAGTGTGAAAGTTTCAGTTTGGGCACTGGTAGGACAGAGAGAAAGGGAGGAAAAATTGTAACATACATTTGTACATCATATATGATTTCATTACTTCCAGCAATAGTTTGGTGAGGTGGATACTAAAGTTTCTGTGAGCAGATCTGAAAACTGAGCCCAGGGTCCCACAGCTGACAAGGAGTGAATATGAAACAAAAACACATATTCTTCAGTCTCTTAATATTGTTTACTATTTTCCCACTACACACAGGGGTTTAACTGTCTGAGTTGGAGGTTGAAAGCATAGGGAGGCATATCTGGAATGGCCTTTTGGAGTTTGGAGGGTGTAGGATCCAACAAGACCTGAGTGCACAGACCTGGTCCTGTTGCTGAGACCCAACTAATGTGTCTCCGGGGTTTGGTTTTGATCTAAAAAGTCTAGTATACAGGCATTCTGTCTGGAAAACAAAATGAGAAATGTCAGATGTGTGACTATCCTGGAGTTTCTTTTAAACTGAGTCTCCTCATCACATGGAGGGCACTCCTAGTCTGGTATTCACTTGGGTAAGAGCCCACTGGCCCCTCTGTGCAGAGCAGCCCAATGAGTGGGTGGGCAGTGCCCTGGACCTCCTCCTGAAATGGGTGGGATTGCCCTTGTGCTATGTTGTGGTGATTTCACCATGTGACTGACTCTATGCCGGCTTCTTCATTCATATGAGGGGATCAGGAGACATTTGATTCCAAGCAGCGGAAGTCCCAACACAAACTGGCAGAAACTATAAAGAGGACTCATTGGCTCATGTAACTGGAAAGTCTCAAAGGCCCAGTTTAGGACTGGTTTAATCCAGCATCTTTCCAGTAGCATCAAGGGCCTTGTTTCTTCACATCTTTGTAAAAACTGACTCCTCTTTATAATTGCTAAATGGCTGCCAGAAATCTCTGGGGCTGCAGGCTTCATCAGTGCAGATTAAAATATATCCATGAATTCCTGGATACTTCCTTTAAAAAGTGGAGCCTAATTCTCTTCTTCTTGAGTGTGGGAGGGACTTAGTGCCTAGCTTCCTGACAAACAGAAAAAAGCGAAAGTGGCAGCGAGTAACTTCACAGTCTAGGGGCACAAAATAGAATGCAGCTTCTTGCTTGCTCCCATCCAGATCACGTGCTCTGGGGGAAGCCAGCTGCCATGTTGTGAGGACGCTCAAGCAGCCCAGGGAGATGCCCGTGAGGTGGAAAACAGGTCTCCAACCAGTAACCAGGCAGACCTGAGTCCCCTGACAACATCAGCTGAAAGTAGGGCTGGTTTAATCCAGTGAGAGTTGAAGCTGATTCTCAGCTCTGGGCAAACCTCAGGTGACAGCAGCCCCTCACAGAGAAAGCCTGAACTAGAGCCACCCCACAATGCTGTTCCTGGATTCCTGGCCCACAGAAATTGCAAGGTAACCTTTGTTGCTTTAAGCCCCTAAGGTTTGGGGTAATTTGTTAGGCAGTAATAGACAGCTAACAACTGCAGCCTCATCCAGAGAGGACATGTGCTTCCAGAAGCTCTTTCCGAAAAGTGAAGAGGCTCCTTACGTGTCCCGGAGCCTTAGGCAAACCCTTCCTCCTATCTCATTGGCACACACCAGTCACAGGCCCACCCTTCAGCCAGTGACCGGCCAGTGAGTGGGATGAGGCCAGTAACCGCCTACCTGGGCTACTCTTGGTGGTCAGTGCCTTGTACACGTGGCTGAGGAGGAGGGGTGGGGCTGGACTGAAGCTGGGGTGCTGCCAAGAAGAGGACCACAGGTCTTTCATGCCACACTAAGCAGGGCTCTTCCCAGCGAGAAATGTGGAGCCACTTAAAACAAAGGAATTGGCTTTAAGTCATGAATTTACAAATTTCACCTTGGTTCTGAGATTCCATGAAGAAAAACAAATTGCCTTAGTGCTGCCTGTGAGAAATGGCCTTCCCTGGCTGATGTCATTCCAGGCTCGAGGTCATCAGTGAGGCAAAACAGGCTCCCTCCAACTCTCTTTATCAGAAAGCCCATGCCTGGGAGGGGCAGTGGTCACTCTCCTAGGGAGAACAGCAACCACTCTTGATAAGTGCAAATAATTATTTTATTTTATTTTTTTGCTAAAAAACAGCTGCTTTAAATTTGTGTTGGAAGTGGTTCAACACCATAGGAATCCTGGCTCAAGTGGCTGTGTGTAGTGACAGCTTTCACTGTCATGGGTAATCTATTGGCTGATAACACCATGGAAGGGGCAGGAGGATGCCAGCTCCTCTGTGCACATGCATGTGTGCATGTGTGTGCGTGAGTGTGGGGTAGCAGCTTTATTGAGATACAATTCACATGCTACACAATTCACCCATTTAAAGTGTACAATTCAATGGTTTTCAGTATATTCACAGAGTTGTATAAATATCACTACAATTAATTTTTGAACATTTTCATGTTCATCACCCCAAAAAGAACCTCCATACCCTTTAGATATCATCCCTTCAACCCAAAGCTACTGCCACTCTACTTTCTGTCTATACCTTTATTTGCCAGCATGTAAGATTTTGGGGAGAAAAAAAAAAAGGAGTCATATTGTCCAATGTAAAACATAAGGTATAGTGTAGATTGTTGTCAAGAGATGTTCTACATGGCATGTGTGTGCTTTTTGACGTACACACTTTTATCGAGAGGGCCGTAGTTTTGTTGAAATTATATTATGATGGATCCTGTTTTCTGGGAAAGTGGTGGGTTCAAGGAGGGTTGTGTGTGGGGGATGATCTCAGCTGGCCTGGGTGTGGGGGTGTATGGTGGGAGGGGTTGTAGAAGCAGATCAGAGAGCCAGTGTGTGGGCAGGGAGGAGCTGGCATCCTGGGTTGGGTGGTGACCTGATTTGTCACGATCTTGGAGTGAGTCCAGAATAGTCTGACTGCAGACCTCAGCTCAAGGGACCCCGGTCTCCTTCTGAGTCAGCCATACTGAGCCATGACCCAGGTCAGTGTCAGCTGGGAAGAGATGACGAAGATTGGGGTTCAAGGTAAAATTCCTTTGTTTCTTCAAGTTCTTCCAAGGCCTGGGGAATTAACGTCTTCTCATCACCTTCACTTCCTCCTCTGGCTTTCCTCTCTGTCCTCAGCCAGGCTCCTACTCTGTGGAAGTCACGCAGGCCAGGCTACAGGGAGGAACCAGCCACACTTCTCCAAATGGCCACTCTTCACTTGGACCCCTATGGGTCTTTGGGGATTTGGGGCCTGGTTCAGGCCTGCCTCTGCTCCTACTTTGCTCGACTCAATGTAGGTCTCTGTTCCTTTCTTTAAAAAAAATTTTTTTTTTTTATTGATTTCAGAGAGGAAGAGAGGGAGAGAGAGATAGAAACTTCAATGATGAGAGGGAATCATTGATCGGCTGCCTCTTGCACACCTCCTACTAAGGATCAAGCCCGCAACTCAGGCATGTTCCTGATCAGTTATCAAACCATGACCTCTTGGTTCATGGGGTGATGCTCAACCACTGAGCCACACTATCCGGGCCCTGTACCTTTCTTTTTCTTTTTTTTTTTAAAGTCTTTATTGTTGAAAGTATTACATATGTCCCTCCCCCCCCCCCGCCCCATTGACCTATTCTAGCCCACCCCTGCCTCCTGCCCCAGGCTCTGCTCCTTTCTTGACTTTAGTCTACCATCTGTTTAATGGGAGACCCAAGAAATGATGCCTAAGGGCCTTTCTAGGTCTCTCAGCCTGTGTAACCTAGTCAGTCACCACTTCACAGTTTGCAGGGCATGTCATAGCATTGTCAATGCCCTCATTTAGTGTTCTCGGGCCCACTTCTCAGCAGCATGGTGAGGGGTCAAGAGCCCAGCCCTGGGAGAAGGTCCACCTGGATTTGAATACCAACTCTGTCACTGGTTAGTACTGTGACTTCGGGCAAATGCCCCACTTGTCTACATCTTAGTTTCCTCATCTGTAAAACAAGGGAAGTATATGAACTTACTTCACAAGGTGTGTGTGAAGATTAAGTAAAATAATGCATGTAAAGTGCCCTGCAATGCTCCATTCAATGCAGACATGGAAATTTAGCGATCTTGCCAGGACACAGTGTGTTAAACAGTTGCTCTTTCTACCATACTGTGCCACCTCTCCCAGGTGCAGAAGTTGAGAAGCAGAATCTCCTTGATGTTCCCAAATCCAGATGCTTGGGAGGTGGTCCCAGGCTCTCCTATCTGGGCCTCTTACGACCACACCTTAGCCTGGGAGCACATCTCGACTACCACTGATTCTTGGTCTGGTTTGCTCCCAACTGGCAACATGTTCAAGGGGCTGTGGAGGATTCTGGAGCCTTGCGCCAGGAGGCCAGAATGATATAGGGATACAGGTGGTCTGTGGGGTGAGCTTCAGGAAGCTGGACAAGGCTGTCTCCTACTCATCGGGGGCTGCATTCTTCACTCTTGGAGGGGTGCAATGAAGTGAGGGCAGGGACCCAGGTAGAGAAACACTGCCTAGGGAATCATTTCCTGTCTTGCAGTCTGTTTCTCCCCTTCCTCATCCCAATCCCTGTTCATCATTCCCTGACATGGTGTTATCCAGGAGGAACTTTCTCTGGAGCCGGTCTCCTTCCTGTCCCCACTGGCCTTGCCCCCGCTCCTTCAGTCCCGTTCCACCTGGGCTCTGGCTTTGCCTCCTCCTGGCCCCTCCCCTTCCCTCTGCGGCTCTCTCTGCATAGATTTCCTTATTTTGCCCCAAAAAAGGAAAGTAAAGGCACCCTGACTCAACCTGTCTGCCCCATCCAGGTACTCCAGGCTCCTTCCCTGCATCACTGTACTCCTCCAGGGAGGGTCCACACCTTGATTCATAGTGTGAGGCCTATGTGGAGGGTTCAGAGGACAGTGTTCTCCAACTCCCAGTGGCCCTGTCAGGTAACTCATTTGAAAGAGGTGGATATTCACTCTCAAAGAAGATGGGAACATTTCTCAAGGTCACCAGCTAGTATAAGGCAGAGCCACAGTCATACCCGATAGGGTGGATTCTGAGCTGTGATCAGTCTCCTTCAGGTTATTGCCTCCCACTCCTTTCTCACATGTTTTCTGGAACTGGTCCTTTACCTGTTGCCTTGGGGAGGCGGAAACCAGCAGGCTATGGAGGGTCATTCTTACCTCAGGCAAATCGTGCCCTGATCTAGCCCTCTGCAAAGCATCTCAATATTCAGGACACAAATGCACAGGAATGAGAAATGCCCACACTGACTGGCCTGGGCACTTGCATTGGCCTCGGTTGGTTTGACAACCTCACCTGCTCTCCCCTGAAACTCAGGCCTCTTGGTTCTCTCCTGCCTTCTTCAAGTGCATTTTCTTTGTCCCTGAGCAGGATTCTCATCTCTCACTCCCACCGTGAGAGCCACCAAGCCTCAACCCTCGAATACCGCTACCTCCCTGTCTGTGGATTCTGGAATCCTTCCAGCCTCCCCTGATTCATGGCTTTCTTGCCACCTCCCCACACTGTACCACCAAGGACAAGGCCAGTGTGTCCTGAGGACCTCCCCTCTCTGCCATCACCTAGCCCAGTGCCTGGAACAGAGATGTGGAATGCTGTAGGTGTGGGAATAAATATATACACCTGTCCCATGGTTGTTTTCTCAATTGGGCTGGCCTCACCTACCCATCCAAGTTGACCTCTGAACTTCAGAATTTTGAACTTGAAAGAATAAGGCACAGATAACCTCCCTCATGGAATGTGATGCAACTTTTCCATTTAATAATAAATGAAAAATGTTTATGATAATTAAGGTAAAAAATTCAGCAGCGCACAAAATTGTGTGAACATGATGACCATAGCTGTGGGTTCAGAACACCTGGAGGGCTTCTGGATCAACATGATGAGGTTTTCTCTCCAGATTCATTGAGCCAAGAAGGATCTGGGCCTGGGGACATCAGCCATAGTGAGACAAACGAGAGGCCCTGTACTGAAAATGTAGAAGAGTCTTCTTTAGGAAAATGATCAGCTTAACTGAAGTCACATAGCTATTGACACTGGTGATCTGTCAGAATCTTACCTTATGGCCCTTCCCCAAAGCTACAGCTGGACAAACCCCACTGACATGCTCCAAACTGGCCAGGCTTTTGGGTCCTAACTTAAATTTGGAGTTCAGACAAGACTCCTAATGGACTGCCAAAAATCAGTAGATATTTGAGGAAACTTCTAATATAAAAGACAGAGACTAAAACAAACAGAAAATAAGACTCAGAGGAAACAGGGACGGAGGAACCAAGATGGCGGTGTAGGTAAATGCCAGTATTCACTGCCTCCCACAACCACATCAAAATTACAACTAAAATGCAGAAAACCATCATTCAGAACCACCTGAAAGCTGACTGAATGGAAGTCCTACAACTAGAGAAGTAAAGAAGAAAGCACATTGAGATTGGTAGGAGGGGCAGAGGCGTGGGCCAGGCTGGTCCAGCACCCATGTGTGCAGTTTTTTTTTTTTTTTTCAATCCTCATTGGAGGTTATTTTTCCATTGATTTTTTAGAGTGAGTGGAAGGGAGAGGGAGAGACAGACAGAAACACTGATGTGAGAGAGACACATCGATTGGTTGCCTCCCACATGCCCCAACCAGGGCCAGGAACCTACAACCGAGGTACGTGCCCTTGACTGGAATCGAACCCAGGA
This sequence comes from Ia io, assembly GCA_025583905.1. Taxonomy (NCBI): domain Eukaryota; kingdom Metazoa; phylum Chordata; class Mammalia; order Chiroptera; family Vespertilionidae; genus Ia; species Ia io. The sequence continues at coordinate 111,316,535 of JAJQQW010000008.1, forward strand.
CCCTTTAGTCTGCTGGCGAACACTCTATCCACTGAGCCAAACTGGGTAGGGCTATGCCACTTTTTTAATTGGGAGGGAGATCGTCCCTGCAAAGGCCACCTGTGAGGATCAAGGGGTCCCAGCCTCACAGCAGACCCTCCAGCTCAGGGTTCCAGAGCTGGGAAGAGAAGTCCCTGTAACTACAGGCTGTAAAAATCAGCAGGGATTGTGACTGAGTGACACGGAGGCTGCTGGAGACCCAGTTGTTCCTTTTAAAAGGCCAGGGCACAAACGTACTTGTATTTGATACCTCTGAGCTTCAGCACAATTGGCTCTGGGAGACTCAGACACAAAGGGGGAGGAAATGGACTGTCTGGTATTGGGAAAGGAACCCAGGGGCAGCTTTCTCCCAGACAGAGTTGCTCTCAAGGGTCATTGTTCCTGTGCTGGAAACTCCCCTGTAGCAGGGCTGACTGGCAGCCATAGCTGAGTCTTAATCAGCCTGGAGCACACTATTTGCTCCACCCTAGGGATTCTCTAAGCCCTGCCCCATCCAGTTTGCAGCCCTGCCCAAGCTGTTTGCAGCAGCTTTTCCATATGAATTGCCTGTCTTGGCTCAGGCTTCAGACTTTTCTAAAATCTCTCAAATAACTTGCAGCTTGTGACAGCTTGCTCCAAATCTAGCAATAAAAAGCCCAAGATCTGTGCCCCAATCCTATCAATAAAAGGCCCAAGACTCAGCACTAGCACCAGCCCACCTTGCTTTACAGCTGGGCCTCGTCTCCTGCATAGCAGCTCTCCCACTGTAGTTGCAGCTGGTCATCACAGCCAATTGGTCTGGAGGTCAACTCTTCCCAGAGATGCCAACAGCAATCAAGGCTCAACTACAAGACTGTGCACACAGCCCACGCAGGGGTGCACCTAGAGTGCCCATCTCAGGTGACTAGAGAGATTGAGCTACCGGGCCCTACAGGATACCTATATTATACAAGGCCACTCTACCAACTCCAGGAGACATAGCAGCTCTACCCAATACATAGAAACAAACACAGGGAAGCAGCCAAAATGCAGAGACAAAGAAACATGTCACAAATGAAAGAATGGAAGCAAGCGAACTACTGGATATAGAGTTCAAAACCATGGTTATAAGGTTACTCAAGGATCTTCATGAAACCTTCAAGGATCTTAGTGAGAATTTTAATGACATGAAAAAGAACCAGTCAGAAATTAAGCATACACTAACTGAAATAAAGCATAATTTACAGGGATTCAACAGTAGAGTAGAGGAGTCTGAGAATCAAGTCAATGATTTGGAATATGAGGAAGCAAAAAACACCCAATCAGAAGAGCAACAAGAAAAAAGAATCCAAAAATATGAAGATAGTGTAAGGAGCCTCTGGGACAACTTCAAGCGTACCAACATTCATATTATGGAAGTGCCAGAAGGAGAGGAACGAGAGGAGAGAAAGAGAGAGCAAGAAATTGAAAACGTATTTGAAGAAATAATGACAGAAAACTTCCCCTACCTGGTAAAAGAAATAGACTTACAAGTCTAGGAAGTGCAGAGAGTCCCAAACAAGATGAACCCAATGAGGCCCACATCAACACACATCATAATTAAAATGCCAAGGGTTAAAGACAAAGAGAGCATCTTAAGAACAGCAAGAGAAAAGCAATTAGTTACCTACAAGGCAATGCCCATACAACTGTCAGCTGATTTCTCAACAGAAACTTTGAAGGCCAGAAAGGAGTGACGAGAAATATTCAAAATGATGAATAGTAAGGACCTACAACCAAGATTACTCTACTCAGCAAACCTCTCATTTAGAATTGAGGGTTAGATAAAGACAAAAAAGAAAAAGCTAAAGAAGTTCATCACCACCAATCCAGCATTATATGAAATGTTGAAGGGTATTATTTAGAAAAAGAAGAGATAAAAAAATATGAACAATAATATGGCAACAATTAAATCTAAAAATCAAAATAAACATAGTAAGAAATCTAATGAACAAAATAAACTGATGAATAGAACAGAATCAGAGGCATGGAAGCATGGAGCAGACTGACAAATCTCAGAGGGAAGAGGGGAGAGGGGCTGGAAGAGATTAACCAAAGATCTTACCTATGGACACAGACAGTAGGGTGGTAAAGGCATGGGGTGGGACAGGAACCAGGTGGAGGAGGCAATGGGGGGGAAGGGAGGACATCTGTAATATCTCAACAATGAAGATTAAAAAAAAAGAAAGAAAGAGGAAACAGGGACAATACAGAGGGCAAAAGAAAACTGAAAAATAATCTCCAAACCAACAACTAGAAAATAACCCTATGATTTATATCTTCAGGGAGTTTTGAGAAGCTATCATGTCTATATTTTGTCTATACCCAGATACAGGAAAAGTCCCTAGGAAATTAAAAAAAAGATAGTGGACATAAAAATTGCAACAGAGGGACTGGAAGCTGAAAAGACAAATGTAATATGGGGAAGAAAAGAAAAAGTAAATGAAAGATAAATCCAGGAGGTTCACATATAAATAATAGGAGTTCCAGAAATAGAGAAAAGATAAATGGAAGGGAGAAGTTATAAAGTAAGTTATACAAGAAAATGTTCAGGAATTTCCAGAAACTTGAGGACATGAGTTTATAGGTTAAAAGGGCTAACCAAGTATCCAGCCCAAGGACTAATGTGGCAAGATGCATTGTGAAATTATTCGAAGGAGGCAAAATAAAGAGGAGATTCTAAGAGTGACTGGAGGGAATAAAAAGGACCAATGCAAGGTTTCAGGGATCAGAATGGTGTGGACTTCTCAACAGCAGCTCCAGGAAATGGAAGACAATGTAGCTATGCTTTCACACATTATTTTAAAAAATGGAAAATTATTTCCAACCTAGAATTCTATATACAGCTAACCTCTCAGTCAAGTGTGAAGGCAGAATAAAGACATTGTCAGGTAAGCAAGTTCTCAAAATTTCACTTTTCATGCACTCTTTCTGAGGAAAGCACTGAAAGCAGGAGAGACATGGGACCCAGGAAACAGGAATGAGAAAAAGGAAATTTCCAAGATGAGGGTGAAGGGAGGTCGGTGAATGGCAGCTGTTCACCGGCTCAGAGACTAGCAGCATGGAATAGGGAAAGTGAACGGGCAGGAGTCCCCAGAAATAGGGAGGAATAGGAACCTGATTGTTGTGAGATGTTTTCATTCCCCTCTGGGAAGTGGCACCAAGAGTAGGGAGGGTTGGAGCAGACAGTTGATATTTTTCCTTATAAGCTTAGAAGTGCTGTGGTGGTCGGTTTTATATGTCAATTTAGGTAGGCTATGGTCCTCAGTTATTCCAACACTTATCTGTGTTGCTGTGAAAGTACTTTTTGGATTGAATTAATGTGCATAATCAGTAGACTTTAAGTTAAGGAGATTATCCTAGACAATCTGGGTGGGCCTGATTCAATCAGCTGAAAGGCCTTAATTGCAGAACTGAGCTTTCCCTGAAGGAGAAATTCCAGGTGTGGACTGCAGCTTCAGTGTGTGCCTGAGTGTCCCAGCCTGCCTGCCCTTCCTGACCACCTGGCCTATGGGTTTCAGACTTGCCCAGCCAGCCCCATGATTGTATAAGCCAATTCCTTGAAACAGCTCATACTAGGACTGCTTCTCTGGTTGAACCTGGACTAATACAAGTGCTATTTGGATTAAAAAATTTTTTTTGAGAGTACGTTTATTGAAGCTGGGGATGGTGAAACAAAGAAGGGCCTGGGATAGAAGAAACAACAGGAGAGAGACTAGGCAGGACTGCTGTTAGCTCACTGGAGAGTCAGAGAAAAGGGGGCCTTGGAGATAGGTTCAGGGGGTTAGCCCAGGACGAGTTGCCACTGCTCATTGCTCCCCATGTTGAAAGTTTCATAGGGACTCTTTAGAGTTCAGAAGATACCTGTAGGGGAAGAAGAGGAGGAAGGGAAAGGCCAGGGCATGTTCCCAGAAGGGAAAGAACTCAAGTACTATTTGGATTTTTAAAATGTTTATACAAAGTATTTGGATAAAACTGTGATAGGCAGTTAGACAGACATGAGCAGAGCAAGGACCGTGCCAGGTACAGAGGGTCACCAGGGTGGAAAGCCCTGGGTGCCTAGCAAAGGACAATTGTAGGGTGGGACCTGGCCCCCATGGTGACCTTTCCTCCCCTAGCATATTGCTGGTCAGGTGTGGTTTGGACCCCCTGGCCTTTCCTCCCTAGAGATAACATCTAGGCCTCAGTTGTATCTCAGCTCTGGATTCAGAAAAGCAGCAAAACCAGACAAGTGACCCCATGGCTGACCTCAGGACCAGCTGCATTGGATAATGACCCCCGCACTGGCACCGACTAATCAATCAGGGGAGACCTAAACCCTGAAAGGACACCTGGAAAACTGCTGGATATTCTATTGAGATTTTTCCCCTGGGACCTCCCCTAAACTCTCCACCCTTAAAACCCTTAGGACAAAGGACCCAGTGCATTCTCCCTCTTGGGAGCACAACCCCTTCCCTTACCCCCTCCCTGACCGCCCCCCCCCTCAGGTGTTACTATTATCTTCCTCACTCCTAAGCTCTAGGGCCCTTCCTTTACCTCTATAACTTGTTTCCTAAGCCCATTTCTTCTACAAATTACTTCTTCCACCTCTGTGATTTTATAAATAAATGTTCTTTTATAGTTTGAGTCTTGGCTCTGAATTCCTTCTTAGCCAGAACTCAAGTACCGAGGTTGCTGAACCCAGGTCCGTTCTGACCCCAAGGGTCTAATACCTGGTGCCGTTCCTGCCACCTGCAACAAAACTATACATTGTACTAATAAATAAATAAAATTTCAACCAATCAGAAAAAGAAAGAAGAGAACAGAAAAGAATAGTCTGGCTGGCATGGCTCAGTGGTTGAGCATCAACCTACGAACCAGGAAGTCATGGTTTGATTCCTGGTCAGGGCACATGCCTGGGTTTTGGCCTCCATCCCCAGTGGGGGGAGTCATGGAGGCAGTAGATCAATGATTCTTATCATTAATGTTTCTCTCTCTCCCTCTCTGAAAAACAAAAAACAAAAATCAAAACAACCAGAAAAGAATAAATTAGAAAAGGACTGAAAGAAAATATATCAGAATATTTTTAACAGGGTTAATATTTATCTCAGGGTGGAGGGGCCACAGGTATGACAACGGCAGTTTCCATACAACCATTTTGCCCCACTATTTCCATCAAATACCACCTTATCATGAGATTTTCTCTCTGGTTCCTGGAATGTACCTTTAATGAGTTAAAGCTTATGGGGTATAATTTAAAAATAGACTGATATAAAATGATCCAACTTAGCTACATTAATTTAGGTGCAAACAATATTTGAAATGTAAGGATGTGATGGACTTTTAACAATATAATTAGCTGTTTACCGTAAACAACAATGTAAGTGTAGCCATGGAAGCAGAGCTGCCATCCCAGAGGAACTGCCTTTCACATCTTATATATCAAACCTTGGAATGTCAAAAACAGGGCCAAATAACCTTTGGACTGGGCCTAGGATGACATTATGTCCTAAAGAACTGTTTGCAAAGATAAGAGAGCAGTTGACCACTGGACTGATGATTACTGGACTGAAAATTAACAACGTTGTTTAGAATTAACATCACTATGTTATCTGCACCAATACAAATGCCTTCCTTCTGTTGATGTAATTGTTCCCCTCCCTTTCTCAAAAATAGCCATTGCCTGTCTCCTAATCAGAACACTGTTTGGCCTTAGCTATTCTTATTGATCTCAAATGCTTGTTGCCTCTTACTCTGAAAAGTCTTTTATTTTTAGATTAACATACTTTTGTATCATTCAGAGTTCTTAGTTATCAAGAACAGAATTCATTCCAGCTAATATTTTCAGGGAATGGATTTATCAGGGAATATTATGCAGTTCCACAAAATCTTTAGGAGGGTAAGATAATCAGGCTTATGGGGCATAATGTAAAAATAGATTATTTTGAAGTTATGTATGTCAGGCCCAGGCCAGTGTGGCTCAGTTGGTTGGTAGGTGGTCCTGAACACTAAAAGTTAGCAAGTTTGATTCCAAGTCAGGGCATATACATAGGTTGTTGGTTCAGTTCCTGGTTGGGGCACACACAAGAGGCAAACAATCAGTTTCTCTCTCTCTCTCTCTCTCTCTCTCTCTCTCTCTCTCTCTCTCTCCTCTCCCTCTCCCTCTCTCCCTGCCCCCCTCTCTCTCGTCTTTCCCTTTCTCTCTCTAAAAATAAATCAGCCCAGCTTGCGTGACTCACTGGTTGAGTGTCAGCCTATAAACCAGGAGATCACGGTCGATTCCAGGTCAGGACATATGCCCGGGTTTCGGGCTCGATCCCCAATGTGGGGTGTGCAGGAGGCAGCCGATCAATGATTCTCTCTCATCATTGATGTTTGTATCCCTCTCTACCTCTCCCATCCTCTCTGAAATCAATAAAAATATATTAAAAAAAATCATGTGTCAGGAATATTATTTAAATTATAGCCAGGGTTGCTTTGGTGGCCAATTATTGGCCCCCAGAGGCCTTATATGCTGCAGGGGCCCAGGCTACAGGTCTTCTGCCGCCACGTGTTCCAGGCAGGGTTTCATGTGGGGCCAGCTTCCTCATCGAAACCAAAATGTCACTGAGGGTGTCTGATGGGGCGTCCAAGCCATCTGACTGATTTCCATTTGCAAGGGATTCTGGGAAAGTGAGTTTGAAAAAGTATTTGTTAGAAAAAAATGATTTTTCTTTTTTGTATTTTTACTGCAGTAACTTGTATTTCATAAAATGCAAATATCACATTTATATTCAGGTGAATGTTTACATATGTAAACATACAGATCAAGAGAAAACATTTCTAGCACTCCAGAAAGTTCTCTCATGTCCTCTCCCAGGCAACCCCCCACGAGAGAACCTCTTCTAACACCATACATTCATGTGGCCGATTCTTGAACTTTGTCAGAATGGAATCCAACATATCAACATAGGAAACATCCAAACCTGTAGAGAATTTTATAAAAATTTATTTGAGCCAAACAGAGGATACACTTGGAAGCAAGATCTCGACAGACAGAAAAATGTTTCTCAAAATGACAGTTTACAGCTTCTTTTATGCATTTGGAATTAAGGAGGGAATGTAAGGAAGATTACATGGAGGTGAGAGAAAGCCAGGTGGAATTGGATTATTGGTTATACATGGGCTGTCCTCTGAATAGAGGTAATTCAAAGGTGTGCTAACCTAGATGCACAAAAACAAAGGACAGGGCTTGTGTAAGGCAAAGCTAGAACTTTTTAAAGAAGTTATAGGCTTGGGGTGAGATTAGCCATCATGACCTGCCCGGTTAAGAACTTAAGATCAGATCACCCTGTGAGGTTACTTCCATAGAACCCTTTTTTTCATTCACAACCAGTATTTACTCTTTTGTGTCTGGCTTCTTTCACTCAGCATTCAAGACTCAGGAGATTGTAATTTGTCTTGTTTGTCCTTTTCCTCAATATTCTGAAATGAACAAATAAGACTAATTTAATTTACTTTTATAGTTATTAGTATCTTTATAATAATAGCAATACCTGCCAATTACAACGTTTTTAGAAAATAGTATTTTTTTTTCTTTTTGCAAGCAGAGAAAGTAGAACTTTAAAAATCAGGGAACTATCTATAATAATAAAAGTGTAATATGTAAATTGACCGAATGGCTGAACAGTGGACCGATAATTCGGACAACCTTCCAGATGACCTTCTGTGAAGCCGGGGCTGCAGCCACTGTGGCTGCGAGGGATCAAGGCAGCCAGCAGGCGCAGGGGCTGCGAAGGCCTACTCTTGCACAAATTTCGTGCATCAGGCCTCTAATAGAAAAATAATTTAAATAAAGCAAAATCAGGGAACTGCACAAAAACAGTTTATAATCGTATATGGTATGTGTATAGTGGGGCCACGATAAGATGTACGCTGCCCCAGAGCTGCGAGGTGCCTGTAACCTCCTCTCAGGCCCCTCATGACTGTTCCCAGGCCCCAGCTGTGGGCAGGTGCTGGTGGATGTCTGCCAGCAGCTGGTCCCACTGCAGGGGTCAGCAGGAGGCCCCGCAGAGGACAGCACACACCTGTGCCGTCCCGGGGCCTGCTGTGGTTGGCACTGAGGACAGAGACGGAGGGCCTTCTGGTGCTTCGGGAGCTTCTCTGGCCGCAGAGATCCCAGGCTGAGCCTTGGTGCCCCTCTGGGAGGGGCCGACCAGAGGAGGAGGAGGGCAGTCCACTGCTTTGTCAGCTTCTCCCTTAACCTTGAGCTGGCGGATATAAGCTGGGCCCCAGGGCCAGAGTCTCTCGTCAGGCCCTGCTGCCGCAGGAGGAGGGGCAGGGCAGTCTTGGGGACAGCATGCTGGTCCGGGGGCTTCCTCTACGCTCCGTCCTGGTCAGAGGCTGCCAGCCCCTTCTGAGTGCCCCCCCGGAAGGGCTGGGGAATCCCAGGGTGCCCACTGGCGAGGGAGCCAGAATCTCCACTCGCGTGCCTCGTCCTTTCAGTGAGATCCCCTCCCCTGGTGACAATGGCTGGCTAAACCTATACCATTTCTGGAGGGAGAAGGGCTCACAGAATTTCCACTATCACCAAGTCCAGAACTTCCAGAAGTATGGCCCCATCTACAGGTAAGCCTGGTAGAGGGAGGGGCTGGAGGGACAGGCAGGGAGAGGGGCCTGGACAGCCTTGCTGTGTTCCCCCTTCCCAAATTGCTTGCCCATTGCAGGCTCCTGTCTACCTTCTGACTTTGCTTCTTCCATGCCTGGTGATGGTGGCAGGAGAATGGATAAGGCTCCCAGACAGTGGGTTCAATTCCCAGACTCAACCCTTCCCAGGTCCTACCCTTTGAAACTTTGTGGGGTGGGGGGATGGTAAGAGAACAAGCCTCAGTTGACTGGTTAACTGCCCCCTACATTCATTATCCTCAGGACCCCTTGGAAGGTAAGTTTTCCACCCCCATTGTCAGAAGGGACTAACGCTCAGAGAGGTTAGGGTGTTTAGTCACCCAGCTGGATCCCTGTCCTGTTGGGCTGCTGGCCTCGCCCCTCAGCCCTGTGCATCTCTGGAGCAGCTGATTTTGTCCCTTCCACTTGGCCTGGCTAGGCCCCCCTTCCCCAAGCATCTGTCTTGCTTTCTACCTGGAGGAAGGGACTTTGGTCTTTTGGCCTCAGTACTGCCACTCCCAGGGGGTGGGGATGAGGGGGGAGCAGGTATCTGAGGGCTGCCCCTGGTGGCAGGCCTTGCCTGCTCTGGTTTAGCAGTTTCTAAGGTGGGTCATCTTTAGGCCAGCCTGGGTTCTTTTCTGAGAGCATAGCTGAGGAGGATGGGAGGTGGTGGAGGTGGTTGTTGGGAAGGGAGGGAACATCAGGAGGGACAATGCCTTTATTCTGAGTGATGGGGAAAGAGCATCCCAGGGCATGCTGCTGGCTGGCTGGGGTTGGGAGGGCAGGCTTGTTTGTGTAGGGGTCCAGCTGCCCACGCCACTGGGGCACTCCCTCCCGCTCTCACAGTCCATTTCGGAGCCTACAGTGCCTTTCTCACAGCAGGCTGGAGGCCGGAAGGCCTAGGCTGAGTGTCAGGCTTGGGAGAAAGTTATTCCTCAGCCTCTCTCTCTCTCTCTTAGGCCCGTCAGTGCCTCTCCCCCAAACTCCCTTCAGGGTGATCCCTCTCTATCCCCTGCTTCCTGTGCCCCAGTAGAACTCTTTACCAAGCCCCTTTCTGTTTTCTGAGTCACTTTTACCTGAGCTTTGAAGCATGTCCTTTAAACTGGCGTTATAATCCCCATTTCACTGTTGGGAAAACTGAGGCCCAGGGATCAGAGTCTTGCCAAGGTCACAGAGCTCACCAGGGCAAAGCCAGTGCGGGAGCTGCCGCTGCCTGATGCCAAGGCCCTGTGCCACTTTGCTGCTCACACATACGGCTTAGGCACGGTGAACTTCTGAATAAACATGAGGAATTTAAAATACAACTTTGGTAGATTTCTTCTTTTTGTTATTTTTAAAATTGAATTTATTGGGGTGACATTGCTTAATAAAATTATATAAGTTTCAGGGGTACAATTGTATTGTGTGTTCACCACCCCAAGTCAAGTCTCCTTCCATCACCATTTATGCCCCCTTTACCCTCTTCTACCTCCTCCCCCATAGGTTTTTTCTTAATACAAAGGCTGTTCTAGTTCATATTTATAGAACAATTTGGAAAAATAAACAAGCACAAATGAAAAATTGAAATCAGATACAATCTCAATTTTAATAATATGTATGTACCATTAGAAATGTGAATGTTATATACACTGTTTGGTGGTGTCCCTCAGAAATATATCAAAGACTTTGCTCCTCTTTTCTCTTTTTAATGTAGTTTAGAAAGACAGCATTATAGTCCATAGTATGAATAAGCCATACTATTTTAGTCAGTTCTTCAAAGTGGACTCTGGGAGTTTTGCTATTACACAGATGCCTTGATGAACCTCCTCATCCATTAGGCATCACTGTCCCCTGTCAGGTCATTGCCTTGGGCTAGATTCCCAGAAGCAGAATTGATAATAATACTAGCAGTTCAAGGACTTTGCTGAGCCAGGGTGGGATTATGGAGCTAGTGGTGTGAGGACAAACGGTAGTTGGAAAAACACTGAGGGGATTTTCTGGGAGACTTGGGAAGGTAGGCCCAGGGTTTATAGGTCAGCAGTTAAAGCTGAATTCCTGAACCCCCCCTCCCCCCGCCCGTCCTCCTCCCACTATTTTCATCACTGCAGGGAGGAAGCCGGGGAGGAGGAGGTGGGAAGGGAGGGAGAGAGAACTCAGCTTGTACCTGTATTAGTATGTATTTCTAATATTTTGCCTTAAATATATCTTGAATTAACTTTCTTATGCAAAAGGCAGATACCCCGCCCTCCCCCCCTCCACACAAAAAAGGCAGACGCACACACACCACACACACAAAAGCCAGATGCAAGTGACAAGTGGAATTTTCTGTGGTTTTGAGAGAAGTTAACTTTAAAAGCAGGCAGGCAGGGCAGGGGTTCAATGGGACACAAAGGCAGGTGGAACATAGGCAGGGGCAGACAGGCAGTTTGAGCAGACACGCAGATGGAACATAAAAGACAGGTGGAACATAGGCAGGGGCAGACACGCAGTTTGAGCAGCCTAATCACAGGAACCAATCAAGCAGAAATAATAAAATGTTTCTGGACTCAAAGTGGGAGGCATGGGAATCTAGGGAGAGCCTGCAGCAACAAAGTTCAGGTCTGTTGCTGGGCAAGAACAATGAGGGAATCAATCAGGTGCTGACACAGGTGGACATAGAGCAGGCTTGTAGCACACACACACACACACACACACACACACACACACACACACACACACACACACACACACACCTGGACTACAAGGCTACACGGGCAGCCCATTATTGGGCCCCCTTTCCCGTGAGGGGAGTCTGAATCTGCTTGTAATAAATTCTCCACACTTGAGTTTAAATCTTCTGGTCCCCGGAGCTCATTCATCTGCGTGGCAAGGCATGACCCCAGGGGAAAACCTCGGCTCACAGTTCTGGTTATTAATTTCCCCAAGTCCTTGTATTTTCTCTCTCTTCCTTCCTTCCTTCCTTCTTTCCTTCCTTCCTTCCTTCCCTCCCTCCTTCCTTCCTTCCTTCCTCCCTTCCTTCCTCCCTCCCTCCCTTCCTCCTTCCTCCTTCCTCCCTCCCTCCCTCCCTCCCTCCCTCCCTTCCTCCCTCCCTCCCTTCCTCCTTCCTCCCTCCCTCCCTCCCTCCCTCCCTCCCTCCCTCCCCCTCCCTCCCTCCCTTCCTCCCTTCCTTCCTTCCTTCCTTATTTTTTTCCTTCCTTCACCTTCTTTATTTTTTAATCCTCACTGAGGTTATATTTTTATTGATTTTAGAGAAGAAGGGAGAGAAAGAGACATTGATGTGAGAGAGACAACAGGTGTATTTTAAAAGAGACTGCTGGCAAAGTTCTTTGTGAGGTACATCTTGAGGATAAAAAAGGATTCTAGGGAAAGTAACCACATTGATCATAGATTCCTAACTGGGCAGGTGTGGGTGGGTAGTCACATCCCGGACATTTTACTTCTTTAGTAAAAGGTTTATCTCTGCCTTCGCATGCGCTGCCCATTGTTTCTGTGCATCTAGGTTAGCACACCTTTGCAATGCCTCTTTCAGATCCCTCCTCTAAAGCTGACCACTCTAGAGAGAACACATCAATCTTGTTAACTATCCTGTTATCCAATCCCTGCCTTGTCTTCTCCCACTTTCATATAATCTTTCTTATGTTCCCTCCTTAATTTCAAATGCATAAAAGATACTGCAAAACTGTAGATCTCTGGAACATTTCAGATCTTGCTTCCCTGAAAGTGTCCTTAGTTTGGGCCCACATAAAATCTTCTAAAATTCCCCACAGGTTTAGACATTTCTTATGTCAACAATCTGTACTTGGGTCAGTGTTTATTTTTATTTTATTTTTTAAATCCTCACCTGAGGATATTTTCCCATTGATTTTAGAGAGAGTGGAAGAGAGAGGGAAAGACAGAGAGAAATATCGATGTGAGAGAAACACATTGATTGGTTGCTTCCTGCACGCACCCTGACCAGGGCCCAGGCCAGGGAGGAGCCTGCAACCAAGGTACGTGCCCTTGGTAGGAATCGAATCCAGGACCTTTCGGTTTGCAGGCCAACGCTTTATTCACTGAGCCAAACCAGCTAGGGCTGTTTGTGTTTTGTGTTTTTTTTTTTTTTTTTTTTTTTTTTTATATTGATTGTAGAGAGAGAGGAAGGGAGATATAGAGAGAGAAACATCAATTTGTTGTCCCACTTGTTTCTGCATTCATTGGTTGATTCTTGTATGTGCCCTGATGGGGAATCAAACCTGTAAACTTGGTGTGTTAGGATGATGCTCTAACCAACTGAGCTACCCGGCCAGGGCCAGTGCTGTCTTAATAGAGACAAAGTGCTTTGTCAGGCCTATGATTGACTAGCCCATGTGTGACCTATCTAGTAAGCTACGTGGAGTCATTCCAGTACAGGGTCACTTCAGTGGTGACATGAGGGTCCCATGTTTCTGAGCTATGCAGTGGGTGAGAGAGTGAAGAGGGTCTGAACACTCAGGAAGAATAAGCATGGGATGAACTTGGGATGAGGACTTGATGGTCCATGGAAGATGGGTGGGGGCGAGGCTGGTCCTGGAGGACATGCTGTGGCATGACAGCAGCCAATGGATAATATGAGGAGCATAAAACTGTCACTTAGAGAATGCCTAACAGGAGTCATATTCACAGACTTCATCTTATTCTTTAGCAGCCCTGTGAGAAAGGTACTGTATTCATCTCCATTTTATAAAAGAGGAAACTGAGACTCAGAGGGGGTGAGAGACAGCAAGACCCCGTGGAAATGGGATCCACTTCCAGGGCCTTCTGCTCTGCACTCTCAGCCATGATGTGGTTACAGATGAGCCGAGCTCCTGTCCTGATTGCACAGGGTCTTCGAGGGTCTCCTCGATTCCTTACGCCATAGCCCTTCTCTTTCCCTCCAGGGAGAAGCTTGGCAACATGGAGTCCGTTTTTATCATTGACCCTGAAGATGTGGCCCTTCTCTTTAAATTTGAGGGTTCCACCCCAGAACGGTATTGCATCCCGCCCTGGGTTGCCTATCACCAGCATTACCAGAGACCCGTCGGGGTCCTGTTCAAGTGAGTCTGGGGACAGAAGCTGGGGAGAGGGGCTGGGGCCATGCTTGCTCTGTGCTGTCTGGCTGGGAACTCTAGGCACATCCCTGTCATCTTCCTGCCTCCATGAAACAGATGGTAATGATACTGAACTGCTGTGCCCGCCAGCAGGGAAATGGTCAGGCTGAAGATCTAAATGGGTAATTAAAGACCTTTCAAAGTTCTCATTTGTTAGTTCATTCATTAAGTCCCATCTTATTGAGAACCTACTATGTGCCAGACTTTGTGCCAGGCTCTGGGCTTTTAGCAACATGTAAGGCAGGGTCCTGCCACTGTGAGTCCCTCACAGTCTAAGAGGGCAGTGAAACAGGACAAACCAGTATATTAGTGTAGTGGGTACCATTTCCCATCAAATTCCTCATCACAAATTTAAAATGTGACCATATCAAACGTTGGTGAGGATATGGGGCAACTAGAACTCTCCCAGATTGCTAGTGGGATGAAAACTGGTGCCAGCACTCTGAGATGATTGGCCATGGCCTGCAATTGAATACACACAACCCTGTGACGCAGCAGTCCTGCTCTCGGGGGCATGCTCTAAAGAACATCCCTGAGGGGATGGCAGCAGAATGTTGGCAACAGTGTCATTCATAAGCACAAAACCCAGGAAACCACCTGAATGCCAAACAGGAGTATAAATTAGTGAGTGGTGGCATATGCCACTCATTATGAATAAACTCAGTGACCCCCAACAGTACAGATGATACTGAGACAGATAAAATTTCATCAATAAAGCAAATCCCCCAAGGCATGACAAGAAAGCATGTTTTAGAATTATATGTAGATCAGGTAAAACTATACACAAAAGCAAGAGAGTCAGGTTGGTGGTCCCCTTAGTTGGGGAGGACCAGGTGGACACATGGAAGTTACTGTGATGTTCCTTATTTTCCTATTGGGTGGTGAGTTTATAAATCGTTCTTATAAACAAACAAAGCCTCCAAACTAGAAAGAGGGCTTTGCATGGATCTACTTTCAAGAGTGGGCCATAAGCTGAGGCTTATCACTGACCCTACTCTGGGCATGTGACAGTCCCCACCAACGTGAATAAAGGGGCATGCTAGGGTGCAGCGGAGAGGTTGATCAATTATGTCTGTGCGGGGGTCAGAGAAGATGACATACAGGGGCTCTTAAATGGCAGGAGGTGGGCAACAGCCAGGGGGAAGGGGAAGTGACGGGAAAGGCATACCTATAGCTGAGGCAAAGACGAGGCAAAGACTAGGGCACTGAAAGAGACATAAAGGCTCCAAGACGCCCAGTTCCTAGCTCGCAGCAGCAGCAGCAGCAGGGCCAGGGGTCAGGTTTTGTTTTCCTTCATTCACTTTCTTCCTGTCTCTTCCTTAAGGCCCAATAGAAACAGGGAGCTGAGGGTGTTGGGAGGAGTGAGGGCTGGCGGACATGAGTGCTGGACTCTGAGCTGTGACTTGGCCTCCTGGGAGAGCCCAGTTAGGCCCCTCTGTGTGTGCCAAGCCTGGGGTTTGTGGCCATGAGGGCCCAAAGGGCCTGTGTTTCCACAGGAAGTCAGGAGCCTGGAAGAAAGACCGACTGGCCCTGAACCAGGAGGTGATGAGTCCAGATGCCATGAAAAACTTCATCCCCCTGCTGGACATGGTGTCCCAGGACTTCATCGGCATCCTGCACAGGCGCATCGAGCAGCAGGGCTCCGGAAAGTTCTCAGGAGACATCAGCGATGACCTGTTTCGCTTTGCTTTTGAGTGTAAGGGGTTGGGAGAACCCAGCATCCCACCTTGAGACCCAGCCAGCATAGACCCTGAAGAAGTGGTGGAATTGGTTTTTGGGATGGGCTACTGAAAACATTTTCTGCCATTTTACCCAGGGGGTGCTGAACACTCTTATCTAGCATTCATACTATGGGGGCAAGGGTCTCCACAATGTAGGTCCCCATTGTCACTACCCTCTAAAAGACAGAGTATGGCTCAGCCCTGCATTCTGCAAATCTCTCTCTCTTGGGCCATAGACCTTTGAGGTCTGGGAGGGGAAGGGAGGATTGGGTGGTTAATCTGAATTGGGTATTCAAGAAGGTGTAGCAGTTATTCAGATGGGGTAAGGAGGTTGAGCAGTCTGGGCAGAGGGAACAGCCCATACAAAGGCCCTGTGGCATGATAAGAGTCATGTGATCACTGCAGGAGATCTGGGATGCCCAGATTTTGGTATAAAATTGGCATTCACATTCCTGACCCCACAGGTGGGAAAAACTTGGGGTTCTTGTGACTTCTTAAGTCTAGCCAGGGTGGGTCCTGTATGGCCAATTACTAGGGCTCTATGTCTTCTAGCTTTCCATCTGGCCTGTTTCAGGAAGTGTTTCGCCAATTTGGTCAATTACAGCTAAGGAGGCTCCCTTCCTGGAGAAAAGCCCAGCAGTTGCTTGGGGTGCTGGTGGAAGAGTGGAGGGAACTGTTCATCCCAGCCCGGGCCCACTCCCAGCTCTGCTGGAGACTGCTTCCCACTCAAGTGATCCCTTTTCAGGGTCCTCTGCTTGCTCCCCTGAGTGGTTGTCAGAAGGGCAGTTTTCCTCAGTCCTGAAATTTCAGCCCCATAAGCCTTAGGTTTCTGTTTCTTTACTGAAGGAGACTGAGTTTGGGTCAGGAGGTCCTATGTGTTGGCAGGAGTGGGTTGGTGGGGGTTCCTGGGAGCGGAGTCTCCTCAGCTTGTGCCTATCCCTGCAGCCATCACCAACGTCATATTTGGGGAACGTTTGGGGATGTTGGAGGAGATTGTGGACCCCGAGGCTCAGCGGTTCATTGATGCCGTTTACCAGATGTTCCAAACCAGTGTCCCCATGCTCATGCTTCCTCCAGGCCTGTTTCGACTGTTCAGGACCAAGACATGGCGTGACCATGTGGCTGCATGGGATGTGATTTTCAGTAAAGGTGAGGATTCCTCTGGCTATGCCCTGGGCAACTCAGTTTGGGAGCCAGGAGAGCCTTGTCTACCTCAGGGGGTGGGAAACCCAGGCTTGGGTGGACACACACACACACACACACACACACACACACACACACACATCTGGAAGCCCCAAGTCTCGGCCTGCTTCTTTGCCCCAGTTATGTCAATGGACACTGACGTGCTATGTGGGCAGGGATGGGTATCAGGGAGGTTCTATAAGCCCTGGGATTGGTGAGTTGAAGGCCAGCTGTTGGGAATGATCAGATCTTTATGGAGAAAGAAGATCTAAGATGTCCATCATGTCCTTCTAAGGAGCCCATGATCACCAAGATAGGTTAAGGCTAGTGTTTTAGACCTGGCTACACTTGGGGACAGACTGGGACTTGGGTGAGAGAGATTAGTAAAGTAGGGTGGAGAAGGCTGATTGGAGTATGGTGATGATGTGAGACCTGGAGTCAAATCCCTTCTCTGTTCCTGACACCCATCTAACCCTGGGCAAGTCACTACCCTCTGTGGGCTTCTGTTTTCTTACCTGTAAAATGGTGATAATATCACTTACTCCATAGGACTATGGTCAAGAATTAAACAAAGAAACAGATAGGAAGGGCTTAGCAGATAATATGTGCTCAGTAAAATGCAGCTAGAAAGTGCAGCACTTCAGAATCTCCAAGCCCTTGGCCCATCCCTCTCACCAAGGGTCCATCCCTTCACTTCTGCCTGTAGAGGGCCTCACTCTTTTCCCCCCTCCTGCCCACCCACAGCTGAAAAATACACCCAGAACTTCTACTTGGACTTGAGACAGAAAAGAGACTTCAATAATTACCCGGGTGTCCTCTACCGCCTCCTGGGAAATAACAAGCTGCTCTTCGAAGACGTCAAGGCCAACGTTACAGAGATGTTGGCAGGGGGTGTGGACACGGTGAGGTGATCGTAGGGGCATACTCTGTCCCTTTCTGTGCCCCTGTCTCCCTTCTCCACCAGTTTGCATCATTCAAACCTCTGCCCATGTCGGGTAGATCTCCTTCTCTTGACTTTATTTCCTAAATAATCATCTCCTAGGAGGCTGAAGTCAAGTCATCCCTTGAGGCTGATCCAACATTTTTTTTTAACCTATGAGAAGGGAGTAACTAGGCATAGGTGGTGAGCCCTTCAGTCACAGGTGGGGGACACAGCTCACTGGATTCAGAAAGGCAGGCAGGACCTCAGAAAAACTGGGAGCTAGTGGAATTAGCCCTGGGCTCTGCCTTCTAGGGTCCTTTTGTTGTCTTCCATTCTCCCCCACATATTAGTTTGCTAGGGCTGCCACACAAAGTACCACACACAGGATGGCTTAAACAACAGACTTGTACTTTTCTCACAGTTCTAGAACTAGAAGTCCAAGATCAAGGTGTCAGTAGGGTTGGTTTCTTCTGAGGCTCCTCTTCTCCCTTATGTCTTCGCACAGTCATCCCTCTGTGTGTGTCAGTGTCCTGATCTCTTCTTATAAGGACACCAGTCCTATTATTAGATTAGGGTCCACCCCAGTGATCTCATTTTACCTTATTACCTCTTTAAACACCTTGCCTCCAAATACAGTCACATTGTGAGGTATTGGGGGTTAGGGCTTCAACATATGAATTTGGGGGAACACAAGTCATCCCATGACAAGGATGGCCACCATACCATAGTCATAAGGCTGGATGAGTAGGCCTGGATCGGGTACTGACAATGCTGAGAAGAGGCCCTGCAGGATGGGGAGAGGGCCTCTTAAAGGAGCTAAAATTCAACTTGTGTCTTGAAGGCTGTTGCCAGGAGGAGAGAGGGAAAATAACATTTTGGGACAAGAGAGAAGAAATATGTGTCAAGTCCCCTGGGTGAATAACTTTATTTCCTAGGTATCTTATTTACATCGTGCTCTAATGGAAGACTTTCAGTCTCTGTAACAGGCTGCAGATGGAGCCTTTGAATTTATTTTATTTTTAAAAACATATCTATTTATTGATTTCAGAGAGGAAGGGAGAGGGAGAAATAGAAACATCAATGATGAGAGAGAGAATCATTGATGGGCTGCCTCCAGCACACCTCCTACTGGGGATCAAGCCCGAAACCTGGGCATGTGCCCTTGACTAGAATCAAACCCGGGACCCTTTAGTCCGCAGGCTGACGCTCTATCCACTGAGCCAAACCGGCTAGGGCTGAGTTTATTTTAAATCTAGTTCTTGTCAGTTATGTAGAAGGGATCTCCAAAAAGTGCTTACCTGAAACAAAGCAGCTATTATTGTTAGGTAATGTTTACTGGGCATGCACTATATGGTAGGCAGGGCCTAAGCTTTTCATATGTATTAATTCATTTAGTGCTCACAAACTAAATTATGTGGTATATTACTATTATCCCCCTTTTCAGATGAGGAAACTGGGGCACAGAGAGGTTAACTTAGTTGACTACCTTAACAAACAAGTATTTCCTGAGTAGCCACCCTGTCCGGCTTTGGAAATAGTGAGACAAATACACAGATTTGATTTGAGCCTTACAGGCTTACAGACTGACTTCCATGGTTGGGAAGGGAATTCGAGGAAGAGGAAACAGCCAGAGGAAGATTTTTGGGCTTCAGGAGCTGCGTGTAGCTCAGTGCAGCTAGAGTATTAGGTGCATGTTGGAGAGAGGTGATGGCGAGGCTGGGAGCAGCAGGCAGGTGTTGGGGGCTCTGAACTTGATCTGGGGATCTGGGCTTAATCTGGGGGATCTTGGCTTGATCTGGGGAGTCAGACAAGGATTTCCAACTGGGAAGTGACTGGATGGCATGCTTTCATGATTGCTCCTGCTGGAAGGAAGGAGAGTGTTCCAACTTTTTGGACAAAAATATGATTCTTGGTAAGATATGTGCAACAACCCATGCCCTAACCATAGGAGGGAGGGCTGCACCAGCCGGGGGTCTGGCCACAAAGGTGTGTGGGCCTGTGCGGCTTGATGAGGGTCACTCATACCTCCAGGGATGGGCTAACGGTCATGACGCTGACTACCAATGAGATTAGCAGGTTCATTTTAGTATAACCGTATGCTAATTGCAACACAGATAGGAACCAGGGTGGTGGTTCTGGCTTCATTATCTGAGCCTTCTTTCCCACTTCACTGCTATAGGCAAATGCTAAAGTTTGTGAAGTTCTACTGAGGAGACGGCTGGTTGTTTAACAGGCATTTCAACAGGAATGGCAGTTAGTCAGGGAGAACTGTTACAGAAGGGGGCTTTGGCCTCTGAAGGGCTCCAGAGTCCTTTGGAAGAAGGCATTGGTTGTGTGGGTGCCCTCTACTGGCTGGGGAGCTGGTAGGCTCTGGTGACATGAGGGATGAGGGTAGGGACAAGTGGTACCCCAAACATTCCTGCCTGGGCTGGAGAAAGCCTCTGGCACATTTGCCTTTTGAATTGGACTTTGATTTTGTAGATGATGGTCTCTGGATACTGGGACAAGGGTGGGAAGACGTTCTTGGAAATAAAAATTTAGCACGAGCCTAGGTGCCTCAGGAGTGACAGGCCCTCCTGGTCTTCTGCACCCTGACATTCCCTCCTAGACGTCCATGACACTGCAGTGGCATTTGTACGAGATGGCACGCAGCCTGAGAGTACAGGAGATGCTGCGGGAGGAGGTTCTGGCTGCCCGGCGCCAGGCTGGGGAAGACATGAGCAGGATGCTGCAGTTGGTCCCGCTTCTAAAAGCTAGCATCAAGGAGACACTGAGGCAAGCCCAAACCCACCCATGCCTGCCTCCACCCCAATCCTGGCCAGGTTCAGCATGGTGCCTGGGGACTGGTGGAGATTGGTAGCAGGAAGTGAGAAGTCTGGGGAGACAGCTGGGAATGGGGAGGAGGGAAGAGAGTCCTGGTCTTGCCTCCAGATTCCCTAGGGGTGCTGCCACTGGGCCTGAGATGCATGCTGGGTGTGGAGCTTTGAGGCCTTGTCCTGGCCTCGGGGCGTCAGCTTCTGAATGCCTTCCTCTGGCAGACTCCACCCCATCTCTGTGACCCTGCAGAGATACCTCGCAAACGACTTGGTTCTTCAAGATTACATGATTCCTGCCAAGGTAGGTACAGCAGGGCTGCAGGACCTGCCAGTCAGACAGGAGGTTGGGGGCTGACCTGCAATTGCCTACAGATGGGGTCTTCTGCCTGTGTTCCTGGAGCTGGCTGGTGGGTCCTTGGCAGCAGCAAAGTTTGAAGGGCAAAAGTGGTAGGCATAGTGGGTGATCCCTGGAATGTTGCTAGAGCCCAGAGTTAGGAAGGCAACCCCATGGGGGCCTTCTGGTGCGGAGGAAAGGGCAGGGCCATCCCTTGGGCCATCCCTGGCCTACTGGCTCCAGTCATACTCCTTTGATGGGTGAAGCTCAGGGAGAAGTGGGGTCTTGTTCAAGGTCACCCGTGGGCAGTGTCTTCTGGACAGCTGGGAAGCTGGGCTGGGGAGCGGGAGTGGGGAAGCTGGGTCATGCTCCTGGCTGTGAGGAGGTGAGGCCTACTTAGGCCTCTGCTCACCTTGTCCCCAGACACTGGTGCAGGTGGCCGTCTATGCCATGGGTCAAGACCCCACCTTCTTCCTCAATCCGGGCAAATTTGACCCCACCCGATGGCTGGGTAAAAACAAGGACCTCATCCACTTCCGGAACCTGGGCTTTGGCTGGGGTATTCGACAGTGTGTGGGTCGCCGGATCGCTGAGCTTGAGATGACCCTCTTCCTTATCCATGTGAGTCTAGCCTGGGGACCTCTGGGCACCCTGGGCTGGCTTTGGCCTTAATGAAATCACCAACCCTCCTGCTCCCATCTCTGTTCAGAGCCCTCCCCCACAATTCCCTGTTGCCTCCTCTTTTGGGCTAATATACTTGTCACCCATTGGTACCCCTGGCCATCTGTCCCCCATGGTGGTGATGGGATGGGGGTGGGGTGGGATAAGGTTCTTTAGAAACTAAAGCAAAAGCCTAAATCAAGGGGACAGCACTAGTGGTGTGTTCTCAGGTTACGTAGGAGCTGGTGTGGACCCCTTAGAGCTCCCCAAATCCCACTCAACAGGCACTGCCTACAAGTGAATGAGTCTGGCCCAGGGGAGATGGATCCTCCCCACTTGTCCACTAAGTCCATCACCCCTCTTTCTCAGATTCTGGAGAATTTCAGAGTTGAAATTCAGCATCTCAATGACGTGGGCACAACATTCAACCTCATCCTGATGCCCGACCAGCCCATCTTCTTCACTTTCCGGCCCTTCACCCAGGACCTGCCCAAGGCTTGACTGAGAGAGTGGTGTGAAAGGAAGGCCCGAGGGGTGGGGTGGGGGCCCATCGAGGTGTCTGCATCCTCAGCTCCTGGTTCCCCACCCCTGCTCCTTTCTGCCCCAGCTCAGTGGAGGCACTTCTCTTTCACCCACCTCTTCCCCTCTTCCCCCACCCCATGAAGGCAATAAAGGGCTGAACTACGTGAAGTGTTTTCATTTCCATCTGGCCCCTAAGGTATCACTCCTGTGGAGATGCTCTCTGATGGATCAACAGTTGGATCTGAGCACAAATGGGCAGCCACATCTGAAGCCATTTCTGCTGGGATCCACCTACCTACAGCTCAGAAGCCAGCAGGATCAAGCCTCCTGCTTCCTGGGGCTGAGAGCAGACAGAGGGCTATTGCTACTGTGCCCAGGCCAGCAGGCAGAGGGACAGAGGACCTGATGGGGCTCTGCTGAGAGAACAGGGCATCCGGGGCAGGCCCACCTATCAGAGGCGAGGCTCGTGCAGTGCTCTGCTTGGCTGAACTTTGGGTAGGAGTTCCAGGTGGGTCATGAAGACTTCCTGCCAAGATCCAGCCAGAGTCTTGGGCATGACCAGGGCTGAGGCCTGTGGGTGAGGGGCTGGTATGAGGTGGCTGACCCTGGGGATGAAGGCCAGTATGCTTCCTCTGCCCCACCTGACCCTTCTCTGGGCTTCCCTAGGCCTCAAATTCCTGCTCAAATTCCATGCCCACTTTT